>JAILWY010000028.1:1232500-2465000 GCA_022113835.1 Atopsyche davidsoni
CGTTTACTATTTACGAAAAAAACTTTATTTCGGTAAAAAAACTAGAGTTTAACGATGTTTAAAGCCATTTTTATAATATTTTTTCAAATGTGCGCGAAAACGCGTCATCGCGAGGCGTGACGTCATCGCGTCCGCTCTGACGTCATTAACTATCATTGTCAACTGGCGTGCCATTGTGTTTGCATTGAAAACCATAGACCAATTTGAATACCATAGAGTTGTTTACAGTGGTATGACGTCATGCGCTGTGATTGGTGTTTCAGTCAAAATGGCCGATTGCAGTATTTTAATTTGTTGAAAATCTTATTAATCTTAGATTTTTAAATAAAACTAAATCAGTTTTTTAAATCCTTTTAATATGTATTTTCCCTTAAAATAATTATTTCTTTGATTCTTTGATACTGTCGTCACGCCTATTTGCGATGTTGTGTCGCTTGTTGGTTATGGATGTAGATCAAAAGGCTGGTGAAATGTTTGCGTATTCGTTTATTTATGTGAATTGGACAAGACAGAATAATACGTGGTTACTGGTCGAGTGCCTGCGTCTCTCTATGGTGGGTTGCCTTATCGCTGGGGTTGTTGTAAAATTAGAAAGTCTCTACCTGCGGCAGGGGCGGAGCTTAACAAGTCAAATAATGTAGCTACAATAACATGAGAAAACACTGAAATCTTGCTGAAAATTCACCGAGTGTTATCTCGTCTCAGTTCGGACACTCAAGATAGCTACTACGCGAAGAATCGAAGCGGTAGAAATGCGGGTGTATAGGATACCATGGGTTGACAGCGTCACAAATTAAAGAGTCTTGCGCTGAATGCGCAAAGAAAGGGAACTATTGACGTTGGTAAAGAATCGGAAGGTCACCGAATTTGGAGCTAGTGAGACTAGCCCGAGATATAAATATGTTCAATGAAGTGGTCGCCAACCCCTATGAGGAGAGGCATTGTGGCGAGTGAATGAGTGTGTGGATGAGTGAGTGAGTGAATGAGTATTCTCAAACTTTAATCGAGCGTAGAACATCTACTCATCGAGTGTAGTAATAAGTTTTTTTTTTTTCATTCTGTTTAAATTATAATTTGTTTCCAAGTCTAAGTGATAGGAAGACTCTTTGAAGACAAACCCTGTGATGCAGGTTTTTTTGTAGTAAATTCCCCTGAAGGTGTAGCAACCTCTTACACAATCATCATTGCCTCAGATTGTTTCCTACCGCATTCTTACTGAACTTGGATGTTTCCCACTCATTAAAAATAAAAATTCCCTTTCCCCGGAGAAGTAATACTTAAAATTATCTTTTAATTTTTTACTGGCAGGAGCTGCTCAGAAGGGCGGTGCGGCATGGAGGGTGGCCCCGGAACGCGCCCGCTGGGGGAGTTGCACCCTGACACCCAACCTTGTGAGTAGTCGGCCAAGCTGTTGGCGATCACAAATATCTATTGTTTTCAGTGATGCAGATCATAGTGCATATTTAAATTTGACTTTGCCTTACCAAAAATGAATAGTCAGTAAAAATCTTTTTTTATCGTGTTTTAGCGATGCCGTGGTTCGGGATGGACATCGGGGGTACCCTAACCAAGCTAGTGTACTTTGAGCCCCGAGATTCGTCCCGCCGGGAGCTGGCGCGAGAGGCAGAGGCCCTGCGCAGCATCCGGAGGTACCTCACGCGGAACAGCGCTTACGGCAACACGGGGCATAGAGATGCACACTTGCAGGTCACAATCTATATACAATTAATATTAGCGTTATTAATAATCTCCTCATTCATATTATCTAAGCTTAGAAATCTCCCGCTCATAAAAAAAAATCAGTAAAAGCTTAAAACTCACTAATGCAGATGGAGAATGTGAGAGTGCGCGGACGGCGTGGAACACTGCACTTCATTCGCTTCCCCACGAGCGAGATGGGAGCTTTTCTATCGCTGGCCCGTTCCAAAGGCATGGGTGCGCTACTCACCTCCGTCTGTGCTACTGGCGGCGGCGCATACAAGTTCGAAGATGACTTCAAAAGGGTACATAAAATATCTAAACCTTTTTTGCACGCTTTAAATTTCATATTTTATTCATCCTTTAATTACACCAGGTTCTTCAATTATGTATATTGTTTTGTTGTCACATTCAAGGTTTCTCCTCGTGTTGACTAAATATACTATAAACGTTTGACTTATATTTGCAGGTTGTGAACTTACAACTGACAAAGTTGGATGAGCTGGATGCCCTCATAGCTGGGATCCTATACATTGACACCATCAGCAGTACAGAGTGTTATTACTACGCTCCGGCTCAATATGACAAGGTCAGAGAGAAGACAGCCCCAGTCGAGGAGCCCACCATTGTAAGTTCTCTATCTATCGCTATATCTCTATCGCCAATCCTGATAGTGTCTAGAGTACAGACATTAGCATTTTTATCACCCCACTACATTTAAAATTAAGGGTAGCCATTATAACTTTATTAAGACTAATTATAACAATATGTTGGTGATTAATGTGAAATTTATGATGTCAGGGATCTGAGGAGGCTCCGTCGTGCTACACCAGGCACCCGTTTGACTTTTCGCGGCCGTACCCCTTCATAATTGTCAACATCGGGTCCGGAGTATCCGTTCTAGCGGTGAGAGGCCCCAAGGACTACAGAAGAATAAGTGGTACTAGGTAAAAATAAGACCATAGATTGTGTACTAGGTTAAATTTTAATACAATAGAGCGAATAACAAAAAAATAGTATTATTTTTCAATAAAGTATTGGCTAGTTAAAGTATGATTATCATTAAGGTTTTGTTTTTATGATCACTTCTATAAGTAACTGGAAGAAATCATGTTTTGTGTGTGCTTTGAACATTTCACACATATCACATATAAGGTATTTTTTACACACACATAAACCATAAAGGATGCTTTCAGTTTGGGGGGAGGAACATTCCTGGGACTGTGCTGCCTGCTGACGGGCTGTCGGACCTTTGAAGAGGCCACAGCGCTGGCGGCTGCTGGGGACAACACCCGCGTGGATAAGCTCGTGCGTGACATCTACGGAGGTGACTACGCACGCTTTGGCCTGCCTGGAGACCTCGTCGCAAGCAGGTTTGTACTTCCAAAACATGACGACAACTTTTATCATAAATATTTCAAAACAAGCTTTAAAAAACTATGTTCATACCAGTTTGTATTTAACATCCATGCGGAAATACAAGGCTGTGGATACCAATAAAGGTTAGAATAATGTGATCTGTTTTCTTATTGCAGCTTTGGGCAGATGAACTCATCAGAGAGGCAATCAGGAGTGTCGCGAGAGGACCTGGCGCGAGCCACACTCGTCACCATCACCAATAACATCGGTTCCATCGCCCGGCTCTGCGCTCTCAATGAGAAGATTGAGAGGGTAAGAACTCGGCTCTCTTCTCCAGCTTTATCCCCAAACTATTTTCATGAATGATAAGAATAGGATGAAGAGTATAGGAAACTTTTGGAAGGTCCATGAGTTCTCTGTAAAGGTGCAGGTGTTTTAATAGAAAGGTCTTCTTGCAGGTAGTGTTTTGTGGTAACTTTCTGAGGGTCAATCCGATAGCCATGCAGCTGTTGGCCTATGCTATGGACTACTGGAGCAAAAGCACTCTCAAGGCGCTCTTCTTGGAACACGAAGGGTAAGCACACTGTCTTACGCCAATCTGTTGCCGCCAGGGCCTCGCGGCCAACTCCAGCCTCCATGCTCTAATTTTTCAAAAAATTATTCTATTTTTCGGATTAAGTAAATAAAGTATACAGTAAATTTAAATAGGTTTGAATTATACAGTAATAAAAAATTAGTTACTTATGTTTTTTTTTTTATTAAAATATAACTAAAGAATAGAGAATATTATTAAAAATAAAACAATCTAAATTTGAAAGAATAAAAAGAAACAAAAATTTTAAGCAGGGGAAGATGGATCTAGATTACAGAAATAAAGGCACTAACGTTATGACTTGAATTAGTAATCAAAGGTATTGAATTAATAGTTGGGTAAGGCTTCAGCAATAAAAATTAATCACTTTAAATAAATATTCAGTAGAAAGTACAGACTAGTTTACAATCTCATAAAGGTAATATAAATTTATAATATTTTTTATGTTCACTTCTTCTTCTGGTGCCTCCTTATAGGCGGTTGGTGACCATTTCATTGAATATATTTCTATCCTGGGCCAATCTCACTAATTATATTCACTAGTTATGTTATAATTGGGATACGTTCTATCTTAGATACTTTGGCGCAGTTGGCTGCCTCCTCAAGTTTGACAACGCCGAATTCTCTCCATCGAATCACTCCGATGAATCTGTGGAAACGTTCTCTGAGCTGTCCGACAAGCACCGAGGACAGTCCAGCAGCAGTGGAACCTCGCTGCGAAAGAGCGACGACAAAGAAGCTGACAGTTGAGACTGACATGGGCCTATGAGTTGCGAAGACCGCGCCGTCAGCTGTAACAAGAAAAAAAAGTGATAAATGCGGACAATTGAAGACTGTAGGGACATTGTATAGTTTTTTTTTTTTTTTTAGGTAATATATTATTTGTAATTACAGAACTCGACAAACTTACCTGACGATTATTCTTAATCACATATCAGAAGAAAATGTGTTAAAATTGAATGATTTATAGTATGTCCAAATGTGGTTTCTAATATATACATCTGCAGAGGTTCTCGTGATGTGATCTGTCATGTTCTTGGATATTTCAACTGCTTCTGCGGAAATCTTGTTCAGGACATGAATGAAAGTAGTTGCATTATTCGTCTCTTATTTCTATCTCAAGAAATTGCCCCAAAGTTCATTTTTGTGGCTTATAAGCTTTTGCTTTATTGTGCACTAATAATAACCTCAAAATATTTTGGTACCCGGTTTTATTTGTAATACTCCATATTATAATAATATCCAAATGGCTGTTGGGATTCTGTTGAGAGTCTGACCAAACCTATATAGATGAATGCTCTCGCAAACAAAAATGATTGCCATTATTTGGTTATTATTATTTGTTGTACCTCAATAAATTATGTCGAGTTCTGTTTTGAACTGTGGGTATATTCAAAAAGTGAATATTCCTTCCGAGCATAATCTTTCGCTTCTTGACTTGAAACCCTCTGGAGGTTCTAGGAGTCACAACAGAGACAATAGATACCAGTGGCGAAAAGTCCGTACAAGCGATAAAGCATCGCGTGCTCTAAACTATTTTTATAAGCAATTTAAAAAAATATATTTTATTGTTTTTATATTATTTTTATTGAAATTTATACCTGAAACACATATAATACACTTGTAATGATATTTTACATGTTTTTTCATGTATAATAAATAATTTACTTGATTAATGTGCAATGAATTGTACTGCTTGCTCAGAACTCACTGCATGCCACTGGTAAGACGAACCTTACTCACATCACTCTGCGAATTATGTATGTGAAAGAATGTCCGTTATACTTTGCACACATTAAAATGCAGCACATTTTAAGCACTTTTGTCTATAAAATCACTGACAAACTAGCAGGTGATGATGCGAGACGGTTAATTACCATCTACACTGTGGCTTCAGGTCTAGAGCATTTCTATATTTATGTATAATATTTTAGATGTAAGGTTGGAAGACATTCCTTTTATATTTTTTTTATTTAGGGGAATCGAATGGAAATGTAAAATACGAATCGAATATTATTAACATCCGTTTTACACTATTTTTGGTGATATTCAATATTAATAGAATTTACTGTGTATCACTAAAAAAAACATTTCTTTAATTTATGAAACAATAAAAGTTGATGTCTGATAGGTCAGAAGTATTCAAAGTTCAGTTTCAGGCCTGTCGGATGACAACTTTTAAAGTTACTGCCATAATTACGCGGGAGAATAGGTTTTTTTTTGCAACATGGAATATGTTTCTACTATATACTATTTTGAAACTCAAGTAACACCCAAAAAGAGAAACTATTTATTATCTCCGCAATCGCAAAAAAATAATTTGTGATTTTTATTTAGTCTATTATTATTGTAGTGTTTTTAATGTATAAAAACACAAAAATTATTTTTTTTATTAAAAATAGACTCGCAACTTTGTCATGTTTACAAGCACACTTTTGTCAATCTGTGATATAAATCTTAAGTCAGTCAAGGTTAGTCATATATTGACTTACACCAGTGTAAAGTCCCTTTTAGGTAGTACCATGAGTTTTGAAACACTGTATTTAGAACAATTTATGATATATGATAAAGTGAGTTGGACACGCACAGCTGGATTATATATGCCATGTTGAAAAAAATCTCTTCAATAATTATGTTTATAGGTGATGTTTACACACGAGGGAGGGCACTTCGGCAGATTTGATGTTGCCTACATATTTAGTTTCTCCTTCTGACAATATATTTTTTAATTATTATATAGTAAAGCTGTTTTTAGCTACTTGACAAAATATGTTTTTTAATGTATATTATAATACCAAGTTAAAATTTATAAACACGTTGTTAAAAGTTTTTGCTTTCCACTGTCTGATAATGTAAATATAAAAACTTGCAAGCATCTAAAATTTACTATAGGCATATCTTTATTTATTTAAAGTCATTGAGAAGTCTAAGGAGATCATTTTATTTTTGTTTCATAAAACTCTCGTCAGGCAAATCATAAAGTAAGTGAGTATAATTTTCTTACAATATCAATTACTTTCTTTTTCGTAGGTCCAAAGTTATATAAGTTCAAAGCCAGAAAAATCTCTTCTCAGAATGGTTGTATGGTTTTTAAGATTATAGTAAAGACATTATTATAATAACTTATTTCAATTTCTTGAAATAGCCATTTATTTAATTTCTTTCATTAAAATTTGAATTAAAATAAACAATAAATTTGGAAAAATTAAGAACGTAGGTTTTCTACATAGCAGTGTTTTTTTAAGTGAAGAGATTGTAATTTTTCTCTTAGATAATAAAATACAGTGGCGTGCCTTTTGTATAAGTTTGTTAATGTTAAAATATCTTTTTAGTAATTTGAGAAAACATATTTCAGTGTTTTTTTATTTAAACATGTATCCTGGGTACAAACACTTTCATGATTATTTATATACCATAAGTGATTTACAAAATTTTTAGGCTTATTTTATATTCAATAATATAACTGCTTGCTTGGGCTTTGATAGGCTTGGGATTGCACGCCACTGATAAATTGTAAAGACTAATTGTTATTACAGCTCAAGCAGTATTTTTTTATATATTATACTACCAATCTCTCAAATTCAATCTGAATTGATATCTCCCCGCTGGCCTTTCAAAACTCTTCAATTCAAGACTACGTTACTTTTTGCTAATGTTTTGTCATCATCTTGACAGTGGGTTTGAATGAACAGTTAAATATTTAATAAACTGGTTTAAGTGCATACAATTTGTTTTTAAGGTAATCGTTTCACACATTAAACGACTATAAAAGAAATTCGATAGGTGAAATCTTTATCTAGCAACTGGGTATATCGGTTTTACTCTTACTAAGAACAATTCAATTTTTTGCTTCACGGTGATACCCTTGAAGTTTTGGTTCAAATCCCACCAATATTTCAAAGATTTATCGTTTTACGTGTGAATCGATTACTTATAAAGCATTAGGGTTTTCCCCCGGTTTTTTTTGTTGTTGTACTTATATGCAAAATCTCTTGTTTTGAATGTCCGTGTTATGTGTTGGAATGATCGGGGAGCTAGCTAAGTTTGCATAAAAATATTAGGTGTGAAAATGGCCAAGTGAACAGAAGATTAAAATTAATGCTAAAAGACCATAGATAAGAGTTAATTATTAGGTTTATAATTAAAACGAAGTGTCACAACGCGCAATCACTTAGCAATTGTCATAGCATAATATTTATGGCTATAAATATGTATATATATATATATATATATATATATAGCGTAATATATTGATTATTTATGGTACCTTGGATCATACTTTATGGTTGTTGATTAATTTTGGAATTTTTAATTTTATAATTAACACCTACTTGTAAATATTGGGTCCAGGTTTTATGCTCTTTTTTTATCTTTGTACGTTGTTTTATTTTTTGTTAATTAATTTATTTTATTTAAGCTAGGTAAGCATTACTCGGGAAAGCGGATTTAATACATTATGAAACTTACATGAGAATATATTTTCAATATATATATCTATATTTTTTAATAAAATACTCGAGTGATTTTCCACATTTTCGTTTTTATTAGTGACCGGTTTCGCCAACCTTTCACGTTTGCATTATCAAACAGAGTGAGATTTTATATTATAGGTTAACAATTGTTAGAGGGAGAGGTTGTTGGAAAGAGAGAGAGTGATTGTCAGGCGGTAAGGGCTAATGTGATTTTAATGTACCTGACAAGTGGGGGATTCTATATAATTGCAAATTTTTGTGAACAAATGTTTTTATATTAATGGGGTAATTATCTAAAGTAGTGGCTTTGGGGAGCAGCGGCAGTTATTCTGCGTTGGGGTTTGTCCTGTAGTGTGTTTATCTGTAAATAATAGGCTTTTGCACAGTAAATGTTTTTTTATAGATGTGATTTAGACAACCTCTCCCTCTAACAATTGTTTACCTATAATATAAAATCTCACTCTGTTTGATAATGCAAACGTGAAAGGTTGGCGAAACCGGTCACTAATAAAAACGAAAATGTGGAAAATCACTTAAGTATTTTATTCAAAAATATTAAAATGGAATTCCACCAAGTACTCTCTGTCAAAAATATTGAATATATATCTATATATAAATATATATATATATGAACAATGCACCATTTCATTGTTTTATTATTTTGATAATACATCGGTAATAAGTTTAAGTGTCATTTTTTAGGGATGATAAGAGTGTAGATTCTGTGAAATAAAATGATTTGACATATAGTCCACTTTGAGGACTTGAAATCGTTACCATCTTAATTGTAAATGCATCTTATGCCTCAGTTAAAACAATGTTTCAAGCTTATCAAAATAAATTTTTAGTTACGTTAACATAATATATATGGCATAACTTAAAGTAAAATGTAAATTAATATGTATATATATATAAATATAAAATGAAAAGAAAAAGTTAATAAACATACACTACTTGCATTGTACTGAAAATGGAAAATGGAGATTCAGACACGGCTACAGTAGACGCTGCAACTGATGAATCTGCGATGTGTTTACTAGATACAAGTTTTGTTGCAGTTGTAACTGTTGATATTTCAGCAAGCGAGGCTTCTGTGGACAATGCTATTGTACCATTTGTAAACTTACAAATTGTAATGGACTAAAAAATTTCATTGACTATTTTAAAGACATCATTTTGTGGTTTTAATTTAATTATATTTCAAGTTGGTGGCAATGTCATCAAATGTCAAATATTAATAAATAACAAAAAATAATGTTACAAAGATTAAAATAATTTATCTCAAAGTATATAACGTCTAAACAGACAAATATAATAAAGCATAATGATATGAAAAAAGATGCCATGCAGAACTTTCATATCTAAATACATATTTTTATGATAAATCTGAATTTTATACATAAAAATTACTCATTATCTGAAAGTTCAATGGCGTGAATCCTTCTCAGATACAGGTTGTTTGATTGTGATTTCTACAAGCGGGACACCACCAAATTTTTTCTCTGATCACTCCAAGCTGCTTTTAATTATGGTAATGTATTAAAATAATTGAAAATAAATCAGTAGTGTGTTATCACAGAGTCTTCGCACATCTGAGAGTGTGGCCCTCGTCACCCCGGTCTGCTATCTAGTGGGAATTCCAAACTCAGAGAAATATATTAAATAGTCTTTTAATGTTGTTATTGCCACCTCGAGAATAACTTATCATCAAACCGCACAGTGTGATTTTTTATGGTATCTTATTAATATACAATTGGTGCTTTTATTTGTTGTATATGTAAATACTAAGAAGAATTTTAAGTCATTGCTTTTTGATACAAGGTACTTGGACTGTAACGTCAGAAGATCCAAAGTAAAACGCAGCTCTACACCGAGAACATAGTAATGCTAATAATATTGGCCGCCAAAACCTACAAACACATTTAATTGGGTGCTTGTTTATTTGTTTTTTTATGCATGTATTGATAGATATGAAAATATTTATAGCTCAGCGGCTTCTTTCTTTTCTTCTTTGTTTCTGACCAAGATTAGGTTAGAGGAAGAGTAAATCTTTCTCAATCAGGATCTTTTAAAATATTTATAGTCATCACCTACTTCCACTATCTACGCTACGCAGTCAAAGAGAGACTAAGAGCTAAGATATCATGGAATTCTTTGACTGAATTCAGGCCCACCCACCTATAGATCGGTGCTTTGAGAGGAGTGGATTCCAGGTCTTGATACATCCGGTACATGGCTTTTATTGGTTGCTTGGTAGAAGGCAAGGGAACGTCCGAGTTTGAAGATACTCTTTGTAGCATGAACTTAAATTATGATATGATGATGATGGAGGAATACCTGACCACCAAAAATTCAGAAAACCTATATCGAATCTTTCTTCAATACTGACTGGATGCATTACTAATCAAACATATTATATTTAATTAAAATTAAATCACACTCTATTTGCTATAATCACTATTGAACGATTGACATTGTTTATTTTACAATATGTGGTCCCCAACCACGGGCACTGTGGCACCCATCTACTCTTTTATGAGAGCCCGTTCCGGTGCAGCTGCAGCTTTCAATCCAAAGGGGAGCTATTTTCTTTTTTAGTTTTTTTTTAAGATTTGTTAGTTATTTTTTGTACAAAACTGAATACAGTTAAGTAAAAAAATATAATTTTAAATATATTATGAGTGATTTTATCTGTTACAGAATAGGATCATAGCAATTGAAAGTAAAGAAAATAAGGGGGAACTAGTGAATCGATAATCTAAAAATATATTGCATTTACAAACATATTTAATTGAGTTGGGAGCCCCTGATCTTGAGATTATTGTTGACAATTGTGTATTGGTATTTAAATAATATATATTTTGAGCTCAGTGTCCGTAATATCTTGTTCATTATTGGTGGTGTTTTATTTACCTGATTGAGAAGATTCTTAAAATGATAAACATTTGTATGCTTGTATTTTCTCTTCTTTTCGTTGCAGTAACATCGCAACGTAAGTTTGTAAGGTTTTCCATTCAGCAAGCCACAGCACCAAGTCATATATTTGATTGATTTATCACATCCTTGACCACTATTTAAACTGACGTTATGATATTTACCGAACAATTTTTTTGTACTTTGGAAGCCTATGCTTTAGATTGTTATAATTTAATTACATTTTAAGATAAAATAAGTTTTCAAAAGGTCGTATAAATTTCCTTTTGCAAAAAAATATCACTAGGAGTGTAATTCGGCATAAATTTTTTAAAGAGTTTTTAAATTTGTTTAATATTTGAGGCCCAACAATACTTTTGGTTGTTCAGAAAATTTTTAATTTGTTTATGAAATGCTTTCACTAGAAAATAAGATATATTATGTTTTTTACAGTTAATGGCTATACGTTTTTCAATGAAGTTAATAAATCTTACAAGTTCCACGCGAGTCCCAAGCTCTGGCACGAGGCAGCGATAAACTGCCGCTCAGAAGGCGCAAGTCTGGCTATGCCTCGCAATGCGAAAGAGATTGAAATCCTCAAAACCATCTTCAGCACTTTCCCTGCTTCCTCCTTGGCCGGGGTGACGTATCGTGATTATGCACTGATCGGCTTTAATGATGCATTCGTCGAAGGAATCTATATCACTGATAATGGTGAGGTATATTTTGGTGTCCATTGTTGACTTATATGTGTGAAGTTAAATTAGAATTATTAAATAATATGTTTAAAAGTCACGTGTGGTCAGTCAGGCACTTCACGGTGACCCTGAGAGGCGCCAGGATGTGAATAAACCAAAATTTAGTCAGGTGTGACAGAGACAAACTGGAGGCTGACAGAGTAGAGCAAGGGTAGTTGGCATCATCAAGGAAGATGCCAGAACTCACTGCAAGTTGCAACACCAAAGATAATGATGACTTCTTGCAGGAGAAACTCTGGATACTTACTTTAACACGTGGGGCGGTGGTCAGCCGGATAACTCAGGTAATGAAGATTGCGGCTCCTTCCACCGTGGCGGTGTGCTCAACGACTTTCCGTGTAACGTCCCTGGAGTTTTTATATGTGAAAATAAGCCCCGTGATATCTTTGCTCGAGAACCCCCGTGTCGCCTCTCTTCTGATTCAGGTGAGTTAATTGATCACTGTAGAAACCAAAGAATATATAAAAAAATATATGTTTAAACAGGGTTTTGCTACCTGAAGATATAATTCGTTTTTTTATCACAACATTATATAAAATTGCTCAATCAATATACATTTGATGATATAAATACTAATGGTCTTCCATATTGTAAAAGAGAGATTTGCCTCTTTATTCCATCTCAATATAAGATATATAGTTATCACAATAATTTTGTAATAAAAAGTATCAAGAGTGTGTTCCAGTTATCAAAAATGTAATTAAAATACTTATATATCCAATAATGACAGAAAATTCTTCGTGGAAATCCATTATGATATTTCTTTTTAAATAAAATATATAAATTAGTTATATTAGTTGCGCTCAAATGTTTGTTTTGAGGGCACTATGTATCTCAGCATAGGGATTTTTATCTGAGGATAAAATGAATTGCATTGAACTCTTTTTGTGTGGTTGTAGAATACTTCTTGAATGAGGCAGCCGGCAAGTTTTACAAATTTCATAAGAAAGCTCGGACTTGGCAAAACGCAGTTATGGCTTGCCGCCTGGAAGGAGCTGAGCTGGCTATGCCCAGCAACTACATAGAAGCACTGGCCCTCAGTAATATATTCAGTGGATACCCGTCTTCTACTCTACCGGGCCTGACACACCCCGATTACATACTGCTCGGATTCCACGATGGCATCATAGAAGGACAGTTCTTAGATCTTAAAGGTATTGTGGCTTTCTTAAAATTTATTTATTGGTACAAAACAAAACTCATTGAAACGTATAAGGGTTGCTCAAATTTACACAAAAATCAAAATTCACTCCCCCAACCTCACTTTTACTGCGCAGATCATTTGCTTTCACTGTTGTCTGAGCTAGGAGTCAGGTTATGACCCCATAGATATCACTGCGCCATTTCTCTTTTGATATTAACGTTTATTTCAATCATGCACAAATTATAAGTAATATTATTTTTAGGAGATTATTTGTCTACGCTGTTTAGAATCTGGGGTCATGGACAACCTGATAATGTTGGAGACGAGGACTGTGGGTCTCTCCACAGAACGATGGTTCTCAATGATTATCCTTGTTCTGTGCCTGCTGTCTTTATCTGTCAGAAGGACAAAATGAATGATCTCAACCAATCCAGTAATGTGTGCTCCTCCCAGGATGCAGGTAAAATGGACATTGCTGCATGAATTAAAACAAACTGTATATATATATATATATATATATATATATATATATATATATATATAAGATATAATTATGTTTATTTAAGAATGATACAAAGTTTACAAAGTAAAGTGCTGTTTACAAAGCTCCAAAATCTTTGCTAGTGGAAATCATTTCCAGATTTGATTTTCAATATCGCGTGCTTGATACATTTTATTAATGCCATTGCAGACTTTGCATATTACCCCGATGTTAAACTTTATTACAAGTTTCACGAGAATTCAAAGATGTGGTCAGAGGCGTCTCGTGTTTGCCAGAATGAAGGTGCTTCCCTGGCCATGCCTGCAGATGACCAGCAGGCCGAGGTGCTACGCCATATTTTTGCTCGTTACCCTGCCAATAGCCTACATCCTCTTATTCATCCGAACCACATGCTGATGGGCTTTCATGATAAGAAAACAGAAGGAATATTTGTCACTGAGGATGGTAAATATTTATTTTTTATCACAATATTTAAAAAGTGTGAAATTTGACAATTATATGCTTGCCTTTCTACTGGATATCATACGAAAGTCAGTACATCTATGGTCAGTACATTTATCCTTACAGACTAAGTATGATAAGAATATGTTTGCAATAAGAAGTTTTACAGAAGAAAAAGAAGAAAAATCCTACCAAAAAATATAGATTTGTTATAGTTAAAATAAAGTTTTAAAAAATTGTTCAGGTCAATCGATTTCCACCAAGTACCACACATGGAATAGCGGAGAGCCCAACAATGGGTTGGGCTTAGGGGCCGAAGATTGTGGGTCTATGGATCGGCAGGGGAAGCTCAATGACTTTCCCTGCGCCCTGCCTACAGTGTTTGTCTGCCAGAAATCTACTCTATCAACTCCCAAAACCCAAGTTTTTAACGTCACAACTGTACCACTTCTCAACGGTCAGTAATATATTATTAGTATACATTTTATATTTTTCATTTCATTGAAGAGGGCTCTAGTACTGGAATTTTTTTTGTTTATTTTGTTACAGATATATTTTATTCATTCAAAGACAATCGTCAGTACCATCTGCACAAAGTCGGTCTTCACTGGTCTGGAGCGGAGCGCGCATGCAGAGACGAGTTCTCGTGGTTAACTGTGGTGAACAGTGCCAATGAGGCTGAACTCTTAACAGGAGCAATGAACGTTCTCGGCCTAGACCATGCCCTGGTGGGTATCTCCAGTAACTTATTCAATGGCCTTTTCACCAATAATGAAGGTAAAGTGAATTTTTAATAGAAATCATTTGATTATTTTTATTTATTCAGAAATCAATATCATTGAATTCCATCTTATATAATAAGTAATATCAAAAAGTATGTCATATTTTTGTTAACATCACTAGACATGAATTGGAAAAATAAAAGTTATTCTACTGATTTAAATTTGTAATCATCAAATTTTTTTTGTTTATTGACAGGTATTTTGGTGGAGAATTTAGGCTACAATGTATGGGCATCAAATCAAGATTCCATCACCCACAAGTGCGGGGCTCTGCGCAACGACATGAATCTGATCGCCGTTCCTTGTGAGACTCCGGCCATCTTTTTCTGCGAGAGGCGCATTCAACCAGACAAGCCCTCGATTGGAACTCCTGCGTAATCTAAACCTTACTGTCTAGTTTTCAGAACTGAATAGAGAAACATCCAATCCCCAGACATTAGGTTGTTAGTTTGCAATTAAAAAATACTTTGTACTATTTTACAATTTTATTAATTCAGTATAAATATAAAATAAGTCTAATAAACCACACAAATGGCATTATTTATGAAAAACGTCACCACGTTTATATAAAGTATTTTTCTGCTACCAATTTCCGTAAAAATTAGATGGTTCTATTTTTTGGGTGTTGAAGTTTTCAGTACTCTGACGTTTCAGTCCCCGTGCTGGGATCATCTTCAAGGATTTTTGTAAGGCGGAACTCTGAAAGCTTCAAGTAGCTCAATACCCAAAAAACCAGATCATCTAATAACAATGGCTGCCAATACCCACAAAGTGAAAATTAGTATTAAAAATTAAATATATTTCAGAGCAAGTTGTGATGTGTTGACACATTTCTGTTATGGCACACGTTCGTTTTCCTTGATGCTTGTGAAAATGACGGCGACCTAAAAGTATGTATTTTTTAGTGCATATATTTGTAATAAAAAGGAAAGTAAAGACTGTAAACAGCACACAATAAAATACTACAGTAAACAAATTTTAAAAGAATTTAGACGTCATTAAATTATTTTAAAGATTTTTAGATATCATTAAACTGTTGAGTGGGCAGGTTTTTTGTTTACTTTTTTGTGCAATCTCATATTATACTCTAAGTGGGAGTGCAATCAGTGGGAAATTCAGAATGATTCACACATGGAAGTCTGATTTGTGTACAACAGACGGATATTCTACAATCTTTGCAACCAGAACTATATTTAATTTTTTGCTTTTATACAAAATGCTTAAAAATGCTTGAAATCAAACAAAAAAGTTTCAATCATTTTAAAAGGCATTTCTTTTTAAATATTTGGATTTTTTTTATTTTTAAATATGAATATTTTTATGTTTAATCTCATATATTTTTAAGTAAACAGATACGCTGGACTCCTGATTTATTAATTAATTGTTTGTATCGGATATCAGCTGACTCGTTTATGAACTTTTTAGAATTATCAATTATCCAAGAAATTTTTATGTACAGAAAGCATTGTGAATTGTATCTATGTAATGTATCAATGTGTAATATATGATGTAATAGGATGTTCATCATTGAGCATAGACTATCAGTTGAAGGAAGTCGTTAACGCATTTAAACTATGAACAAAAGAAACAAATGATCTAAATTCTAACAAATGAACTAAGAATAAAAGAAAAATCGGATGGACTTGAAGGAATCTGTTCATTGTGTGTTGAGGCATTGTGGAAGGACTTGTTGCGTAGACACTATTTTTCCACTCTGAAATTAAAACAGATGATGGAGAATCAATGCCATTAATCACATATATTGCAGGGTGTTGTACAATACTTGTCTGAGAAACGAAATTTTAAAGAAAAGAAGGTGTCTAATGAAAGCGTAAGTGAAAATATTTTTTTGTTATTCACTTTTATATCCACGCTATATAAAGTATCTATCAACTAATTAGTGTAAATATATGAAAAACTATAAAAGCAGTCTTTTGATATGTTTTTGAATTAGTGTACATCAAGTTTTCATGTACTACACTGTAGATTTTCCAGAAGTCTACAGGGAAAAAATATCATTTTGAACAAAGAGTACTTTACAATGTATTCTGTCTAACCTTAGTATATCTTTATTATTTAAAATATTGTTATTGGTTTTTTTTTGTAATAGCTTAAGTTTAATAATGGGCCAGATTCATCTTATCGCTTTCCCGCTTCTATTCTTGGCAGTGGCATCGAATTGTAAGTCATTATTAAATAGTTTTAAGTTGTTTTTAATAAAATAATTTCACGTTCCACGCACCAGCTAGTGTTCGAGTCCATCAATTACAAAACAATTGCAATGGTTAAATTGTTACCATGGATGTACGCATCAAATATTATTTATCATTGGGGATATTTTTATTTATATGGCAAATAATTCCAACCTTTTTTGTCACCCCCCTTGCATTCAAAAACCCCTCTTTATTGCTTCAAGCAGTGGTAACATACAACTTATATAGATTACATAACGCATGTGGGACAGTTTATTGAACGATATTACAGCCTCGAGGGGTGTGCTCATCCTAAGTTATATTCATGCATCACTTCAAGCGTAGAGTAAAAAAGTAGTGCTAGTGTAAAGTGCTATTTTCGCTGCCAGTAGGCCATGCATCACATTCCTGCTCATCATCTTCTTAATCTTACATTCATTCCCCGAATGGGAGAGGACAGATGAGTTGCTGGTCGTTTTCCCTGCAGTTCCTCTTTCTGTCTCACACTTCTCTTGCAGTATTCAGAAATAATTCTAACCTACAAGAAATTAACCACAAAGTATTAAGGATGTACTATTCTTTGAGATGTGATATTGAAAATTGGAGAAGTTTATCTAAATATCTATGGGGTTGTAGGGGTTAGTACCTACATCGGAACACTGGCCTGTTGGAATGTGACATTCGACCTTTAATCCATTAGATATTTTATTAGACGGCCATTAAAATAGAACATAAACCCTTAGTAATTAGCGGTCAGTCAAAAGGCGATTGTATTGCAGGCGAGATGTCCTCGCAATGAAACACCTCCCGATATGTGGGAGTCTTCCTGTTTACGCTATCCACAAAGGCAGCGGGTCCCTATATAAGCGGATTCCCCGCGCCTCTCCAGAGAGACCTCGCGGCATCGAAGCAGTAACCACGTACATTTCTACCCAGTGTAGTTATACTGAATAAACTACGAATACGCAAATATTTCGCCAGCCTTTCCAACCATACATCAATCCTGCAACCACAACATCACATCAACAACATCGGAGACTACTACACATCATAATACTTCGGCGAAATTGGTGACCCCGACGTGATATCTACAACCCATTATTAATCATCGGCGAAAGGGTTTTAGCTATAATAATCTTGGAAATGCTATCAGCTTCTGGTTTTGGCTTGGATTTTCCAATCCGATCTTTTTTAAAATAGTGAAGTTCATTTGTATATCTAGTTTATCTAATTTAAACATTGAAATATCAAATGACATTGTTACAGATACATTTTATGAAAACGTGAACAAGTTTTACAAATTTTACAAGACTCCCCAATTATGGCACGAGGCGTCTAAGGCATGTCGCCAGGAGAATGCGCGTTTAGCCATGCCTCGTAACGCCAATGAAGCTAGAATTCTCAAAGACATCTTGAACGATCACCCAGCTTCCTCTCTCAAAGTCTCGAGGCTTCCTGATTATGCCATGCTCGGCTTTCATGATGCATTCACCGAAGGAATCTACCAGACAGAAAATGGTATGTTTTATATACACATGGGTACGCTTGATCGTTTTTGGAAACAGGCATTAGAGTTCCTTGACAGGAGCTGCTTAGCATGCGAATTCATTTTGGAATCTGTCACTGCGGCGTCATCTGACTTGGAAATATCACAAGAAATCTTTTTTATAGACTGAAAGCACATAAGCAACACATTGTCGTGGACTTCAGTGAGTAGAATGTGGATTGTGCACAAATATTTGATTATTTGAGAAATTTCTGTAATTAATACGGCTAGCTGATTATTTTATAAAATAATTCAACAAAGAAGATGAGAAGTGTATTTTTTACTATTACAGGAGAGACCTTTCGAGAAACATACTTCTCCATGTGGGCCGTTGGTCAACCGGATAATTATAAAAATGAAGATTGTGGTTCAATCCATCGTAGTGGTGGATTGAATGACTTCCCGTGTGACTTGCCAGGCGTTTTCATATGCGAGCGTGGCCAGCGCGATTTGTACATTCGAGAACCCCCTTTACGGCTTTCCTCTGACTCAGGTAAATATTTTTTAAAAAACTATTTGTATTGACAAAGCAATGTCAAGTATAAAGATTTTTCTTTAGTTGTGCCAACACAAATGTGGTCGATGACCACATTTATGACAACACCTGGCAACAGCAGAATGCATGGAAATTGAACATCTTCTGTCTGCTGACAGACACACTCTTTGAGGTCGATTTCATAAAGTTAGTTTAGCCATAAAAATCATAAGAATAGTATTCCCGTAATATTGCCCCCAGCATGTGATCGCAGCACTCAAATGTAATGCACTGCTAAAACATAAGGGTTTTTATTTTGCTATCTTCAGGTGTATACAATTGAAAAGAGTAAAATAAACTTTGAAAATAATTCTAGAGGGTGTAAGCAGTGCTTAGTGTAAAGTGCAACCAAACCTAATACAATCGACTATATAAAAGAAACAAATTAAAATAAATATCTTATTTTATAAATTAAATAATAATATATTTCAATATTATTATTTAATCAAATGAATTCTTTGTTTTTTAAACTCATGGACCTATGTAGTATGCTTAGCTTGCCTTGGTTACATTGTACCCTTTCCCATTTACACTGCCTTATTTGCAACTGTCAATATATTAATTATAAAGAGCTAAAGATGCTCTGTACATTTACAGAATACTTCCTGAATGAAGCTGCTGGCAAGTACTACAAATTTCATAGAAAAGCCCGGACCTGGCAGAATGCGGTGCTGACCTGCCGCAGGGAGGGCGCCGAGCTGGCCATGCCGGACAGCACCGAGGAGGCCGAGGCACTCAGAGACATTTTCAGTGGATATCCAGTTTCCAGTCTACCGGGCTTGACGAATCCCGATTTTATCCTCGTCGGCTTCCATGACGCCTTCATTAAAGGAAAATTTTTAGATCTTAAAGGTTTGAAGTTTAAAGTCTATCGTATACGAAGGTACTCCAAGTGATTACAAACTATAATTTTGACTAGTTTTATCACACCAAGCAAACTGCAGCTAGAAAGAATTCTAAAAGTAAAGCAAATTGTCTTGAAATTTGTCTCTCTCATCATCAACTGACGTACCCCTTCTGAACTTCATTGGTGAAATTGAATAACCTTTTGGAGACTGCGTTCTTAGTCCTGTCCCCTTATGGAGTCTTTACAAGTTATTTGAAACTATGCAATGTACGCAATGAAACCTATTATCGATGGCCATATGATCGTTATGCCACACTAATGTGTTTAGCAAATTTGGAAAAAATATAAGGGAGCCATTGCCTCTTTTTACTTTAAGACTTTCGAAAATGATTACACCAATTTGGGTTTGGTCAAACGTACAAGAATCTGATGAAGGCAGCGAAAAGTTTTCATTAGAAGTACCGAAGAATGTTTTGGTAATTTGAGCCATTATGTGATTGTTTGATTTCCAGGAGATTATTTGTCTCGTGGGTTCTGGACATGGGGTAAAGGGCAGCCTGATAATATTGGCGGAAACGAGAATTGTGGATCTCTACATAGTACAATTTATCTCAATGACATACCTTGTAATATGTCAACTGTCTTCATCTGCCAGAAAGACATAATGGATGTTCTGAGACAAAAAACAAATTTGTACTCCCATCTAGATACAGGTAAAGCAAGCCATAGACAAGAAAAATATGTTTAACACGTTGACTGCCAAGCGGATTTTCGTAAAATGTCCAAAAATTGTTTTCACGTTTTTAGATTTAATTTAATATAATGGGCCGAAATACAATTATTTAATTTGTTTTGAGATATTTTTGAGGTGATTTATTTAGTATTTACGGGTATGTCGTGTCGGCCACTGGTGGCTGACACGGCACGGCACGGCTGGTCCTGATCTTTTATATAAATACACACACACATATATTTATCCTTTCTAATAAAGGTTTTTTTTTGGGTTCCCAAAAGGGATAGCTCCGAAGACGTGCCACGCTCACCACAACTCGGGTTGCCTCTGAACGCTGTCATTAGTCAAAACCATGATTTTTAGATAACAAAACCTCATATTCAAATTCATTCAAGAAACTTAAACATTTGAACACAATAATTGGGCTTAGGGCAACGGCTTAAGACATACCGAGGCAAACAAAGCTGCAGTTGTCTTTGAATTATTTCTTACCGACAGAGTAATATAGTGATAGCCACATGCTCTCAGACAACTTGAGTTTGTAATAGATTTGACATCATTGCAGACTACGCATACTATCCAGAAGTGAATTTGTATTACAAATTTCACGAAGACCCCAAGATGTGGCAACAGGCTTCTCATGTTTGCCGCGATGAAGGCTCTACTCTAGCCTTGCCTGCGGATGCTAAGCAAGCTGGGGTGCTGCGCCACATCTTAGCCCGTTATCCGGCTGATGGCTTGGTCCCTGATGTCTATAAAGATCGTATACTATTGGGGTTTAATGATATGAAAGATGAAGGGAAATACATCACCGAAGATGGTCAGTATATGTAATTATTGAAGTGAATTTTTTCTTAATAATAAAATTTGCATAAAGACAATTTAATGCAGCATTTAGAATAAAAGCCATTGTTTATTTGGAGACTTGGTTTACGCATTCATGAATATAGTTTTATAATCAAATTCAATAGGGTAAAGCTTGAATTTGGAATTTCCTTAAAATGCAATGTAAATGTCATCACCAGTGCTTTTTCAGACTAAATATTGAAATTTTCAACTATGGATTGCTGGTAAAGGAGTTTTGTCAGTGAAGTTTTTCCAATTATGCTAAAATTACAATTTGTCTCCAAATTTAAAGAGCTGATCTAATGCATATTCCAAAGTGAATGCCAAAGAATTACCTCTGCATGCTGCCTGCCTCCTATTCTTCATAGCAGTGTGATTACAGACTCCTTTCCACTATATTATCTGACCTTGGATATCTCCAGTTCGTGGTATAAAGGACTGAATAGTATTTACTTCACATATTTATTGATTTTTTTTTAAGGACGACCGATAGAAAATTTTTATAACATTTGGGCGGAAGGTAAACCTAATAAAGTAGGGGGAGCAGCAGAGGACTGCGGCTCCATGAACCGATGGGGGGGGCTTAGCGACCTCCCTTGTACCGTTCCCACGGTGTTCATCTGCCAGAAAAATTCTCTGTCACTTTCCACAACTAAATTTAATGGTGAGTGTGATATCTTACATTATTTAGAAAGTAGAGCTTAATTGTTACTATATTATTAAAAATGCTGTTTTCTTGGGCTTGTTTTTTGCCTCTCATCGATGCTTCGATTTTCTTGAAATTTCCCATAGTATGAAACGGAGCATACATACTCCTTTCAACCCAAAATGCTTGCCACAACCATATAAAACATGCTCGTCTTGTTTTCTTAATGAAATTCAAAATGCAGCTTTTAGATTTTTTTAGGTTGTATGAATATTTTAATACTGCTTCTTTAATAATAATAAGCGCAGTGGTATGTGAGGTCAGATGAGTTAAAAACTTATCTACTTAACTAAAACACGATTGGTTAATCTAGTTTTCCTTGAGCATGAAATAATACCTCCCTTCTCCACATTTCAACACCAGATAGCTGTGGGGCGTGGGTCTGAATCCTACCCGTGTCTTGAAGTAATCTTTTTCAGCATTTTAGGGGTGAATGTTTACCAAAAGACACATAGTATAAATATAATTGCAGATTTGTACTATTCATTCAAAAACAACCGCCAGTATCACTTGCACGTGCCAGGACTGAACTGGTCGGAAGCAGATCGCACGTGTAAGGAGGAAAAGGCGTGGTTGAGCGTGGTGAACAGCGCTGAGGAGGCCGAGTTCCTTGCTGGAGTGATGAAACTTCACGACATTGAACAAGTGCTGGTGGGAATCACCACACACTTGTTTGACGGTCTATTCACAAACAATGAAGGTATAGTAAAGGAATTCTCAGAGTAGAAGTCTAAATCTGGTAGAGGATTCTCCCTTGGAATTCTTCCCAGTAATGAAATCAATAGACAATGTGTAAAATGTAAGAGTGATTGTTGAAGGAAGAGTCTATATGAGTGATGGCTTCATTTTGTGTGACACGCATCATTCTTCACTCTAACATTTGAGTAGGTGAAGTAATTTTTAAAATTATTCTCTTAACACACTTTAAGAGGGTAACCAAATTGACTAAACTGATGTGCGTAGCGGGCAAAATTCGCGTAAAATTGCATGTGTGAAATCTAGTCTATACACTCTTTGATTTGCATGTAGTCAAATAAATCGTTTCCTATAAAAAGTTGAACCACTTCATACACACTTTGCTGATTACTTGGCATCACAACAACACCACTTTGTTCTAAAAATTGTTCAATAATTGGAGGATTATCATTATCTGACCACTCCACTTCTTCATTGTCACTTTGTTCAGAATCACTGGAGAGTATTGGTAGAAGTAACGTTGACAAGTCTAAACAAACATTACGAGCTGTAAACCTAAAGAGTAAAATGACCTTCTGCCGCTTTTAGAGTAAACACATTCAAAAACGTATTAATACGCGCCCCGCCTTTAGTGTGTTAAGATAAGAGCATTGTATGAGAAAAGTAGATTCAATAATATTTATTCACTAACAAACTTGTGTTATTGAAAACTTTTTCGTGAGGTGTTGTGCCAATAAATTCTGAAACTCGAGACATAAAGCTTACATTCTCCATATTTGAGTGCTCAAGGGCCATTGGCGAGGGGAGGCAACACAGATGACTATACCATCATCCCATACAATATCGTCAAATGATAGATGTCATGTCTAACATTAATATCGAAACATATGGGCTTACATAAACTCGAAAAACACAGATCAAACAATTTAAAATTTATGGATACATTTAGAAGCTGGGATTTTTTCTGAATTTGAAAAAATAAAATATGATTTTTTTTTATTATTTTACAAGCTTTACAACAGAGTTTCTTAAAAATAAAGTCGTAATCAATTAAAAAACACATTCGTTATTTATCAATGAGATTACATTGTACATCCAATGGCAAATTCTTAATATCTGAAGTGAAGTGAAAATTACAACGAACATAACCTCATATAAAAACAAACGTCAAGAGCAGTGCTGCCAGTATAAAAATTGTTTGAAGTTGCCACGATAAAATAACAAACAATTGTCGTTTATCTTGGGAAACATTTGATAATCAATAAAGCGTATTAAATTAATATCTTACGGATTAATAAATCAAATTTTTAATTTTTTGAGCTAAAAATTGAAAAAAAAATTGAAATTTCTCAAACGTGCCACCTTGGGCACGCGTGCTCTAAGTTCGCTAACCCTGGTCTATATCATTGAATTTTTTTTTAACTATTGTTTTTTTTAAGGGAAAATGAACAAATATTTTGTTTGGAATATGTGTAACCCGATCAAATTAACAGTTTATTTATATCTGGTTAATGGTTAGTAAAAGTTGTATTACGTCTTGATTGGGTGCTTACTTCTCAGGAGTTTTGGTCCAGCACTTGGGCTACAATCTATGGTCACCGGGAGAGAAGTCAAACTCCAACCAGTGCGGGGCTCTGCGCCAAGACAGGAGGCTGGCCAGCACTCCGTGTGACACTTCAACTGCTTTCATATGCGAAAAGCGTATACAGCCAGATGAACCTTCCATTGTGAACCCCATTGCAACCAATTACACCGCAAATGGCTGTCATGTAGCTATCTGGATTGTCAACAAGACAGAAGACTCCAGCCCTCAGTGGTAATAAGAAATAGTAAAAAAAGAAAAAGCAATTGGTAGCATTGATCGATGAATCTTAGTACGTAAATTAAAGTATGTACATCATTTTATTTTGAGTTGTACAATATTTTATTTTGGTTCAATAGTATATTTTATGATGAAAAACAATCCTCAAATCATAACAAATAAATAAATAACAAATAATAAATAAATAATAATAATATAAAATAATAAATAATAACAAATCATCAGCCAAAAACGGTTTTGGCTGATGATTTGTTTGAGTAAAAATGTCTATTACTATTGCCATCTGACAATAAAAAAAAAATTAAATCACAAAATTATTTTATTTTCATTTGTTAGATTTAAAATAGGTCTTAGATCTAGTACATATTGTGATGAGGTGTGTGGCTATCCCCGTCCTGGGCGCAAGTTTCGGGGCTTGCGATGTGTGACTTAGATGGTAGCATACATGATTTTTTTAAGTTACAATAATGTGTTAGGTAGGGAAAATGAGTGGAAAAATCCTTTATTTGTTAGTGCAGCGTTTTTATGTAAAAATAATCTATATTACTGAGGAGTCTAGCGCATGGGTAAATCTTTATAATAAATGCACAAGCACGTACTATGCGTTTTGCAGTGTTCTGTTATCTTAATATTATAAAACAAACAAAATACAAAGGTAGATAAGGCACGTACATTACAAAAGTGACCACAAAAACTACAAGCAAAACTACATGGGTGGTCAGAGAGGTACATTACAGGTAAAAATGTTAGAATGCACTTTTTAAATGCAACGTGGCTTATATTCAGTAAAACTACCTACATATGTTGCAACACAATTGACAGTGGATAGAAAAATTCAGTACTTAACTGAAACAGACATCTTTAGTATGTATGTAAAATTCAAAAACTGATGTGAATCATTTAGAAAGTTTAAAGAGCCACGCCCTTTCTCTGAGGGTTGTGAAATTAAGTGCAAATGCTATCGCAACTTTTTTATACACTCCACCATTACAACGAATACATATAACATTTAGTAATAAAAATTGCAGACTTTCAATTTGCGTGATTTGACAAATTAGATTTATACGCTGTCGGGATTCGAGAGTTACATTTACATATATTCGACTGAAATATGCATTATTTAAGGAATGTCATTTATTATTTATTTATGAGGTAGCCTCACTCTGATTTGAAGAATGGTATTTTTGCATGGCTAAATTCGTATCACGCATATTGCCAGCCAAACACCCACCGTAGCTACATTGTCTATGCCCACCATTTTGTACTTGTGCAAAATGCTCGGTTGCTGTCGGCCGCTTTCTTGTTGCTTGTCATTATTTCGTTCCGCGGGTTTCTTGTTCTGTCGTTAGATAAAAACCAAAAAGACGTAAGTGATCACAAAATTATGAATCAACAAGGTTTTTTTTTAAATCATACGTGCATATAGTTTATTCAAAATTACAAATATTCCAGGTAAAGTTTCGCCGATGTCGGCTCTGCCGGCCATCGATTTCAGTTCTCTTGGATGTTCCGAGTGTAAACATTAAATTTCTGTCAAAACAAAATAATAAACAAACGCTTTTTATTTTAGATTTTTTTTAAATATCCAATTAATGTATAGTAAAACGTTTAATCTATCTATAATAATTTTATCTATTTTCAGTTTAAGTTTTTTTGTTAAATTCTGAGTCTCAATAAATAGTATATGTTTAACAAGCTACTTAATGCCTGTATTAAATCTTGTATGTAAGTTTTCAGCCCAATTTATTTTAATGACACAACTCTAGAAAAGCTGTTTTCATTTCCCAATATATGTTTTCATAATATTTTTATACTTATATGCATTAGTTTAAAATGTCAAACTATATCCAATTCATCTTAGTCACGTAAGTTATCTAATAGTATTTGATGATACCTAATAAATAAAATTTTAATATGGATTTTGGGCTTGTATGGTTGAAGTGTGTTGAAGATTCCATGTGTCTTAGCTTAAATAATTATACTTGATTTAATTCTTCATTAATGTATCTCTATTTTTTGGATTAAACGTCAATCAAGTGCGTATTTATTACAGGTTTATATTATTACTAATATGATTAGGCACATTAGTTCACATATAGAAGATGATTAAAGAAATTCTCAGAATCACGATGTTATTTTTCTGAGAATTTCTTTAATCATCTTCTATGTGTGAACTAATGTGCCCAATCATATTAGTCTTCATTAATAATCATTTGTGACAGTTATGCTGAAATATTGAAAAAAATAAGTATGCAGCGAACAAGTTAAATAAATATACCTACTTTTGAGCCATCATACACATCTTTGATATTTTAAAAAAGGTTTTTTTATTTATAGATGATCGGATCATAAAAAGAAATTGAGCAGAAGTCTCTGCATAGATGGATGCTGCTACACCATGGCGTTTCTATCATCTGAGCAAATGATATCTTGTAAACCCGAGGAGAACATCTTCGCATCGGCTATTAAAAAAGAGGAGGAGTCAAATGAAAGCATTGATGTCAAGGACTTGCTCCGAGAAATTATAGGCAACAATGAAGACTCTTCTGAAGAAGAAATAAGTATCGCCACACTCAAAAAAAATAAAAGTCTGAAGATGACCATCAAGAAAGAAGTAGATCCATTTGCAGAAGGTATTGCCTTCAATCACAAAAATATCCATTCCGACCGCAGCTCTGTTCAAAGTATATCAAAAAAGCGTGGACGTCCTCGAAAAAACATCACTATATCAAAAGAAAAACAAGATCAAAAAACGAAAATAGCAAATATAGACATGATGCAAGTCATCGGAGTTGAGGTTCGTCTGGAAGATGATCCCGCATCAAGGAAGAAAAAGAAACTCAAAATGAAAAAGAAAAGAATAAAGGACGAACTTCACGAAATCATGGGTGAACCGGGCATGTGGCCGTGCAGCTACTGTGATAAGAAATATACTCAAAAAAATGCCTTGAAATTGCACATCAGAATGCACACTGGTGAACATTTGTTTGCGTGCCCTTATTGCAACAAAAAATTCTCCGTTCAGAGTAAGCTATCATCTCATTTGAAAGTACA
Organism: Atopsyche davidsoni; assembly: GCA_022113835.1. Lineage (NCBI taxonomy): Eukaryota > Metazoa > Arthropoda > Insecta > Trichoptera > Hydrobiosidae > Atopsyche > Atopsyche davidsoni. The sequence goes on from JAILWY010000028.1 coordinate 1,260,139, forward strand.
CACGGGAGAAAAACCTTATCCGTGTGAGTTTTGTGAAAAGAGCTTTGCAGATAGAAGCACGCTTGTCAAGCACGTCCGAATCCATACTGGGGAATTCCCTTATTCTTGCCAGTATTGCCAGAGAAGGTTTATACAGAAGTCTGGTTACGATGCACATTTAAAAATGCACACAGGTGAGGATTTGTTCCCTTGTGAATACTGTGGGAAAAAGTTCAATCGAAAATCCACATTAGTCTCACATATTAAAATACACACTGGAGAGAAGTTGCTGCGATGCAGTGTATGCGACAAGGCATTCACTGTCCAGAGCAAGCTGCTGTCTCATGTCAAGACTCACACCGGAGAAAAGCCCTTCCAATGCGATATATGTGAACGTCGTTACACAGAAAAGCACACTCTGGTTAGCCATTATCGGTTACACTTGGAAGGAAAACCGTATGATTGTCAAATCTGCGCCAAGAAATTCAGTAAAAAAGTTTCTCTCGACCGACATATGTTGATTCACAGTGGAGAGAAGCCATTTTCTTGTCCGGTTTGTCAGAAAAAATTCACACAAAAATCGCAAATGCAAGCCCACGCTAAAATTCACACTGGGGAAAAGCCGTTTCTATGTGATTTTTGTGGTAAGAATTTTCAAAGGAAAGATGCATTGATTGCTCATAGAAAAATTCACACTCTCAGTGCATTGATTAATTCAAGCGGAGACGGTAAAGTCAGTTTAGATCGTAATACAGTTGGTTCTGAAGCTGGACCTCTCATATGCGGCCTGAATGGAAGACCATTGTACAGCTTTGGAGAAGAAAATATCGGCATGGGTGAAGAAATAGAACAGCAAGAGATCTGTGAAAATGGCACCACGGCTTCGAAGGTTTTTTTTCATTTATTTAAGTATTTGTAATTTGAAGGACATACGAATGGACTAGATATTAACTTATCCCTTTGCACTTGGAGGGTTTCAGTTGATACTCACAGTAATTTCAGTCAATACTATAGATGTCATATGGATGCACAGAAATGGTTACATAAATGAAATATTTTATTAATCTTCATGATTAAGAGATTTGATAAATAATAGCTTAGAAGATGCATTTGCAAATAATTGTAAAATAATATGGATTGTTGTTCACTGTGACTTGAATTTTTGATGGAATCACTAAATATATATGAATCACAATTAAAGAACAAGTTATGCTGTATGCCAGAGTATTTAGCTCCAAAAGACTTTTATAGTTTGTATTTGTTGTCTAGTTTTTTTCATGCATATTCTTTTTCCAGATTACAAAAGTTACAATGCCTATAACAGAAGATGAGAAAGATCTCTTTGGTCCGCTAGAACGCGGTGCCTTCAGTGTGGAAATAGACTCCGACGCTCAGGACTGCGAAGATTATGTAGCAGATGTACACAGTACTTCGGACTCCGATAGCGACTCCTCATCCACAGATGACAGCGATTCTTCTAGCTCTGATGAAGACTCATCGCAGTCAGACAGCCAAAACGACACAAATATTCATAATGACGACTCAGACCATATCACAAGTAACAATGCAGATGAAGATTTGAGAACTATTAATGATATAATTGATACTGAAAGTGCTGAACTATTGAATGAAGTTCCTGGTGACAACTTTATAGATATGATAGAAAAGAAAGTGCCGATAAACGAAGAAAGCTTTCCCTGCTATATTTGCGGAAAACGCTATGCAAAAAAGAGCGGACTTTCTATGCATTTGAGACTGCACACGGGAGAAAAACTTATCGCCTGCGATTACTGTCCCAAGGTTTGTGTTTTTATGTTCCTACAAGCACATTTTATAAATACTTATTTACTGTACTTACAAATTAAAACTGTCCAACATTAATTTAAATGATGGCATCATGTTGTCATTGTGGGAATAATCAAGTTTATGATTACAGCTCTTTGCGGCCCCTAGCAAGTATCTCTCCCACGTAAAGACGCACACGGGTGAGAAGCCGCACATGTGTGACATCTGCGAAAAGCGATTCACTGAGAGACACTCACTGCTCACCCACTACCGCATCCACCTCGGAGACCGCCCATACCAGTGCACTGTCTGCCAGAAAACGTAACATCTATATTATATGTAGTTGCAGTATATTTATTTTTCCTACAAAGGGATTCGGCCAATGTTGTTAGCCTGGCTGACCTAGTCATCACAGTTTTTTTCTTTGTGAATTTCAATGTAAATTTTTGCACTTATTTTCTCTGGTATTCAAACATTAAAAAAAATTTAAACATTTGAAACACAAGATAAATTTCAATTGATTGTGACAATACCTTTACCATTAGCAAGTCTCATTAAGCATTTTGAACTATGCACCTGTCTATCCTTTTTTTTAAATTTTTGGTAATTTTTTTATTTTTAAAGATTCACAAAGAAGATTTCACTGGACCGCCACGTGCTGATCCACTCTGGACAACGGCCACATGCATGCGGGTCATGCGATCGGCGTTTCACGCAAAAGAGTCAGCTAGCGACTCATGCACGCACTCACACCGGCGAACGTCCATTCCTCTGCAACTATTGCGGGCGATCCTTCAACCGCAAAGACGCCCTACACACGCACAGCAAGACCCATACTCTCAAGCACCTACTGGTCGGGGAGAACTTTAGGCGAGGCGGGGGAGCTACTGTACGTGATCGTCCACCACTGCCCCATGACACCATTATGCCTGGTTCAAGAGCATCATGAATCGTGCACTGTTATGTGTTTATCTTTTAGTAAATTAGATAGAACTCCATGTTTAAGAAATAAAACGGTAGTAACAGCATCAATTACTATTGATTATGTCAAAGTATGTAAAGAAGGTGGATCCCTGTTGAGAACAAAAGTTTTCACAAAGCTAATGATCCTAAGCAGTCTTTGGAGATGGCTCCAGTACTGAAACGATGAGAAAATTAAAAATAAACCCAGCACCAACTAACCAAATCCAAAGCTAACGACTTCAAGAAAAGATTCAGAGCAGGATTAAAAACAAAATTGTAAGCAAATTAATGGAAAGTAATTGCAGCTGATCAAATAACCCGTCAACATATATTTAAGACTAATTACGAATGTTAATTTACAATACTAAGTCTACTTTGAATCGATTCAATCCAAAACAATTACTACTCATTGATTTAAGGTGATTCTTCCAAACTGGGTGCAATTTGAACTCTAAAATGAACTTCTCATATCATAAGTCTTAAATTATCTTGAAAGTAATATTCAGGGCTCTCTCATATTGAGAGGAGTGTTTTGAACTCTTAACGTATTTATTATTAATTTTTATTAATTCTAATCTGGAACCCCAAAATTAGGTGTTTAAACACTTCAAAATAATTAGAGACTTCCAAAGGAAACAAGTCTGTAGATGTATAGATTAATATTTTTGGTCATGACTGACCATTGGGAACATGTTAGCAACTGGCTAAGAAAAATTTAATAACTATTCCAATTTGGCACTGATGAAATGCAGAAAGCTTTTTAGATTTAAAATTGTGATAGATAGAAGAAACCCAGCGTTCTGATACAGCTTTGTAGGTCATCCGGTGTTTGAAAGCTAGATCTGATAATAACATTATTCATTAATTTCATAGCATATCTTTATATACTGATATCTCTATTATACCATACTAGTAATGTAGCCCGTCACAAAATGACGAATTTGATGAACGATGCGTCTAAATTCTCGCGGTGAACGACATCTCGCGGCGAAGAAGTGAATTATATAATTAATGTTTAGCTAAAGCATATTTTAAAGTTTATGAATGAAAATATTATCCTATCGTCTTGAAATTCGGCATATAGCTGCGGAAAAATTTACTTAACTTATGTGCAAAAAATCAGCGTTGTATCTTTTAAGATATTCTATACAGAACGGAAAAATGAAACATACATACAAACATACAAATAAACACACAATGGCTATTATTATAGTAGATTGCCATGGCAGGTTATACACAGCTGAGGACCGCCTCTGAAAGGTCACAAACTCTTGTCTCTTCGTGAATAAACAAGGGTCTAAATTTATGTAATAAATATACTTCGTATACCAAAAAAAAAACAATATTTTAGAAATGCGACAATATTATTTATAATATGAATTATTATATAGAAAAACATGTATAAAGTAATTTTATCATATATGTTAGTACGTGTATATATTTTTGTACAATATCAAAGAAATAAAATTATTTATAAAATTATGATGAATCGTTTATTAACAATCCCATGAACAAATTAACGCAAAGCTTTACGCCTAATTTTTGAATGAAGATTTTGAAATTCCTACTCATGACACGCACGTCTCTGAGACACGGAAGTAATAGTTCTTAATAAAAAAACGTTTCATTATATATATTTATTATTCAAGTGAAGAGGTGTAAATATAAATTTAATAAACATGTCACACTGACTCTACATTTTCTATCTTGCACACGTTAACAATAAAATTCTCACCATACAACTTGAACACTTTGTACGGTTGATATATTCTGATTGCAGAGTTAGTATACACAACTAAACTTTTAATGAAATAACTATTTAAAATGACAGTAAAGAATTCACTATTTGTAGCCTTTTTACATCTAAGTAATGTTTTTCCATATATATTTTCGGTATATAGTACCAACAAATTCAAAACATCCTCTCTGACGGCAGGAATTTCAAAATTGTGATTAGCTGCAAGAAATTTCTCATGTCGCCAAATAGCCAAATTAGACTTTTGTTTTTTTAATAATTTTTGCAGCCTGCTGGCGATGCCGCCTGTAATCAGCCTTCTCTTTCTTTTCTTTATCCCGGAATCGAGTATGTTGTTCATATATGAGGTGTGTAATAATGTTTCATTCACAGTTTGTTTTGAAGAATTCTGATTAAGCTTTGTTGGGGTCGTATGTAAACTTGATATATCGACAGAATTTTCAGTTTCGTTTTTTTTGGTTGAAGGTGAAAAATATATTTTGCTTGCCATATCACTATTAGTGCTAGTTTCTTTTTGTGAATCGATTCGGTCAAGAGAAGATGAGCTGCAGTGTATAGAAACTTGAGTTAATGGGTCACTTTTAAAAGTCTTTGTATTAAAATTAAATGTTTTTTCTTTTAGTACTTGTTTAGATACAACCTTTATAGCCAAATCAAGATCATGACAACTACTCTCATCGTCCCCGCTGGAGCTAACATCCTTTTTATTTGCTTTATACACCATAACAGGGCTTTTATCTACATCTATAGAATTTCTTCGGCTATTACTGCCATGTGGCAAAAACGTACAATTTTTACCAAAAACGGGAGCTTCTGGCTCTAACTGTATATTCACACAAGATTGTGAAATGTAGGGGTCACAAAATATTTTCTTCCGAGGTATAATTTGTCTCTTCAATGTGCCACCAAATTTAGTTTGCAATATAGGTGATACACTCAAATTAGTCTGATCTTTTGTCAAAATAGGTGATACGTCCAAACCATTATATTTGTATTCAGTTTTTACAGGAGTAATATAGGAACCTGTATTTATTTTCTCAAAGACACCTGAAGCTGTTAGCAATCGACTTTTGTTTAATTTACTTGCGAGAATCGGCGACAAACGCTCTATCAAGTCGTTTTCAATTTTCGGATTTTTTTTTTCAAAATCATCAAAATTTAACTTAACACTACCTCGGCGTTTTAATTTTTTAATATTTGCTTTAGAACTACTTTTAATTTTGCACTCAGAACGTTTAACACTTCCAGATATGCTCGCCCGCGATTTAACTGTTTCAACAGTGTTAAATTGTAACTTTTCTCTGGCATTGCTTGGTGATTCTCTTCGTTTCTTTTTAGGATGGTTCATTTTAGTTATTATTTCACTGCTTCCGCTGGAACTCCAGGATATCTCATCTGCTAATGGATCGTTATTAATTATATTACACGTTTCTTTAATAGTGCTTATTTTTTTGTATATTTCTGTAGCTTTTTTCGACATTATTTTTGTGTTGTTTGTTTGTTGTGACGTTCGACCCTCGATTATTTCCGTAAAGCACATGCCATTGTTTGTCAGCTGACGGCAAGTTAGTGCTGCCATATAAAAAAAAAGCCTTATGAACTTGTTGTATTTTCCCTACATTCAAAGTTCGCAGTTTTCTGTCGGGCGTTTCCGCCTTGTACGACCGCATTTACGAATTGTACCGAACGACTTGTCGCTAGCTTCACACCGGTCAACTCGCAAAGCTCAAAACAAACCGCTCGCAACTCCATTTGTTTTGTTAGTACACAAACGCGCAATACCATAAATATCTCAAGTAAAAGCACCCCCGTCGCGAAATCGAATCAATCAGGGAGCCTCGTATCGTCGCATCGAATTGGATACTTAGATCGGATACAGTTTTCGGGCTTCGATCGCGATGGATCCCGAAAATAGCGTATCGGACGCGGAAAACGTGGCGGGGCTCGGCGACATGGGGCCGCCGATCCTGATCCCCGAGAGGGCCTGCGGGGACGCCACCACGGGCTCCGACCGCCTCAAGAGAAGAGTCAAAAAGATATCGAGACAGGGGAGCCGCGACAACGCCGTCGCGGTGGGTCCGATCCCGCAGCACCGCAGCTGGAAGAACAGCCGGCGGCCGCGGAACGGCCACGGGAGAGGTCTCCCCAAGAAGGGTACGTCCATCTTCCGACACGTCCATCGCCACTGCGAGCGGTTGGCAGGCCGATTTATACAAACGAACAGATTACGCAATACGCACACGTCGAGTCGAACAGCTCTCAAATGTAACTCGTTGTTTTTTTTTTGCGGGTCACGCCGCCTCATGTGTGTATACAACTCCGGCGGCATGCTCATATTTATGGATATACCGACCGCTCAATTTTGGAAGGTCGCAACTACATTTCAATTCATACGTATTTATTTAAAAATATTGTAATCTTTGTTTTTTATATTTGTACAAACGAAATTTCGGCATCAATACAAATTTCCTGAATAATTAGGTTTTGCAGATGCGATGTTTGTTATGTATAATATATTGCGGAGCTGCCGCGCCCCCGTGCCGTGCCGCCGACAGCTTAGATTGTGCATTTAATTATTATCCGAACGGTGGTCTTCGATCCGCCGCTTTCGGAAAGGCGACAAGATAAACGGTGACGTCTCTCGGCCGATTGGCCGCGCTTGTTATTTTTATCAGCCGGGCAAACAAAACAACACCGCCCCGTTGATATTTGCAACAAAGTTGAAACTTTTACTTTGTCTTCGAGATGGGCTTGTTTTTATTCAAAATACACAAGAAGTGCCGAAATTTCGTTTGAAAATTTTACTCAATATACGACATTCTTGTCGTTAGTGATATTATTGTAACATATGGCCGATACGGTCGTTATACCTGCGTATCAAATATACGATACCCACGTGTCGGAGTCGGTATATTTTTTGTCGCATTCTTATCATAGCCATACAAGCTTAGCGATGTTGACTTTCTTTACTTCTTATCTCATACAGATTGATTTAAAAGTACAAAGTTATTGAGTTTCGTTTGTATAGCCGGACTAGCCGGCCATTCACACTCGCCGCATTGACCTGATTTTCGCAGCACTTTGTGCACCTTTCGCAGAGTTGTAAATGTATTTTGCGTTGTAATCTTTATAAAAATGAACGATTGCGTAGTTACCGATAACGAGACATCGGTTTGCTTAATATGCTAGTTTTAAATTTAATACGCGTATCTCGACAATGCGTTGCGGTTACAGATTAAAAATGACCGAGTGAGCGTCGATTCCACCGGCCATTGTCGGTATCACCAGCGCTGATGTTTGACGCCGTTCTTAATTAAGTTAAAATAAATACATATTAATAAGTTACGCAACGCCTATGTCGAATGTTCATTCGTATCGCGCTTCGAGCGTCGACTCACTAGGCCCACTTTTATTGATGAAATATCAATTCAGCATTATAATAGATATCGATGTTTATTGCCGTTTAAAATTAATCCGGACGCATAGACAATAAGTATTGTCCTTTTCTGCGCTCTTCTGTCACCAAAAGAACAGAAAAAGAAAAAACATTTCATTTGTTTAGGGTTCATTTCGGAAATATGTGATACTACTACGTGACATTGTTTTTTTAATTTATCAAAATAGTAATATTTTACTGCATTATGTATAGTGTAGAACACCACTTTTAAAGCGATATCTTTAAAAAAATGCAATCAACGATCAGCAAGCGCGGACGGCATTCACACCTCGAGTGGCCACCGATCTCCGAATTTCGGTCAAATCTTCACTTTTCCGACTCTGCTCTGCCGCGAATAAATGACATTATTTATTGTTCTTTATTTTATTTTCCATCTCTGCTCAGAAGTAGCAGACCGGCCGATTCGAGTGCTGCGTGTTTGCGTACCCCTCGATGAACTATTATTTTATGGCGTATTTTATTAGATCGGACAATGGGGGCAGAAAAAGAATATGAGGGATAGACGTAGAAAGCGCTCTAGTGCGGTATTGCATAAGGGTGCTTATTGCGTGTGCTGCTAGGGCCGCGCTCTCGCTTGTTTACAAAACACTCGCTCAAGGTCAAGAGGCGTGTCCGCCGCCTTTGCTTTCTTTTGCCTACACTGTAGGTTATGTTCATTGCTCGCTCGGTGGGGCCCGCGGGGGCTCGGAGGGGGCCCGCGGGGCTCGGAGGGGGCCCGCGGGGGCCTCGTGTCGGTCCTCACGTAGCCGGGTTCGTCGCGATGCACCTTGGCGTCCGCGAGGCGTTTCGCTTTGATCTAGGTTAGTGGTCAGCCACTTGAATACTTTATTTATAATTTTGAACGCAGCGAGATCTCTTCGCCCGGTATTCTGAGACTCGAACTCTGGCCGCAGCAAAGTTTTAATTATTTTCAAATATTTTTTTAAACAATTTTTCCAGGTACCCGCTTTCTTCCAAAGCGCACAGGAAAGTACAATTTAACGACGTTCACCAGTCAAATAATACAATCCCAGGTCCGCTTACAGTGCACTCCGCTCGGGTCCTCTGCGGTCGAACGGCTCCGAATGATACGTCTCGGGTTTGATCCGCCTTATTTATAATTAAATGAAAATGTATGTGCATATTATTAAAACAGAGGCGAATAATGCTAATTTACTTTCTAAAAAAAACTCATTTCAAACAGAGATATAACTCGACCGATTTGTTGGAAGTGAATCGTGCTAACGAACGTGTCACGATTTTGTAGATTAAATATTTTTTTTAAATTAATTATGTTTTTGTAAATATTTATTGCATCCTTTTCTTAGAAATATAGATATGGGAAGGATTGCGTGACCTTTAAATTTTACTGCTAGATCTTATTTTTTAATTTGAAATATTATAATTAATTGTTTTGTAAAAATGTAAAAACTGTTACCTCTTTGTATTGAAATAAAATCAGAAACTGGGTTTGACTTGACATCAACACATTGAAGAAACTTGTATTTATTATTATTAACTTGGGTGTCTCGAGTATCAATATTTTTTGCACTTGTGAAAAATATATTAAAAAATTAAGAAAAAAACCTGTATCATTAAAAATTCTCTCTGTGGACAGGTGTTTATCTCCAATGTTTGACACTATAGAGTGCCATGTTATACGATGTGCATGAAACGATATCACATTTCTGCCACATGTGTCCAAGTTTCAGCTCATGGCCATCGCCTGCCATACTGGAGACGCCGACTTGACATTGCATTTGAAAAAATGAGTCGCCAAAGTACATTAACCGGTTCGAACCACTCTCAGCTGGCCAGATTACTTTTTTGCATTTTTTAATTTATATTTAAACAGTTTATCCCCGCTCCAATGTTATCTCAATTTAAATGAACAACAGCTCATGCGCTCAGCATTCGAGGGGTAGGAATTAAATTTTAACTATTACTAAGCCACATCTACATGAGGCCACGCTTGTACATGTACTATAAATAAATAGCTGCCAAGGCGGGCCTATGTACTATGTACATGATATCACAGGCATATTGTGCACAGGCGAGCATCGTGCTATTAAACTATGCTATGTAACTATTGAAAAAATAATCTCTATAAACATCGAAAAATTCTAAAAGAATCTAAATCATTTACTTACTAATAAAATAAATGCCACATCATCAGTTTGCATTTATTAATAAAAAGTAAATGTACATTTGTTGTGTTGGTTGCTTGCGTGCACTTGTGTCGGTGCATTCATGTGGGGGCTCCAATTGAGATCTCCCTGACACCCGTGTTTTTTTTTTCTATTCTGTCTACGCTGAGCTGAAACATACTTACTCATTGCTGTAAGCTAACTAATAAACCTAATTGTTGACAGCTTTTAAAAATTATGCTTTCAGAATTTTGATATTTCCCAACCTGCAGTGTTGCTTTGCGGTTATTTTCCCATCTGTGACATTGAATTTTTTTTAAACTTGCAATTTATTATTCTTTTAATTTTTTCAATTATAAATTAATTTTTTGCACTTTTGCACTTTTTATTGTAAAATCCGACATTCTGAACAAAATTCTTATGGTGGCCGGATGATTTAGGCCAGAGGTGTCAAATTCAATTTTGTAGAGGGATTTTTCTTTCTGTGACACATTGCGATCGCGGGCCGTATTGATACGGCCGTATCTTTGACATGACTGATTTAAGCCATACAGCATGCCTTTTCTCTTTTTGCAATTGAAAAGCAGACAAATGATGATTTTTGTTAACAGGAGGAGCCGGGGGCAAGGGCGTGTGGGGCAAGCTGGGGTCAGAGATGCTGGAGGAATATGAGGACTTAAATGACCCCAACTACGACTCAGAGAACAGCAACGTGGAACTCAAGCAAGTCATACCTGAACTCTCCAGAGAAGAATTCCAGGTGAAAATACTTATAACATGATCCATCATCTGGGCCACTCCAGAAGTTTCTCCATGAAAAAGCACTGTTCATCACTCTGTAGATGCTGTAGTGCATGCTGGTCCTCTGTCACACTGTTGAGTGTCTTACTCTTATTCATTTCCATAACATAAACAACATGGCTAGAATAAGTCAATAACATTGTCCAGTTAAATTAAAACATGTCATTGTAAACTTTAACATAGAGTGTACTCGATTATCACTTCTAAATTTTAACCATTACTTGGACCAATTGCTTGGTCTTCTCTGTTTGCGGGGTCTTTAAAAGCAAAGTCAGCCGTAGCTCTTCACTAAGCCAAACTAACAACATGAATAGAAATCAGAGAAACCTGTGACGACTGCCTATGATGATGAATCAGACACTGGAATGAAAAGTGACTAAATTGCATCCACCATTTTGATAGGACTATTAGATTAGACTAGTACTGTTTATTTTTATTATTAAAAATATGTATTTTTTTTATGAATATTCATACTTGCACGTGTGTAGGTTTCTACTTGCCCTTAACAGCTTTCATAGTTTTTTTTAACTATGGATCATTCTAGTTTGTGTTATTCGGTAGTACAGTGGCCTTATGGCATGCCATTGCAACTCTGTCCCATCACTTAATGAATTCATTTTAATTTCAGAAAAAATCTGAACCCATAATACGTGAGTACTTTGAGCATGGTGACACGAACGAGGCTCTGGAAAGCTTTGTGGAGTACGTCAGCTCTGCGCACCGCTGCACCCTCTGTGAGATTGTTGTGGAAATGGGCATGGACCACAAGCCTTCCCATCGCGAGATGTGCTCCATCCTTTTGTCGGACCTTTACGGCCACATCCTCTCCGAGAGAGACATCGCTCAAGGTAGCTAGCCCTGCATTATGCGCAACAGAATGAAATAATTGATTTACTAATTGTAATCAACATTTCTGCGTTTCAATAGTAGTGTGAATACGTTTGTGAGTCAGTAGAGAGCTGCCGATCTTTAAAAAATTTTATGAGTACACAAGTATAAACAATTTTTAAAACACTGCTGTGGCAAATGATAAAAAATATATATTGTTATTCAGCAAATAAAATGTGAAAAAATCACTCAAGTATTTTATTCTATTTAAAATATTATCCAACATTTAGTTACATATCATTGGGTGTTTAAAGGATTCAAGAATTTGCTGAGTAAGCTAGAGGACTTGACTCTGGACCAGCCGGCAGCGGCAGACTTGTTGGGCAGCTTTATCGCGCGCTGCGTGGGTGACGACTGCCTTCCCCCACGTTTCATCACGCAGGAGCTGCAAGATCCTAGCCTCACCATTTACTCCAGGTACGGTCCGTGTTCCGAGACTTCAGGGATCATCAGTTTGATTTCAGTGGAGGGGTGAAAATCATTGCCCTGTTATCATGATCATGAGTTAAAAATAAGTAAAATAGTACTCTTAGCTGAAACTGGCCATTTGGTGGGGATGAGTCAGTGTGACAACATATAGGTCAAGCGAGTAATGAGAATTTGCATCACATAAAATTGAAATGTTAATATATTTTTACATCAAATTTAAATGCATTTAAGCTAGTAGTGGTTAAAACATAACCATTAATTTAGGAGTTTTATCAATATCCCCAGGTTTGATTTGGAAGTACCAATTGAGAACGGAGAGGCTCCAGGATACTGAGGAGCTTTGTCCACCTTTGCTCTTTGTGGAATTTGTGTAGTACACTTTATTTTGACCGATGAACAAACATTCTAATTCTAGGCAAGCCCTCAACAAAGCCAACACGCTCTTGTCTATGAAGCACGGTCTGGTTCGGCTGGACAGCATCTGGGGAGTCGGGGGCGGCCTGAGGTTTGTCCAACACTTGCACAATTTATCTGATGCAAAAAGTGAACATTAATGAATTTAATAAAAAACAAACAAATGTTTATTAACTGGCCTTCAAACTAATAAAAAAATGTAAAGCAAGTACACATACAGATGGATAAGTAATTTTCATAGATTATTAAGTCACAGAAAACTTGTATCAGGTGGATGTCCACTATGCTGTGCATTATTACTAGTGTTTTTCATTTCACTATTCATCTTCAATACAGTATTAAAATAGAATAGGTTTACTCAGCCCCGGCAGTGTGTTGTAATAATGATGTTGTGGTGCGATAGGCCAGTGGAGTCCCTGGTGCGGCAGATGACGTTGTTGCTGAAGGAGTACCTGAGCTCAGGGGATGCTGATGAGGCACAGCGCTGCCTGCGCGAACTTGAAGTGCCGCACTTCCACCATGAACTCGTCTTCGAGGTACGCACTTCACTAACTGTTTGAATGGCTCTCTCTCTCACAGTTCTGTTGCTTATCAACTAATCGGTGTAATTTTTGCAGACGGTGGTCATGGCCTTGGAGGCAGTAAGCAGCTCGGTGGAGCAGCAGCTTGTGGAGCTGCTGGACTCCATGTACACGGCCTGTATCATAACTTCTGACATGATGGAGCGGGTCAGTTCATTCTGCAAAATAATTATAGCACTTTTCGAATAACTCACAATTTACTTAGTACTTCCATTTATTCAAATGATATGACTAGTAAAATAGCTAGGAGATTACATAAATTTTTATTTATAAACACTTGTCTTTTGAGAGCATTGTAAGATCTGTTTAATTATAGACTATTAGAAATTACACTATAATTTAATTTTAACTCATGCGTTTTGTTATTTTTATTTAAAATTTAATTTTCATTTAATTTTGTACAATTTTACAAATCTTATTTATGGAAATAATTATGGGAATTTTTCAATTGCAGGGATTCTTGCGTGTGTTTGACGACATGGCGGACATCGTGCTGGACGTGCCGTTAGCATATATCACACTCAACCGCTTCATGGAGCGCTGTCAGACTCGGCGCTTCCTCACCGAGCGTGTGCATAACAAGATGCCCACCAGGTAGGTCTCAGAGCCCCCTCAAGTAAGCAAGTAGTTAAAATAAGGAATTTGTCAGATTCAGATAAAAAAAAATTAAAACATCTTTTACTTGACATGAAAAATATTAATTAAACATCTGAATGAGAAGTGTATAAATTTTATCACTCACTGAGAGTAGAAAAAATGGAAGAGATAAGTTAGTCGTTGGAAGCGATTGAAAAGAGGTTACAACTGTGTCTTGCCTGTTCCTTTGTCATATCTCATCATACATTCACTTGAAATGATTTTTTTTATTTCAGGGGACGAAAGCGGTTTGTCTCTGAAGGCGACGGGGGCCTGCTCAAGGAGCACTCTCTAGTCCTGCGGGAGTAGTGCATTACGCCCGCATCCTCGGCTACCGGAACCTTCCAATCTAGAACACTCCGTCGATGATAACGTGTACATGATGATTATGAATGAGGATGCAGGTTGCGTCACATCTCCCAAACTATCGAGGAATATGCCTGTCTCGGCGTTGTGTGCGAGACTTACCTGACGATTAAGCTTCGAGTTTTTAACTTTATAGTGCCAGTCCATTAGTGCTTTGTAAAGGGGCTGTAAACTATTAAAAATTTGTTTTCGTAGGCCATAACTAACTACAAAAGAATTTCGTACTATTCATGATATTGTTTGTTTTTTTTAAGACGTTTGCTAAAAGGTTTTTTTTTCTTGTACTACGGTTGTGGAAATCTGCTGTCATCCGAGTCATATCATATCCACTAAAAATATTGCCTTTTATTTCTAACTTATGGAATTAAAGACCTTTATATGAGTTAATCTCAAATACCCATTTAAATATTACATTATTTGCAGTGTATTTGTCACATTTGCAGGTGGGTCAATCCTAGCGTGACAATATCGTCTCATTCACTATCTCCTCAAGATAAAATATATTTGAAACAAGAATTAAATTAATAGTCTCATTTTTCTAATCTTAATTAGATTAGAAAATTAATTAGTTTATTGAATAAAAACATTACTTTATTTTATTAATCGCACATACTTTAGTACTGTATTATGATGTCAATACATTGCCAACTGAACGATACAGCTACCGACTTTTATCCACAAAAGGCTGGTTGAACTTCTAATACTCCACGCTTAACAATTATGAATAGCCAGGAGATAATGATTTTTAAAAAATTGTGAGCTCTTTCACCTTTCAAAGACCTCTTGGAACCTATTAAAGGCGAAGCTCATAATCAAAAATGATCATTATCCACTAGCCTTATGACTATTGGTATTTTTTGCCTTTTAGTGTATTGTATACAAGCCACACGAGCTGCGATTCATCTAAGATAAGATAGTTGATAATCCAGAAACCAAGACTCTGACTGAACTCAATAGTATCGTAAAATGCCAATAATAGAATCGCAGCATTTGAGGTGAATGTCTAATAATATATCTAACCCGATTGGTATTGTCCTCTTTAGTGGAAACTATTTTTCATTATTTAAAAATTTAGCTAGCGAGAACTAATTGCTAACATTAAAAGTAAATGCATCAAATTGATTCCATAGACTCAAACATCTCTCTCTTCTTTCGACATTGCATCTTCAGAGAAAGATTTGTGCTTATTGTTAAAGGTGCTAGTTTTTAGCCGCATCAACGGCCACTTTTAGCACTTAAATTATTTAAGCAACGTTGTTATTGTCTTTGCATTTCAGAAAAGAAAAGCATAAAACATTTATTTTGTATAACACTTGCAATCTCGGAAATCTCTGTAGTCTTGAGAAATATCTCTTATCATGTGGTTTTTGTCACAATTAAATCCATTATCACTAGAAAACATTCCGTTATTGACAAAATCACATATTGTGTTAGAATAAAACACTCTACAGTGTCAGCAACAGACGGAGCCATCCATTTGCCCTCGTGCTCAAATTAAATTTATACCGTCCCGCATTGGAAATATTACTATTTTGCCCCATCTATCAATCCAAGAAAACGATAGATTGATTGACTGACGATCGGCCAGCAGATGTGGTCAGCCGAGTCAGTATTGCCTTAGGCTCGCTTTGTGTGCGTATATAGTGCAAACTTTGTATTGGGTTTTTTTTTCTTCATCTTTTTTAATTGTGATTGGCGACATCTCATAATAATGCCTATTATAATAATCTATAGCTTTATTAATAGGTTTTTAAATGCTGTTTTACTAATGGGAGTATTTGTGAAGTGTTAGAAGGCACACGGTATCACTTGAAAATGGAGTATGTAAAAATCTAGCAGTTCCCCAATACACATCGGTGTCGTGTTTTTGAGGCGAATCAGAAAATCTTGCTGCTAGTTAGGCAATGATAATTTATTCGGTCTATTTTCATTTGTTACTGCGTGTTTAAAGCAACTGTGTATTCGCTGGCTTTTAAAACATCATTTTAAATCTTTTCGACATCGAAATTAGAATCCTCATCCCAAATTAGATCTATATGCCTCAGGTTGCGCCGGAGGGGACATACACAGTGTTTGCTGTGTCCGTGCAGCGGGTTGACGGGTGGGGTTGTGGTCTAATATGCAGTGCGGCAAGAGTGTCCACTACACACCTCCGGTGTGATCTCAGGAGAGAGTTAATATTTTAAATATATAGTATGCATTGCAGTTTTCAATAGTGTTTGCACAGAAAAGACACGGCCAAAGTTTCTATATCCCCTCCACCACAATATTTTTGTTTGAATCCTAATCATTGTACTTGCGTGATACAAGTTTGTTCTATGTCCGCTGAAAAGTCCTGATGCCGCCATATCAGGGAATAGCATAAAATTTGCCTTGAATAACTAAATATGCCTTTTTTTTTTACTGTATTCTTTTTTCTTTTTTTTACTTTTATTCAAATGGGTTTCCTATAAAGAAAGGGGAAAAAATAATATTGTACTGTGTATCTAATTTGTCTACATTTTTGTTACTTTAATTGCAACAATATTACCATACCCATGGCTAATTTATTTGTGATAGTATACTTGTGCGCTTATAAAAAAGCTGATTGATGCAGCTAATAATTGACAGTTGGAAAATAGTCGCAGGAATCTGAAACAATAATTTTGTTTAGCCGATGTTTGTAATGCATAAATCAATTCAACACATTACGTGTCAACACTGTGTCCTTTTCGAAAAACAGTATCCAACATTAAAACTCACCTTAACATTTGAGAAATACATTTTTAACATGAAGTTAGTTTTTTTTTCTAGTATCACTCTTACCGAGATGATTACCTGATATGTTAAGTCATGGTTGGGCATATAGCCAGCCGCAAGCAATAATTTGACTGTTGCCGAGTTGAAGATTCGTCTACGCGAAGGCAAATCGGTATAGATTACAGCCTCGATCTTGACATGCCAGAAACTCTATGCTTACTTTCAATAAAAATGCCCAACATGGGTGGAAAGACATTAATTTGGTGAGAATGCATTTAAATAATTTTTACAAATTGATCCACAGCAGAACTGAGCATGGGTTTTTGATATAAGACAAACGCAACGATGAAATCTAAGTTATTTTTAGATTTTTGAGGTTATTTTTTTTTCTTTAAATAACTCAAATGAACATTTATTATAACCCAAAATATAATTTTGAAGTTTACATTCTCAGCTATCTTGGAAAGATAGAAATACGATGTGTGAGTGAACCTGACGTGCTTACAATCATTAATACTATAATCTAATTGCGGTCATATCCTAAACTAGTACTGGAAGTTGTCTTATTTACAAATTTTTTAATGATATTTCACCAGATATGTTTTATTAGAAGCTTTTAACTTTGTTGTTTAATAGAATACGTATTGAATGTTTGTAAGCATCATTGGATTACACATGTGTAGTGTTTTATTATTTTTTTGAATGCCAGGATTTGTTTGAGTTATTAATATGCCGTGCTGTGTGTATAGTTTACGTTTTGAGTTTGGACTAGAATGGCAGAACTTTTTGTGCTGTGTAAAAAGTGACAGATCATATGTAACATAATTACTAAGTTTTACTTTGTAAGTTGAGAATATATTGAAAAAAGTTATTGAAAACAAGACTGTGTTTTACTTATATCTATTTTGTTTTATACATACTAATATCATCCTCGACAACCTCCAGAAGTATTTGCCAGAGTCTTCTATTAGCTTACTCTACATCAGCGATACTCGGATTTTTTTTCCTTCGGGTCACATAAATATGATTGCTATGATACACGGTAAGCAACATTTTCAGGTGATGACCTTTTTTTAGGTTGTCCATATATAATAAATAAAACACAAAAACAAAATATCCAAATGTTTATTTAAAAATTAGTGTGATATTTGATATTGGGACAAACCATTTTAGACAAGTCAGGTTAATAACTGCAACATGGTACTCTCAATACATCATCAAGGTGAGAATCAGTAAGCCGATTTCTAAATAAGTTTTTTGTATTGGCCGCTGAATACTTTCAGGAAGGCGGTAGCAGGCTCTAAGACAACTGGTAATGACAGCATAGGTCTACTTTAATTTTGTAAGTTTGAAATAAACAATTCACTGGTACATTTGCTAGCATTATTAATGATATCAATATCATTGCTATTGTATTACAATCTCACTGAAAAAAAATAGACTATAATTTTTTTAAATTTATTTCGTTTCTAGAATGCCATTGTCTCTCGAGTTAAAGATTTATAAACACTTGGCATTTATCACGCAAATTAGCATATCAATAATTAAACTACCTATTTTATTAATTCGGATGAATTGGGTAAAGTTAGGGGGGTATTGGACCACTACTAAATTGATAGTCAGCTTAGTTCTTTTCGACATCGTCGCTGCGTTAACTTCTGGCCTTCCTGCCTTTCTGACTTTCTGACTTACTTAAAAAATTACTGCCCAAAAACCATCGAAACAAAAAGATAATCAGCAAAACTGTCCTCCGCTCGGCTCGCGGATTCGCCGGCCATGCGTCATTTCCCGCGACGGGCCCTCGCGTTTTGGAATCGACAAAAATCGGCAGATGTCTCTAGGTAAAAAAATATCCACCGTCTCATGAATGAAATTTCGCACGCTTCGGTATTCACTTGTCGATAAATTAAATATATTTATTTTCAGATTTTTGACAAAACGAGGGATCACCATTCGGCGGGGCGCGATTTTCTGCCCAAAGTCGCCTCCACGCGTCGGGCCGGCGCGCTCGCGAAAATCGCGCCGTCAGCGAATCGCATCGGGACGATGCACAAAAAGAGCAAAACATTCAAAAGCCGCGACAGTTATCGAGTGCCGGGCCGGACTTCGCGACCTGCGCGGGGGCGGCGGTACGGACGGAAAGCCGATTTGCAGGCGGCCTCGGGTCGCGAACCGCTCCTTCTCGCGCACCGAACCGGCAATTAGCTCCAAACGCGCCGAGGATAAATTGCAAAAAAAAACATCCGCGACGGATCGCCGCTAAATCGCCCGCAATTTGCCAAAACGTTTACGCCGAAGGGCGTGCCCAAGCGATCGCCGTGCGGCGCGGCTCAGACGGACGGACGTGCGCCTCGCCCTCGCCCGCCATCGCCCGCCATCGCCCGCCATCCGCCACGTCCGTCGCAGCCTCTCCGGCGCGCCGCGCTAGGGAGTCGCCGCGTCTCGCTTTGACGAATATTGACAGACGTCCGAAGTACTCGGTCTAGACATCGCGGGGTGAAAAATCATTTGTTATTCCGCAAGTCCAGCGCGCGTGCGACGCGGCGAGCCGCACCAGCGCGAGGAGCGCGAGGAGTGCGAGGACCGCGAGGACCGCGAGACAGTGCCGCGATCGCGACGCTGCCGATCGAGTCCCGGGGAGCTTGTTCGCGCGGCCGACGTTGTTTTGAGTGATTTCTTTTTTACGCAGATAACCTCGCCGCGACTCTCGTCCGCCGCGGCTTCCGCAGGCTGCGGCCCGCTCCGCGCTCCCGGGGCTGCGGGACGCCGACATGATCGGATCCCTTCCCGGCCCAGACGTGAGTCTCGACACCTTTTTGTTCCCATTTACGTAATTGCAGATAGTTCAAAAGTCCTCCGAAAATACGGTAGACCCCTTTCAGAACCGCAGCGAGTGTCCCGCGACCGACGATCGACGTCGACGAGCGCGGTATTCGCTTCCAAAACGGGCCGCATTTTGTTTGTTTACTAACTGTCACACTCGCTTATAAGCCGGGAGACACATTACTCCGGTAGTAGGCCAAAACCTGTCGAGCGAGAGCGGCCCTCGCGGCCGGGGGAATAAGGCGCACTTTCGCCTGGCTCCGTTCGTCCGATGTTAGTTACGAGAGTGGTGTTACCTCATTTATCATGCTAGCTGACAATTCGTAAACACATGTCTCATTCGAGGAGAGGTGTAAACAAACTGCAATAAAAGCTGCCCCGCGCTTCTGTTCAGACAAATACCCGCGTTTCGTTGCCGATAATTTCACCGATCGCCATTATAAGCTCTTGTGCCGTTTTCCAGAAGGAATGCGGATCTTCGTTAGATTGTAACGGTGTGACATTTACGCGTTGCATATTTTTTGCATATATATTTATGACCGCCAGTTTTTTTGCAGCCGACTGAATTGAGATAATTAATTTGCACACAGCATCCTGTGCATGCCCCATCGCCTATGATGAATAGGTATTTAATTAATAGCTGTGTTTTTTTTTATAATTTTACTGTTATTCTTTAATACTATGCAAATTCAATTCTCATATTCAGCATATTATTAATTTAGGAATTATACAAAAAGACAATATAAACGAAACGTGTGGGAGAATACTCGGGTGCTATTTTGGTGTATGTGTTTTTATCAGTGAATGCATTATTAAGTTGCAAATAAATTAAACTGTTTTTGCTTTTTGTTTAAATATATATATTTAACGTGCAGTCTTCCGCACTGGATGCACTTTCGACTTGGCCATTTTATAAACTATGCATATAATTATCTGAAAAGAAACGAGTTATTATGCATCGAGGTATTTATAATTTTATTACCGCTAGAAAATGTGTAAATTTTATGTTACTGTAAAACTATATGTGCACGTTTCTCTTCAAAATTCAATATCGAAAGTGTATATAAGAATTGGCAAGTTCAAGCAGTATGGTTGACCCTTAATTGCATACTGTTACTAATCGGCAACAAATCATAAAACCTGTTCTTTAAACCCCATACAAACTTATAGGATCGACGATTTCGTCTTGTGATCGTTATGTTGGACCTGTCGGACTAATTTTAATCAACTTTTTACCATTAACAGCCCTGGAATAGACCAACCGTATTGGAAGATGACATTTGCCAACTTTTGGCGGTTGAGTGAAAACGCGATTTATCTTTTTTCTGCTTGAAAAAAATATTTTAAATTTAAAAGTAAGCTATTTTCATAATCAATTAATATTATTTCGTTTTTTTTTTATTTTTTTTTTTCTATAAAACATTTTTTTAAATTTATTTTTTCTGATTATTCATAATTTTGTAACAGGCCTTTACTTGCGGAAATATCAACCACCCTGTGGTCATGTTGGCCTAGTCCAGGTGCTACGGATTTGTGGGCATCCTTCTATGGAAGGACCCAACCCAACCTAAAAACCCTACAATAGGCATTAAATACAATTATTTACTATCAAAAGCATCCGAATAATACACAAAAATAATTTATTGGGGCCCATAAGACCGAAACTTCTGGCATGCGACCTAATTTCAATGATAATAATAATGCGTATTTTCATGTTTTTTTTTTCTTGTGCAAATTGATTACATAAACATTGTGGCGATTTTACACGCAAATGCCTGCCCAAATATTTTACATGTATTTTTTACACACACACACATATATATAAATATATATGTGTAAAAAATACATGTAAAATATTTGGGCAGGCAATGTTGTTGATTTATTATTATATTCGTTTATTAATTATATACTTTTTAGTTTTATGATCTAGTCGTCCTTGTTTAATTAATACGAAGAAAATGCAAATTTATATTACACAATCTACACAAAGTCAACTATTTAAATGTCCACTTTTTCTTGTTTTCGTGGTAGAAATTTCTATTTTTTTTCAACGCTCAACCCATCGTAAAACCAAGTTTTATTTATATTATAATTATTTTATTTATATAATTTAATTTTATAGTATTTACGTAAATCGATTTTATATAGCAGCGGGTTATAATTTAATTTTAACCATGATCACCTGTCTTTTGACGATTCGTGTCTTGCAATTCATCATGGTCACATAGGTCATCAAATTATAACCCGCTATTAATTTTACGATGAACAGTTTGGAACATTAAAGCTGTAAGATGATAAAGTCGGTGTTATCAGATCATGATCAACGCAGGTCCGGAGTTATCAGTTTCCATCGATCTTTAATTATACGCAGTTAAATTCACATCAATATACTCCTAAGTCGATAATTTTAATTATGAAATACCACAAGTGTCACGTACATATATAAAAAGAGCCCCACACGTATTAAATTTTGATATTTCAAATATGTGCAGCAGTGGAACTTTATTCACTTCTGGGAAACTTATAAATTGCCTGCACTCTCAAGTGCAAGGGAATCCCCTGTGAAAACACTCCGGTGCAAGTTTTCTGTGATGTCTAGTGCTCGCCCGAGCTCGGATGTCTCCCGATCGCGGGACAAAAAAAAAATATATATATCGCACTTGCAGGGCTTTACTTTTCTCATTTCAACTTCACTTCATTGTATTTACTTAATGTTTTTTCGATTTCATTTGTGAAAATGGAGATGCGTTAAACAAATATTATGTTTATCATCATTATAGCGTACTTCTACGATTTTATTTCAACAAAAACATTATTATGTTCCCCCTCGTACTCGAGTTACAAAAGGGTCTTCGCAGCGGGTCTCTTTGGTAATACCAGAGCGCGGTCTCAATTTTCCCGATTAAGTGGCCCCCGGAATTCTCCGAAGCATGCCTCGAGCCTGAACCCCGACCCCCAGACCCCCGGCCCCTCCATAAAATACAAATTGTGGTCAGCCGGCAGCCCCGGAGCGCCAGGCCGGCCCTCGCCCCGTGGAGGTTGGGCCAGCTTGTGAGGTGATGAAGCAAAAGGATGAAGAAGGTGTGGTGGCAAATCCTCTGCAGCTGAGCGAGAATCTGATTGTGGCGAATCAAATTATCGCTCTGCTGCCGCTTCCCTCGTGGAGCACGTCGCTTGCACTCCACATTATAATATTATCTCAGCACGGGCGTTTCTCGCTCGTGGAATAATTAATAAATATATTGTGCCTATGTTCATAATGAATTAATAAATAATTTATTACAGAAATTATTCCTCCTACTTTACATTTTATATTAATATTTTTAATATAAAGTTTAGACTTGACTTTGAACCGTAGTCATCGCTTCATATTTTTAATAGAACATTTTAAATTATTTAGGTGTTCAAATATATTTATGGTGTGTGTGTGTTACCTTACTTTAAAAAAAAATCGTTCTTAATTTAATTAATCGCTGTTTACTTTTTTTTTTTTTTAATATAACCATTTAAAATATTATGGAATAAAATAAATTCTTATTTTAAAAAATGTGATTAAAATATTTACGGCGTATGAAAAATAACATTCTTTATTTAATTAGTCGCCTTTAAATGATTTAAAAATTACATATTTATGGTGTTTCCTTGCTTTAAATAAAAATAATTGTGACGTATAAACCTTTTTTTTTATAAAATCAATAAATCGTTTTTATATATCAAGTCAGGTGTGTGTCTCTTATTAAAAATTAAATTATTTAATTGAAAATAAGATACGCTTATTATATTTAGTCGCCGTTTACTTATTAAAAAAATAATGTCAAAAATATCTATGGTGTATTTGACATCCAGATATAAAATGAGATATCTTCCTCAAAAGATCTATCATTCATAAAAATTCGTCGTTCATTTTTTTGAAAAAATAAAGGATAATTAAAAATTTTATTGTGCAAGTGATGCTAGCATAAAAAAATTGTTCTGAAATATATATATATATAATATTTTCGTCATTTGCTTATTTAAAAAAATCATGATTGACATTATTTGTGACGTGTAAACTTTTTTTTTTAAAATTAAATCAATAATACGTTTTTTCTATTTTTTCAAAGTTTAATAATTTTTAAAAAATCGGCTTAGTGTGTTGTCTTATTTTTATTTATTAAAAATATATTTGTACGCCTATTATATTTAGTCGCCGTTTGCTTATTCAAAAAATTTACGCCATTTTAAAATATCTATGGTGAAAAGATGAGATATTTTACTAAAACAATCGTTCTTTCAAAATTATTCGTAGTTTAACTTTTTTAAAAAATAAGCGTGTAATTAAAAATATTTATTGCGTGAGTGATACTTTGATTAAAAAAATGTTTTCAATATAATATGAATCAATCGCCATTTGCTTATTTTAAATATACATAATTTAATAAAAATCATTTGCGACGTGTCAACCTTTTTTTTATAAAATGAAAAATTCGTTTTAAGTATTTTTTGTCACCGTTTAAAACTTTAAAAATTATATTCTGACTTGAAATATTTATGGTGTATCTTCTAATAGTAAAATTAATCGCCATATGCGTATTATGTAAATAAAATAAATTGTCCTTAAAAATAAATATGTACGCACATTATGTATTAAATCACCGGTTTTATTTATATATATTTTTTATTTTTTTAAATATATATATTTATGCTGTATGTGATCCCTTACTTTTATTTTAAAAAATATTCGTAGTAGATCGGCGTATAGTTTTAATATTAAAAATAATATGATGATTATTAATATTTACGGAGTATGCGGTACCGTACTTTTATTAAAAAGTGAATTCGTCCTTTACACAATCGGTCGCCGGTTAGTTATATTTTGGAGCAGACCGGAGTGCGCGGCCCGGGGCGTCCAGAGACAAGAGCGAAGTTCCGGCCAGTCTTTTCTTGTTACAGGCAACACTTGCGGATAATCTCCATACATACAAGGAGTTCGTCCTTTCAACACTCTGGCGACAAAACGCCGTATGGCATTTTTGTAATCTATATATTTACGATAAAAAAATATTTAGTATTTAGTAAAAAATATTAAAGTTTTTAGGTTTAAACGATGAGAAAAATCCTAGAAAATTCGAACTAGCACTTCATTGGCTATCGCGGCCATAACTAGCTTAAAATAATCTCTGTTTATATTGTATCATACAAATCATTATTATTAAACACCAAATAAATCCGCATTTTTTAACACACAGGTATATTGCGAATACAATATGTTTTCAGGCTATCGATCCCCTGGTGAAACGACGAGAAAAATTCTAGATGCGATTATCGCGACCTGGTGTTCTACCCAATCCTAGTGGATTTTTCACATGACGAGCTATTCGACCATATGCGTATGTCACGTCGATATAACGATCTGCCGTGTATATTCCTGCCTTTTTGCGAAGTTCATCAACGGCAGTCATCCCCTTAAACCAGCCGATGGCGGGTCTCAACCGGCTTCTCGACTTGGGGGATGTTAGGTGTTGGGTCCGGCTAGACGCAGAGTTTTGACTATTATTGTCATTGAGCCACGAAATTTGATCAGACCGAGATTCAATCGTATTGTGAAGTAAAGAACATGGAATGTGTGGAGTTAGCGATTTGTCGCGTATCCGCCATTCCTCGCAGGTTAATGTACCGATGTAAATATTTCATAATAGAATATATATTAGAAGTATCAAATATTGAATGAAGTCGGCGTATTCTCGGGAATTTATTAAAATGCAGCTAGAGCGGGCGCCCGCTCGGGTCCGGCTCAGTTTATGAAGAGGACGGCGGCCCGGGCGGTCGTATTAAAAGATTTCCTCAGGGGGGAGGAGCGCCGGCTTGCGGATCTGCGGCCCCCGAACCGTGGGCCGCGCTCCCGGTAACAAATCTAATTCATTATATTGTATATACACTACATATTTAAACATGAATATGAATAGTCGTCAGAAGAAGCGCGTCACAACAACCATTGACGAAGCATCCCCCAATAGCAGTGTAGTATAATTGGGCCGCGAGCCGGCGTTGCGGAGCCGCTGCCCCCGTCGGCAGCAATTATTGTCGTTTTTCCGGGCGGCTCGGAGGGCGCCGCTTGGCGGTAATGGCCCGCCCCAGTGGCGGCTCGGGATATTATTTATATATATTTATATATCCAAATCTATTTTTGTCAATTAAATTTCTTGCGTTGCGTACATAAAAAAGGACGTTGATTTATTTAATTAATTTAAGTAGAAATCTCAAAGATTCTTATTAATATTATTGTTATTGTGTTTCACATGAAATATTTATTCGTGGTGTTTTTATATTTTTTGTATATTTATTTATAAGCTAGTGGAACTTTGACAGAGCAGAAAAATATTTTCAGTTGTAGAAACATCTGTTCATTTTATTTGCGTGTTAATTATTTATTTAAATCACACACCTTTATAAAGTTAAAGAAAAAGTCCTATAAGAAAGCTAATATGAGATGTATTTAACAAATAAATAGAGTTAATATATATGTTCACATTATGATAAAAATGTCGCATTATAAGATAAGATAATGCGTGAACCAATTTTATTTTTTAGTTGTTTACACTACGAATAATGTTTTTATATATATAAATATATAATTTGCGTATTTTTACTAACTTATTTATTAATTTTTCAGCAGAAAACATAGGGATGATACAAGACCTCTCGACAGGACACGATCGGCCGCCTGCCCCTCAGCTTCCACTGAGGTGAGTCTATATTATTTACTAGGTGTTTATTCTGTAGTAGTCCACCAAAAAACAAAATAAAACCAAGCAATAAAAGAGATCACTGAAATTTATCTGCGACAGTTTCAGCTCATTTTTTATTATTTTTTCGGCTTCTAACACTTCCACATCATTCGGGGATGATTATATATAAATGATTTTAGGATTTTCAAGTGATGGTTTCAAAGATAGTACCATAGCAAACTGCCATACACACCAGGGGTGGACAAACTTTTGACATCGTATGTGTTAAGTGATCATAAGAAAAGTACTAATTTAAATTGATAACAAACGTAGATAATATAAATAAACATTCAATATCAAGCTATTTTAATAAATGAAAATAATGATTTTTTATCACAAAGTAATTAGTACACATATCAGACAGGCGGATGACCAGTAATAGTAACGCGGACTACAAGTAGACCGTGTTTGTTTTGGCAACCCCTGTTATATACCATGGCAAAATCAATAAATATATTTATTGATGTATATATATTTATAAGCAAGGAGAATGTTAAGCATTAACTGTCTATTAATAAATTAGTTAATTACATTAGTAAGTTGATTAATTAGTAAATAAATTAGTAATCGTCTTCAACAAAACTAAAACAGGCGTAATCCCAATTCAGGATTCACCTGAATTCGGTTTTTTTTTATTGAATTGGGATTTTTTAAAACATTTAACATTTATAAATAAGCTAGCTGTGTATAAAATATTTACTAAAAATCACATGAAAATAAATCCTTGGAGTTTATTTGGAATAACGAGTCCACGAGTCGCCTCTGGGTGGATAGACAGCCCCCCCCCCTCCACACCCGGCGTGTAACCCTGCCCGGCGCGCCACTGCGAAAACTGTATGAAAATATTATTCTGTAAGCAAGGCGAGGTGGCCTGTGTGAGACATTGTTCTCCAAGAAAGCGCGGACTAATCTCTGCATTCCCGTACCGACCCAGCAACGTAGCCCGATGCGTATTTACGTTTAGCCACTGTTCACAGTGTTCATAAATATGAGTTTTTTTTGAGATACAATTTAAGTCGTGTTTCCAACTTTTATTTATTGACGCGACCGGTTTCTCCAACACGCCTGGTTGACACCATCGACCGAGTGCTTTCTGTTTAAAATATTGAATACTTATGATAGAGGGTGACTATAGTCATCCGTCGTGTAACTGTCGTCTAACTGACTCGCGGTCCAGCGATCGGCAACTTGCTTGCTGACCATGACCAGGCGCCAGGTTCCGTGCCGTATCTGTGATCTAGGCTCAATCGGCACGAAACGAGCGGCCAGAGCACACGAGTGTGTTAAAACTATTCCCAAACAACTGTGCGGACTTATGCGACGCAAAGAGTGAACATCTCTTTGGGAATGCGTCACGGAGTAGTCGAGAAACGTGACTTCTTTCTCGGCAGTACATTTAATAAAACATGGAGAAGGTCACCATGAAAAATCTTCTACAAATCAAGGTTTTTGCGATTTATGAATATTAGAGGTACCACATTCTGTAAAATTTAAAATGCCGTGTGACGGACACAGCTGCAACCGCCACCGAATGCTTGCCCGCTTTCCTCCCGAGCGTTGAGATTACAGTCTACCCGTTCGCTGTTCATCGGTCTTAAATGTATAATTCTCCAGCGGCGCTCGCAGCCCCCGGCAGGCTGTCGATGGTGAATTTTCCCGATTTTCTTATATCGGAGCGCCCCCCGCCCCTGCCCCCGGTCATTAAAAGCAGCCGACATCCCCGGGCGGGTATTTAGGCGCTCGGGGCGCATCCGCAGTGACGTCAGAGCCTGGCCAAATCCCCCCCGCTGTATCTCGAACACCATCGATACTCTTATAAAAATGCACACCCCTTGTTCCAAGCCTCGCATAATCCAAATTGTACTCTATTAACCATCTGTGAAAATAAATACATGCATGCGCTGTGTTCCAATCCTCACCACACCCCCCTGAAGTGAGTGAGTATAAAATAGCAGTATATTTCAGTTTTCGAACTGAAATGGCCACGGTTGAACTATAATAAATAAGTCTCTGCGCGATGTTCCAAAACTTATCATATCACTCTCGGGAGGCACGTAACTTGTATTGTTGCCTCAAACCTCATCACATCACCCTAAGTCACAACCACAAAACCACAAAATATGCCATATTTTCAGTGTATATATAATGAAACGTATGGTGTCATTTTTATTATTAATCAATTGATTGAACTTTATTTGAAAACCGCTGGTAATTATTTAGTAAATCCGTATACACATACGAAATGTTGGGAAATATTCTTGAATTTATTTTACTAGGACCCGCGCGTGATTGCGGCCTCGGTCCTGTCGACCACCGTGGACGTGTCGCCGAGCGAGAATTTGAACCGTTATATGCAAATGTGCGACGGATGCACCTGTGCTTGAAAAATATTTAATTACTGTCTTTAACAATCGAACACGGCGTTCAATCGATTCCCAATTGCTTGTAATGCTTTTGGTGTTCCGTGTTCGGTTGTCCCGGATGAGGAGGGTGCCGCGCCGCCCTCTCGTTCGCCTACAAATAGCCGCATACAAGTCGCCGATTTCGGGTACTTTTTCAGCAAATGCATGTTGGCGAATCGCCTACTTACGCGCCGGGCCCGGGGTCGACTCCTCGCAGGGCTGTTTCCCTTATCTCTGCAGCTTTGCATTTGTAAGGGACGTCGCAGCTGACGTCGGCTTGCGTTAATTTAAAAATGGCGGCACCGAACGCCGGTGGGGTGAGCGCCCCGGGGGTGAGGCCGGCCACTTCTATATTCCTAAACAGGAATTCCTTCGGGCGGGCTGTTTTTCTTCACCCCTTGAATTCAAAGGCAAATCCCTATTTACATCCAGCGAACGCAATCGCTTGTTCATTCTATAAATATACAGGGTGGTTTTGAGCTTGTTACACACCATAGACCTGTCATTTCTATTGACATCAAAGCAAAAAAAAATGCTACTGAAAATCTTCCCAGTTTTGAATGAATTTGTGCCCCGATACACTGTGACGTCACATTGATAAATCATTATGTATAACATTTGTTCAAAACTAGCGGGGGTACCCGGCGCGTGCTACTACGCTAAATAAAGAAATAAAATTATTTTTTTATTTGTAGGCGTGTAAACATAAAGATTTTTCGGCGTTCTGACCCATCTGAAATTGAGTGATTTCATCGTTTCGATTTGAAAGCTCGAAACTCTGCCATGTCACTGCCTTTGTTAACGTATTTGTATATGTACTTAATGGATTTCACGGAGTTGCGGTATTCCACATTGATATATGTTTAAAATGTTTTTGATAGTATTGGACTGTATGGAACAATCCATCTGTTATCAATGTCAATATCAACGTTTCTCAATTTAATGGTGATGGTGAATACTCCATCTTTTGGCTTTCGTCGTCTGTATTTCGGATATCCATCCTTACCAGTTTGAAATTCATTAATCAAATCGCGTGGATATCTTTGCGTGCATTTGCCGTCTTTTATGCTAGGCGATTTCATATTCAATGCTCCGCATGGACCGTGAATCATGTTCTAACAAACAACGTCAAAAAGTATCGGATCTTCATGTTGATTCGGTAGTTCAGCAGATATAACACTATTGATTTGAGTTGGAACAATATGATTTTTTATCGTGAGATCCATGAGTTTTTGTTTGAAAACGCTAGCTGTCAGATCGTGTCTGTGATGCGATGACTGACCAGGCGATAGCAAATCTTTCATTTCCGACTAAGCAGGATTGTACGTTAATGTGATGAAAAGATCTGGTCGCAAATTAATGACAGTTCTGTGTTGTTTTTTTGTTTTTGTTGTGGTAGCCTGCATTATACAACGGCAACGTCATACTAATCTTAACAAACATCAGTGAGAGATCAGTGTTTTTTGGTTGGTAGCCTGCATTATCCGCCAACATGACATGTCGAAAATCTACTCAATTAATAAACCGAATTCGATTATTAATTGTTTAATTTAAGTGGCCTAAAATCACCTCAGTATTGTTGGCTTTCAAATGAAACCGATTTGGGGCACATCGGTTTGATGGTTTTAAAGCTTAGCGCAGCCAAATAACCGCCGGTTTTTGAGTTTGTGTTTTATATATATAGATAGATTGATACAAAAACGCTTAAGTCTGCATTTGTGAATGCATTTTAATGCAATGCTTTATTGCTTGCGTGGACCGCACGCCACTGATGTAAGAGCGAACAGTATCGATATTTTTCGATTGCAAGCCAACACGTATTAAAATTTTATTTTATTGAAAATTTTAATAAACAGTAAACACATATTATGTATCAGTTCTATTGTGAGAAGGCTCATTAAAAAATTATATATATTATATTTTTAGTATTTAAGTATGTTAGCTATACAAGAAAGTAAAAGAAAATAATTATAATTCAAATAAAAACATAAAAGGCAGGAGAGAATAAAATATTTAATTCTATGTCATATATTAGATAATGAATTACTCGTAAGGCAGGTTAGGTTACACGGCAATCTGGTTTAATTTGTAACACTCCACGTTCGAGCAACAGATATGAAAAAATAGATTATTTTTGTTTGCATTCTTCGGGTACTTCTCATCGGAGGAGGTTGGCGACCATCTCACTGAGCATACATTTATGCTGAGCCAGTATTCATGGTTTACAAGAGAAAATATTGTAGGGGGTCCCCGGGTCCTTCTTCTGAAAGGAAAAGTTTCTATTGCTGCTGCCCAATAGCATTATTATATAATCTTTTCCTTGAAAAACTCTCGCATTTAGATCTGATACTCCCTACTTCTACAAGGTATTCCAGAGCACAATCAGGGTACAGAATGACAGCCATGCACAAGCAATAAAATGCGTATAACGGGGAGGGATTTGACTGTTCGTATTTGTTATTTGTATTGCTTCTTCTTCTGCTGCCTCTCCTCGTAGGAGTTCGGTGACCATTTCGTCGAACATATCTCTTTCCTGGGCCAGTTTTTATTGCAGGCTTGTGAAATAAAGGCCAGATACTAGATACTGTTTATATGGGGCATAGGCTCTCGATATGAGCCATCGTAGCTGTTTGTGCGGAGGGGGGAGGAGCGAGGGGGCTCGGTGGGGGCGACTAGGGGCGGCGCGGGGGCGCGCAGTTGCAGGTGGCGGTAATGCGCCAGTTTAAATGCATCGCCGGGCCCGGGAGCGCCCGCCCCGTCCTGCGGCTTCAGTCTTCCGACAGCGACTCTAGTATTTATGAATTCCTATCATTCCAATTAAATAGGACGAATTCCCTTTTGGAAGTTTCCGAAAACCCGTGCCGGCTTACCAAAAGACGAGCATTCAAACAAAGCTTTGTCCCGTGGAAGACAATTCAGCATAATAAATAAATTTTCTGAAATTCACATTTTTTTCTTCATCGTTGTTTTAACAATTTCATCTTAGCAATAAAGCATTGCTTGATCTAATATATATCCTTGTGTCTCTATGTATACAATGAAATTACAGAAAACATAAGTAAAAAGTTCGAGTGGCACGTGGCACTCTTCATTTCTCTGCTCTCTCTGATACTGCTCATGCTGGTTTCTATGGCCTCTACAAATGCACATCTCCAATAATGCAATGACCTACAATGCTGGTTCATTCTTTCGTCGAATCACAACCTCGAGTAAATCAGCAGTTTTGGATTATTATAGGTCAGGGGTCGAATCAGGAACCTCTCCACCGCATAACCACTGAGCCAACGCTTCAACCGGTTAAAAATTATCGCGGGATTGAACGAAGGCACAGAGACTTGATGACGTAAACTCTAAGCATACAAAAGACTCCCCCCCTAAGAGCCCTCGTCAGGCGCTCGTTAAGTGGCACGCCGTGCAGTTTTCACGCTGACGAAGTAGCACTCATAGCAGAAGAGAACGTCTCATTATTCTGTCTCCATATAGCTGTCGAGAGGTCTCCGGTTCGAGCCCTCGCTGCGTCGATCCGGCCGAAGCCAGTCCATGCATCGCGCGAAATAAATCATAGACACTGTTTTAAAACCCCGTCTGTATTCCCCGCGCTGGCAACACCAGAATTACGACCGCCGCGCAACTGTGTTCACAAGTGGTGTGTGTCTTTCCGCTGGGGTATTTTTAATATCGACTTTGGTATTGTTGCATTATTGCAGGCACGTGGCATTTAAAAAAAAATCAGGAAAATAACACGGAATAGGGAAGCAGATAATATGTATTTGTTCCTGGGTGTTTTTGTTTGATGTTTCCGACGCTTTGGACCTCAGTACTGAGGCCATCTTCAGGTGTTTGTGAAGAAATTTTTCGACGCCAAAACGTCAGAAACCCAAACGAAGCAGTTATTATTCTGCAATATAAATCGGGGATCCGCTACGCTAATTATTATATGAAAACCTTCGACACGAACAGTTTTCTCTGTGAGATGGTCACCACCCTTCACCTGAAGAAGAAGAGGTGTCCGTGTGTTCGGGCGGCTCCCGGCAGCCCCGTCGCTCAGGTGGCACGTAATTGTCACAGCTGACGAGGCCCCGGAGTCACAGGGTGTCTCGGAAGTAAAGGTCGCGACTGAGGGAGGGAGGCTATAGATTAGGTCAGAGTAAATCAAAAATGTCGTGCGGCATTTTGCCCGAGGTGGGACGATTTCAAAGCTAAGGCTATCCGAATCGATGCGAGGGTGCCCTCAAAAGTAAAGCTGCCCACACGCGTTGCGATGAAGAAAAAACACAAAACACTACAGATTACAATTCGCTCGTCAGTTGTGTTGCTACGTGTGTAGGCGGCTAAAGTGTTAATGTCACAGATTAACAGAGTTTTGTTTGCAATATTTAAGTTTTAATATTTTTGACACAATGTACATATTGTAAACACAACTGCAGCATACTTCTTGTAGTAAATACATTATTAAAAATTATATTAAAAGCTATTTATATTCAAAATTTAATATTATACCGTTGCTGAGCTCATACCATCTTACTCACGCATATCATCTTTCTATTATATGATAGGTCAGACAATGAACGAATAAATCGAGCATAAGATATATTTGCAGTGATTTTTTAGTTTCGCCAACTTTCTATGTTGGCAACGGACCTATTGGGGGGAGGGGGTGTCCGTTAAAGCCGAAAGTCCGTTATATAAAAATAGGCTTAAAGTAATTTTTTTTTTGAAAGTACACTGTATGTATTTAGATACAAATAAAAAATGTTTGATACCGACACGCTCGCTTTCGGTAATCCTACTGCAAAGGAATCAAGTTTTGTTTGCACTTTTGAAGTTGGGTGTTTTTTTTTTTTTTTTTTTTTAAATATTTTTTTACAATTTCACATTTAAAACGTGAACATTTGACATTTTTTATCCGTTATATCGAGGTTTCACAATATCACTTAAAAATATTTATCATAATAGATAGAAAATGAGGGTAGATGCAGGTTTACTATTCCCGGTGTGTTTCTGCGACTCCGCGCCACCCTGTATCGCCAGTGTCTACGACAGTTGAAAGGATCGAAATGCTGGCTCTGCGCACTGCCGAGGGCTCCCGCCATGGTCGTGCCGCGGAGTGAAATCGGCGCATTACCCGGGGATGGACCCCCAGCCTACGTGGAGAGATTACAACCTTGTTTGTAGGAGGCGCCGGCGACCGCGGGTACCCCGAACCCGACACCAACAAGCGATAAGATTTTTTGATTTCTCAGCGAGGGAAACGGCAATCATTGCTAGATATCTCTTTGCGCGTAGGTTGGTCGGTCCCTTCGTCAAGTGCGGAGGCGTCGGGGCAGCCGCAGCGGCGCCATTGCCAGGTTCGGCACGCGCGGCGCAGCTGCCGCTGCTCCTGCCGAATTTATAAACATTGTTTATTCGAGAGTTTATATTGTGGGGACGCGCACGTGACCCGCGCGGCTCCCAACCCCCGGTCCGCGGGACATACTGAAGCACCAAAAATCCCTGTACTCCTCTCACACTGTTTTAGCCCATATTCTTCTTCATCACATTGGCGATCATTTTACTGAGCATATACTCATGCTGAGCCAGTGTTCATGGTGTTCTAAGGGGAGAATTCATTCCAAGTCTACTACTCCGTTACTCAGAGTACTGAGTGGAAAGGTTGAGAGGAGGGACCCCATCAGCAAATCGTTAATCAATCCACAATTGACCCAGAAGTTAGAAGTGTTTAGACTCCGATGTTACTCTATCCAGAGAGGGATTTTTAATTGTGATTATTTATCAGGTCGAGTACACTTTACACGGTAGAATTATTCTTAGTACTGATCCCCACTTATTAGTCTGCAGTGTCCCAACAGGTTTGCTTCTATGTCGGTAACCAACAACTTGTGAAAGGTTTCAGGGCACTGTGCTTGTTGAGAGGAACCAGATTTGATACCGCAGGACGCTAGTTGGAACAAGGGTTGTGCAATAGATTTTCTCAGTACCATGCAAGTCTTCGATATACCGCTCCTGATAACGCAATAAGCCCTTCACCGAGTCTAATGGTACAGCGTCCAGGCAGCTGTGCGCGCAGCACAGTTTGGGCGCCGCTGCGCCACGTGGAATATGTATATCAATTTATTTTTCCATGTATTTATTGCGCGAGACGCACCGGGAATCCCTCGGAGGGATCGCAATCCGCCGATAATGGAGTCGGAGCGGCGTCCTCGGGCCTTAAATAACATCCCCAGAACGCGTTACAGCGACAAGATTATGCCGCGCCGGCTCCATCTTTAATCTGAAGTATGAGGGTTTATTTATTTCACGTGAGAGATAACCACCTCGCGGCCGTGCAGGAATGACGCAGTCTCGGCAAATCTTAAAACAGCCAAATTGTACAATATACTATTTTTAATGTATTGTGTTGTGTAGAACCTATGAGACTGGATCTCGGAGTGGTGTATTACCATATATATCTCAAATAATTATCCATTCTCCGAGCATGGGTACAGCTGCAACAATAAAACAAATTGTTTGAAGTCCAGACTGCCAATGTTGTAATACTTCTTACGGCTATGACCTGATCCTGCGCGCAGGTTATGCGGCTTACAATAAGTGTGGCTTAGGTGGTAGCGTACACGAGTTTCTAGTTATGTTTTGTTTAGGGGAAAATATGTGTGAAAACCCTTTTTAGCATGAATTTAAATGAATAAGTATTAAAACTAGATAACAAAATTTGCAGTGGGGTAAACTTAGTGATTTTACTTCTTCATAAAGTGTCTCTCCTCAGAGGAGGTTGGCGACCATCTCACTGAGCGTATACTCATGCTGAGCCAGTGTTTATGGTTTCTAAGGGGAAAATAGTGTAGTGGGTCCTTCTACACCGCAGTTTTATAGTATATTGGAAGGAAAAGTCGGCGTATTGCTGCTGCCCAATAGAATTATTATATAAATCCTTCCCTTACATAGCTCTGGCGTTTAGATCTGATACTCCTTCAGCAGGAGCCTCCCTACCTCGACATGGTACATCCAGACCTCATCACAACTATTCCAAGTTCACTACTGACCTTTTACACATGCTCAGGGTACAGAATGGCAGTCATGCACCAGCAACAGAATGGGGAGAGCGGGGAGGTGATTTAACGGAGCGTATGTAATTCTAGACATCCTAGTTATTACAAAAGAACGCTTCTGCAATGCAGCCGCTTTCCTGGATCATTCAGATGAGCATAGGATTAGTGTCCACACGGCCTTGATTCCTTAAGTATCTGCAAGGGCTGCAGTTGAAGTACAAGATAACTATTATGTATATATTTGATTTTTGTGAAGACCGTAACAGTAAGTGCGATTTTACCTATACAGGTTTTATTTAATATTAATTGCCCTGGATACGTTGTTTCATATGTAGAATAAGATTGTTAAAAAAATTCAAAAAAAATATGAAAAAATGTACTTAATCATATTGATAACTATTATCACAATAAATTTGATTTTAGATATTTTATTATTTTAAATTAAAGTAAGGTAACACATACACTATAAATACGTTCAGTCCCAATATTATTCTTGTGCGAATCGATTGGGCCACTTGTGCCCACGGTGACTTCTACCCCAGGAGGTCCCCTCGAGCTGCAGCATGTTTGCCCGGCGCGAGCAATAATACAGTTTCGGAAAATTGGCTTTCGGCCGAAGGCTTGCGTGGCGGTTACGGGGGACGCCCCGCGGGGCCCTCTACACGCTGCGACACCACCGACCACCCACACATGCTATACACGTTTATATGTATGTATTAGATTTACGCTTCGGTCCAGTTAGTGAGGTCATTTTCAGGGGTTTAAAATTTTAGGTTAGGTATTGTTTTTTTATTTGTATTCCCATCGTGATATTAAAACGTCAAAAAACCTACGAGCGTACTTATTCAATTGTTACTTCGTTAATCGATGAGGCGACCGGGTCTATAAAATAAAACGGTCGTGAAAGATCTCCGACGGTCGCATTAATTCGGGCCGAGTGCGCTGGGTGGCGGGAAGCGCTCTTGCTTCTGATCAAAATGTCATTAGAGGGGGCGGCAGAGTAGCGGCGAGCCGAGCCGCCTGCACGCGCCGCAGCGCGACCCGCCAGCAGGAGGACGCTATTGACGCATATGTAATGCGCAAGCAGCGGCACGACTGACAACCGACCAATAAATCGTCATGGAGTAAAGGGCTATTTGGCTGATTGCGGGTGTAGCCTGCTCGGGGAGGCGGCGCGTGAAAGTTCAGGCATCTCTGAAATCTCCGGGGAGGAAATGCAATAGTCTGGTAACATTTCTTGAACGAAGGCAGGGCCGGAGGCGATCATAATATATTTAAAATACACTCGTGCAAGTTATTCGACTCATAGTAAATTGTGAAAAAATCATATCATCGTCATATCGTCTTCATCAAGTGCCCCTCCTCAGAGGAGGTTGGCGACCGTTTCAATGAGCATATGCTGGGCCAGCGTAGTGGGTCATCAGGTTCTTCTATACCGCAGTTTTATATTATAGCACTATTATATCATTTTTTTCTTGCAAAACTCTGGCGTTTCGATCTGATACTCCTTCAGCAGGAGCCTCCCATTTCTACACGGTACTTCTAGAGCACATCTTGGATATGGTCTAGAATCTAGAGCATATCCCTTCGCAATCATTCCAAGTTCACTACTCCATTACAAACGCACAAACAACAGAACGGGAGAGCTAGGAGGTTCATCATCATACGCGCTGTTCAATATAATTTGATAAATCGACATACTGTGTGGCATGATTTTAAAATGCGTCTCGCGACGTTTCCAATGTCGACCTTCGAAGATTGAAAATGTCGCGAGATTCGGATTGTTGAGGGCGGGCGCCCGAGCCGGGCCTGGGGCGGGCAGACGCGGCCTTTGAGCCAATTCAAAAAACAATTCGGGATTTAATTCCGCGCCCCCGGCCAATGAAAAACGCATTTCAAGCAAACATGGCCGCCGCAATGCCTTTCGAATGATTCGCGGCGCGCTCCCCACCCAAAGACGCAATTACGCCGCGCGAAATTATTAACCCCCGTAATGTTCGTTTCCGAACGTTCGAGTGACTTCGGTGTAAACATATTTTTTTGCATCGGCTAGGAATCCCCTGTTCAAAAAATCTCAATTGTCCGTGATCTCCCAGTCGTTTGGCTGTTCACATTTGTCGCAATTAGCGATTTTTGTGTCGAGAGCCATTATCGAGTCGTCGCGGAATGGCACGCGTCACTCAAGCGGGGGTCCGCAGGCACTGGAGGCACTGGAGAGCACTGGAGGGCACTGGAGCCGCCTGCAGCTTCGTTATTTTCGGCTGTTGAGACAATTAGAGTTCATTCGTGCTCGAGTGCGGAGAAATTTCAAAATGGCAACCGTGAACTCTTAATTTTCTCTTGTTCTCGGAGTCCTTGTATTAATCGTTATTTCTCCTTTCAAACATTGGCGTATTGAAAATAAAATATTATATCCTATATACATACATATGTAAAACATATAAATATATATTATTTATAAACCTATATAAGTTTTTATATAACTCACTAAGGTCACTCGATAACATCATAAACTACTTACTAATATGATTAGGCACATTAGTTCATACATAGAAGATGATTTAAAGAAACTCTCAGAAAAATATCATCGTGAACTAATGTGCCTAATCATATTAGTAAATATAATAAGCCCGTAATGGGTAATAAATACGCATCTTGATTGACTAATCCATAACATAGATATAAATCATAAATTACCTCGTGGCATATTTTTTAAATATCTTTTTAAGTATATCTAGGTAAAAAGGTAAAATAAAAAATTTCCAGTTCATAGCAAACGCTGTCAATGTATCAAGTCGAACAGGGCCCTAATGTAAAATTATATAGTTTTTTGCAATCTCCCAGCCGATAGCGAGTGCCGAAGGTATATCAAGCTATAGAGAGCATTATCATGGTAACTGCCTCTAAATACTTTTTACTTGTAACTCATTTTCAGTATCACTGAGCTTGGATATCCGTTTCTTGTTCCAGGTGTGGTGAGGGGGAGGGAATG
The DNA here is from genome assembly GCA_022113835.1 of Atopsyche davidsoni. NCBI lineage: Eukaryota > Metazoa > Arthropoda > Insecta > Trichoptera > Hydrobiosidae > Atopsyche > Atopsyche davidsoni. Next base: position 1,299,089 of record JAILWY010000028.1, read on the forward strand.
CAGGGCTGTGCGGGGGCGGAGCGGCCCGCCGACCCGCCCGCCGTCCTCGATCAGGCGCAGTTTGAAGCCGACAAACGAGCCGTCTACAAGTCAGTACCGCTCACCCTATATTAACAACCAGCACCATCCACGCAAACCTCTGATGCGCCATGCCCTGAGTAATCTGTGTATCAAACTGCAGCCGTGGTTTGACATGAGACGTGAACTGCATCACTCTGTATAATTTATTTTGTTGATATTTTCCAGGCACCCCCTATTTCCTTTGTTGGCTTTGCTTCTGGAGCGCTGCGAGCAGGCCACGGGCGGTTCTGAATCCCCAGGATGTGATGCCTTTGCAGCCGACCTTCGTGCCTTTGTGCAGCACCAGCAGCGCGATCGCAAACCCTTCCTCGTAGACGATCCTGAGATCGATGGTCTGGTTAGTGTACTGTTTTAAATCATTATTATAAATCTATTTAAATATCATCTTGATCTTCGGAACTGCATGTACATGTTGTATATCGTAAACGGCATATGTATCCATTTCAGATGATCAAGTCCATCCAAGTGCTCCGAATCCACCTTCTAGAGCTGGAAAAGGTCCAGGAACTGTGCCGAGACTTTTGCACCCGCTACATCGCCTGCCTCAAGTCAAAGATGCAGAGTGAGAATCTCCTCCGCACCGACTACTCCTCAGGTACTTCAACTGCTTCCTGAAAGAAAACAATGCACAAGAGAATTATTTACTATGTTATTTATTCAATTATGCAGAAATCTTCTGACCACCTGCCTCCCCTTCTATGCAAAAAACCGATTCATCATATGCTAATACGAATACACAGAAGATCATTGAGAAGGTATCTGATCGTGATACATGTATTGGAGGGCAGCTGAATCCATTTTTAGTGTATATGTAGGGCATAGATCATCCACTGTTAACACGAGATATCCGAGGATGTGGAATGGCAGTAGTGACGAGTTGCCTTCGTTTTCAGGAGATACTTTCCCGGGCGGCGGCGAGAGCAACAACAACCAGACCCTCGGTGGCTCCATCTCAGAAGAACATTCCAGCACTTCCAACTCACCTCAATACCAGGTCAGGTTCAACAACCATCATATTTAAATTTTTATTAGTAATATAATATTTAGTGTTCAGCGATCAATGTGTGTGTCTGTTTTCAGTCCATGGGCCAGCAGGCCGGTGCACCGGGACTGGCGCAGCACTACATGGGGGCCCCTGACCTGGTCTTGCCCACACCGCCTGCGCCGCCCGCACCTTTCCTGCCTGAGCCCCTTTGCCCGCCCTACGAACACAAGCCTCTGACCTACCCCAACCAGCATCAAGGTACACCCGCAGTATTTGTACTCAAACAAGATGTAATAAGTAGGAAGTTATAAATATTTGGAATCTCGGTTCTCACCAGAGTTGTCTCTTGATTCTTCCTTTGTGACAAGGGTGTGTTAATGTAAATTATGCAATGTTAATACGAGTTGTCTACGATTAAACTGAAACAGCCGTGAGTCCAGTAACAGTACTTTGGGATTCGTCTGATGGCACTGGAATCGAATTGGGGACCTTTTAATTAATTGTCATTAGTTTAATCACTAAGCCATTATATTATATATAATATAAAACATACTTTGGTCAATCTGCACAAAAACCTAACCACCTCAATGTGTACTGAAAGATGGTTGCTTTTTCTTCCAGCTCCCTGCAACACTGGCCTTGTGGTGCTCGGTTCCACCCCCATCGGCCAGATCGGAGCCGGCCTTGCCGCCAGCCTGCCCTCCAGTGACAATAGCTATACAGGTAATTTCGAGTTTCATCTCCAATAATCAAATTGTCAAAACAAAGCTAATTCGACAAAGAGAAAATCCCAACTGATAGCACCGGTCGAATCCTACTTGACTGATCTGAAACCAGAATTTTAAACAAATTTTGCTACAATATTTTTAATGTTTATTGGTTATAATGAGCAAATTGCTATTTTTGGAGCAAAGTCTAGTGCAGGCGTTGATTTCATTGTATTTGTATTGTAGGAAACGGTTCATGCGGGTCAGCGTCGCCAGGCCTGGGGGAGGAGCTGGAGGGGGCGCAAGATGGCTCCGTGGAGGGCGAGGAGGACAGCGGGCGCAGCAAACGCGGCGTCCTCCCGCGCCCCGCCACGCAGGCCATGCGAGCCTGGCTCTTCCAGCACCTTGTTGTGAGTACCACTTGTCATTGTGCTTGTATTTATTCAACACTGAAAATTTACACCTTTTCAAGAGAATAGACATAATTGGACATGCTCCTCATCAATAAAAATGTTTTTTTTATTCATCCACAGTATTATTTATTAAAAAATATTTTATTATATTTGCGATGCTAACTTTGTGCTCTTTCTGCAGCATCCATACCCGACGGAGGAAGAAAAGCGTTGCCTGGCAGCGCAGACACGCCTCACGCTACTTCAGGTCAACAACTGGTTCATCAACGCCCGGCGCCGCATCCTGCAGCCAATGCTGGATGGCAAGGACAACGGTGAGGAGGACTGTAGGTTCTTGACTCTCGCCACTTATAGAACGCCTACAGCAATTGCCTGAATTCTACTTTATTTTCTTGCGTGCTAAGCTGCGTCGAGTTTTGATTAATGCACCATTACAGTAATACCATTGTTCGATCGTAAAATCAACTTAAATTTTACTGCGCTTGGAGACCAAAGAAAATAAATCATGTCTTAAGCGGCTTCATTTAATATTCATAATTCTATAATTAATAAGTTCTTTATATATTTCAGCTGGGGGGCAAACGAAAAGAAAACATAGCGGGGGACAGGCCAGCAAGAGGTTCTGGCCGGACAACCTGTCCTCATTACAGCCACAGCTCTCCACGGGTGAGAACTGCACATTCTTCATTAGCCTTTTGTACTCCTCAACTTGTCAATTGACAATATGTATATATCAATATAACAAAATATTGAATTGTGAAGAACAGAGTGATTTATATTGTATGGTAGTAAATATATAAATATACAACCAATTTATTCATATTTACATACCATCTAAGAACAACGAGCATGAAAGTTTTCCATTAGACTCGTAAAATATTCTACATCTTGTTGAATAAAATATATGAATCAACTCAACCCAACTTTATTGCCTATTTATCCAATTTTTATCGTCAGATAAATGATTTTTTATTACCTTTAAAGTATGTCGATGTGAATTAACATGCTCAAAAAAATTCTAGGACTTTTGTCATCGTCAGACGAGGAAGAGGAAGATGCGGAGGAATCGGATTCAGAGCAGGAGCTCGTGATAGATCAGCAGCCCACGGACACCGGAGTCGCCAGGCCAGCGCCAGGAGAGACAGACTCTCTGCAGTTCCACCCCGGAGACCACAACTAAAACACGAAGGCTGCTAATTAAGAACAAAGACGAGGGTTTGAACTGCGTTCGTTTGTGTTACCTGTATAATGCATTTCATCTGTAAGAAGGCAAAGTGCAATAATTGTGACTGTTTTAATTTGTTTATCCTTGCGGGGATCTGATGGTCGATAATGTTTACTGAAAATTTACAAGATTTTCATTGTAAATACTGCTCGTTTTGATTTTAAAATCATACGATTTTGTATATGTTGTGAGCGAAGATTCCGTCTTTTATCAGCGGGATGATAACTGAAAAATGGCATGACAGAAACCAAAGTATACGTAATATTGATTATCGGAACAAAAACATCAACTCTAAAATATTTACTCAGATTATATTTACGAATAAAAAAACTATAATCATTTAAATTCTAATAAATACAAATTGTATACCATTTAATAATATATGTATATGATTGTCCATTTTACCTTGGAATTGGGATATATCTTTTAACCGGTGTGTATAAGTTAGGGGACATATTAACATAATTCATATGGATGGAAAACAATTATAGACTTGACATAACCTCTTACATTTTCATCGTTGGAGATAAATTAGCAATTCTTCAGTAGATAATACTTACAAATAACACAATATATTTATAACTTCAATATGTTCAATAATTTATACACATTGCTTCATTATTTGTATGGCAATTGTAAACTTAGTTGTCTTATTTATAACAAGTTAAAAATGATTAGAAACGTAACTAATCTTAAATAAATTAGTATTGAGACACTCAATTGCCTGTATAAACTAATGCTTTTAGTTCGGGTATAATTTTTCCAAGGGTCTGAAATATTCTGCATTTAATATTATATCAAAAGATTATTGTATACGAAACAGTAGCCAACGACTCGAGCCGTACCAGCTGCTCGCGCGTCGGCAGAACTGAAGGCCGCGGCATAGGCTGCACGACGTCGACAGCCCGACGTTTCCACTTCTTGCTAGTGGGTTTTATATTGAATTTTCGAAAAGTTTGATGTCTGATCTCATCATGTATTTTGTTAAAAAAATAAAGCGTGCTACAGAGCTCACGCACGCGGTTCTGACATGAAGGAACTTTAAAAAACATTTTTTAAATAAACGTAGTCATCTCGTATGCTGACTGACCGATGACCGATGATGAAGGGATACCAGAAGTCGGAGAGAAGACAAATGTGCCATTTTAAAGTTTTATTTAATTTTAATTGTTGCATTTTTTAACCCTAAAATATAAGATACACTATATTAATTGTGCGGAACGGCCGAAGCCACGAAATTGGAAATTGTACTCGGAGAGAAATTATGAACTTATTTTTTTCACACGCTTTTTAAAAAATAATTACTATGTGCCATTATCACGAAATATTCATTTTAAAAATTAAGTAAATAATATATATAAAATAGATATTAATTTATTATTTGTTGGCCATGTTTGAATACGCGATATTTATTTGAATGGATCCTTTTAGGAAACGTATTCTTCCTTGCAAGACGAACATCGTCCGATTCAAATTTGTCAAGCGATAATTTTTTGTCTTCCACAACATAATTTCTAATTATCTTTGTCTTCTCTATTTTTAGAACTCCTAATGCATAAAATATCTCCATTGCGTCAACTGTATACTATTAACTCTTAAGGGACAACCTTACTCCGTCACACTTCTTCAGATCTCTTTAATAGAGCCGTGTCACCCCAAAAGAAAATAATTAGTGGCCTAAAATATTGCACGATCGAAATATTTTTCTTCACCCTCAATTAAAAAGTAAAATATTAAAATTTAATAAAAAGAAACACCATGTATACGTAAACGATACCTCAATATTTTAACTGATGACTATTGACAATTTTATTATCTTTATATATATATAAATACAACGTTTTCCATAATAGTAAATCGTTTAGTAGGAAATGAGATCTTTGCCCTGAAGTAACGTATAGTTGTTTTGTGTTTTGAAAATGAAGTAGACTTATTCTTTCAGTCATTGCAAGTAGAAATAATATTTTTAATATCCAAATACTTAATTTTCATCGCACACTACTTGTTTGACTGATTTATCAAGTGAATTATTGAATATTGTAGATATCTTTTGTATGTGCCCTTCTTTTATTCTCTTCTATAGGTATACGATTGTGGATACACTGACCTTGTTATACTGAGGGGGGCTCGCGAATGAGGCCCCCCGTATTATTGTCTTTGAAACTATTTCACTGTCCGATATTCTTGAAATACCATTCTATGTATACGGTAGATTATATTAACAGATGTAAAGATATTCATATAACGGAGACTCGAGCTAAACTCAAGCAATGTAAAATTAAAATTCTAGATGGTACACGAACAAATTCAACGAGCTACGCAGAGCTTTCTGCTAAGGGTGCCAGAAAACATCTGAAAGATTCCAGCCAAAGTCCATGTAGTCCATTACAGTAAAAACCTATAAAGCATTGAAAATAAATAAATTTCCACTGCATTATATTTCACTCATTATACTACAGTTGCATGGAATTTATCACTATTTATATTTTTGTTACCTTTGTCATTTCTTTGAAATCTAATATGCTCCTGTTTTCTTCCGAGTGTATAAATATCTCGTCAGTGTTTTACTGCTCTATCTTCTAACTGTCAATCATATAGTTTTTCATTTCTACATTATAAAATGATAATAGTTTTGAGTTGTCGTTGGGTAAACAAGACAGCCGATGCTGCTTCGGAACGAACTTACACTTTTGTAATGAAAATGTCGAATACACTGAATTCTTTGTGAACCTCCTCTGATTTACTTAATTATGATTAACTCTGCAAGACTCGGGGCATCGTTGCTAGATTTGAATTACGCATAACACGTGAGAAATTGTTAAAATTAAATTCCGTTATAAAATGGGTAGCTAACACACGACACGAATTCCGTGTTAGTAGGAAACATGATGCATTGTCCTCTCACCAGTCGTCCTGAGCATCCGTGTAGATATACTGTGAAAGTCTTATTGTTAATATAAAGTATCGCTTCCAATTTATTTTCATTGATTATTGTTTTCTTATTCAGTGTATTCAATATTTTAGTTTTGAATTGCCAACATTCAATAGTTTGTGAACCTTATAAAGAAACATAACCTAGAATATAAAAGAAGACGCCAGTGTATTTATTTGTATACTCTTTATCATAAGGAACAGAAATACGTAAGCATGTGACTCTACTATGTAATTTTCTATGTATAATAGATTTTTGAATTCATTTTCTAGTTTTTAGGAGACATAGGCTTAAAATAACGTTTATCATAATACTTCTGAAGATACTCTTATTAGTACTACGCCACTTTGAATAGTGTTTAAGGTTACATTGAGCAATTAGGCGCCTTTTGTCCAGCACTCTCGGCCATCTTAGAATCAGAAATGTGCTAGTTTTTATTATTTGCATAATATTGATAGCATCCCATTATACCTGCAATAATATTTATAATCATCGTCAAGTGTGTGTTCCTTTTTATTTATCCATTTTACTGACTCATAATATACATCCCTTCGAAATTCAAAGATGGCTCCGATGAGGAATATTATGATTTACATTTTTGCCTTCATAATTTAATAATCTTTCGGTAGATCTAGGCTTAATTTTGATTTTAGCCTTCCCCCCTGCGTTGCACCTCCCGCAGAACTGATATTTAAAGCATGAAATAAAGAAACATTGTTAACCACAAAGTTACCGAGTATCTCGCTCTGGGTGGAGAGTTTCAATGACCAGATATTTTCCACTTGTGATTAGGTTGTACTTCAACAGGATTTTTTCCCGGGTTTAGAAAACTTCAATATCAAAAATTATAACTTTTTTCGTAAATTTCAAAAAATATTTATGTTTATTCATATTACCAGTCTCCGTGTATTATTTTACCGATCACTATGTCTAGTGTTTCACACAACAAATATGAATAGTCCAAAAGCTATGAAATAATAATCATTCTCGTTTGTGAGCGCTTTCGTCTTTCGAGGGCATCGAGTCTGAAGATGCCATTGAAAGGTGAAAGTTCTCACAAACAAAAATGATCATAACCTTTGAGCAATGTGACTAATCATATTTGTTATTGAAGAATGGAGTTTAAGAAATGAAACCGGTCTGATGTGGATAGTTGAGCTTCTCCGCGTGCAGATATTATTTCTGGGGAGGCGCGTAGTTGTCCTTTAATTTGGATTTCAGATAATATTCTGCGTCTGTGATAGGCAAGTTGTACAATATGGAATGTTAGTGTATGTGATGCTAGCTCTGTGCGTACATTTAGTGTATTGTCTAAGTGAGAAGTCAGCTTGTGTAACTCGGCCCCCCGATCTCCCCGCCATAGTCAACATAATATCGTAACAATAAGTATCCTCATTTTATTTATTATAAATCTATGCTCTCTTTTGTTTATATCTATTGTTTTATATTTGTGATAACTGTGAGATTGTTTCATATATTATTGATATCTATTGTAAAAATAATTTCTTCTAATTGTGTCAACGATTTCATACAGTCATCGTGTTTACGCAAACAGTCATTTTGTGAAGAAATACTAGATGCAGAATTCAGCGCAGGAAATTTCTATGATATATATATACGACTCGGAGGTGTGCAGTCCAGACACTTAAAAAACATTGAATAATCAGACATTTTCTACCTTTCAACAACAGCTACTGAAAAATTGAACGAAGAAATGAAGAATGATGGAAAAATGGACTTGCTCTATACTACGATTGACAAAGCATTAACACAATATTTTCAATGCTATAAATGATTCACGATAAGATGAAATAACTGCCGTAACTTGTCCGTTGTTTTTACGGTCTATATTAAAAAAAAAAAACATTTTAAATGTAAGTATATATCTAAAATTCTATGAGATTGAAGTACATTGAAATTTCAGTTTCATTGTTTTAATCGTTTGTATTCAGTAGCAGTGGTTGACGGCTGCACACCGTCGACAAATCATGACTTAGTCCAGCTAAAGAATAAATATTTTACGCAATGTAATCAATTATATAGAAATGTCACTTCCCACACCAACCATCCTAATTTATGTTTTAACAATATTGATTTAAAACGACTTCACAAATCAAAACTGAACAAAATCATTGTCGAGGTGCAAATCAAAATATGTTTTATCGGCATCTCTTATTGTGTTAACTGTATATTCTATGTCTCATGTGAAATATTTAAGTTTCTGTAAAAAAGTCGCAGATACCAATTTGCTTTTTTAGTTATGTACAGAATCAAAGTATGCATATTTTTTTTAACTTTTGTATAAGTGCGGAGTCAGGATTTGCGCCATATTCGATTTGGGGGGCCGCTTTTGAAGCGCTTGCATCTAGGGCCTACATGTTTTAAGTCATATGCCAGCCCGACGGAAGGCAAGTAAGTGTTGTTACGTTGATTCGCTTGTATGCATTTAATTTTGATACGAAAATGTATTATGTTAGGGTGCTAAGTTACTTTAAATTCTCTATCCAGGTAAGGTTAGTCCGTAAGTCTATTCTATATTATCCTTGTCTGTGGAATGTGAAAGGATCAAATGGCGTTTCCGGTGTCGGAGCCTCGTGCAGTTAGAGCGTTGCAGCCAATATATTGTAAAGATTACCCTCTCCATCCAAGGATATCCGCATTGTATTGCAAATTGAATTAATTTAACAATCTCACATGATGCCACATTTACTAGCTGTAAGTTTCGTCTTTGTTTACACTTTTATTTAGTGTGAATCCGATAATACCCGAGTATTTTTATGTATGTGTACTTTCTAGTCATTTTTTATTCTATAAAGTTTTTCTTCTAAATTTCTACACATTTTCGCTAGCAACGATTCTATTTCTAATGATTATATTGATCTGTCAATTAAAAAAATTATCTTAAGGCATCTTACTGGTATTCTTTGTCCGCTGCAACTCTGGGAACTGAGCGAGCGCTGCCGACACACCCTCCATGTATACCAATTGTAAATAATAATTGAAGATGTATAAGAGATGGCCATTAGTATTTCTGCATTAGCAGATTATAAAAGCAATAATAGTGTGAAGGCGCTAAGGAACTTTGAACAGCCTCTGTACTTGCACCTCGGTCATTCACATGTTCTGACGATACAGGCTTCATTTAAAAATTATTCCCGAGCAGACGGACGGGGAAAAGGCAAAATCAGACTTAAACCTCTTGATTAATTAAGAAAATAACGCCCAAAAGTTAAATAAAATGTATCTAAATAAACAAATAATTATATTATATAAAAACTTGTTTATTAGGTGTTATACATTTAGGTCCCATAGAAAATCTGTAAGTGGTAATTCTGCACAAAATACGTGTTTTTTAAATATGTTAGATGGTCTTTTTGGGTTTTTTTTTCTTTCAATGTTTTGGTCTTTGATTTATCTGTACTGGGACCGAAATTTTTGGTAGATAAAAACTACTACGCAGTGAAATCTTCTGGTCATCTAACAATGGCTGCCGAAATCTACAAACACATTTATAAAATGTTAATTTCATAGCAAGTGATCAATGCAGAGTTTCAATGTAATAAAGTTTTCAACTTAAAGCTCAGCTCTTTTTGGGCTTTGCTTCATTTTGGGTTTTACAAGAACATGTGAATGACAGATGGCATTTCTAAGTATAAACTGTTAATTTAAGTGATACAGTATACTACTAATATAATGCTGTCCAAAATGTTTGCAGATTATCAATGTATTTACCTATACAATGTTTACAGAACAGAACAATAATAATTATTTCCATCATTGTCTGACATGTTTCTTTTATTTCTCATGTTTTGTTTTACGATCTATTTGACTTTATCCTTTTGTTTTCCATCTATGAAGTGTCACAACATGAACGCCAGAACGAATCAATACCGACTCCCTGAAATCTAAGTATCACCACACTTCGTGTGAAAAATTTTTGTTCTTTGAAAAAGGTCATCGTTGTAGAATTAACCTTTCCCTGGGAATAGAATATCCCAAATAATCAATCTTTACTTAGGTGAATCCTTTTCAGGAACCAAATTGCCAAGGAAACAGGAAATAGATAAATGCTTGGGATATATTAAAAATATTTTATTCAATTAAGAGATTAAACAGAAAATTATGAGTTTCTTAGAAATAAAAGATTGTTTACAAAATAATTTATTTCATCCTGTCTTCATTTTCTGTTTTTCCAATTGAGCTCTGCAAAAATTTAACAAATAGTTACAAAAAAATAGTAAATTATTAGTTTTATAATTAGGTATGTAAAATGCAGTGTGGTTGAAGTATTGATAATAATAAAAATATATTATAATAAAAAACCTGAGTTGCTGATTGAAATCGTCTTGAATGTTGTCGTCCTCCCAATTATCTTCCCAGACAGAAACATCTTCATCATCGCCATCTTCGGTTCCCCAATCTAAAGAAAATGACATTGGTAGGTATGTAATTATCAATGACTAGACATCTTTAAGTAGGAACGAACATAAAAACAACGTGACATAATTAGTTTAATAAAAAATTCTCGTAAGACCACTCTAACGCGCATTTAAGGAAAAGAGCATTGTCAAAATCAGTACCAATGGATGTGACATTAATAATGACATTTTCAGGATTATAATATTGATAAACTTACTCTCAGCGGGAAATTCTTCGAACTCGTCATCTTCTTCTAAAAGACCAAGATCGACTTTCTGTTTGTCGCTCATTCTGAATTATTTTAATTTTTGTATTCCCTCAAAATCAAAGATAGCGATTACTTGACAGTTTCTCGGATGCTACAATTTCAATAAGCTATGACTAAAATTTAGTCTCTGGTTTTAATCATAAACAAAAGATATTCTCTAAATAAATATAAGAAGTACTTAATTAAGTTTTTTTTAATCGGTCGGTTCTTGTCGCAGATATTTTCAAGATCAAATTTATAACTCATCAGATATTGTTTTGCAACAAAAAAATCAAATAATTAATTAAACGCGAGAAGATAATATCGATATGCTCTAATCGGATAAGTCAAGCTAGGCGCGTGAAAAATTCTGATTTTTCAGAAAACCGTATTTTAGAGTTTCTACAATAGCTCAATTGAGTATTTTTAATATGATGGTATGTAGGATTTGACATGAAATAAAGTTATTGTGCATGTGGCTTTAGAATTCATGGCTTTGTTAGATATAAGCAGAACGCACACAAATCTATTTGGTTTTTGTATGATTTTTTAAAACTTTATTCTGGTTTTCGGTAGAGCTGTGTGTATTTGGTGAATGTGTAGTGATGCCATAACCATCATTGTGAATTTTTAATTATGGCAACACAGCACGCAGTTGGCTCTGTCTATTACTGTGTTTATTTTCACATCGAGACGTAACAGCCGATGTCCATTAAAGTCGGGGCCTTTACGGTTCTGAGGCCAGTCGTGTGTTCTGTCATCAAACAATTACCATTCATTTTAATTCCTAGAAATCTAATGAGCTTATCTTCTTCCAAAATGTCTAAAACTGCTCTTGTCGTCATTGCGGAAGGCTCGGAAGAAATGGAGGCAGTTATCACTGTTGATGTCTTGCGTAGAGCCGGCGTAAGTTTTTTTTTATGCTCAATGTGTAGTATATAAATTCGTTAAGAAATAACTTCTCCTTTTACGTCATACATACTTCCTTCGTATTGTTCATTATCAATATATTAACAATATTCTCAAAAAATAAAAATAACCAAAAAATTTAAATATACTTGTACCCGGTTCGTTTGTACAATTTATATGTAATAAAAATCTTATCAGTGGTGGAATTATCAATTTAGTATAAATGAAATAGGGATACATTCAATGTTTTATAAACAATGATTGATTATTTATTGTTGTGATATTTATCCATATAATATTTCAATGTCAAACCAAGGCTACAGTGAGTATCTAGTATAATTGATTTCTAGCCTGCGAAGATCTGATGAGCGATTGTACTTGGGAGCCCTATAATTCTATAGACTCTGCTTATTCTTTTGCTCTGACCTCCATTTTTCACTGTTTGTTGGACTACGCTAATGCTATTGCATCTGAGCTTTAAATTTGTCTTCATACAGTTTATTAAGCCAATCCTTCGGTTCACTTGACATATTATCTCGATTCTGTTCACAAAGCCAACCAATTAACCCATTGTTTGTATATGATTATTTATAATTAAAATAGTGTGACTAAGTAAGTGCAGGTGACTAGTTTAATACTCTATAATTCTGATCATAAATTAAAAGAAACAATCCAATGCTTGTCTAAATTTATTAATTAACAAAATGGTGTGTTTCAGGTCCAGGTGACACTGGCTGGCTTGTATGACAAGAGTCCTGTAAAGTGTTCAAGAAACGTCACTATCGTTCCAGACACTTCATTTGACGATGCTGTTGCGATCACCAGAGTTTACGATGCGGTAGGTAGTAAGAATTTAATGAATGTTGCAGCCGAAAAGTATCGCCGAGCACTGACTCATTCTTAGCAGCCGATAAGTTTGTTCATAAGTTTACCCTTCAAATAGTAATACTCAGCCAGACACTTCCGACATAGCTGAATTCAATGTCTTTTCGTTCCAATGTCTCCGTAATTAGTCTATTTTGTGGATTGAACGTCAATCGAGTGCGCTTTAATTACCTTTATAGGCTTATATTACTTACTAATATGATTAGGCATATTTTGATTGGCCTGGGCACATTGGTTCGTGTGTAGATTATGATTGCTAAAAATTCTCGATTAACAGAGGTGACTCGTTAGTACAAGGGTCAGTACACCGGCCATGTAAGCTTGGAGATGTAGGTTCAAATCCTACACAAGTCACGATGATATTTTTCTGAGAGTTTCTTTGAATCATTTTCATATGTGAAAAAATATTAGTATTTGTAACTATATTAGTTTATTGGAATTTAATGTAATGTGATGTGTCCACTACAGCTGATCCTGCCTGGAGGGTTGGGGGGAACAGAGGAGCTGGCCAAGTGTCCTGATATTGGGCAATTGCTGAAGGAGCAGGAAGCGGCTGGCCGCATTATCGGTGCCATCTGTGCTGGTATGTCATCACTCATAACCTTATTTATCGATATGTCATTTATAAAAAATCCAAGATGACTCGATGATGAAAATCTACGTGAAATTCCAGCACTACCAGAAAAGGGATTAAGTCGAGAAAGAGAGTATCGATGACCCAAATATTTACTAATCATACACAGTAAGCACTATAAGTCTATCTATTAAAAGCGTAATCGAGTTGACACTGTAATATAGCTAATTTCTTGATAACTAGTTGATAGTCTTATTATACCAAGTTGTAAAATTTGATTTGCTCAGCTCCCACGGCTCTGAAGGCACACGGCATTGGACATGGCAAGAATGTGACCTCCTACCCCACCACCAAGGACATCATGGTGGAATGCGGAGAGTACACCTACATAGAGGGAATGCCTGTCGTCATCGATGAAAACTTGGTCACGAGTCGAGTAAGTCATACTTCAGGGATAAACCCTACAACACTTGCTTTTTGGGCACCATAAACATTGTGACACTGTTGATTCTAATTTATCATTTGCCAGCCAATGGTGTCACAGTTGCATCATGGCATCCTTCCGTTCAAATTTATTTATTAGGATCCTCAAATAGTTCACATTTGGCATATTCCAGGGGCCTGGCACAGCATTTGCGTTCGGTCTGGCGCTGGCAGAACTGCTCGTGGGAAAAGCAAAAGCAGATGAAGTTTCCAAAGGCATGGTCCTCTGCGGCAACTAAGCTTGCAAGCGGAGAATCTATTCGTTGCTTTCCTGTTCTTGAGGCCAAGTTGCATGCGGGTTTGACCTGAAATAGATTTCTTAATACTTTTGAATATTCTTATAAATAAAGATATATATTATTAATTATTTGTTTTATTTTAATTACTTTACTATTTCGTTATAAGTACCTCCTTCGATCTAGTTGGACTTCTTCCAGCGTACCAGGTCTGTTAGAGAGCTGAAGCACAGTAAAATAAAACAATCAAATCTGGAGACTAATTGAGTAAAATGACTTTCGTTCAAGGACTTAAAGAATAGTCTCCGATAGTCATTCTGACATTGCAGATCCATAGTATGATTAAAGCTGCTATTGTAGTTTTTATTGCTTACACGGATCGCATGCCATTGGTATTTGCAGTATTTACTTGTAACTGCAGTCATAGCCAGCAAAATCAATGACGTGGAAATATAAAAACACATGGGTTAAATAAAATAAAAGAGTAAATTACATTTAAAAAAAAAAAAAACACTTTATTCAACTGTCGACAAATCACTCGACGTCCTAATTATATAATAATACAAACTACAATACATCACTGAGCTCGGGGCGCGGTTAATACTCGAGGGTCGGGTTAGTAAGCTAAGTATTATTCGGAGCGAAGTTCCTATAAGTTTTATCAGTCTTTGTACAAGGATATTGCATTGTTGGGAGCACAATTCCAAAAATTGACCGTATCGACTCGCTGTGAGTCGAGACGGATCACAAAAATGTGAGCAAGGCCTCGCACTGACCAAACCACCAACTGACGCATTTTTTTTACTTCGGTTCTCTTGTTGAGAGTACCAAAAGTGACGTTAGCGATTTGGTTAGTGCTCGGACGCGTTGTATTTGAACACTTATTACGAAATGAATACTTTATGGTTTGTCTGAAATACAATTCAATACACACCATGGACGCTTATTCTATTCATTGAATTTGATAAGGTTCATTTGTCTACGAGACGCAAGCGAGTTATAAAAATGTCTTGCAATAAGAAACGTTTCATTTGTATGTATTCTGTTCATTCATAAGACCCGATTGATTGTTGATCGCGACTTTCGATTATTGGAATGGGTAAAACGAAATCTGCATCTAATTTTGTGTTCGCATATACTACGTCTAATTCTCAAGACATTTTAAATATTGATTTATATGAGAGCTCCGAGTAAATAAAATCACTTGCAGTAGTCAAATGAACATTACCAAAACAAAAACACGGTCTGTTCTCGTAGTATACAATACAATATTTCAATTAAATTCTTATCAACTAAAAATGTTATAACAAATACATCCGCATATAACGCTCGGTTACAAAAGCATAAAAATATATGTAGATAAACACAATTAGTAAAATTCATAATATAGTATGTAAAATTGACATCATTTAAAAATAAAAATACGTAAAAATTTCAGCCTTCACAGAACTAATAAATACAATTAAAGCTTGAGGGCTTCTTCTGTTAACGATTAAAAATTATTTTATATTTGAAATGTGATTTATACATCACTCGGAAAAATACGCATTCAATATATTACTAGTCAAATTTAGAAAATAAAAAATTGCATATCTAGTTTCTGCATTTCTAGTATTATTCTCCGAATCTAGACGGACAGCAGCCTCAAAGCTTTAATTATCTAGAGAAGAGCTGCCTCACTCGCCACCCATACTTGTGTGGTTCAAATCCCGTATAAAAATAAAAATAAATCTATTGAGTATTATTTAAACACACGATTCACATGCGGTCGAAAAATTTAGCCACCCTCGTCCGTCTTAGGTAAGGAGAGATAAAATAATGACATGCTGTATTCACGATCAATTACTTATAAAACGCACATGTTAAAATAATTGCAACGCTCAAATGATTTGAGAAATTTCATTGATTTAAGAATAAAAAATTTTAAAAAGTGATAACTTAGCTATAAATTTAAATTAAATAATTTGGCGAGTATAGCTCAGGACATCTGGAGCATTTGATGATATAAATACAGCAGTCCGAGGGTCAATCATGCCATATTTCCTCGAGGTGTCGTAAACAAGACGAATACTTCTAAATAAGACTTAAAAGGATAAATGTTCACAGGTCAACTAAATTTAAGTGATATTGTTAATATATGAGCAAGTCTTTCATAATAATTTGTAAATCGTCACTTATAAATGGTTACAAAATACATTACTTAAAATCTATAAACGGATAAAAAGATATTAGATAGGAGTTCTCATGATGTTACGCTTGACCAATTTAAGTCTACACTCTCGGATGAACCCGGTCAAAGATAATTAAAAGCTCAGCTGACTTGAAATCTCTGACCGAAGCCAGGCCCATAGTGAGACTCAGTGACCGGTGCTCGGAGATGAGTGGAGTCCAGGGAGTTGGAACCCTGAAACGGAGTTGGAGTTGTATTCAATCGACGAATTTAATTAATATTTGACAGAAAGCAGATATGAGTAATGTCTGATTGAATTGATTTGAATCCTCACATCCTAGCTAGCCCAGCTTGACGCTTGATTACCTTACGCTGACTTTAGACCTCCGTGGCCTTATAATTTTAAACGCTACACTTATATGTGTGAACAAGCCATTGAAATGTTGAGTATCGATGTCTTGCAATAAGAATCTTTAGATTCGTAAATACAAATAAAAAAAAGTTATTTGTTTATCAGATCCAATACTTTTCATAAAAAGTGTGCAAATCAAGTCTTTTTAGGTCTATTTACCTATTTGACATTTGTTGATATAATGAGTATTTCATGCTATTTTATTAATAAAAAAAAACAGAGCATCAAAATATTTATTATTTGTCCAACCTATTTTAATAACAATATAAAATAAATATATAATTATGCTTTTCATATTAATTCCTTAGGCAAATGACGTCGTCCAACTCTTATGAAAGAATTCCACTAAATGCTTTCTGTTGAAAATATTAAATAGATTCTTATACATTTTCAGAGATCAATACTTTATTTAATACAATGTGGAAAAAATCCAATGGTAACTCAACTTTTTAGCCAGTGCCAAATTGTTGAGCGTTTTTACCAATTTGACAGTTTGGTCATGTACAAAGTCAGTCATTTGTGGTGTCTCCTATACTAGCACAACCTCAACTAGCCATCTCGCGGTGCAGTGGTTAGCACGCTCGCTTGATAGCTTGAATCCCAATAGACCTTGAAAAGTAGAGCAAAAACTGAACTGAAATGCGGGTTTTCTCAGTTGGCTACGTACCATACAGAATGCCAGAGACTTATCAGGCCCCAATTGCTACCTGCTGCGTGCCCGCAACTTTTCCTCTTGTCCCCTACTCTAACCTTGAATCTCTTGTGGAATTAAAATAAATCTATAAAAAAAAATAAAAACAACCTGAGCCATAAACATTGTATATGGCATGAAAGTTATTGATAATATTTTTTGAGGCTTTGGTGTATTGATATGGAGTTGTATGGATTATTAAAATTAGATGCTTTGTGGCTCTGTTGACACTCATTATTCGCAAATTATAAAAACGAAGATCTACTGTGGACGAGTTATGGTGACAGCGCTAGAGTCAAAGCAGCTCGGCTACCAGTTGTCCAAGAAGTCAAGACCGGTCTTGATCATGCCGTGAGTTCCCTCGGCGGATGTGGCGCTGCCGTGCTCATCACAGGACAGAAACTCCGAGTCGGTGGAGGCACCTAGACTGTCAGTAGGGTTGGAGCCGCTCAGTAATGCACGGGACTCTTCCAAACCTGAAATACAAAGTTGAACATGTACTTCAACAAATTATATCTAAAAGCGTCAATATTCCTTTGGTGAAAAATCTTTTTATAAGATTCTTCGATTCCGCTCATCTCTAAATTCTACAATGGTCTTTACTTCGGCTAGAAATTTTTATGACTTCTCTCTTTCTACAATCTGAAGTTGCCTTAAACGATTTAATTTACAAAAGTAGGCTGTTGTGAAAAACTGCATTAAGATAATTTAATTATATATCTAGGTTTTTCAACTACAATTTAAATTTTTGCTTAGTAACAATGGTGTAGTAGTTTAATTGGCATAGAGCACCAGGCTGTGACAGCCATGGAGTGTGAGTTCGAATCCCATCTATATCATGTTGCTCAACACGTGAATCGATTTATAAGAAACATATTGTATACACAAAAAAACACGTGACTGTAAAAGATGTGGATATGAATATGAATATATAAATATAATATGAATATTTAATAACTAGAAATAACTATAAATTAAATATGAATATTTAATAACTAGAAATGTTGCCCGTCACAGAATGATGTATTCGATGAACGATGCAATAGTGATTGAACATATGTTTGGCTGACAATTAGATGAATATTTGCTCTCATTGCGGACAAACGCTGCGCTCACCATGTATCCGTTTCTTTTTGTCTCGTTATCGATGCACGCACTCTCATCGAAGACAAACGCAGCGTTCGCTGTGCATCAGTTTCTTCACATTCAATTATGCAATTCTTTTTGAATTACGTTTGCTGTGCGTAGACTATGTGCGTATTTTTTTAAGAGGCATTTTGAGTTATTAATTATGTGAGATAATTTCTAACGCAATTTCGATAAAAAAATAAAATTGGTACTTGTGTCAAGCTGACATAAACTGGAAATTTCTAAGCATCAAAATTATTTTTTTTGTAAAAATTCTAAATTTGAAATTCTTGCGGTGAACAACAGAATCCTATAATTCGTACATATTGAAACTCGCTAAAACATATTTTATAGTTTTATTAAATTAGTTTATGGATTTTGTTTAGGGATTTTCAAAAATATATTATTTATTATAATTAAAAAAAAAAAAACCAATATTTGTAATTAACTGGTTTGGTTGAATATGCTCGCTATGCACTGCCATCAAATATCATCTCAGGTATGCGATTTTTCATAACAAAGAAGATAACAAGAGGAAGAATAGAATATTTCTCCGCATCTATTAGTCATCCGGTGAGTGTATATTAATGCTAATCTCTAATGTTTTCACATGTGACATATCGTTATCACAGACGCATCATTTTAATACCATGAGAAGACATTAATCATCTATTTATCTTATTAAAACACTTTAAGCGGGTAACCAAATTGACTAAACTGATGTGCGAAGCGGACAAAATTCACATAAAATTTCACGTGTGAAATCTAGTCTATACACTCTTTGATTTGCATGTAGTCAAATAAATCGTTTCCTATAAAAAGTTGAACCACTTCATACACACTTTGCGGATTACTTGGCATCACAACAACACAACTTTGTTCTAAAAATTGTTGTTCAATAATTGGAGGATTATCATTCTCTGACCACTCCACTTCTTCGTTGTCACTTTGTTCAGAATCACTGGACAGTATTGGTAGAAGTAACGTTGACAAGTCTAAACAAACATTACGAGCTGTAAACCTAAAGAGTAAAATGATCTTCTGCCGCTTTTAGAGTAAACACATTCAAAAAGGTATTAAGTCCGCGAAACGAGTACTAGTACCTGCCCCGCCTTTAGTGTGTTAATATAATATTAATGAATAAAAAATTTAATACATTTAAATAAATTTTACAATAATTAAATGGCGATATTGGTATTTCTTATGTACATTTGGTTTTTAATTACTTCAAATGATTCGCACATTGAATAAAAGATAATTTATTAAATCTATTGATATTTTTTCAAGGTATTAGGCCACCAGATTGAATTGAAAAAAATAACGATAAACAAACTTCAACTGCATTTGAATTGTGTCTTGTAAATAACTATAAACTATATGATATATTCCTTGAGTCAGACTGACGCACATGCAAACAACAAATTCCAATGTTACAGCTGAACAAACTATACAATGTTTCATTTGATGATAAATCGGGTAGAGCAGTATCTAGCCTAATTATCACTCTGTATAAACATATAATATTGTTGAGAATAAAAATTATAGTGTTAGTACACTAATAAATTCATATAAAACAATGTCAAAGACCTAAAGTGACGAAAGCCTAACATAACCTAACATTTACAGTCAGTTATGATTTGCGATTGTTGCTTGCCTTGTATAAGTTAAAATGGACATAATAAGCATTCGATTATCATTTTTTATAATTTAGTTTCATAAATGGCCATTTTAATAGGAATTATTCATAGATGAAAGCAAAAAAATATTCGTGTATACGGTGACAATTATTTAATTGATTTCGGCTGCAAATGAATTGAGAAAAAGGATATCCAAACGATGAAAGATTATATCTAAAATGTTAATTGCTTGTTATCTACTTGCCCTGTGGTTGAAATAACTGAGATATACTTTCAGTTGTAAATATATAAAAAATATACAATAAAATAAAACCAAATGGTTTTGGAGACTACGTTAATTTCACTATTAGCTAATAGTGAAATTAACGTAGTCTCCAAAACCATTTGGTTTTATTTTATTGTAATAAAATGGAGTATTACAAAATAAATACCAGTTCCATTAATTAAAAAATATACAATTATAAAAAACGAGTTATTATTTTTATCGACAGGAGAAAAGAAGTCTTCAGCGGAAATGAGTTGTGTAAGAAAATAAAGATGTAATTTCCAACCATTACTGATGAGGCCAGTAAGATAAAATTTTACATTTCTGATTTGGCCGACTTAGATGGATAATGATCACTACATGTAAAGAAAAAGTCAGAAGTAAATGCAAAATTTCAGCATCCATTGTAAACTGTCAAAACATCTGAATGTTATTTCGTATTCAAAATTTGATTGATTGTAATGATGAATTTTTAAAAATAATTGAAAACTCACCTGATATGTTTTTGTAAGTTGAAATACTCTTTCCCATGCCGGATGAGATGGTTTCTTTTAAAAGGACACGTGGTTCAGCGCTTACAACAGTAGTACCATGGAAGTTAGTCTTAAAATAGTTATCGGAAGACGCCACAATCTGGCACTGTCTCCCCGGAGAAACCAACTGCTCCTTCTCTTCCGCGCTCCCGTTTTTCATTTTCTTATTGCTGATGAGCTTGGATATAAACCCACCGGCATTTCCTATTTCGTCTATCACTTTTGAAGCCTTCAGAGAAAACTCGATTTGCTTCTCTTTGGAATCGTCCAAGTCATTTTTTTCGCTGGTTTTGAGGGCGCATTTCAGCTCCGAGAGCACTTTCGAATGGGAGAGGGCGAGTTCACTTTTGAGAATCGGAGGGGTGGCAGGTTTCGCCCTGCCGGGGCGCGCCGCTTTCTTCTCGCTGAAGTTGCACAATTCCAGTTGGCTCTTCGTGTGAAAGCTGAAAGGACCGGAGTGCTCGTCTCTAAATTTAGTCGAGTCATCGTGAATAACTTTTTTCCCGCACTGCAGATCAAAGTATGAAAGAATATCACTTTTGTTGAATCCTTTTGCGTCCAAGTCTATATCTAGCGGATCTAAAAATGCGTATTTTAAGGCTATTTCTGGTTTTATTATGCACTCGTCGACGATATCGGCTTTCTCGGCGTCGTTGAGAGTGTCCCATAGATTCTCGTAGGCGTTTCGCGTTTCCAGGATGTCCGAGTGGATCCTCGAAGCGATGGGGTTTAAGCTGCTGAAGTACTCTTCGGCCACGCCGGCAAAGCCCGCCATGACTGAAGTCTTGTTTTGTTTCGAGAGCGTTTGTTTATTTTACGCCATAGGTGTGGCTGCGAGGCAAACGTCAGGCTGACGTGCGATGTTGTCATATGGAAAAATTAAAAAAATAAATCTAACATAATTTATCTCTAAGTCAGGGGTGTCAAACTCAATTTTGAAGAGGGCCATATATTCAATTTAGAATGTGTAGGCGGGCCGGATTCAAATAAAAAAAATGTACTGAATTATTATAACATTTTATTTATTTAATTATATAATATACGGTGTGTGCATAAAATTTTCGGATTTTTTCGTGAAATTGGAGCTTTATTATAAAAAATTGGTACAATATATTCTATTCAAATTATTGTCCATCTTATTCCAAGCGTATTCCAGAAAGAGAATTCTGCATCGATTGAAACAAGTGGTAGTCAGAAGGGGCAAGGTTTGGGCTATAAGGCGGCTGAAGCAGAACTTCCCATTCACTGTTTTCCAAATAGGTTTTAACCGATCAACATGTGGCCGAGCATTGTCATGATGGAAAATTACAGACTCGTGCCTGGTCGCATATTCTGGCCGTTTTTCTGCCAATGCTCGCTTCAAACGCATCAATTGTGTCTGTAGAACTCGCCCGTGATAGTTTGGCCTGATTTCAGCAGATCATAGTGGATGACACCTTCTGATCCCACCAACTACACAGCATTACCTTGGCGCCATGAATATTTGACCTGGCCCTCGATGTTGTTGCATGTCCGGGCTTACCCCATGATTTTTTACGTTTCAGCTTATCGTAGCGAATCCATTTTTCATCACCAGTGATGATACGATGCAAAAATGATTTCTTTTTGTGGCGTTCAAGCAGCATTTCCGAAATGCAAAATCGCCTTTCGACGTCTCTCAGCTTCAATTCATGTGGCACCCAATTTCCTAGCTTTTGACTCATAATTAAATAAATGAAATAATCAAACGATTTCGATTTCCGAGTAAGATCCGTACTGACTGGGGCTGAAATGGGTGTATTTTCTTTCCCTGAAACCTTTAGTCACTTTTTTGCGAAACGTGTCATCATATTTTTTTAACTATCGATTTATTTTTCTTTGTTAAAAGTTGTTTTATTTTATAGAATATTAAAAAAGCTTTAAATTATATTTATATTTTTTTTATTATTAAATTACCGATCTTTTTTAAGGTAAAATTAATTTATAAAAATGTTTTGAAAAATTAGATAAAATTACGACTTTTCAAAACCAAACTTTGTTAAAAAAATTGTTATAATTTTTTAGGTAATCTTTTACAATAGTTTTATTGGTAATCTTTTATTTCCAATTTAAAAAAGACACCTAAATGCTTAGGGTTCTAAATCCATCGGTTATAATAATCTCCAAATTCCTAAACTTTAATCTGGAAAATACATATTAATCATATTAAAAGAAAATTTACAAGATATAAAAAATCACGTCTTTAGAAGAAGGAACGTATCTAACTTTTATCATTAAAATTTTTTCTATTGATGTAGTAAATTTTTCGCAAAAAATTATCAAATAACTCAAAAATTGATCTATCAAAGGGATCAGCCACCATAAAATACTATTTCAACAGACTTTCTTATGATTTTCTGGAAAGAATTATTATTTTGAAAATTATAACGATTAACTTATTTACGTTTACATTTCTGATTTTAATTAGTAAAAAATTTTTTTTTTTTTTTCTTAAATAATTTTTTATTGTGGTCGGACAGGAAAATGGTCGGCGGGCGCACGGAAAATGATCGGCGGGCGCCATGGCTCCCGCGGGCACAGGGTTGGGTACCACCGTGTTAAAGTATAGCCTGATGCGGTTCAATAGTAGTAATGCCATCTCTTAGAAAATCCGAAAAAAATAATGCACACACCGTATATATATAATATAGGTGTACGGGACGTACATTTGAACTGTTACCACAAGGCACTGGCAAAGCAAAAGACTTTAAACTGGAAGATTTCGGAACGGAGAGGTGGTTATTGAAACGCTACATTTTTCACACTGGCTCTTTATTCTTTTTTTTTTTTTTTTAATTCAAAATTCTTTATTCAATCATAAAGTAAGTACATTGGATCCTTAGGGCTATGTTTATAATACGGGTAATTTTGCCCCTGGTACTGCGCGCAGTTTCAGGGGCTTACAACTTGTGGTCTTAGGTGGTAGCGTACATGTTTATCTTGTGTTTGTGTTTGTAGTAGGGGAAGGGAAAATATGTGTTAAAAACCCTTTTGTAGCATGAGTTGAAATAAATATTAAATATTAAAATTAGATAACTTAACAACATAACATAACAATAACAATATAACAGTAGGGGGGTGGGGGGGGGGGATGGGGGTGGCGGACGGGTGGGTAAACTGAGCGATTTTACTGAGTTTATATAATTCAATACATCCTAGTTATTATAAAGGAACAGTAGCTGGCTTACATGACTAACAACACATATTGTATTTTTAGATCTTAGGTATTTTAGGGCTAGGGATGGGGTACAATAATCATCCCAACATTTCTGGTCTTTGCTACTTTGCGCTCCTTCTTGTACAAAGTACCCCGGGAGCCGTCGGAGACCGTTAAATTATCATTTTATTATTATTATGGCTCTTTATTCACAAACTCGCATATTTATGTACAAAGTAATAATCATAAAAGCGCCGCGCGAGCCCTCGCCGGTACCTGGCGACCGTCGGACGAAGCACGCCGACGGTCCTCAAGCGCGGCGCGTCTGGGCCGTCCATACAAAGACGTGGGCTCGTGGGTCGCCAGCGGCGGCCACTCCGGCCACATCGCTGGTTCTCAACCTGTATTTGCGTGCGTGACTCATCGGACGGGAAGCCGACGCGGCGTAACTCATGCCTCCGTACAGACGGCAAACTTCCCGTACAGTCACGCAAATATATATTTATCAACTAGCGGCCGTCGTCCCGTACATTCCCCCCGTGCAGTCTCCGCTGTACTAGCATCGGACGTTGGCCGGTCGTTGTTTCCGGCGCGGGGGGGCGGCAGGTCGGTGGCTCGCGTTGTTGGTAGCGGGCTGGGCAGCGGCGGCGCGCTGGGTAGCGGCGGGCATTGGGCAGAGGCGGCGCGCTGTGCAGCGGCGGCGCGCTGTGCAGCGGCGACGCGCTGGGCAGCGTGGCGTCCATAATGACGACCAGGTCTCCTGTGAGTTTCGGGTGCATTGCCCTGGTTGTAAGGCAGGTGAACAGCGCACCGTATCCCTTTTCTTGTCGTCGGCCGTTCGTGACCTTCATCGGGCCGACGTAGTCCAGGCCGTAATGTGTGTACGGCCTGCAATGATGGGCTAGCCCTCCAGCAGGGCTCCGGGTTCTCGGTGCAATGTGCATTTTGATTGCACAATCACTTTGGTGCGGCCCTGCGTACTTTGCGCAATTTATATATAGCAAGCAAAGCGCAGGTTCAAGGCCACCAGCTCTCCATATTTGAGGCTGGGAGAGGCGCAGACGGCGGCTCTTTGGAAGGCGCGTCCCGATCCGCCAGTCCAATAGGCGGCGGGACGCTGCTCACTGCCATCGCAGCTAGGAGAGGCGCAGACGGCGAGTCTTTGGAAGGCGCGTCCCGATCCGCCAGTCCAATCGGCGGCGGGACGTCGCGGGCTGCCATTGCAGCTGGGAGGTGCGCAGGCGGCGGCTCCCCGGTGTGCGGCGCGTTCCGACCCGCAAGTTTAAGCGGCGAAGGGACGCTGCTCACTGCCATCGCAGCTAGGAGAGGCGCAGACGGCGGCTCTTTGGAAGGCGCGTCCCGATCCGCCAGTCCATTTGGCGGCGGGACGTCGCGGGCTGCCTGCGCGGCCAGCAGAGTCGCAAGCGGCGGCTCCCTGGGTTGCGCGAGGCCTTTGAAGGGCGCGTCCCGATCCGCCAGTCCAATAGGCGGCGGGACGTCGCGGGCTGCCATTGCAGCTGGGAGGTGCGCAGACGGCGGCTCCCCGGTGTGCGGCGCGTTCCGACCCGCAAGTTTAAGCGGCGAAGGGACGCTGCTCACTGCCATCGCAGCTAGGAGAGGCGCAGACGGCGGCTCTTTGGAAGGCGCGTCCCGATCCGCCAGTCCAATAGGCGGCGGGACGTCGCGGGCTGCCATTGCAGCTGGGAGGTGCGCAGACGGCGGCTCCCCGGTGTGCGGCGCGTTCCGACCCGCAAGTTTAAGCGGCGAAGGGACGCTGCTCACTGCCATCGCAGCTAGGAGAGGCGCAGACGGCGGCTCTTTGGAAGGCGCGTCCCGATCCGCCAGTCCAATAGGCGGCGGGACGTCGCGGGCTGCCATTGCAGCTGGGAGGTGCGCAGACGGCGGCTCCCCGGTGTGCGGCGCGTTCCGACCCGCAAGTTTAAGCGGCGAAGGGACGCTGCTCACTGCCATCGCAGCTAGGAGAGGCGCAGACGGCGGCTCTTTGGAAGGCGCGTCCCGATCCGCCAGTCCATTTGGCGGCGGGACGTCGCGGGCCGCCTGCGCGGCCTGCAGAGTCACATCGACGGGGTCACCGCTGAGGGGTTGTAAGTCCTTCACGCCCGACTGTCTCGCCATGAAGGGTTCAATGCTCGAGAACACTCGGGTCGCGGTGTTTCGTCTCTCGTCGCTCCGATGTAGCGGCGCGCCCTGTGCGGCCGTATCGGACGGGACGCTTCCCTTCGCCGGCTCATCTGCAATGGTGTGCAGTGGCGAGGGGGTCCGTTGGTCTTGCAGACCGTGATCGCTCATGACTGAACGCATTGTCTGAGTGAACATTGTCATGAGCTGGGCCATGGGGTCGTTCTGCTGTACCCATGCCGCTGTTTGACGGTGTGGCTCTCTGGAGAACTCTTCACTACGAGTCTCCGCTCGCCAGGCGTCCTTCTGAGTGCCCGGTCGTCCTGTTAGAGCGTCCGGTGCGGCAGTCTCGCTCAATGAGCGACGTGTGCTCGGCCCGGGCGCAGGCGCGGCGACTAACTGTATCGTGGTAGTCTGTACGGCTGCGGTTACGCTAGCGGCGGCGGCGTCGGCGGCGGCGGCTGAACCTGCGTGTTGGTGCGCAGCGTTCCTTTCTTCGGACTCGCGGAGTAGGCGTTTCATCTCCCTCATTTCCCTCCTTAACTTGAGAATCGTGTCGTCTGTGGCGGTGCGGTCCGAGTGTCTCGACGACGCACTTTCGGATGCGTCGGAGTCGGCCCGGTCATCTTCGCGAGCCGCGCCCTTTCCAGAGCGGAGTGATGCCGGCATTATTTCACAGGATTACGCGCACAAATTAAGAGTCGAAATCTGAGAATTATTAGTTCACTTGTAAAACACTTTTTAATTTACTTTTTAAAACACTTTCAATTTACTTTTAAAACACTTTTTATTTAACTTTTTAAAACACTTTTAAATTCACTTTTTATCCGGATTTCGAAGGACCAAAATGTACGGGACGTACATTTGAACTGTTACCACAAGGTACTGGCAAAGCAAAGGATTTTAAACTGGAAGATTTCGGGAATAGAGAGGTGGTTATTGAAACGCTACATTTTTCACACTGGCTCTTTATTCAAAAAAAAATTTTTAAATTTCAAAATTCTTTATTCAATCATATAGTAGTACAATGTGTCCTTAGGGCTATGTTTATAATACGGGTGATTTTGCCCCTGGTACTGCGCGCAGTTTCAGGGGCTTTCATCATGTGGTCTTAAGTGGTAGCGTACATGTTTATCTTGCGTTTGTGTTTGTAGTAGGAGAAGGGAAAATATGTGTTAAAAACCCTTTTGTAGCATGAGTTGAAATAAATATGAAATATTAAAATTAGATAACTTAACAACATAACATAACAATAACAATATAACAGTAGGGGGGTGGGGGGGGGGGGGGATGGGGGTGGCGGACGGGTGGGTAAACTGAGCGATTTTACTGAGTTTATATAATTCAATACATCCTAGTTATTATAAAGGAACAGTAGCTGGCTTACATGACTAACAACACATATTGTATTTTTAGATCTTAGGTATTTTAGGGCTAGGGATGGGGTACAATAATCATCCCAACATTTCTGGTCTTTGCTACTTTGCGCTCCTTCTTGTACAAAGTACCCCGGGAGCCGTCGGAGACCGTTAAATTATCATTTTATTATTATTATGGCTCTTTATTCACAAACTCGCATATTTATGTACAAAGTAATAATCATAAAAGCGCCGCGCGAGCCCTCGCCGGTACCTGGCGACCGTCGGACGAAGCACGCCGACGGTCCTCAAGCGCGGCGCGTCTGGGCCGTCCATACAAAGACGTGGGCTCGTGGGTCGCCAGCGGCGGCCACTCCGGCCACATCGCTGGTTCTCAACCTGTATTTGCGTGCGTGACTCATCGGACGGGAAGCCGACGCGGCGTAACTCATGCCTCCGTACAGACGGCAAACTTCCCGTACAGTCACGCAAATATATATTTATCAACTAGCGGCCGTCGTCCCGTACAATAGGGTTGTTAAAAATCATATCAAAGTTATAAAAGATGGTAATTATTTTGAGCTCGAGGATCCAGATACCTGACTTCTCTTGTTTTTGATAAGCTCATTGATGTCAGGTATCGTATTCGTTGTAATTATTTTAAGAGTTGATTGGAGATGTTCATTCGTAAGTCTTGTGCGAAGCTTGTTCTTATTTATTTTCATGACGGAAAACATCTGCTCACATAAAAGGGTACTACCAAACATACACAGAATGCGTGCTGCATGCTTTTTTAATTCCGGGTAGTTATCCAAACTCTTTAAATATTGTGTGTAAAATGTAAGAGCGTTAACCTCTTTAAATTTTTTTTTCAAAATACTGTCTAAGCACGCTCTGCCCTTGAAATTACTTATAAATGTAGTGTGCGCATTTTTAACCTTCCGTAGAAAAATCGAGTGAAGTCTTAAAGCTCTAAAAAACATGATTCTTCTTTCTGTGACACATTGCGATCGCGGGCCGGATTGATACGGCCCGGGGGCCGGATACGGCCCGCGGGCCGTATCTTTGACATGACTGCTCTAAGTGATATTTTTTAAAATTTAATTAATAGGTAAAATTAAATAAAAAAACCTAATATGATAAAATTCAAATCTATTTCTTAGGTCATACGTGAGCATCTGACGTGGGTATTATTATGCCAGTGTGGAAAGGCTGTAAATTAATTAAAAATTTAACAGCCAAATAGTCTAAAAAAAAAAAACCGTGAAAACGTATGTAACAAAGCATTGTTTATAGCGGGTCTGGCCAACCCGCGGCCCGCGAGAGCATTTTTCGGGGCCGCGAGATTTATCACACTTTTCAAAATATATTTATTTTATAATGGCCAAAGTAATTAAAACCAATGTATTGTAATTCAACAACATATTTAAACAACTCCTCAAGCAAGGTCTTAAATTAAAAATGACTTTTAATTTATCAATAAAAAAATGGATATATATAATATCTCTCTTATTTGTAGTATGATTGCAGAGAAAAGAAAAATAGTGGACGAAAATCGAAAGTATAGCGAGAAATGGAAAGAAAAGTACTTCTTCATAGTTCAAAATACAAAATTACTGTGTTTAATTTGCCGAGAAGACGTTGCTGTAGCTAAGGAATATACTGTTAAGAGGCTTTCCGAAACAAAACATCAGGATTATTTGAAGTTCGATAAAGAAGTGAAACAATCGAAGCTCAAGAAGTTTAAACTAACGTGCCTAATCATATTAGTAAATATAATAAGCCCGTAATGGGTAATAAATACGCATCTGATTGACTGATCCATAACATAGATCCAATTAAAGGCTCAAAAAAAAAATTATTTGGTGCAGCATTGCAGCACTCTTCCAATATTGTTAAGGAGAGCTATTCTGTTTCATTTGTGATTGCAAATAAAATGAAAACATTTTAGGGTGGTGAATTTGTAAAAGAATGTTTGGAAGCTGTTGTGAAGGATGTTTTGTCTTATATAAATAAACTGTTTTCGAAGGTAAGCCTATCTCGGCAAGCAGTGTGTCGTCGAATTAATGACATTTCAAATGAAATTATCTTAAAACTGCGCGACAGAATTCTAGATTTCAGACACAGACACTTCAGACTCAGCTCAGCTTGTAGACTTCCTTAGTGGAGTAAATGAATCATTTGAAGTAGCCGAAGAAATGTTAAATTTAATAAGTTTAAAAGGTACCGGTAAGGTTTAATAAGTTTAAAAGATAAGGTAAGGTAGGTAGGTAAAGGTAGGTAAATACCTGTAATGCAGTATTAGTCCAAGTGATGGGCGTTTTGTCGTTATTCTTCGCTTTATGAAGAAAATTGTTAAGCTCACTCTGAAGAAATTCATCTCGGCAAAGTGCGGCTCCGGAGCCGCATGCGGCTCTTTGACCCCTTAAGTGCGGCTCTGGCACAAATATCCCCGGGAATTGTTTTTAATAAAATTATATTTACCAGAAACTTTTCGTAAGTGTGCATTTCAACACATTCATAGTTTGAGTCACCCGGGTACACGTCAAACGAGAAACTTCGTTAAAAAACAATTCTTTTGGCCAAGTATAAACAAAGACCTAACTGAGAAACCCTCAGATAAAGGAATCCGCGATGCCCGAGACTTTACGAACTTCCCAAAATCCACAAAACCATTGCGACCCGTAGTTTCCTATACCCCAGCACCTAGTTTTAAATTGGCCAAAAAAATAAACTCATTAATCAAATCCGCATTAGAATTTAAACCAAAATATACTAGGTATTGTAAATTCACTTAACAGTCTATATAGTTAGTCTATTTACCAGCATCCCCATTAAAACTAGAACTTAACAATTACATGATACATAATATTCGAACTAAACTCACTTCTTGAGATTTGCTTAGACCCAAATTATTTCAAATTCAACTACACATTTTACTTACAAATAGACGGATAACCTACAGGAAGCCCAACTTCAGGATCATTAGCTGACTTTTTCATGGACTTCATAGAATCCAAAATCGAACAGATAAATAATCTTAGTGCGAGTATCAAATTCATCACGGACATCGGAGGAAATTGCAAAAACTTTTTCAATCTAAAATTAACGTAAACTCCATAGCTCATCACTTCAACATTTACTGAAAGCTATGACGTTGAATGCATATAGTGATAATGAATTCAATGTCAAGACATCACATGTCTTATAAGCTAGCCATTTTCCACTCACAAGTATGCCGGCTATGCATGGTCCCCTTAAATCCCAATGGTTTCTAAATTGAATTTACAACCATACGGAAGTTAGCCACTAAAAACGGTTAACACTTATCTTAAAAAAAAAAAAAATAAATCTATTTTTGTTGATAAAATTTCTAAATTATCTAAAAAAACCTGTGAAAAACACACCATTTTTAAATCATCCAGGGTTTCATATTATAATAACAAGCTCCTAGCAAAATTTTTTATCAACAACAAAGATAAGAATGATAAATTCAATAACAGTGGCATTTATAAACTTAACTGTAACACCTGCGATGCCACCCATATTGGCCAAACAGGTAGATCCTTCAACACAAGGACCAAATACCACGTAAGAGGATGGAGAAAGGGAGATAAAACACCAGCCTTCAGCTTTCACCTCCTTCAAAGGCACAAAACTCGATCGCCAAAAGATTTTAGAAATAAATCATGTGAAAGGTAGCATACCGAAGCACCTGCTTAATGACCAGGTTGTTTTCAACAAATTTCCACTATTATTTCCTATTGTTAAATTATAACATTGAAAAAAACCATTTACAGTAAATCCTCGATATAATGGACCTGCATTAAACAAATTCTGGATATAACGGACAAAATATCTGGCCAAATGTAAAAAAATTAAAAACATTTTAGATGCGAAAGTCTAAAATATTACGAACTTTCGAGGGTTGATTATTAAAAAACATCAAACTTCAAATGTGCAAACAAAACTTGATTCCTTTTAGGTAGGATTACCGAGAGCAAGCGCGTCGATATCAAACAGCAATGAAGAGTGTCCGAAGACAATTAAATAGAATTTTGTTTGTGTTATGTATTTTTTATTTATATCTAAATACTGGACTTTCAGATTTAACGGACACCTCCTCTCCCTAATTAATCTGTTATATCGAGGTTTTACTGTATTGCATTACTCATAAATTACTACCTGACAATAATTACACCTCTCTCTAACAACCAATACTTCTCCCTTTAACAATTATTCACTTACTTGATTATAAGATCATATTGTTATGACTTATCCAGGTGTATTTTTAAAATTAATCTTAGGGATGTTAAGTTGTAAGTTGCCGATAAGACGAGACGCGGTTTTATAATTTTATCGATTTAAATTTAAGGTTGATTATAAAAAGAAGGAATATATTATAACATTTCAGAGTCAGTTTGAGAGATGCAGGTTTGGTCAATTGCAAAATAGCGATGTCTGTAAAATAAAGTTCCAACGCGCGGGCTAATGACCTTTTTTTATCAGAGCTAATTAAGCATGCTATAAAACGCCAATTCGACCTGCAGATAAACATGATAAAGTAAATCGTGTCATTTAATTAATAAAATTGTCACTATATATTTCTATGTTAACAGTCATTTCTTTTTTACAGAATATTAGAAAAATCATAAACTCGATATAACTATTCTTTATTATTTGATTAGCGTCCTTTTTTAAGGTAAAATAAAGTCTTGAATATATTGAAAAAATGGTTAAAGTGACGACTATTCAAAACCAATGTTAGAAGTTATAATTTTTTTTATACTCTACTTGTGCGATATGTTTATGTGTAATCTTTAAACTCAAATTAAAAATAGACATTTCCCAAAGAAACCTAAGTACTGAGTGAAGCGTGGGCGCGTGTGTGTGTGTGCGCGTGTACATGATATATTCCATTGCAGGTGGTCTATAACAGGGAGGGCAATCTTTTTGGGTCCGCGTATTATATATTTTTTATATTTATATATTTTTATTATTTAATTAACTTTTTTTTTCAAAGTCAAATAAAGTCTTGAAAATGTTGGAAAATTTGATAAAATGATGACTTTCAAAAATAAAGGTTTGTTAAAAAAAATTTCTTGTTTAATTTTTGAACCTGAAATCCTTATCATAGGTTTATATGTGATCCTTCAAGAGCGGTCTTCTACTCCCAAGCTCCCTTTGAATTCACCAACCCGGAGACCGGAGGTCTCTAGAATATAATAAATTCATATTGTTGATTTTTCCTTTCAAATATTTAAACAGGAATAAATATTTATAAACATTTAAAAATAATTATTGTCATATATAACTCTTTGAAATCATGCAAAAAAACCACAATTCCATGGGATTTTTTTTGTAAATTTTGCGTGAGCAAGCGATTCAGTAAAATTGCAATAAATCGACCGCTACTTTACTTTTTGTTAAAAGAAAAATACCAAATAAGAAGTATAAATTTTCACATTGAAGTCAAAATCCGTTGTTATGGAAGCAACTAAGTAATTATAATCATAATTTATACTTATTTATACAAACTTGACAATTGAACAAACATATGACACTGGATGTAAAACTAAACATAATATATTAAAATATATATATACATATTTATATATATATTCATATACACACACATATATATATATATATATATATATATAAATATATATATATATATATATATATATAAATATATATATAAATAAGTATATATGTATTTATAGAAGTATTTATTTACAAACACATATACCCACTAATTTTACAAAAAGTAAACCGTCTCTCGCCACTCCCTATGCCAGGACGCGTGTGCGCGCGTGTGTGTGCGCGCGTGTGTGTGCGCGCGTGTGTGTGCGCGCGTGTGTGTGCGCGCGTGTGTGTGTGCGCGTGTGTGTGCGCGCGTGTGTGTGCGCGCGTGTGTGTGTGCGCGTGTGTGTGGGTGTGTGTGGGGCTGGGGTCAAGACGCAGTGTTTTATATATAAAAGGCGACCAGCGACCAGTCCTCGACAGTGTTGATATAAATATGACTAGTGTAAAATTACAATACCCTATTTTATTTTTTTGTTGAGGGACAAGCCAATAATTTGGTGAAGATCCATTATTCATAATAAATAAGATATCTTTTTAAATGCTTCACGTATGTTTTATTTGCTTTATATTTAAGATGTGGAATAAAAATTCGTACACAATCTAATTTAAATAAAAGCTCGTCAATTATTTTTATCGTCATCTTATTTTCTATACACTGTATGTAATAATACAAAAAACAAACAAAATTCGATTTAATTGTTTTATCACTAGACATGCGATAATGATAACCAGAATGCACAATTAATGCGGAATACACACAGGCGATTGGAAGAAGTTACGTGGGCGACCAGTAGCGTCGGTAAGTCCGGAGCCGATTTACGCCAGTATCAGTCGCCGTCATTATGTAACTGCATTATGTAAAAACATTGAACACTTAGCTGCTCCTCCGCGATGACACGATGGCGAGGACGACGGTGATGGTTGTGATAAGATGAGTGCCGCGTATGCTTCCCGCTATGAGGCAGTTTCCTTTGCTCGCATTCCTAAAGGACCAAAAATGTCACGGGCTCAGGCTGCAAAGTATATGAATAAGTCATAGGCGTTTGTGACCAAGTGAGAGAATCAATGTTTAGAAACAAAACACGTCGATGACCTACCAGAGCGTGGTATAACAAAAAAAACGTTATCCGCCTATCTTTGCGATCTGCACGAGAAAAACTGAAGCAAAATGGACTAAATATATCTCTAGCTACAATAAGAAGACATTTAATGGAGATTAGGTTAAAATACCGAAGCACATTGATGAAACCGCTCCTTTCAAAAAAGCACGCTGAAAAAATAATGTCCCGGGCACAAGATAACAAAGACCGCGACTGGGACTAGATAATCTTTTCTGACGAAGCTTCGTTTTGGGCAACTAGTATCTCACCTCGTGCTTGGTCAACTGCCGATAACAGAGAGACTCCGACACCCGACCAGTAACCACGCGTAATTTTGTCTTGTCAAATATAAATAATAAATAACAAATACGCAAACATTTCGCCAGCCTTTTGATCAACATCCATCACATCCCAACCAACAAATACGAATGATAATGACCCCAAACACCGATGTCGCCTATGCAGCGCGTGGAAACAAGATAGAGGCATCGAGGTCTTGGATTAGCCCTCACAACCTTCTGACGCAAACCCAATTGAAAAAGTTTGGGCATTGATAAAGCCTAAACTTCGAGGAAAAAAAAACGCTAACTGCCGCCCAGCTTACTCGCAATTTAAAGGTCATATGGAGGTCATTATCCCGTGAATATGCAGAAAAATTATTTGAAAGTATGCCTCAAAGATGCCTGGCTATTATGAACAACGGAAGAGACTGGACACCTTATTGATAATAAAGCATATAAGTAATGTATGATTTAGTGTTTTATTATTTTCCAATGCTAGACTTATTTTTTTTACAATTAATGCCGGTTACGCTCTTTTGTTACATACTGTAAGTGTATTTTAAGCCCACCTCTCCGTTGCCCGCCGTAAAGTTCGCAGGTGTAAGTTGAACCAAAAGCGCTAACAACTTTTTGTGCCAAAATATCTCAAATTTATAACTACAGCAACGTCCTCTCGGCAAATTAAACGCAGTAATTTTGTATTTTGAACTATGAAGAAGTACTTTTCTTTCCATTTCTCGCTATACATTCTATTTTCGTCCACTATTGTTCTTTTCTCTGCAATCATACTGAGAATTCATACGGAGCCAGACCAGAATGGAGTCGGGACGCCTAGCGTCTAGCTCCGCGCTGCTCGTGTGCGTGGCGATACGGAACATTTCCTAATCGCCCGCCGCATGATACTGTAACGATTTGGGTCTATAATTGAAAGAGTATTTATAACACACTAATTATATTAATTCATTCACATTCAGAGTATTTATTACAACACATATTTATCTTAACAATTTCGCTGACAGCTGTCAGACGACCGCCATTCGTATACTGAAAACTCGCTTGGCGATAACAATAACAATACGTACACATCCCTATGTTTAAGAATAGCTATAATTACATATAAACCACAATATTTAAAGCATGTCGAAAATATGCAATGTCATGTTTCCAGCGCGTCCTCTGAGATTTAATAAAAATAATGTATTTACAATAACATTGTTTGCATTAATAATACCTTTGCTATAAAATAATTACAATAAGAATTTAAAAAATATGTAAGTCATTCCCCGCCCGACCCGCTCGCCGCGGCCCGAGGGTGATGATGATGCTGACGATGATAAGACAATGTCCACTGGGTGGGGTAGGTCCTCGATAAATCGAATTATATTCCGACCTGCGACGTAAAAAGCTCATTTTAACTTAATTATCAGACCGGATGTGCGGCAAAGTGCTCACTATAAAGTTCATATGCCAAGGTTTTGCATTTTCACATTTTGAAATTCGATCGAAAAATGAAATTGCACTAGCTGTTACTCAGCAGCATTCTGCTCTTAAGCTTCCACTAAATGTAAACCATACCGAAACACCAACATGTAACATCGGTAAAAATTCTGGCATGGCTGCAGTTTTAAAAACAAGCTCATTTATTGTATAGGATGAATGCACTATCGTAAACAAGAAATCGCTTCAGGCTCTCGACCGTACTCTCAAATATTTCAGAGAAAATAGCCGATCAATGGGTGGAGCTCTAAATAATACATATAGTTATTATTTTTAAAGGTAGTAAAAAATATGTACTGATTTTTTAAAGCCATTACTTTCAATATAAAAAAAACTATCCCGACCCGTTGAATTTTTGATGCTATCGCTCAAGACATCACATATATCGACCTCACGTGGCTGCGTTGATTCTGATTAGAGAAATTCTTTGCTAGCGGTGCTAGCTAGAAATTCGTGCGTCCGAAAACCCATGTCAACCGCTAATAACGCTGTAATGTAAAGCCAAATACACGAGACTAGACGTCGGCCGTCTAGCAACTGAAAGGAGAGTTTGGCTTCAACGGTATAAATGCACTGTTATTATATAAATATATGTTATATAAATGCACTGTAAGTTATTTAAAAACTGTGAAAAATGCCGGCATCCACGCGATCGGGCGCGAACGCCGTCGCAGAGGACAGAGCTGGGTCCGATTCGGGAAGCGAATCGTCCCGAAACTATGATCGGATAACGGTAGACGACACGCTCAGACAAGTGCTCCGCGAGTTAGAGGAAGCA
Organism: Atopsyche davidsoni; assembly: GCA_022113835.1. Classification (NCBI taxonomy): domain Eukaryota; kingdom Metazoa; phylum Arthropoda; class Insecta; order Trichoptera; family Hydrobiosidae; genus Atopsyche; species Atopsyche davidsoni. The sequence goes on from JAILWY010000028.1 coordinate 1,335,938, forward strand.
CGTCGAGAAATACGTGAGCTAAAAGCCCAGGGAAATGTTCCTGATGCCGCGAACGCGGCACGTCGCGCAGCCGAGCGAGAGAGACCCGCCGGCCCGAGCAGCGGCCCCGCTATCCCGAGCGCCGGGCCCCGCGCCGGCACCACAAATCTCTCCGGACTCCTGGCACACGGAGACTGACAAACGACCCGCATCGTCAAACCGCGACATGGGTGGATAATGACCGCCGTCACGGACGCGATGCGGCAGTTCTCCGACTCTCAGAATCCGAGACAGGATACAGCAAGGTATCCGGGAACATCGCTTCTGCACCGCACAGCAGACAAGCCGGCGATCGAGTTCCCTACGACGTCGCCACGGCACAGAGCCGACGAGCCGGCGATGACGTAGTCATGAAAGTCTCGCCGCCGCCGCTGGCCGCCCCGACGCTCTCGCCGCCGCCCCGACGCTCTCGCCGCCGCCCCGGTCGCCCCGACGCACATGTCAACTGTACTGTGACGTACTGTCAACACAAAACTGATGAAATACTTCACGGCATTTTAAAATGTGATTGGATTGTTAGGCTCTTATCATAATGCGATATGCATAATAATCCATAGATGAGACTTATAATACGAATATTTTTGTTTAATATTTTTTTTCCCATATAAAAACAGACAAACTCACTATGATAAAACTCTCTGTTGTGAATGACAGATAGTGATTTTGTTTTATGCGCGATCTTCACAATGTTCTTTTTTCAAATTGTTTGCGAGGAACGATGTCCACTTTACAGATGTTGAAAATTTTTGTATGGAAAATATCGAAAATCGACCTAATTCTGTTTTCTAAGTTCGGTGTTTACTTGTTAATATTTACAAACATCAATATCAGTGTTTTTCTGTTAGCAGCCTGCATATAAGCGAAGATGTCAGTTCCTTTTATGAAATGTCAACTTTTGTATGGGATTTACTTAATTAAATAAACCAAATTTGATAATCAATTTTTATACTTTTATTTTCAAATGAAACCGGTGTGGGGCACATCGGTTGTATGGTTTCAAAGCCTATAACGGACAAACAAACATTTTTTGTGTTTTATATATATAGATACGGCTTTTTTAACAACCATCCATCTCATGGTGCAGTACAGCGGTAAACTGCATTATCATGCATTTTTAGATGAGTTTTTACTGTAAATTGCTCCCAAGCTCTATTTTGAATTTGTTTACGATATTTATTGTTTTCAAATTCTGTTTAGGGTAAAATTAATTAAGAAATTCAATATTTTTGACAGAGATTACTTGGTGGAGTTCCATTAATTTGCTTCATTGTTTATTTTTATAATCAATTTTCGTTGGTTTTTAGTTAAATTTGGAAAAAACAAATATTTAAATTAAAAAAAGTATAAAACCGAGACTATTAATGCTTAGATAAACCTGATAAAGTAAATCGTGCCATTTAATTAATTAAATTGTTACTTTATTTTTCTATGTTAAGTCATTTTTTTTACAGAATATTAGAAAAATCATTAACTCGATTTTAATATTTTTTATTATTTGATTAGCGTCATTTTTTTAGGTAAAATAAAATCTTGAATATGTTGAAAAAAAGGTTAAAATGATGACTTTTCAAAACCAAAGTTTGTAGAAGTTTTAATTTTTTTTTATACTCTACATAAGTAATATAAGCGATATGTTTATGTGTAATGCTCAGGGTTCTTGGACTGTGAGTGACCTTGATGTATGATCTCCAAAATGCCTAAACTTCACTCGGGAAAAAACATATTTCTCATATTAAAAGAAAATTTATGCAAAATAAAATATTTTATTGTATAGAAATAGGAATGCATATATCTTTTACAATAATTTTTTTTTTATTGGTGTAGTAGATTTTTCGCAAAATATTTTCAAAATTCATCAGTTTTGGAGATGGCCCCCTGTCAAAATTCCATTTGTAGACTGTAATTTCAATTGATTCAGAAAAAATCTGTAATGTTGTAAACATAATATTGATATTCATATAAGTATTATATTTACAACATGATTTTGATTGATGTGATCTTATCATAGATAAAAAAATAAATATAATTTGTACTTCCAAAATAAAATGAAAAAATATAGCTTTGAAAAATAAAGCATTGAACATCTTATACGAGTAATCATATACCCGAACACAAGATTTATTCATTAGGAACATTCATGCAACTATATTTTGTTATAAATTAAAAACAGCTTAGTCAATATCAAAGTTGTATCTAGTTCTTTCTAAAATACTGTTTAATATTAGTTGGGCAGTCCACTGATCAACCCCAGGACTACCGCCTTTCTCATATGCACACATCTCTGGTAAACTTTTGAATGTATAATTTTTAATTTAAACTTATTTTTTGGTTTGAATTACTAGTTTCGTTTATAATCACATAAGAGATGGTAGCGTTCGTGTATTTGGTAAGGAAAATATATGAAATAATCCTTTTCTCCATGAGTTGATAAATAAATAAAATAAATAACCAAGAACTAGATTGATATGATTCAGTACTAGATAACATAGATAGACATTTAAAACAAAATATAACAGACAAAATAACTGGGTGAATTTACTGAGTTTATATAATATATAACAAGCATCATATTATTATTTACAGAATATTACACAAAACATAACACAAAGTAAAATTTAATTTCAGCTATGAACAAGGATCTTATTATACAGTCTCAAAATACAAACATAGAAAAAACAATAAAGCACTCCAACCTAACAGATTTTTCGTAACATATTTCAAATAACTATTATGGAGTGTTTAAATTGAATGTTTAAAAAACACTCCAGATATACTGGGGCGTAGGACTCCAGCATTATAACAACTGTTAAATTAAAATACGGACTCCAGTCGATTTTAAAGCCGATCGCGAAGGAAGAACTAGTGAGTAGAAGCCGAAATGTGAGGTTTAAAGATGAGGGTGGAGCGCGAGTCACGAGATCGGCTTCAATCGATAGCATGTTGACGGTTGGAGACCAGGTTCTTCTAAAAAATATCTCCGCTAAGAGGCCGAAGCGCGGAGCCCTAGGTGGCTGAGGAGCTGCTGGAGCGCCGAGTCTCATCTGGTTGAATCTCAGATGACCGCGGAAAGATTCTACTACTGAACTTCCTGCGGCGGTGTATTGGACAGCCAGGAATAAGCTTGCTTGGGAACGGATGACCCCCGGAAGCTGCAGTGGAGCACCACGACGCTCTGAAATATAGTAAGATTTTATCAAACAGAGTCAGGTTAGGTTAGTTATTGTATTGTATTGTATTGATAATGCCAACGTGGAAGGTTGGCGAAACCGGTCACAAATAAAAAATTAACCTGTGGAAAATCACTCGAGTATTTTATTCATAAAAATATTACTTCTTATCGTAATCATTCATTTGAAGGTCCTTATTTGTTTAAACTTATATTGCACTGAGGAATAGACTTTTTTCTCCCCCACAATATTAATTAGCAAATTACAAAGACTTATGTTTACGAAATTATCATCGTAAAGATATAAGTATACATATAATAAAAATATAAAAGTTTTATGTGTTAATTTGTGTGTGTGATCATTTTAAGTTAGAGGTAAGAAATTTACCGAAGGCGCTACGAAACGCTATGAAGCCGGACCGCTCTGGGCAGGTCTCTCGACTCCTGCGCTATATAATAAATGTAATAAAATAATATCATTTTTGAACAATATGTCTGAAGTTTGTGTCTGAAAGTGGATTGTTTAGCGCTTAAGACTCAAATATTCTCACCGATCTCGTCCACGGGCCCCCGATCCTCGAAAAGGGAGGGGTCGTCCTCAAACTGCCACTCTTCAGCCACTGAACAGAAAACAATCAAATGTTACATATTTACATTATAAATTATACTATGTATATTATATATTACACAATGCTGCTCGATGATGACCTCTTGGATCGTTTTGGTGTTGATGTCTCCGTGGAGCTGAGGAATTTTGGATGAACCTCGGGGCATTGAGTGCCTAGCGGAGGATTTTATTTCGGAGAGGCTCGTGTTTCTCGGATGGGATGTATCCCCAGACGGGGCAGGCGTATGTGAGGATTGGACGGATTGTCGGGTCACCGTCCGCAGGCGAGGAGAATTGACAGTTATTTATTTATCAATAATATATTGAATAAAATACTTCTGTGATTTTTCCAAATGTTTTTTTTATCGGTGACCGGTTTCACCAATCTTTCACGTTGTCACTATCAAATGAAGTAATCAGTTTGTTGAATAACGCCAGCGTAAAAGGTTGGCAAAACCGGCCAGCAATAAAATTAAAATAAGTGAATAAATCACAAAAGTATTGTATTTAAAAAATTAAAATGAAATTTCACCAAGTACTTTCTGTCAAAAATATTTAATATATTGTAACGCTCCGGGGTTCACAGTTAAACGCTTATTTATGTCAACACAAGTTATATTTATTATTTATGTATACAGAGTATTTATTTTCACATTGTATATTTATATTAACATTATGAGTGCAGTCAGACCGAAGCCCTGTTTGACACTAGTCACAAAATGGCTTCCCCCCTTGCATCTCCAACATTCGGGAGCTCGCGCGAGGCGCACTCCTCGCTTCTCCAAGACCGCATATTGGCGCTCCTAATCGATGGTCGCTCGATCATTCCAGAGTCCCTTTGTTTATGGTGTTCGTTTTTCAAACTTACTGCTAGACCGTAACAATATTTAATAATAAACGAACCGCAGCCGACCGAACCTAAAAATAAAAACCCCAATAAAATTGCAAGTAAATGAAGGATATTTGTAGGTCATTTATTTAATATAACTTGATGCCGCGGTCGATGTCCCTGGAGCGATCAGTAACGACGCGTAGTTTTGTCTTGTCATCTATAAATAATAAAATAACGAATACGCAAATATTTCGTCAGCCTTTTGATCAACATCCATCACACCAACTAATACCTACAGCGAAACCTCCTGAGTGAACTCAATAGGCTGCCGGGGAGAAGGGCAGAGGTCCCGCGCCGGTTACCTGTTGCCAGGCGGAGCGAGCGAGAGGGGTAGAGGGGCAGAAGTCCCGCGCCGGTTACCTGTTGCCATGCGGAGCGAGCGAGAGGGGTAGAGGGGCAGAGGTCCCGCGCCGGTTACCTGTTGCCAGGCGGAGCGAGCGAGAGGGGTAGAGGGGCAGAGGTCCCGCGCCGGTTGCCTGCCGGCACCGCCCAGGCCGGCACGCCCTGGAGCCACCCCGGGTAGCCGCAGAATCGCCCCACGAGGCTGCACAGCTCCCGGGGCGCGCCTCGGAGCACCACAAGAACAAACCCAAACAGCCAGACAATTAAACTTAACCCTTTGCACTCGAGAGGTGCGGATTCCGCACCAATTTGCTTGGTGCGGAAATTCGATGTGCGGTGATAACTATTTATGGTTTTTTATCTGGTGATTTCTTGTTTATGTTTATGTGATCATGTTCTTTAAAGTTCGTTACTAAGCACTGCGTATATAATTTTACAAAGATCATGTTATCTCCTTTTCAAACTACGCTAGAATTGCTTATCTAAGATTAGTGCGGCACCATAAAGCGAACTGCATTTTTGATCTCATTTCGAACTTGACAGCCATGGCAAAATGACAGGTTGTATACCTAATCAACCCATATATTTTTTGCTTGTACTTCTTATCGTAATAATTCATTTGAAGGTCCTTATTTGCTTAAATTTATATTGCACTGAAGGATAGACTTTTTTCTCTCTCACAATATCAATAACCTCTTCATTCACTTATCGAACCATTATTTTGTTTGGTTTATAATATATAATAATCTACTATAATCTACTATAATAATAGCCATTGTGTGTTTGTATGTATGTTTGTATGTGTGTATGTTTCGTTTTTCCGTTCTGTATAGAATATCTTAAAAGATACAACGCTGATTTTTTGCACATAAGTTAAGTAAATTTTTCCGCAGCTATGTGCCGAATTTCAAGACGATAGGATAATATTTTCATTCATAAACTTTAAAATATGCTTTAGCGAATTTCAAAATACGTCATTTTATGACGGGCTACATTGCTAGTATTATGATAATGTGTATCTCACTCAACAGCTGAGAGGAGAACAGCCGCATAATCACTTGTGGTATATGAAAACCTTAGTTCGGCAATTGACGGGAGATTTTCGTCAGACACGTGCTAGAGCTTTACTTCAACGCCTGTCCGCAAAACGCATGTCCCGAAAAGCCGGGCATGCATCTCGGCAATTGTTACATGAAATATCATACAAAGCAAAATTACAAAGACTTATGTTTACGAAATTATCTTCGTTAAGATGTAAATATACATTAAATATTAAATTAAAATTTTTTTATGGGTTAATTTGTGTGTGTGATCATTTTAAGTTAGAGATGAAAAATTCATCAAAAGTGCTTCGAGTTGCTGATTAGTCCGCGCGGAAACGGTCTCGAGCGCAAAGGGTTAATTCAGTTTAACCATTCTGAGGTAGATTTATAAGAGCACAAGTATGCGGCTGCGACCTGCGCAGAGGCGACACGGACACAGACAATAGATCTCTCGGCGTCTACGTGACTTTTTATAGTGACGGGGCGAGCACGTGCACGCGGCTTTGGTGTGTAAAGTTGTGAATATTCAAAAATATCGCAAAATTGTCGCACTATTCAGGGACTGGGTTGTCGGAAATAATAACGCACTCACTCGGTATCGTGAAGTCGGAGAGTTCAGGAGGCACGACTTCTCGACTCGCCGGGAGCGGGAAGACTGGCAGGCAGGGGCGCCGCTGTTTCCCAGCTCCCGATGCCTGCCCCCACTCCGCTGCACCCCGCTGCACCCCGCTGCACCCCGCTGCAGCCCGCTGCACGCCGCAGCCCGCCGCACGCGGAGGTGACGTAATGCGAAGCAATATAAAATGCCCTGTGCGGGCACGTGATAAATTGCGATAACTAGGAAAACACTCATTTTATTTTTATATTTCTTTTTTTGTATTACTTATAATTGTATTATTCACAGTTCTGTGGACATAAATTCTACTTTCGAACATAGATTTTTTTTGACAGAAAATTGATGAAAAACGTGTAAGAAAAATTAATTTTTGAAAATCACAAAAAAAAACATTTTACTGATATTTATATCAGTATTGTGTGTACAACAAGATTTTTTTAAATTATGATCTTATCATAGATTTACTAACTATAATTTATACTTCCAAAACAAAATAATGCAAGCATTGAACACCAGAATATAATATTTATTCATTAGGACCATGCATGCAATTATGTTTTATTATTAATTAAATGAAACAAAGACAATATCAAGATTGTAGATAAACAATTATAAATCTGATTTGCCTAAGATACTCAAATTTCACACTGATTTTTAATATTTTAAATGATAACACTTGACTAATATGATTAAGCATATAAATATAGCAATTTTTTAATCGATACAGGCGCTGATATTTCAGTGTTGGCAAAACGTTGTATTAGAAAATTAAATTATCGTTCGGATTACCATTTATTCGCAGCTAACGGTTCAAAAATTGCAATGTACGGGATACGGAATTTTAATATAGATTTGGCAGTTGGAAAAACATTCAACTGGACAATCGTTATTGCTGATGTCAATAAATCAATCATCGGTCGACATTTTAATTTCCTCAGAGAACGAGGTAGAACACGAAAAAAATTTAAGAGTGTAATTCAGCACCTAGTTTTAAATTGGCTAAAAAAGTAAACTCATTAATCAAATCCGCATTAGAATTTTAACCAAAATATAGTAGGTATTGCAAACTCACTTGACAGTCTATATAATTAGTCTATTTATCAGCATCCCCATTAAAACTAGAACTTAACAATTACATGATACGTAAGCATCTTAACCCCGCCATAATATTCGAACTAAACTCACATCTTGACATTTGCTTAGACCCAAATTATTTCAAATTCAACTACACCTTTTACTTGCAAATAGACGGATAACCTACAGGAAGCCCAACTTCAGGATCATTCGCTGACTTTTTCAAGCATTTCATAGAATCCAAAATCAAACAGTAAAATTTATAAGCATGTTACCTACGGGTATTGTTACGTCAACAACATCTAGTGTTTATAGACGGTTAGATTGATTTTTGGGTCAGATAAATAATCTTAGTGCGAGTATCAAATTCATCATGGAGATCGGAGGAAATTCCATAAACTTTCTCAATCTAAAATTAACGTAAACTCCGAAGCTCATCACTTCAACATTGCTATGCTCTGACTTTGAATGCATATAGTGATAATGAATTCAATGTCAAGACATCACATGTCTTATAAGCTAGCCATTTTCCACTCACAAGTATGCCGGCTATGCATGGTCCCCTTAAATCCCAATGGTTTCAAAATTGAATTTACAACCATACGGAAGTTAGCCACTAATAACGGTTAACACTTATCCGAAAAATGCTATCGAAAAATAAAAAAATCTATTTTTGTTGATAAAATTTCTAAATTATCTAATGTCGAAAGTAATAATATCAACAAAAAAACCTGTGAAAAGTACACCATTTCTAAATCATCCAGGGTTTCATATTATAATAACAAGTACCTAGCAAAAATTCTTATCAACAACAAAGATAAGAATGATAAATTCAATAACAGTGGCATTTATAAACTTAACTGTAACACCTGCGATGCCACCCATATTGGCCAAACAGGTAGATCCTTCAACACAAGGACCAAATACCACGTAAGAGGATGGAGAAAGGGAGATAAAACACCAGCCTTCAGCTTTCACCTCCTTCAAAGGCACAAAACTCGATCGCCAAAAGATTTTAGAAATAAATCATGTGAAAGGTAGCATACCGAAGCACCTGCTTAATGACCAGGTTGTTTTCAACAAGACTAAGTACACTTAATTATTGTAAGGCCACTTGAAGAATATCTTATTCATACAATAAACATGGAAAAATATTTTCTGCACCGGTTTATATATAATAATTTTATAACTATTCTTTTAATTTGACTCAATACGAAGAGAGATTGATATCACAGAAGTGTCATCCAGGACAAAAAATTTGTTCGTATTTATTGAACATCGCTATTATAAATATAGAAATGGCAAAATATATATTTTATTCGATTTGATTTTGTGTGGATAGATGTATATTGTGGTAAGGAAAGAGGTAATATATTGAAGATATTTTTTTTACATTTATTTGGTCCTTTACGATACGATAGTCAATTTAGTCATGAGGTTTTTTTTATATGTTATTAAACTTCTTGGTGCATTAAAATAATAAGTAGTATTAGTCTCTATTAAAGAAATTAAAGCAAAGTTTAAAATTGCCGAAGAGTTTTCAACGCTTTTCGCCAAATTGATCGTGCAATAGTTTCCGACTTCCTTAATTAGCGAGAGCAGCATTAATTTTGTGACAAGAGCTTTCGGGTTCTCTATTAAATTGAATATACAGGTATCATCAACATTTATATTAAATCATTTTTAGTACGATCACATTGCCTAAACAAATTTTTGATTATTTAAAACACTAAGATAACTTTTAGCTCACCGCTTATCCCTAAAAGGCAAAAAAGCAACAAAATCATTGTAAATACTTTCTAAACTCAGAAGTGTGCGTTAAGTTTTAAAAATAACACTAAAAAATATTTCGATAGCTTTATGATTCGCCCTTCCTTTTATATTGAATGCATGAAAAGCGCACTACACTCACTGACTGAGCGAGAATTCACAATCGCAGAGATGCTGCAAACCAGCCGATGCATTTTGTCAATATCATTATTGATTGATAATGATTAAATACATTTTTTCAAATATTGAAAATTGACTAAAGAAACTCTCGGAAAAAACCTCTCGCGAGTAAGTCACATTTTACAATTTCTAATGATTTTACAGAGATGGCGTTCACATGCGTAAACATATATCATTATTGATTTTATGGCAGCGCAGTAAGCTGATATTCAAGAGGGAAAGCCTGGAAAGTCTAGGTTACCGGGAATTTTATTATATTTAGATCAAGTATAAGTTGAAGCTTAAATTTTATTTTTAAGAGGGAAATCCTGGAAAGTAAAGAGCATTACGGGAAATTTTATTTTATTTTTAAAAGTTTCTATAATTTTATATACGTTTTATTTTTCGTTGCACGGTTTCCCGCGGTATCCAATTTTATATTTTACAAATTTGACTTTTCCACTAAATAAAATGCAGTGTGGCATTCTTTTTCATTCACTTTCAGCGTGGCAATAATGATTGACCATCCAAAGGCCCCGGAAATGCACAAGTGCTCACGGCCGAATTCGATTTCGTTATCTCCTAGGCATCCGGACGGTCGTACATTATTGAGATGCTGAATCTGACTGATTCCAAACAGAAAGAGTTCCTTGAAGAGCGAATGAATTTTTACTGTCTCAGTTAAAAAACTAAAAATCTGATATTATTTTTATATGAAACATTTTACTGTATTCGAATTATAATTCGTAAGAGTATTTAAGATTGTGAAATCTAATACTTTTTATGCGATTTTCGAGATATGAACTTATCGAACTTAAAAGCTTAAACATAAAAATACTTGTGCCATGTATTTTTTAACCGATTTTCTATTTGTGGTTTTGTTGGGGAAAGTATCTACCACATAAAAAGACATATCTTTATATGCGGTATGCAAAAATGTTTGGCACACGTATAAAAGGGATACGTTCCATGATTTTGTAAAATGTGCGCAACCGTCTCGGATAAGTAGGTCCGGGCTGGAAAATCAAATTGAAATACCTCGAGACTTCCGGTTTATTTGACTAGTGCACTGTCCTGGGTCACTGGACTGGGCGAAAGTACAGCTCGCAAGTCGGAATAGTGGCAGACAGAACAAAATAATTTAGCAACTGATAGCACTTATTTAATGATTACTATCACAAAGGTAAAGTGAAACTACCAGTAAGACCTATTTCCCCAGTATATTTAAAGGATATTTATAATGGAAATTTCAAGAGAAAAATAAGATCATACAATAACAGTATATCTTTTGCATCAATGGGAGCTAAATTAACAGTGGGCAACTCTGCTTCAAAGTTCAAGGCCAAGTATATCACAGAACTTCGCACCTTCATCCAACTGATGGTACAAAATTAAAGCATTATTCATCTTATTATGTTCAAACACTATTGCATCGTTCATCGAATGCGCGTCATTCTGTGACGGGCTACATTTCTAGTATAACAATAATTATGAAAAATAGAATAGAGTATAAGTTCAATCATTTTCCCGTTAAGGCCACCGGCGGAAAATAAGGAAGGTCGAAAAGCTATTCCAAAATACTGAAAAAAAGCTCATTTTTTTTACACATAGAAGAGTTCAAGTATTTACTTAGATATATTGTAAAGTTTATTTAACAACATATAAAAGGATTATTCCTAAAAAAAATTAGATATTATGAATATTTCGGCTAGAGCAGGGATGAGCAACCCGCGGCCCGATTAATATGTTTATGCGGCCCGCCAAGCATTTTTAAAATTGAATTTATTTTATCGACTTTCTCCCATCAATAGATTGTTATAAAATTAATTATGAGAAATGATAAAAGAATGTCTGACTGCTGTTGCAGAAATAGCATTTCCTGATAAAATAAATATTATTTCAAACATTAGTTTATCAAGATTCACCATTGCAAGGAGAATTGAAGACTTGTCCGAGAACATAGCAACAACGCTTCGTGAACGCATTGCAAAATTCGAATATGGCACTTGATGAGAGTTGCGATATTAGCGATACAGCACAACTGGCTATATTTTTACGTAGTATTGACCCCAAATTTAATATTAACGAAGAATTGTGTTCACTGATTCCAATGCAAGGGACTACAACCGGCAAAGACTTGTACGATGAACTAATGTCTGTGTTGGAAAATTTTTCAATTTCATTAGAAAAGATTATTGGTATATCGACAGATGGAGCACGAGCAATGTCAAGCATGGAGGTAGGAGTATCGGGAAGGCTATTTCAAGACATTAAGAAGGTCACAAGAAGGGAAATATTCGTTAACCACTGCATAATTCACCAGGAAAATTTGTGTGCGAAAAGATTGAGTTTGCCAAATGTCACTATACCAATAATTAAAGCAATCAATTTTATAAAGTCGCGCGCGTTAAATCACCGTGAATTTAAAGAATTCTTGAAAGATTTAGAAACTGAATATGGCGACGTGGTTTTTAATACCGAAGTACGTTGGCTTAGTAGAGGTGCAATGCAAAAAAGAGTATACAACTTAAAAAGCGAAATACAATTGTTCTGGGATATGAAGGGATATGCCTTTCCTCATTTTGGTAATAAAGAATCGTTGTACAATTTTGGGTTTCTTATCGACAAGACTCAGCATCTCAACGATCTCAATGTGGAACTTCAAGGCAAAGGACAGTTTATTCACAATTTGTATGATAAAATTCAGGGCTTTGAGCGCAAATTAAAATTGTGGAAACAGCATCTTTTGCAGAATAATGTGTCTCACTTTCCACATGACACTTCCACTAAACACTTCATGTTCATTGTTGATTTTCCTTTTTAAAGTCTCTTTGAGTTATTTAAATATGTTACTGTTATAAAGTTGTAATTTCATTTAATGCTATGTATGCATCATGATCAAAAATAAATTGAAGAGAAATACGAACGAGTTTGATTTATTTCACCTCTCAGGGTGAATTAATTCTTGAGGCTTCTAGATGTCCAATTGAAAGCAGTGAGTGTCCGAACAGTTTTTCCCAGTGTGAATTGGTACTCGTAAACATCTAACCATGTCCGTAAAATAAGTCCATTCAGGTTGGTAGCCTCAATTTTTTAAAGGGTATCAAAGACCATACTTACAGCTGTCTTTCAGATTGGGTTGTGTAGAGCAGAAGAAATGAAGCAGCATGAGTATGAGATGAATGTAAACTCCTGGACTCCGCTTCTCTTAAAGCACCGGTTTCTGAATCTCACGATGTTAAGAGATTTCCATGGCAGCAATGCTGGAAATGAAATAAGAGCTTATGAAATCTCTCAACACATCTGTAAGCCCTGACAACTTAAGACAGAAGTGTGGTTTTTCTCAGCCGCACTGAACAAGAGTGGCCATTTATAATCAGAATTCCCTCGAGAGATTGGTTATATCTAGAAATTTACGACACCTGCCAGGTGGAGTGTCGATACAGCATTCCATGCAGGGCTAGGAATATAGTCACGCTTTCTCCTTCAAACCCAAGATGCTTGTGATTGAAATATATGAGTTTCCTGACAAGATTAGTAGAGACGACGGTCATCCAGTCAACTTATTCTTATATAGCGTTTGTTTGTTTGTTTTGTATGAGTCCATAAATGAGAGAAACGGGTGTGCTGGTTATGTCAAGTCAAACTGTCAAATACTCGGAATATAATGACTTCTACACACCTTCTAAAGCGCCAGCCATGTATGGGAGTTAGCGTCCGTGGGAAGTGCAGTTAAAAATATGTCCGAATAGTCGCCAACTAAAAAGCAGCAACATGAACATGTATTTCTAGGAGATACCAAATCTCACTAACTCATGGAGGTATTCCGTGATAAATAGAGGCGGCCGCGTACAGCCGCGGTGGCTGTCTGCAAGCTGGCCGAGATCTTAGAAGTCAACAATTGTTTGACATTTCGACCAGTGTTGCCAGAGCTTGTCATGATTATATATTTTAATATTTAAAAAAATGCTTTGCTAATTTAATTTAACTTTCGAGTCTAAAATGTAAGTAGATAAATACATCAATTTAAAAAAACTGTACTCCATGTTTAAATATTCTAGTATGATAGGTCATGTTTTGTCACGCAAAGAATCAGATTAACTTGACATTTTCTCATTGTCTCATTTATTAAGAAATTGCAGTTGACGAATACCTATAAGAAAAGAATAGAATCGCTCATCAAGTTTTTGTATGCTTCCTGGCAGACATTTCAAACTTTCGCTACAAACAAAGAAGCTCAATTAGTGAAGATGCCATGCAAATTTGCTCAGACCGCAATAGTCAATTTTTCCGCGCAAAAAATAAACGGACCCATATAATAAATAGACAATGCTGTGTTAAAATAGTTGCAATATTTTACATATTTATTGTTAAAACCGATTACGTTTCTAAGTCCTCGCGGTGCTATCTATCAAATGACTTAAGGCCTCTACACACATAGCAACAAATCGCGCCCGCAACTTGTAGCTAGCCAATAGCGTCCTTCGTTTTAGGAAAAGCCATAAAAAACACCAAAAATAAAGGGACGCCATCGGCTGGCTACCTGCAAGTTGGTAGCGCGATTTGTCGGTACGTGTGTAGAGAGCTTTATTATTTTGAAAGAGATTCTGTCAAAAGCCTGCAAGTTTGTGAAAATACTTCAACCTTGAAGGTTTTGTTATTTTTAATAAAGAAACGCTTCATAGAAGCAACGCCGCCCGAGCCGCACGCCTTCCTGCAGGCAACGAGGCATGCCGCCGCAATTTTAGATTTTGATTATAAATAAACAAACATATTTTAAAAGACCCTAGACACAATTATAGACCCAGAAACTGATGTCTCTAGATCAGTGGCTCTCAAACTCTTTAGGCCCACGGACCCCCTTTCATAGTCAAAACTTGCCTACGGACCCCCTATCATAATCAAAACTTGCCCACGGACCTCCTTTCATAGTCAAAACTTGCCCATGGACCCCCTTTCATAGTCAAAGCTTGCCTACGGACCCCCTTTCATAGTCAAAGCTTGCCTACGGACCCCCTTTCATAGTCAAAACTTGCCTACGGACCCCCTTTTATAGTCAAAACTGAGTGAAAAACTACATAAATTCATAATATAGACTAGTTGGTGCAAGTATCGACTCTATTGCGTTCCTGTATAAACCTGCCTGACTGTTATAACTTGTATTTTATGCACCTGTCTATATTTTTATTTTACTTAGGACGTAAAAATCGCTAATAATGTATTCATTGTTATTTATTTTAACTTCCATATTAATAAAAATGTGTTAAATTTATTTTTATTCTATATTAAACCTTGCGCGGACCCCCAAATCGATTTTAGCTTTTTAAGGACCCCCTGAATGATCCCAGGGACCACTTTGAGAAGCACTGCTATAGATCATAGGTTCCCAACCTTTTACTGACCCCCTTGACAAGAAAAAAAAATTCCAACGCCCCCCTTGTCAGGAAAAAAAAATTCTAACGCCCCCCCAATTTGCGCAAAATAAGTTATAATTTTTTTCTGTATATTATTAAAAAAGAAAATGTTGTTCGATTTTTTTGATCATTTTCTGGTTTTTTTTGTGAAAAATCATATCAATCAATCTACTGCACAAATCAAAAAAAAATTAAATGCAATAAGTTCATTATTTTTCTCTTGGACCCGCCACCGCCCACTGGGAAGCGTTGGGAACCTATGCTCTAGAATCTAGAGTCTAGATCAGAGGGGTCAAACTCAATTTTGCAGAGGGCCATATATTAAATTTAGTATGTGTAGCCGGGCCAGATTCAAATAAAATAAGTCTAAAAGCTCTAAAATACATGATTCTTCTTTCTGTGACACATTGCGATCGCGGGCCGTATCTTTGACATGACTGGTCTAGATGGACATTAGGAAGTCATAAAAGCCAAGTTAAAAAAAATTTGCGCACAATTTTTTTAAACAAAATAATAATTTAAGAAGTTTTTATGTTAAAAAATATTTAAAAAATTCAATTACAGGGGTGAAGACGCAAATAAAGTATAAGATTCTTTCAAATTGATGCCCTCACCCAGTAATTAAAATTATAATAGAAATTAATCTTCTCTCAAAAATAAAATAAATCTAATCTTGTTTCTCTAATATTATCAAAAAATAAAAAAGCTTTCGCATAAAATAAAAGATAAACAATTTTTTTAAATGAATTAAACATTCAGCCAACAACATTAATCCTGATGAAGGAAATAATATCTACGCCAAAAATAATGAAAATATTAATATTGATTAATTATTATATAATAAAATTACTATGGAAAATTACTCAATTCATTTGGGAACAAGAATTTCGAGATACAAAGGATTTAATTGCTATGATTTTGTCTTAGGAAACCACAAATGCTAAGTATATTTTTTGAACCCTATTTAACGGACTTCGAATATAATGGAAAAAAAATCCGGTCTAATGTAAAAAAATAAAGACGTTTAAAATGCGAAAATAAAAAAAAAATTTTTTTTCGTAATTTTCGAGAGTTGATCACAAAAAAACAGCAAACTTCAAAAGTGCATTCAAACAAACAAAAGTTGATTCCTCTTTAGTAGGATAACCGAAAGCGAGCGAGTCGATACCCCAAACAGCTGCGGCACTCCACGACGAGTGGAGTGCCGCCTTGTGACTTGGACTCCGCCTTCCCGCTGAGCCCCACCCTCCTCCACCACTCGCGGTGCTGACGACTCTTCACTTGCCCTTCATTATAGCGGTCAGTGGCGGGCGGTCAGTAGCGGTGGCCCGCCCCCGCTCAGCGCCGCCCTCTGCGGATCTCTCCTCGTCCCCTCGTCCCCTCGTCCCCTCGTCCCCTCGTCCCCTCGTCCCCTCGTCCCCTCGTCCCCTCGTCCCCTCGTCCCCTCGTCCCCTCGTCCCCTCGTCCCCTCGTCCCCTCGTCCCTTCGTCCCCGCCTCGGGTCACCGCGAGACTCCTCGGCCAGGCGAATCTGCAGTCCAGATGCTGCGGCGATGACCGCGTCGACGGCTCCGTCTCAGATCTGCCAGCGTAGCGAGCCAGCGTGCTAGCTACCGCACGATAAAACGCTTTTTATGCTTTAGATCAAATCACCACTTACTCGTTTATGTATTTCATTCAAATTTACCAAAATTAACGTTAAAATTCAGTGAATGAAGACTCCATCCCTCGGAGTATGCAGGATGATTCCAAGCATGTCACAAACCTTTAACCTTAAACCTCTCTTGAAACACATAAATAATAATATTTAAGTCTTTCTAAAATTCAATAAATATGTGGCCATTTTAGCCTCAAAGCAACATTGAATGTATGAAAAGAGCCGGAGAGCCTCACCGAGCGCGGACCAGCCCAGGAAAGCCAGTTAAAGTCCTGCTAGTCAACACATGCAGTCCCTATTTCATATTTTAAAACGAAAATTTGGTACAAATTTCACATCGCTAGCAAATTGACGTATTTTTATGCATACAATGTATTAGGTTTTATTTTTTCAACCTAACAAACACAAAACACGCTTAAACATAACAAATACCCAAATTGAGATCGATTTGCAAAATCTAAGTGAAAGAGTGGAGAAACAAATATCGCACAAGTAAAATAAATATTTTAAAATGATTTCATGTTTTGTTAATTCATTTATATTTCCATATTTTTATATTTGATTTTTAGTGTAATATAGCGTGTATACATGTAAGAATAATAATAACTCATTATGTGTATCTAAATCTAATGCGGGGATATGTAATTTTATATGCGGCCCGCGGAGTAATAATCCTTTACCAAAGTGGCCCGCGAGGTCATCACTAAGTAATAAAAAAATAATATTTCACTACAATATTTGACATTTCATCACATCTAGGCCGCGCAAAGTTTTGCTGCATTATTGTAAATTCAATTACATTAATAAACAAGTAATTTCACATATGCCATTATTGACAGTCTAATAACAAAACGCTTCCTCGGAAGAGACTATGTTAAAACAGCCGCCGGTTCATGCTTCGCAACCCACCCAGCCCTCCGTGTAAGAGATCGGAAAATTTATAAAAATACTGTATGGAATTTCCAATTCCGTTTGTGCTTGCAGCTAGCTGGCTGGTCGTCGGCCGCGTCCGAGACTTCGCGGCAGGAAGTGCAGGAGTTCGGGGGAAATGAAACGCTCCGCTTTCACATTCGAGATGTAGCGTCGTATTTATTGCGACACAGCTAACATTAACATAATATCCAAGTCTACTGTGGTTTAACTGCTCTCCGGCCACACCAGGCTCTCCAGCCACGGCACGTAAGCCGCGACCCGCGTGTACACGGCCGGCTTCCCCGCCTTTCCGCACATCTTCCCGTAGGACGTGACGCCCACGATAGAGTGCATGCAGAAGAGGTTGGGGCTGCTGAACTGCAGCGGACCCCCGGAGTCTCCCTGAAAGTGAATGTTAATATTCAGCATGTCAGTGACCTCTCAAATGTCTATGTTTGCCATTCGGAGCGAGGGATCCTAGAGGCAAATTTAGTAGATTACTTTCTATTGAAGATTTACTCCGTTCTTGGGTATTGTGCTGCGTAATAGTTTGAATCTTCAGAATCCCTAAATACGGCTCCAGTACCGAGACCGAAACGTCGGGAGATTTACAGCATAACGCAGAACAACATCCGAGAACGCAGGGAACCTAATAAAACTGCTGCTAAGACCTTTGGACGGGCCGAGCCGTGCCTCCAACACAAAACCAGATTGCAACCCAAAATGCTGTTCTATGTTTATCCGATATCCATGAATACCGCATATGCTTTACCGAGTGCCTCTACCTGAGCGCCGTCTTGACTCCAGTGCTCGGTACCGGAAGACTTTTATCCAACAGCACGAAGCTAATTAACATATTGCGCGAATTTACACGTGATAAATGATTATTTTCGGAGTTCGTGAGTTCGATTCGGTAAAATGATGGGATGCTGGATTTTGACATGAAATAGGGTCAAAGCGTGACGCTCGACCTGACAGGTATCCTTGGAGCTCTTGTGACTTCCAGCACAGATTTGGTATTTTTCGTGAATGGAGGTATCTTCGTCGCTATCGAACAGCTCTTCAACGCACTCATCATGAGGGAACACTTCCAGTTGCACCTGAAACATACGAGAACTGGTATTCAGTTAGCCCTACTTTGTATAACCCAACAGCATCACAGTCGATTGTACTAATGTGGTAATAATATTTATGGCGTGGCCTACTCAGCGTGGTCACTCGCTCATCACACATATTGTTCATATTGGTTCTCTCGCGGACTACTTGCTCTTTGTCACTAGGCGAGACACTATGTATACTCGAGCAGCAATATTTTTACCTTCATCAGGTCATCGCTAGCTTCGCCCAGATCTGAGGTGAGTCCCCAGCCCGTGGCAAACACGTGGTTGGCAGGGACGGCTTCTGTGGTGTGCAGGCACGCCGGCCGCACTCGCCAGTTGAACTCGACTCTGCAAAACAAGCGCTCACTCTGTGACACCCGTCATCCCCAAAACAACACCCGAGGGATGTAAACACCATATAGACGCAAATATAATACACTGAACGAACCTTCTGACTACCTATTCGAGATAAATAACACACGAGTACACCCGGACTCACTCCGTCAGACATCTAATTCGATATTTAGTGAAGAGTAACTCACTCTGTACTGAGCTTGACCAGCGCGATGTCGTTAGTCTTGGCTTCGCGGCTGTACTGCGGGTGCTTCAGGAACTCCTGCACGGAGTACACGTCGGAGGCGGCGCCGGCCTGCGATCTCCGGTGGCTGCCCAGCCACACCACTTTTGCCTTTGACCTGAAACCAATAATCAAATTGATATAACTGCGTTTGCGATCCGTAATTTATGATATATTAGACCAGGGGTCGCCAGGGGCTGGGGGACTGGGGGGCTGGGTTCTGGGGGGCTGGGGAGCCGGAGGGCTGGGTTCTGGGGGGCTGGGGAGCCGGAGGGCTGGGTTCTGGGGGGCTGGATTCTGGGGGGCTGAGGGGCTCACTGCTGCATGCGGCTGAAGGCGCAGTGCGCGGCCGTGAGCACGAAGCGCTCGCTGATCAAGCTGCCCCCGCACTCGTACGACTCGTTGTTCTTCTTGCCGTAGCCCAGCAAAGCCTGCCCATAGACACACAGAGAGAGACAGAGTGTGATTAAAATTATCAAAATTAATTAAAACTTGATGAGATTTAGTATCCAAAACAAACTGGGCGAGGATTAAGATCGCAGCAGCTGCTGAAAGCTTTGGCTGAATTTAGGCCTATCTTGAGTTTTAGGGGGTGATGCTTTGATAGGAGTGGCATCCATGAATTTGAAATATTATCGTATCAGTCTAAGATTCTCTGTCAGAATGGAGACCGAGTTGGGGAACTCTCGATCAACAGCCGCAGATCGATACACCGATTCAATGTATCAGGGTAAAAAGTACTACCATGTGAGGGAATTCGTTGGGTCCAGCCACGGTACCGCCGACTACCATGGGCAAGCCCGCCTTCAGGCAGTAGTCTTGTCGCGTCCAGATGGGCCCCACGAAAGATGGAGTTTTCTTGCACCCGTACACGTAGGTCGTCATGTCGATGCACTCTGAAAGCATAAATTATCACTGCATGTGTGAAGGCGTGTTTGCAGCGCATCACTGACGAGCGCTTGCCGAAAGACTTTTGATCCGCCAACGCGAAGCTATTGTTTTTGTTTGTGACATCTCGCGCGGCCGCCCTGCAAGCTGCAGCAAGGCGGCAACTAGCACTAGAAAAAACTGCGCGCGTTGCGTGCTTTTAGTTCTGCTTCGAGGAGCGGCATTTCTAAGACTAGCACCGTACTGAGAAAATCAACCACACGGCCATGTCATTGAACACAGATTAACTTACTGTTCCATGCCTTGGAGTCGGTCCTGTTCACCCTGACGTCCTCCGCTCTGGGCTTGCAGGCAGGGGGTATTTCGCTGAGCGGGCGGTTCACCGGGGCTCTGGCGGCGCCGGGCGGGGGAGCTGGTCGAGGAAGACTCACTCGACGAGACGGAGTGCCGGCTGGATGATCGGTTGTCGAGACTGGGGCGGCCTCTTGCCTCGGACCCTGCGTTTCAAAAGCGAGGCCAGGTCTTGCGGGCTCATTTCCGGTTTTATTTTCTGAATTTCCTGAGCTCACACAGCAGACTACGGTATTCCTAGCCACGTACTTGCATATCTAATAAAAAAAATATTCGTGATTATACTCACGGATGAAAAGACAAAATTCACCCGTCAATACTAGCTACTCTGGAGATAGAAATTACATATTTGTATGAATTAATAAAATTCATGCGCAGTAATAATAATAATGCGAACAAAGAGACCCAGGCCGTGATAGTCAAGAGGTGATAAAGTTTGCTTGTTGACACGTCAAGACCCCTGGCAATTGGCACGAAGACGTCGAGTACATAACCTCACTACAGGTGAACAATCCAATTCCACCAGTGTGTTAAATGTTTCTCGTCGTTTCGTGTGTTGCTGTGTTGAAAAGGGTAGCGAAGGAGGACGCCTGCCGCGCGGCCATTCCGGCTCCTCTCTCGCAACAACCGGCGACGGTCCTTCGCATCTCATGCTGACCAGCAAAGGCGGTACAGTGTCAACTCTGGTAATGAAATCTCCGCTTTCTTAGTGTTGTTTGATTACCTCAGGATTGACTCTATTCCTCAGCCCTCTCCGCGCCTCCGGGCACGCGCGCAGGGGACGGCATACCCCTCCCTCAAGGCACGCATCCCCTGAAACACACACCACTGACTTTTGACCGCCTCAAGTGTGTATATAAAGTACTGTGCAACTCGGGGGACAGGTGTTTGTGGATATATTTGCGGGTGAGCAATTCTTTCGCTTCACAATTAAAAGAGGCCGTAATTTACCAAAAATTTAGCCCTTCATTTTTGTTTTTTTTAAGTACGAGGTATTTTAACCAACCTTCATTTAAATTCAACACGGCTTGACATTTTTCACATTCGATGAAGGCGAAAACAATCACGGTAAAAATCACTTTTAAAGAGATTTCCATTTCGGGCTTGGTTTTTGACAGCAGCCCAGACAACACAAGCAGCGGCGCGGCGTCATCAGCTGGCCCCAGCGCCCGACCTCTGCGTGACCTTTTGTGGGGTGACCACGCTTTCATCCACTTACCGATCCCACCACACAAAAAAACAACAGAGGCCCTGTATATACAGAGTGGTTTTTTATAGAGGTATAGAACTTTAAGTTGGCAACACTGTTTTATTTTGTCAGCTGTCAAGGGATGTATGTTTAGTTTGGTTTGGCATTTCAACATGAATAGACCGACGCAGACGCAGATTTGGTGAATGGGCCCAAAACAAGATTGCCGTTGATCCCGATTTTCATAAGCGAATTTTGTTTAGCGATGAAGCTCACTTTTGGTTGAATGGATACGTCAATAAACAAAACTGCCGTATTTGGAGTGATGATAATCCTCAAGTGTATGTTGAGACACCGTTACATCCAGAAAAACTGACTGTTTGGTGTGCTTTATGGGCTGGTGGAATCATTGGTCCGTACTTCTTTAAAGACGATGCTGGTCAGGCCGTTACAGTCAATGGTGAATGGTGAATGGTGAGCCATGATTACTGACTTTTTCGTTCATCAATTGAACAACCATGATGTGCAGGAGCTGTGGTTTCAACAAGACGGCGCAACATGTCACACAGCTCGTGCCACAATTGCTTTATTGAAGGAAACGTTTGGTAACCGCATAGTTTCACGTTTCGGACCCGTTAATTGGCCTCCAAGATCGTGCGATTTAACGCAGCTAGACTATTTTCCGTGAAGATATGTGAAGTCGCTAGTCTACGCCGATAAGCCCGAAACGATTGACCACTTGGAGGACAACATTCGCCGCGTTATTGCCGATATACGGCCACAAATGCTGGAAAAAGTCATCGAGAATTGGACCTCCAGACTAAACTACGTCCGAGCCAGCCGTGGCGGTCATATGCCAGAAATCATATTTAAATTATGCCAAAAAATTTTCTTTTGAATATAGTTAATTTCATGTCAATTTAAAAAAAATATCTTTGTTTTATTCCATTTCAAAGTTCTATACCTCTATAAAAAAACACCCTATATATGTTTAAAAAGGTGGATTTTGGTCACCCTACAATGTTTTTGAGACGTAAAAGTAATTGATAGCCCCCGGGCGACCCAGGACTATCGCTGGGACTTCCCGCTTTCTAAGATTATTTCATGCGGCAGAAACTTTGGGAGGAGCTGCATAAAAATATTTACGAGATCCTCAGGCGCTCTGCGTATTTACAAACAACCCTGACGGCAATACGTCTGACCTCGAAGTGGTGTGGATAATGATTGGGTTTTTACATTACTTTGTTTCTCAAGAATTGTTGATAAAGATGGCCCGGGCCAGGATAAACTGACCGACTGTAAAACAATTCGAACACGGCATAATACTTAAGATCTAAATAATTTTAAACAATTAAAAGACAAGTTATTTTTTTCTTATATCTTGTCATCAACCTCGGGAGTTCAACGACTCATCCTCGTATTGCAATGCTTTTGGAATACGACAAAAAATTGGTGAATTAAATAGGAAAATATATACAATAGTTACGATATCGATTTACATATGTAACGACGAGAAAAATCATCGAAAGACAAAGCCCACGATGCCACTGTAATGGTAGAGGACTGCAGATATCAAACATAAAAACATCTCGAACATTTTTCTCGTCGTTTCCGTGTGAAACGATCAAGTACATAAATATTACATTTACAATGAACACGTAAGGGTAAAAAAATGCGGAGTTATAAAAGTATTTGAAAATAACAATCATTCCGAAAATATATTACATGGATTTTTTATTGCTTAGGCTAAGATTTTCTTTTCTAACTCTCCTTCTGCTTGGGTTTGTCCCCAGGTGCCCCAGCAGCAGGCCCCGATGCACCACCAGCAGCAGCAGCAGCAGCAGCAGCAGCAGCAGCAGCAGCTCGGGGCACGGCGTGCTCGGCCGAGTCCAGGATCTTCTGCAAGTCCTGAGTGACACAGTACATTGTAGACATTCTGCCCAATACAATATAAACAATGAAATATGCAGAAGAAAGCGCAAACCTCAGACAGCGGGTTGACGGTGTTTTTGATGTGGTAGCCGCCGATCTCTACTGAGTTGGGCAGCATGGGGCGCGCTATACCCATGGAAGGATGACTGTTGATGAGCACGGCCGCTACCTTGTTTCGCAGCTCTGCCATGGGAACTTCGGTCGCCTCCTCGAGAAAGTACTTCTTGTACAACGCTTCTTGCGTAGGCAGAAATAACAAACTGGAATAAACAAACGCACTCGCCTCTTATCAACGACGAATTAAACATATTCAAGATTATCTATTCATGTACGAAATCACCAGAAAATACGTAAGTGGGATTCAAATTTACAACTCTGATGGAGGCTCTGAAATAAATGAGTTTTTATTATAGCTATTGTGGAGTAGTTATTGTCAAAAAAATATTATCGACTTGCAAGAGTTAATAGGTTTTCAGAAAATATGATCTAATCAGGGAAAATGGCACCAGTACCGGGACTGAAACGTTTAAACATCGTAATATAAAATAACGCGGTATGGCATTGGTCACAAACTAATGTGGAATTTTATTCCGCTGTAATTTATCGGAATCTACAGTTTTGATTTTAAAAATAATTATTCACAAACCGTATTTTAAAGCATGTTTAAAAGGCATCCCAGTGAACATGGAATAGGCGTGACGACAGTATCAAAGAATCAAAGAAATAATTATTTTAAGGGAAAATACATATTAAAAGGATTTAAAAAACTGATTTAGTTTTATTTAAAAATCTAAGATTAATAAGATTTTCAACAAATTAAAAGGTTAAAATACTGCAATCGGCCATTTTGACTGAAACACCAATCACAGCGCATGACGTCATACCACCGTAAACAACTCTATGGTATTCAAATTGGTCTATGGTTTTCAATGCAAACACAATGACACGCCAGTTGACAATGATAGTTAATGACGTCAGAGCGGACGCGATGACGTCACGCCTCGCGATGTCGCGTTTTCGCGCACTTTTGAAAAAATATTATAAAAATGGCTTTAAACATCGTTAAACTCTAGTTTTTTACCGAAATAAAGTTTTTTTCGTAAATAGTAAACGTGTACCCCCATTATGGAAGAGGATTTGAAAATCTTTCGTCATGCCTATTGTGTGCCTCGTCCCTCGCGTGTGCCCCAGTCTGGAACAAGACGAACCTCGTTTTCGATTTGGGTTTTTGAGTCCAAATTATAAAGTAGTAAAGTTTGAATAAATGCATTACTAAGTACTACAGGGCTGGGCACTCGAAGTGTAACCAACTTCAGACCGTTGTCGCTGTTTATAAGTTTGCTAACTGACAGTTCTGAGTATCGTTTACAAGCGTGGAAAAGCATTTTGCCAAAAGTGAACGCAAAAAAAAGTTATAAGCGATGGAATTCAAACGTAATAGTGTGATTGCTTTATATTTAGCTGGAAAATCACAAGCAGCGATTGTTTGTGAGCTCAAACACCTCGAAGTGAATAAAATTTTTATTTATCGCACCATAACTCGTTATAATGATACTGGTAGCATCGCAAAACGCCATGGAGGTGGTCATCAAAAGACTGCAACGTCACCTAAGATGGTTCGAAAAGTGAAGAAGCGACTAAAATGGCTAAAGAACTAAAAATATCCAATCGCAGCATCCGACGCATATTGAAAAATGAGCATAAGGTCAAGCCTTACAAGTTCCAAAAAGCGCATGATCTTACACCGAAGCAGCAACAACTTAGACTTGAAAGCGGTCAATTTCCGAACATCGTGTTTTCTGACGAGAAAAATTTCCCAATTGAGCAATTTGTAAACTCTCAAAATGATAGGGTTTACTTGACCCAACGTTCATACGAGAATTTGAGCCATCGGCTGGTCACCAGAAAGCAGCACCCGCCACAAATAATGGTTTGGGCCGCTGAAACAGCGGATGGGCGCTCTCCAATCGCTTTCATTGAGCCTGGCGTCAATGTAAATGCTACATATTATCGGGAAAGTGTTCTGGAGGCTGCTTTGAAGCCGTGGGCGGACAAACATTTCGGTCGCAGACCATGGACGCTTCAACAAGACTCGGCACCGTCTCACAAAGCGCGAGTGAACCAAGAATGGCTGAAAAACAACGCATTTCGACCATACAATGGCTCTCGAATTCACCAGACGCGAATCCAATGGATTATTCTCTCTGGACCATTTTGGTGAGCAATGTCCGAGTTAAAAAATACACCAGCCTCGAGACGCTGAAGAAAGCCATTGTCCGTGTGTGGGCCAAAATACCGGCAAATCACATTCGGGCAGCTTGAAATAAATAAAAATCATTTTCCAAGCCGAATTTATGGCCCTTTGAATAGGCTACACATCGAGTGCCGGACCCTGTATATTTAAATATATGTATATTTTAATATGAAATGTGTGTTCTTACTTACTGCTCCGATCCTGGCAGTTGACGAGCACTCAGTCCTGGCACTGCTGCATTCCGACTCAGTGCATCGGACGCCCTCGGTGACCAGGTCTTCAATTTTTCATTTCTAATTCTAACGCTAGATCCCACGAGCCTAGTTTTGAGGGACGCGGAGGAGGATTTACTACATAACTAATCTACTAATATCTAAATTATATTTTCGTCGTTTTTCGTGTGAAACGATAACATACAAATTACATTCACAATGAACACGTATGGGTGAAGAAGGCGGGGTTATAAAATTATTTGAAAAAAAAATCGTTACGAAAATATATTACATAGGTTTTTTATTGCTTAGGCTAAGATTTTCTTTTCTAATTCTTCTTCTGCTTGGGTGTGTCCCCGGGTGCCCTGGTGCAGGCCGCGATGCACGCGCGCAGGGCCAGGGCGAGTAGCAGCAGTAGCAGCAGCAGCGGCAGCAGCAGCACGGCCGCCACGTCCAGCAGCAGCTCGGAGCAGCGCGAGAGGCGCGGGGGCGCCAGATGAGCGGCGCCCCCGGAGCGCACGGCGTGCTCGCAGTGGAAGGCCACCAGCTCGCGCGGCCCCACGGCCCGGTCGTGGTACAGCCGGGACACCCTCCTGGCGCCCTCCGAGTACCTGTCGAGAGCCATTCATCCCGTCAGCCGCTGCTCGCCATCCTCGCCACCCTCGCAACCCTCGCAACCCTCGCAACCCTCGGCTCACCTGGGGTCAGACAGCATCTCGCGGAGGCCCCACGCCAGCGAGGCCTCGGTGAGGTTGGAGTACTCCACGACCAGGCCGTGCCCGCGCTGCGCCACGGCCAGGGCGTTGTGGTTCTGGTCTCCGAAGATGGGGATGGCCAGCAGCGGGACTCCGTGGTGGGCGGCCTCCGTGACGCTCAGCAGTCCCCCGTGGGAGATGAACACTTTCACGTTGGGGTGAGCTGGAAATGGTCGACAATCGTGAGGTGATTATCGCACAGTTCATTTGTTTGTCAGAAAATTTTCGGTGGCATTCCAATGTTACTCGATTACAAAAAGAGAATCGTTCCATTTTTCTTTTTTAAATGTATTTTGTGGCTACCGGTTTCGTCATCGCGCTTGGATGCATCCTCGGTTGGAATGTAAAATATTTTTAATTATAGTGTCTCAAATTTTATTCATCGTGGCATCATCGAAATAAAGAAACCAAGCGCTCGTCTCCACTTGACCAAAACTTAACATATTTGTATCACTATATGTAAACGACTCTTTTGACAGAGTCACGGCCTAACATTTAAGAAAATTCAGATTCAATTCAAAAAGACATTCGGGGTAAAACCAGTGTCCTCTCAGTAACAGACGATTCGATGGCATCCGGTCCGTACCCAATATACTGGCTTGGGGCATCCACTTGCGGATGATGACGTTGTCCGGCTTGCCCGGCAGGTCCTCCTCGAACTTCCACAGCACGGTCTGCTTGAACTTGGACAGCGCGGCGAGGATCCCGCGCCGCACCTCCAGGGACATCTGCGAGCTCTGCAGGTTGGAGCCCATGCTGAAGTACACCACGCCGTGCTCGGCCGAGTCCAGGATCTTCTGAAAGTCCTGCGGCGCCACAATACATTGTGTACATTCCGGTCAGTTAAATAATTATTTTAACTTTTACATTATGTATAGTAAAGCTTGAATTGTTTTGTGGTACTCTAATTTTTTAACTTTAAATGTTAGAAGCATGGGAATGGTTTCTTCCACTTGTCTCCTTGCCTCTGCCCTAGCGACTTCATAGTCTTATAAGTGTGTATGGTTGCTGTGTGCGACTGTTACTGCAATTCATGATATTGTATTTGCACTATTATAAAATTGTCACTGTTGTAAATATAATACAATAAGCCAGTAAGGAATCACGCCATCAACCGAAGAATAACGAAAACACCCGACGTCCCCGCGGCGCGGTCCGAGTCTATTTAATGGACGGACAGTCACTCCTGAGTCAGTTATCAGAATCTGGTTAGATCAGTTAAGATCGACCTATTAGATTAGACCAAGATCCCGTATTTCCTGGGACTCCGAAACCAACAAGCCTCAAGAAATAGGTATTGGAGAATCCGTTAATTAGTCATTGTAAAATTTCAATCATCACCAGTTAATTTCACGCCTGCGAATGCCACGAAATGGTACTTTTATAATCAGAAAATTTCGATCGCTCACTCTTCGAAGTAATCAAGAGAAGATACTATGGAATTCTGGTGGTTATTAATGAGCTTTCCGTAGTTATTCATCTGGTCCGATGGTTTCCAAGAGACCAATCAATGCTCACTCCTACCACTCTCGAAACGAAATATGCAGAAGAAAGCGCGAACCTCAGACAGCGGCTTGACGGTGTTTTCGATGTGGTAGCCGCCGATCTCTACGGAGTTGGGCAGCATGGGGCGCGCTATACCCATGGAAGGATGACTGTTGATGAGCACGGCCGCCACCTTATTCCGCAGCTCTTCCATGGGAACTTTGGCCGCCTCTTCGGGGAAGTACTTTTTGTACAGCACTTCTTGCGTAGGCAAGAGTAACCACCTGGAATTTACAAACGCACTAACCATCAACGAATTAAACACATTTAAGATCCATACGCGAAACTCCAAAAAAGATAAAATCCAAAAATAATATTCTTGGATACGAATCAACATTTTTCTCTTTATTGGAATTTGATGCTCTGGAGGCTCTTGAACTGAATTGAGGCCTTGTTATAGCAAGTGAGTCTCGCAAGAGTTCTTAACTCTCTTGAAAATAAGGTATATTCAGTAAAAAATGTCAACGGTACCGAAATTGAAACGACGAAACATTGAAAAATTAAAAATGCGGCAAAGCACTCGAGAGCTTGAATGTATTGGCCACTAGCCCAATTGGGTATTAAATTTCGCTGATCTCTCGAGTACACCGCACCCTTGTATTCCCTGTATAACTCAAACAACTCACCTCCCCAAAACCTCTTGTAAGATGTTCATGCCAGTGTTGGCGACTCGCTGCATCAGGCTCATGTGAGCCGTAAATGGTAAGAACACGTTAGGAATAGTCGCCGGGTCGATGGGGTTCCCCGTGAGAGTGGCGAGCCAGTTCATCATGGAGACCGGCGAGATCAGCACCACGGGACAGGAGTACTTCACCCCCAGTCTGGAACAAGCCGAACCTCGTTTTTGATTTGGGTTCTTGTGTCCAAATTACAAAGCAGTTATGTTCGCATAAATGCATCACTTAAATCCGCAGTTACCCGAGAAGAGCTTCGTTCAGAAAGTACTCGATCACCACCAGATCAAACTTCTGTTTCTTGTCATTGAGCATCTCCTGAACTTCCTTGTTGTTCAGGATCCCGGCGGTCATCCGGGGGAAGATCTCGTTCAGCTTGAATATGCTCATTACCTTCGACTCTTTGGACATGTCAAAACTGAGGCCCGCGTGCTTTTCTGTAACGTTTTAAGTCACAAAGCATCTCATAACAGAAATAATTGAAAAAAAATTACCTAACAAACCGCATTCTAATGTAACGTTTTTGTTAAACTGGATAGCAAGACAAATACAAAAGATGTTACAATAAATATCATAATTCAAAAATTAGTTCTTTGACAATCTAGTTAAATTGATTTAAAGATTACAATAAGCTCTGACATGTTTTTACCTTTATCCTGGAGTAATTCCACGATCGCAATTTCTTTGTATTGCTTTTTGTCAGACGTATACGCGCTGACCATGGTTATCTGGAATACGCAATGCGATATGTAAGAAATCTTGGATATAGCAGCAAAAAGGGCACATTTTGCTTTGGCCAATAAAGGCGGCCACTTGATTGATGTTGTATTCAAAAACTAATTCAAATAAATTGCAAAAGGCCAAATTAAATAAAAATACCTCATGGATAAAAATCGGTTGCTTTTTTTTTAAAGTTATTTATTATTCACACATCGACATGAAATATGGCGCACCCTGTATATATATATATATATTGACAGAATACTGTATGTTCTTACCTCGTGGCCCCGCTCATGCAGGATGTCTGCGATACCCTTCCCCAAATTGAAATGGCTGCGCGAGGGAGCCGACACCACCACGAGGATCTTCAGGGCCATTCCAGGCCCCAGCAGGCCCAGCAGCAGCAGCAGCGCCCACATCATTCTGGCAGACATCTCTCAGTCCTGAAAATAGTGTGTTTAATGAATTTTTTTAGATATTTAAAAACTGTGAATCTTATAAAAATAGTGGCCAAAACCAGCACGAACCCCTTTGTCCTTATTATTTTTCTAATGCCTCACCTCGCAGGAAGTTGGTGACCATTACATCGAATATATCCCTATCCCGAACCAGTCTCATTAATTTGGCTGTACTTCCAATTTCCAGCCACTGGCGTAAAATTTGAATCCACGTTAATTTCCACCTTCTGATGCCCCTGTTAACTTTGATTTCGGCCAAAATAACGTTTCGTTTTTTTATCGTCTTCAGGAGTTCTCTTTCTTTGCGTATTCTGAACAATATTTTAAGGATTCCTTGCTAAGCCACATTTCAAACGGCTCACCGGCATCAACACCGGAGAAATCACTACATTTAGCGTGTAAGTGCGTAGTTATAAAAAAATTCTTGAGAAATGTTTCATGTTGCTATTTTAATAATTATTAATTATTTAAAAATGAAATATTAATCCCACTTTTTTTAAATTAATATTTGAATTTTTTTTGTCACAATGCGCAACAATCAGCAGATGAATACCTAATAACTCTTGAACATTCCTGACCGCATCTATGAAAGGACCCATCAGGACGTGTTTGAATATTTAAATAAGCTAATAACCATCGATCACGATGGCAGCTATAAATGTATATTTCTTATGAATACAATCAATAATAATAATAATTTATTTGATGATTGTTACTTTCATGTATACTTTTACAGACATTTCGCAATGTGTGTACATTGCCCATTGATAAGACATTACATTTATTTTCAAACATTGTTACTCTGGGGAATATTTTTAAATTAGACTTTTTTTACATAAAATATATTATTTGTTTTCGCTGGTAATATCTTCAAACTTTTTTTTATTACAACAATCAACAAGAAAAGACGTAAATCTACAAGTTTTACGCACCTACGACATTTCTTTGCTATATGATACTCCCAACGGTTGTCACATATCTTTAAATTATATTAAATGTAAATATATACAAATATATTTAGATATATATAGTATATTTGAATATGTATATGTATGTTCTTACTTACTGTTCACTTAGTTGTTAGTGTAGTTGACGAGCACTCAGTCCTGCCGCTCGGCCGCACTCTGACTGAGTAAATTGAATGGCCTTGCGGCCCCATCGACGTGATGAGTAGATCTTTAACTATTCGTTCCAAAGTCTGTCGCCAGATCCCACGGAACTAGTTTTGAGAGACCGAGGCCGATGCTTGAGTCGCCAGTAACTCCGATAGCCGATGCCGACTCCCGCTGTGGCGAGCGAGCGTGCCAGCCGCTGAGCCATGTGACGGCTGCTGAGAGGGCTTTAATGTTAAAGAAAACAAATCACTTTTTTATTACATTTATTTTTCGCTGGTTATACTAGGACGTGTACCGTACTATTACATTTTTTATTCAAAAGAATATTTGGTTTCATTCATTCTAATTTTTATAATTTGCTTACGTAATTTACAAGTGCGGTAACTTTGAGTTTTATTCTACTACTATCTAAATATAAATATAATAATAAGTAATTCTATGGTTTGATTATAGATAGGACTACAGGATTTGAGCTCGTAATAAAATGAAAATAATCTGGAGAACATGAATTTTACAGTTTATTCGTTTCAGTGTAAATGTTTCATATCATGTATAAGTTCTTACTTCTCTACTAACAAGAATGTTAGTAGATACTAATAATTTTAAACACTATACCGAAACAAAAAAAACGAAGTAAATTATTTATCAGTTCGTTTGTGTAGAATTTTATAAAATTGGATAACAAAGCAAAATAGGAGCCTTCAAGGTCTAAATGAATCCACACGAATTAACGCATGAGAAAAAAATAAAGTATGTAATAAGTATTACGCAATAACATTTAAATATTATATGACGCGTTAATTTTCTAAAATGCTTCACTTCACGGTGACTTGCGATTCTTGGCAAGCGGAAAACTTATCCAAAATCAATATTATCTTTGCGACCAGTAAGTGCGCGGTCGAGTACAGACTTATCTTAATCGTAGTTTAGAATCTTATCTTTATTGATTTGGTTGAATCTCACCAGATTCTACTCTATCGTAATAAATGCGACTTATTATTTTTATTACCGGGAAGTAAGAATACCTCAGGAAGTTCTCACAAACCGTTTATTTAATTTTTAAACAATAAAATTATATATTTAAATAAAATTCTTGAATGATTTTTCCACATACCAATTTTTATTGGTGACCGGTTTCGCCAACCTTTCTCGTTAGAATTATCAAACTGATAAAAAAATAGACTCATTCTAAGTGCGCTCGGCGAGGTTCGCTCGCCTGCGGGAACCTATATTATAACTCTAAATTGATTTTTCTTTTAATATAATAAATCTCTCGTTTGTTTCCTTTTTTTTCTAACCTACCGTAGCCGTGTAAGTCTCATTTATTTTTTGTCACTCGTATTCTTGCATAACTAACCTAAAATCGGCTACTTTAGATTTTGTACAAACAACTTACCATCATAGATAATCAGTCATATCATATGTTTTTTATGGTTCAGAGTACACACTTATTATATTATATCATATTTGAATTTGTTAAAAAATAAGGTTGATCATTATGCTGACAAGCATTTTTAACATCTATTATATTCGAGCTTTGTTTCAACGAGATGTTCACGGTACAGGAACCCATCAGGCCAATGCTCGGAGACATCGGCGCTTCAAAAATAGTTCCTGACGCTTTCTAGCATAAAATTCGACGCCATTTTTATGGAGGTATAAAATATGAAGTCGGCTGGAAGAACCGTCCCAGCGCTGAGCTCTTGGGTGTTGTGCCGCGTTTCCCTTTAAGTTCCATCGATTCGTTCTCGGTACAGGACCAATTCAGGAAATTAAAATAAGCTTTTCAAATCCCCGAAGACGGCCCCGGCGCCGAGCTAAAGTTATTGAGGTCAAAGGCATCTAAGAACGTAGTATTTTTTTTAATAGAGCCTTAATTCAAGGTTTAACCGCGTACTTCAGAGTATTTACGAAAGTAAAGTACTAACAA
Organism: Atopsyche davidsoni; assembly: GCA_022113835.1. Lineage (NCBI taxonomy): Eukaryota > Metazoa > Arthropoda > Insecta > Trichoptera > Hydrobiosidae > Atopsyche > Atopsyche davidsoni. Next base: position 1,369,328 of record JAILWY010000028.1, read on the forward strand.
ACAAATGCAATTTAAATATTTTAAATAAAACACTTATGTGATTTTTTCACATGTTTTAGTTTTTTTGGTGACCGGTTTCGCCAAACTTTTTCGTTGGCATTATCAAACGAAGGTAATTCCAATGTAAGAGTCAACATTCTGTCAAAAATATTGAATATATATATAATTTAAGCCTAGTTTACAAATGAACTATATATCATTATCATTATACTTTGCTCACAGCCTAATGACGTCACGCGACGAGGCATTTTAATGGAAGTCTCCGAGGCCGACCGGTTCTCCGAGCGGGCTGTATAATAACAGTATGATTATTGTAAAACATCTTTGTTGTTTTAGTTCCTCGAGCGGGAGACAACCGAGCACAGGTAATCCAAAGACAACGATAGCACTCTAGTCCACAAGAGAAGTAGCCCGCAATGGGAGGGGCAGGTGGCAGGGATCAAGAGACTGGTCTCAACTGATAAACTTCATACACGCCAGTGGTACTTATTTACTTTTTAGTATAAATGGAAAAAAAATTTCCCTCCTTTTGAAACTAGAATATTTATAATATGACTACTTATCCGGGATTTTGATTTGAATATAAACAAGCACTCCGCGACAAGCGGCTGGATTAACGCTTCACGCCCTAAGAGTGCAGGCGGCCGCAAGCAGTGGAAAAGCAACAGGAAGCAGACGCACCTGTCTCTTAACTCCACAAACATATGAAGCAGGCGTGAGTCCAATAACAAGAGTCCTAGTTTACCTGCCGGGACGGGGACCGAACCGGGATTCCCGAACAAAAGTCAACGGTCTGATCACCGAGCCAACAGGCCAATCTTATTATAACGAATCAAAGAAGTCCGTAAACTTCTAGCCGCCGGGACAGCTGAACTGTTTTTCAGCTGATCCGCCGGGTGACCATCCGTTCGCACAATTGAGTACAACTTTTTTCGTGGCCAAGGGCACGAGCTCGCTCCAGACCCTAGAGACGGTTAATTGTTATATTCATTATAAACATAAAAAAATTCTTTTCAGAGGAAATGACTCGAAGGGGACTCGAGAAGAACCACTCGCCTTACTGAGCGCGTGGATACCGAAGCTGAAGGAAATGATGTTCACGAATAAAGAACTCCAGGATCTCCTTAATAACAAGAATTCGACATTCGACCTTATTATCATGGACTACTTCTTCAGCGAAGTACTCAGTGGGTAATAAAATACGTGTATCGTCGGGAGTGCGGGTCAATTAGCGTGAGGAGGTCGGCGCGTGGGAGCTGTACCGAGTCTGGGGCATGCCAGCGTGTCTAGGGTGCGAGTGGATAAGCACAACCTTGATCTGGTGATGGTGTAGGCGTGTAGGGGTCTATACTAATTGGTGTTATTTTTAATGCTGATGGTGATGCCGCCGCTTTTTTTAGAGAGCGATCTCGGGGGGGGAACATTCACTACCTGTGTTTCGCCTTGACGTTAGACATGCCATAAATCCCCTTCATGGGGCAGAAACCACAGGAGGGTAAGTAGGTCGGAGGAGCGATTTGTACGGTGGCACTTTTGGAATTGCGGAAATGGCCGGAGTGATGCTGTCAGTCAGAGTCTGAGCGTTAGGAAGGGTGTGGGTGATAAACTTGATCAATTTGGCCGAGTTCGATCTCATGAATCACTGTTGAATTTTGGCGATCGAGTCTGGGCCTCCTAAGGCGGACGTCTGAGCGGGAGTCGCTGAGGAAGGGAGGGGAGGCGCAGAGGAGGAGTTTACTTAAAGGGGCGGGGCGGATAATCTCCCTCGAGGAAGGGGCGGATACTCGGGGAAGGTGTGGTTAGTCTTCATCGGGGGAGGGGCGGCCGTGCATCCACGGTGTGATCTCCATCGCAATTGGGTCTTTGGGGATCAGATGTTTCTGACTCCTCGTCGGAGATCCATATAAAAAAATATGTTTTAATTATAATAATTGGTATTAACAATTGCATACTTTAGTCTTGGTGTGATATTCGACTACCTCGTGGTGCTCATCTCTCCCATTCCCATGGTGAGCTCGAATTCATTAGTCAACAACCATTCTCTCATTAATGACACTTATGTTTATATATATAATGTGTGTGCAATAACCTGGCCTCGTACCTTGTGTTGGACAGCTCTGGTTAGCGGCCGGGCTCCCAGGCTCGCTAGTCTGCTAATGCAAGTCCTCGGCGGACTGCAGTCTCCGGCTCCTCGCGGCCGAGCCATGCTGCGTGCCATGAGGCGAGTCCTGCTGTGCTTGCTGGCTTCAGCGTCGGCCTCGGTGATGGTCAAAGGAGAGCTGGGCGCAGGTAACTAGCCACATATAATATTTCTTGCAAGTATTCGCAACGCTAAGAAGACGTAGGGGATTGTGGTCAAATTGTTTCGTGTGGTCTGCGATGGGACTGTAGCGGTCAGTGTAAATACACCGCTACATTATTTGTCTTGGTTAGCTCCGCCCCTGCCGCAGGTAAAGACTTTCTAATTTTACGACAACCCCTACACCCTAGCGATAAGGCCACCCACGCCACAGAGAGACGCAGACACTCGACTAGTAACCACGTAATATTCTTTTGTCCATCTTAATAAACGAATACGCAAACATTTCGCCAGCCTTTTGATCTACATCCACATCAATAAGCAACATAACATCAACGGCGAAAGGACCTTCTCTAAGGCCGTGCTGTCCGCCTCCTTGTCCGGTCCACCCAGCCTCCGACGCCCCCGGGGTGGCTGCACACATCCTCAACACGAGCGCCTAGTGACTAGGACCTAGTCACTGGGACCGAGTGCAAATCATAGAGCTCAGCGCTGTGGCGTCTCCTCCGAACGACGCCGCAGGGACCCTTTCGTCTGTTTTCTCAGTGTCCGTGTTTCCAGTGCTGACTTGATGGGGTCCAGAACAACGTGCGTTTTATTTTTTGATACTACTTAAAACCCTTTTGCTTCAAAATCAAATTATTAAATGGAGAGAAAATTTAATTTGTTTTGAGTCCATTGGAAAATATTTTTACGCGAAAAAATACTACCGATCGAAAACAAGAATTCTCGTGTATTTACTGAGCTAAAGCAAATGGCTCTCCATTCTACAAAGTGCTTAGCTATTTAAGTACACAATTAGTATTAAAATATATTTACTCCTCTATCTTTACCAAGGCTGTTCTTAGAATATCTTCATGAGCATTTTGTAATGTATTGAATCAAACACGTCTATTCAGTACAGCGTTTATTATAAGACTGACCAAAGTGTGAGCATGCAACATAGATTCCATTATTATATTCTACCTACATTACACATTTATTTATGCAGAATAAAATATACAAGGAATAACGTCGATAAAATAATCAACCTTAATGCATTTTCATACAATTTCTATTTTATATACATTTGTATCAATATTCACTACTATAATATCCTGGGAAAACTTGCAGAAAAAGTAATTACAACAAATTGAAAGGTCTGTAGGACGCTTAGAATCACTCTGCATACGAAGCCGTTTCAGAGGGAACTGCAACTGCGGATTAAGTGGTGTTTCCAATGAAGGTCCCTGGACACTCGACGCATCGAAGTGCATTTGGAAACTGGATCTCTCCAGAAAATATTTGCATAAATATATATAATATATGTATTTCCATCACATTGTCTAAGTATTTTGCATGATTTATTGGGGTAATTTATATTCGGCGAGAAAAACTGTTTGTTTGAGTCTGGACTAACTTATATATGGTTCCTCTGCGTATTGAAGAGTAACTGTTACAGGTGATGGCTGCGAGGACGAGGTCACGGAGCAAGCTGAAGTCTGCACCGACTTGCGCCAGTGCCAGTGGGCTATCGACAGGCTGCGCAAGGGGATCGTCCCCCAGGCAAGTGCCAACACTGACTATGCACACACATATACAAAGCTTCCCATTGCATCCAAGTAAATGAATTTGTAGAATCATTATAGAAATTAATCCCCATGGTGGCACCACGAACAGCTGTCATCCCAGATGTTCCTGGCTCTTATAAATATACACCTTTTTGCTTATAGAAGTCTAAGCCTACAAAATAACACATAGATTCATGAGAAAAGCCGCACAACTCAGGTGATGTTCTTAAGTACTCTGCTTCTGTTTGCAGACCTGCACCCACCGAGGAACCGTGCCGGTGGTGTGCTGCGTCAGCCCCGAAGACTTCAGCCCTCGGCTCCAGCCCAGCGACGACTGCCCCTCCATACCCGCCAGCGCAGTCAGGGTCGCCAAGACCGGACAGAAGGCCTGGGACAGTGAGAGTCTTCTTGTTACAGCGGTCGCACCTCCACTCAAGCGCATTAGACTATTACGCTGATAATTAGTATGATACATTCTAAAAGGCCTGTTTGGATTTCTAGAAATTTTAATTTACTTTCAGTAATCAACACTTTTTGGTTTGATTTTGGACTCCCTGCACGCCACTCCTTTAAACAAATTCTACCGTAAAGCAATTGTAGCAATACACGCGTATAATAGAAAATAGCGGAGTAATAAAATACAAGGATACATAAGATAAGAGAGGGTAGTAATCAAATATGTTTCCAGAGTGCATAGACCTTGCGGAGACTGTGTATCGGTGTGTGTATGAGCCAACTTTGCTGATCGGCGCCACGAAGGTGCGGCTGGACACTTGCGAGCAGAAGGGCGTGGAGCTCGTCGTGGGAGGCACACTTGCCGGGGACAGGGAGTTCCCTCACATGGTCAGTCTAACTTGTATTTCGTAGCCTACCTACCATTCAGAAGATATAGTTATCTTACTTCTAACATTTTGCATCGCACACATGAAGATTCCAATTTTCTTACGAGGATTTTGCCCCAATAGTACTGTAACGTAGGTAGTATTGATATGATACAGGAGCTATGTTACATGCTCACACTCAGTCAGTCTTACAATAAACACTGTACGGAATAGACGTGTTTCATTCAATACATCACAAGTACATTTGTCGATCAATCAGAAAAATAATTATACCAATTAATATAATCGACCTCCAAACACCCCTGTAATCGGATTTTCGTGCTTGTTGTGACTGTAAAAACCGGCAATTTTTTAAACATACTTTAGGATTTTCCACAATTTGATTTTTTTAGGTGCTGCTTGGGTACGGGCCACTCGAGACAGCTTCGTGGGAGTGCGGTGGAATCCTCATCAGTGAGCGGTGGGTCCTCACTGCTGGGCATTGTCAAAGTCGGAAATCTCTGTAAGTTATTCAATACCCGAAGTTAGCATGGTCAGATCGTCACGTCACCCTTGAATATAGCATGTAGAGACAATAAAATCCCGATCTGGAGTTATTAGGCTCACGCTACTTGCAGTTGGCTGGAGATGGCCTGATTGGTTTGAGTGTGTTTTAATTTAATTATCTAATATATATAATAGCCATTTTGTGTGTATGTATGTATGTTTCGATTTTTGGTTTTCTATAGAATATCTTAAAAGATACAACGCTGATTTTTTGCACATAAGTTAAGTCAATTTTTCCGCAGCTATGTGCCGAATTTCAAGACGATAGGATAATATTTTTATTTAAAAACTAATTTAATAAGGCTATAAAATATGCTTTAGCGAGTTTCAATATGTACGAATTATATGATTCTGTTCTTCACCGCGAGAATTTCAAATTTAGAACTTTTACAAAAAAAACAAATTTTGGATGCTTCTAAGAAATTTCCAGCTTATGTCAGTTTGACACAAACGCCATCTCTATTTTTTTATCGAAATTGCATTAGAAATTATTAATCACATCATTAATAACTCAAAATAACACCTTCTACGCACAGAAAACGTAATTTAAAAAGAATTGCACAATTGAACGTGATAAAGACTGCATCAAATAAATGAAAGTGCAGTGAAAAGTGATGTGTTGTTTGTGACAGGAAATGTGACATAAATGTCAAGCAATGAGTTGGAAGGAAAACGTGAGCAGCGTCTTCTTAAAATTCGAGTACGCGCATCGACCTCAAGACAAAAAGAAACTGATGCACAGCGAACGCTGCGTTTGTCTTCGGATTAATTAATGTGACCTGTCGATTCTGCAATGCTTTACATTATCAAGCAGAAAACCCATCAGATGGAAAGTTCAATGATTACTATCACAAAGGTAAAATGAAACTACCAGCAAGACCTATTTACCCAGTATATTTAAAGAATATTTATAATGGAAATTTCAAGAGAAAAATAAGATCATACAATAACAGTATATCTTTTGCATCAATGGGAGCTAAATTAGCAGGTTCAGTGGCAGAATCAGGACCACTCTGCTTCAAAGTTCAAGTCCAAATATATCACAGAACTTCACACCTTCATCCAACTGATGGTACAAAACGAAAGCTTACGAAAGATTCATCTAATTGTCAGCCAAACATATGTTCAAACACTATTGCATCGTTCATCGAATCCGTCATTTTTTAACGGGCTACATTTCTAGTAATATAATAATTTGAGTTTTGAAACATGAATGGTTGCATGGTTGAATGGTTGATTTCAGATCTAACGTCACATATGTGCGCTTGGGTGGGTCCAATGTGGACGCCCGCCCGGAGCCAAACAACACGTATGCTGTAGCTAGCTTCTTGCGGCACCCGGACTACAAGGGACATCGCATCTACAATGACATCGCCCTGCTCCAGCTGGACAGAGTGTGAGTGCTCGTTTACTTATTTAATAGTATGCTAGTTATCTAAGAAAACGACGTAGACTACACACACAATATGAGTAGGTATTGGGAATGACTATATTCGAAAATGATTAGGCATTAGTATATAGGTGTACCTATACCTATGTATAAATGTATAAAAGACTTATACATAGATTTACCCCGAGTTCAAATTACCCGCAGCTGGCCTCGTTGGACTTTTTATCGATTTGCAACTATTTCTAGCCATCGGTACCCTTGAAATTAAAAATGAAATTCTTAAAGTTAAAGAGATGTCATCTGCAAATAACTAAAAAAGTAAGCAAGATAAATTCCTTAAAACTTGTGTAGCGGTCAGTGCAAATACACCGCTACATTGTTTGTCTTATTAAGCTCCGCCCCTACCGCAGGTAGAGACTTTCTAATTTTACAACAACCCAACAACCCCAGCCTCCCACAGAGAGACGCAGACACTCGACCAGTAACCACGTACAATTCCTTTGTCCATCATCTTAATAAACGAATACGCAAACATTTCGCCAGCCTTTTGATCTACATCCATAATCAATAAGCAACATAACATCAACGGCGAAACTTGCATAGAAGATCAATGGCATCGTTGTGGCATTGCAGGAAAATCAATGGTTGGTTATATTTTGTGTTAAGTTTCAAATCATTCACCGTGGAAAGAATCTTTTAAAATATAGGAAACTAAATATGGCCTGCGTTGTGTGTGATGTTTGTAGAGCAGGAACAAAAAAGTAGTTCAAGACCAATTTTGCCAGTGGAATAGGCACAGGAAATTTTTAGAGAGTCCATTACTAAAAGATATCAATCCAGTACAACTCAAATTGGCCTGACGGGGAAAACCTGTAGGTTTGTCACTCGTCATTGTTGTGCTGTTGTCAGAGGCTGATGCTTGCCAATTGCATTCATCTGATGATGGCGAAATTCTCGTTTTAGTTGTGTGAAATAAGATTAGAATCTGCGGCCCAAGGCTGGATCTCGGAATCCAGCGGCAGAAGGCCGGCAATTACTCTAAGGGCCAAAAAATATCAACCTGTACCCGAAATAATCCCCAGTTTATTATTTTTCAGGGTGGTATTCACGGCGAGTGTGCTCCCTGCTTGCCTGCACGTTGGCAGCCCTGTGAATGACAGCAGGGCCATGGCAACGGGCTGGGGACTCAGCGCAGTGAATGGAGTCAGAAGTAATCATCTTCTAAAGGTACCGCCACCAAGTTTATTCCTCTTAGGTTCATATTAAAAACATCACATTGTAAATTATTTTTAAAAAACATAGCGAGAAATGGAAAGAAAAGTACTTCTTCATAGTTCAAAATACAAAATTACTGTGTTAAATTTGCTGACAGGACGTTGCTGTAGTTAAGGAATAAAATGTTAAGAGGCTTTCCTAAACAAAACATAAGGATTATTTGAATAATTCGATAAAAAAGTGAAACAATCGAAGCTCAAGGAACTTAAATTGCAATTAAAGGCTCAAAAAAAAAATTGTTTGGTGCAGCATTGCAGCAATCTTCCAATATTGTTAAGGAGAGCTATTCTGTTTCATTTGTGATTGCAAATAAAATAAAAACATTTTTCGCATGGTGAATTTGTAAAAGAATGTTTGGAAGCTGTTGTGAAGGATGTTTTCCATGCTGTTGAAAACTGTTTATGCGAAAACAGCTTGGATTTAGAAATACTTTCTGGAATATCAACTGACGGAGGAACTGCTATGATAGGCGAAGAAAAGGGAGCTTTAAAATTACTAATAGATAAAATAGAATCCAAAGCAATCGCTCCAAAAGAGAGGATTTAATTATAATCCACTGTTTGATTCATCAACAAAATTGATGTGCCCGAGTATGATCGATGGATTGTGTTATCCAAGTAGATATAAAAACAGTGATGCACTTCCGCATCGACAATTAAAGGAGTTCCTGGAAGAATTCGATTCTGAATATGGTGACGTTGTATACTTCAGTCAAGTCAAGTGGTCAAATCGTGGAAGATGTTTACAGCGGTTTTATAAGTTACGAGAAGAAATTGACTCGTTTATTAATGATAAGCAAAGACCTGTACCAGAATTAAGAAATAATGAGTGGTTATAGGATTTGTGCTTTATTAATTTCTTATTTTAAGAATGTGTATGAACACAATGTAGTCATTGACTTCTCTTAACAATTAAAAACAGCGTTGGGTGTTATGAACGTATTTTACAAGAACGTAAAAGAAACGCTACCCAAAAGACAATAGATGTATTTTTCAGTAAGAATATCATGTAATACTGCATTAAGTGTTCTTAGAATTAAAGTGATTAAGTTGTGACTATGTATGTATGTTTAATCGTTAACCCCGATATATGCGAATTTCACTTAACGCGATTTTATCCGGAACGTATCCCTCGCGTAAAGCGAGGTATTACTAATGTAATGCATTTGGGCCAAGTATCTTGGAAGTTTTCATAGAATATAATATTAAAACTAAAAAAAATGATAATTTAATAACAATAATAATATTTTTAAAAAAAAACGCCATCTGTGATGAAATTGCAACACCAGCTGATTTCTCAACAGTGCTTTTCTCTGCAATGATTTAAATAACGCTGGCGTCAACATCGATTAAATTATAAAATCGTTGTCAACACACGAAACGGCCGTATATATCAATAATAAATATAAACGTCCGTAGTTAGCACATTGTATAATTTTATAGTCGAAAACTTGATTCATTTAACGGCAGTTTTACTTTCACGCTTTCGGTTTCGGATGACATTCTCGGAGCCTGTAGTGGCGGCGGTTGTATTACATATTTTTTTGTGTAACAATTAAATGCAAGTGGTGCTTTTTACTTATAGAAATGATTATCACACAATAATGAAGGCCCATAAGAATTGATGCAATCCTAATTTTCAAAACGCGTTTCGCAAATCGTCCAAAAAGGCGAATATGCACATATTCAAAGGTTGATTTCAAGGTGGTTTTTTTTTTCTTTCCCAATTAAGTCTGTGTATTTCGAAAGTGTTTTTGCGACACGAGTATCTATTTTAACATTTATAACATTATATTGAATAGGGATTTCGACAGTTGCTGTTATGAGACAAATACACACACACACACATATATATATAGTAACCATATAAATACAATTTTATATCCCTTTCGGCAATGAGCGACTCTCAAAAAAAGTAATTTTTAGTGACGCCTTTTATATATTACAGTGTTATTCTTATGTTTATGTTATGCCATATGTTTATTTAATATATCAATACAATCGACAGAGCTGTAGCCAGTCGGAATCACTTGTATATAATTCTCATGATAACAGGTTACTCAACTTGTTTCAATAGACCAGCACTTGTGAACTTGCCCGTGACCTCAAATAAGAAGTCACATTAAACAGTTATTAATTTAATTTATTCATCAACTCATGCAGAAAAAGGGTTTTTTTTTTACACATACTTTCCCTGCATAACTCAACAGCGAAAATAAACCCAAGCCACACCTTGTAAGCCCCAGAATCACGGGGACAGCCACACACCGTATTATAACCAAATTTAATCTATTTAATTAATTTACCAAAATAAAAAAAAACTTCTGACGTTAAATCTCCGCAGTATTGAACGAGACTTTATGGAAATTTATAAGCATTTCAATAAAGTCAGTGGAAAACTGCAGCCGACACAGTGAATATTAAACTATGCTCATGCATGTTTTTATTATTGATTTACGAGTGAGAAACAATCACCGGAGGAAATGAGCGCACTATTCTATAAAAGTAGTGGGCCATATCCTCAGTTACGCGCAAGAAAGCCACAATGAACCTGAACCTATAGTAAGAATTTCTTCTCGAAGGGGAAATATTTTAGGTAAACGATTCACACACGAAAAATTATTGAAAAGTGTTTCACGACTGCCGCATTGTATAAAATATTGTCTACACCAGTGTTTTTCAACATGTGGGTCGCGATGCCCCACTCGGGAGGTCGCGGGTAAAGGGAAAAGATAATTGTTTGCAGATCCCACACTATAGTAAATTAATAGTTTTATTAAGGCACAATGATTTTTTTCACTTACAAAGGGGTCGCGTATTCAAAAAAGTTGAGAAACACTTCACTCAATATCAAAAACTGAAAAGTCTTGCTACTTTAATACGCGTATATAAGTACTAATAATAATTGAAAACATTGCTATATTTTATAATTACAGGAATAAATAAATGCAATTGAGCAGTAACACGTAAAATTGACAAAATTATTGAAACGATTATTCAACTTTTAAAAATATCAATTTAATAAAGACGATATGTATACAATGTATACGAAAATTTTATCAACGCCTGGGAACATTCATAAATACATACCGATAATGTAAAATTATTAAATACAGTTTTTCTTTAAAACATTAAAAAATACACTGCTAAACCGTTAATAATTGCAAAAAAAAAAAAAATATATATATATAGTGTTTTATTCGTTGAAATTAACGACAAAAAGCGAAGCAAAGCCCGTGCGGAGTTTTTGTCGCGGCGCAGGTCAAAGTTGAATCAATTCCTCGACATACTAGCGGACACTAAACCAAATAAGGTTTATTTATAAAGATTGTTTATTTTGTGTGTATTCTGTATATGGATAATTTTTTAGGGTTTATTTTTGCGTTTGGTCACAGTCGGACGGTGGACCTCGGCCTTCAGCGGAGAACAGAGTCAGAGTCAGTGCGCCTTTACTTGCGCTCGGGTCTACACGTCTACACGTCTCTGGGGATATAACCACCACTGAGGTACGTAATACTTTATCTATGGTCAAATTTACACATCCATATATAATATATATATTTAAAAAAATAAATATGTCTTCTTTTTCGGGTGCCTTTCTTCAGAGGAGGTGGGCGACCAAAAAAAATTTGAATTCTCATATGCAGGTACTGTGTGGTTTTCTTGCATGCAACTGGGAATACGCCTCGCTACTTTTATAGAATAGTGCGCTCATGTCCTCCGGTGATTGTTTCTCACTCGTAAATCAATCATATAAACATGCATGAGGATAGTTTAAGATTCACTGTGTCGGCTGCAGTTTTCCACTGATTTCATTGAAACGCTGATAAATACATGTTTGTATCGTATTTGACGTCAAAAGTGCCTCCACGCGATGATGACCATGATGACGATCCTCGCTGCATCACCATCACCGGCCTGGAAGCGTCTACCAAGACCCAGGCAAGGTGGTGCGGTAGATTCTCTCAGTGCGATGCATGCCTCCGAAATGCCGCCCCACATCAGCTATCATTTGCCAAGTGTTCAGCATAACATATTTAATCACTAGATTCTTTTGGTAAATTAATTTTGGTTTTAATACGGTGTGGACCCTATTTCGAATAAATTAAATAAATAGTTAAGAACTGGAAAACAAGATAAACATTTGAAACAAAATGTAACAGACAAAAACAAGAAAGTAAACTGAGTGAATTTCGTGAGTTTATATAATGCAAACATCTTATTATTATTGATGAGGGGATCGTTGGATTTCCCTATGGACTGTTTTAGTTATAAATATATGCACTGAGCATATATTTATGCTCAGCCAGTGTTTTCTTATGGGAGAATAGTTTATTATAATAGAATATTCGTATCACTGCTGCCCAATAGCATTGCCATGTATACCTTTCTCTCCCCCTCGACAAGATAACTTCTTAAACTACAGCACTGTTTCCCCCTTAGCAAACAATGAGCACTGGCTCAGCATGAGTATATTCTCCTTTGAGGAGAGGCACTCGATGATGAAGGGCGAGCCTCGAGGCGCAATTTTAAATAGTATACATATCATTTTTTTGCCAATATAAATACAGCATTTTTGCAGCTGTATTTTTGGGTTTATAAGCCTCATATTTTTACACATAATTATTACTCATATTTTATATATAAAAAAATATATATACGCAATCAAATCAATAAAAATACGACTAAGACTTACGTGTAAAATCATAATCAATCGTACGAGTATATTTTTCGATCCAAGACAGATCTTTGCATATCTACATTTCCAGTTGGAGTATTTATAGCGGGACGTTTCGTTTTCGATACTGGGGCCATTTTCAGGGATTCGATGATCTCAGATAACACCCACGATATCTGTATTTTCCACGTCTCTAGCATTTGCATTGCTGTGTCCGGAATGGACCGCCCTCGCCACATTTTTGTCTTCCAATAAGCTCCTTGAGATTTAAGTATTAATTATTTTTCATGTATGTATTGTTGTGGCGCTCACAATATTATTATTATTTGAATGAAATATGTTTATTTCTTTCAATATATTGCAAACATGCTCACCTCGTGGCTCACCGGTTGGCACACTGACTACATAAATTTATATATCATATTTGAATCAAACTCGTTTAAATAGCTCAGCAAGTAATTTTTGTTTTAACGTAAATCTGTATATGTTGACGCTTGTATATTTTCCTAGATATAAAAAAGCGGTTTTTAACTGAAAAAGTAAATGAGATTTTTTATTGCAAGGTAAAAACTGAAATTGCGGACTTTATTTTGAAGAGGTCAGTTATATTTTTATAGACATTTCGTTTTTGCAAATGTTTATCAAATATATTTTTGACTTAAAAGACTATCACATTGATTTATTTTTTGTATACAATGATAGTTTTATATTCAAAGAATAATAATTAAAATTGATGCGCAGTGATATTTTGTTAACTAATTTTATATTTAGCATATCAAAGACACTGTCGACTGACTTGATATTCTAGGTTTTTTTTTTATAAAATTAGACCTATAGCGAATTTCTTCTTAGCACATGCTTTTTTATATATATTTTTTTATATTCTTGTATAATATAAAAAAGATGACGAAGGAGATGTTTTGGTAACAAACCGAAGGAGTCAGGTCTAAATGAAAGGAAAACGCTTCGCGAAAAACCTGTTCTGAAGGTATTCACGATATGTTTTTCACGTATTTCTGAGTACATTGAAATGTACATTCGCTGCTCCTACAAAACGTTGTAAACACCAAAACCTTCATCATATATATAATAAACAAAATAACTTAAAGATATTCTGACCGAATCACAGATCGAACATATTGATATAAACACACACACACATAATTTTTTTTGTCATTTCTTATAGTAATTTGCATATTTGTTGTTTGTAAGCATTTATTGTTACAAATCAATCCACTGTGTATATGAGATTATTATGCTCACAATATTTTATTTCTGCTTCTAAAATAACATACGAAGGTCTTGTTTTAATCAAATATTATAATCAAAAGTTTAATTACTCATAAAGGTATTTAATTGGTAAATAATTAAATTATTTGATAGCACACACGGGAAGTGACCGTTGCCTCAATGTCAAGTACATTAGATTGTAATTATATATATTAAATATTACTCTATGAATCAAGGGAGTTTTTGTACTACCAAAACTGGTTTATTTATTATCTTGTAAAACCCGAAATTCAGCAGTGGTGTGCGGTTAATGCACTACCAAGGCGAGCCGTTTTTTCTATCTACTAGTCTATCCACCAGGAAGAGTTTTATTACGAATTATCAGCTGTTTAATTAAAAGCCCGTGGATCAAATTTGTGTATTTTGATGTTTAATCGTTTATAAATGCCGGGTTTACCGATTTTCTCGGTTGCATGTTGCGAAAATACATATTAATGATGATTATTCCTATAAAGCAGTCTGACCTAAAAACCTGCACCGCACGTCCGTCCGCTGCAGCAGGTGGCTTGATCTAAGTATATATATATATATATATATATATATATATATATATATAATTAAATATTATAATTAAAAGTTTAAGTACTTGTAAAGGTACAATATTGCAAGGTATATAAAAATATATGTATATATATTTTTAGGCGTCTCTCTTCAGAAGAGGTCAGTAACCATTTCATTGAACATATCTGTATGTCTATATATATTCGTAAACTAAGCATCTTGACACTAGTTTATATACATATGTGTGTGTTTCCATACACACATACATTTACACACACACACATATACACACATATATATATATATCATACATCATACATATGTATATAAACCAATGTCGAGGTGTTTTGGTTATTGAATATGAATTGGTCTAATTGACCACTTATCGTATAATACTCGAGTGATTTTTCCACACGCTAATTTTATTATTGGTGACCGGTTTCGCCAACCTTTCTCGTTGGGGTTGTCAAACTGAAACCGGTCACCAATACAAAATCAACATGTGGAAAAATCACTCGAGTATTTTATTTAGAGTATTGAAATTCCACCAAGTACTTTGCGGTATATGGTAAAATATTTTAGGACGAGCAATGCTTTTATTGTTTGTATGGACCGCACGCCACTGGTGTAACAGTGTGATGAGTTTATTCGCAATTGGTAGTGTTTAATTTGGGCATGTGGACTTTGTCTTCATGTGCTTAAATGTCTCTATGAGTTTCAATTACATTCCCATTTTTTGCAGTGGCGTACATAAAGCTGATGCCACCTGAGGCGGTCCCCGATTCGCCGCAAAATGTTGAATTTCACATTTATTATATTAACTTGTATATATTATATATTAATTCAACATTATTACATAATTTATTTTTATTGAAAAAATGTACCGCTCCCTCCCTCGAGGCGCGCCACTGATTACTTGTATTCACTATTTGTGACTTGCACAATCTGCATGTCCAAGTTCAATAAAAATCAACACATTTTAAATTATAAAAATTCTATAACAACGCTCTTGCTAGCATCTTTAAAATGCTGTTGTTTCGCTGGTATTTTCACGCGCAAAAATCTGAACAATGAAAAGAGAAGGTTAAGACTATCTTTGTTTCTTTACACTATATGCAAGTACATGATTTAAATTCTAGATTGGTGATAAAATACGATTGGTCGTATTTTTTCGAGCGCAAAAATCTGGCGGGTAAAAATAGAGGATGTTTAGATTGTTTTGTTTATTGTGTTGATGTTTCAATTTGAAATTGCTATGATTTTTTTGTGATTTAGGAACTGTTACAATTTTAGTTTAATAAAATACAAAATACCCGATAAGGTCGCGACCTGAATACTAAATATGTCATTCGTAAGCGGAAATGGAATATTTATACATTTTTTTGGTGTTGCCAGCGTTCATACAATCGTGATTATTTATTATTTTACCCTTTATATGACAAGACTTTTCTATTAAGATTCTGTTTTTGTAGTAGACATATTATAAAAATATACAATTTTTTTTTTTTTAATAGTGGTTTAATTAAATTTTTTTAAACGTCGCTAAAGCTAAACACGCGTCGCGACACAACCGACCAATAAATTTCAAAAACAAATCGCAACAACAAATCGCCACTTGTCATTTTATTCGATACCTATTAGGTTATTGAAAAATGACTAATCAAAGTGTTTGTTGCGATATATTGTTGTTTATACATCAACAAATCTTAATTTACAACAACAACAATCTTATTTTTAATAACAGAGAAAAATATGTATTTTTCTTCTTTTCTTCTGGTGCCTCTCCTCATAGGAGGTTGGTGACCATTTCATCAAGTATATATTTTTATCCTGGGTCAGTCTCAGTAATTCAGCCGTACTTCCAACTTCCAGCTACCGGCGTAAGTTTATTCCTTCCAATGCCCTTATTTTCTTTGAGATATCCTCGGACAATCAGCTGCAGGATGCTGTGTTTATCGTTTCGAAAAATGTGACCAAAATAGGAGACCATACGAGTTCCCTTTCTTTGCGCGTTCTGTGCAAGACTCTTATTTGTGAAGCGGTCAACCCACGATGTTTTAAATATTCTCCTGTACAGCCACATTTCTGCCGTCTCAATTCTTCACATAGTAGCTATCTCGAGTGTCCAGTCTTCGACTCCATAAAGAAGAACTGAGACGACATAACACTTGGTGAATCTCCAGAATCAAAATATACCTTAAAAAAATTAATTGTAAATATTAAATAGTCTATCATCTTTTCTAATGTTTAACTGTCCACTTTAGTCTTGATTTATATTTTAAACTGATTTTATAAAATTACAAATGAAGTTTTGGTTTCATCGAATATTAAATTTATACTTTACCACCCCCCACAATGGGTTAATTGCATAAATTAAAATGAAGTATGCACGTTAAAACTCAACTTTGTATTTGTGAACAACTTATAGTGCTACACATATCAACGTTGATTTGGCAAATTCATTTTGTCTTCATGTAATCATTTTTACATTATATGGTATAATAAAAAAAATTTAAATAATATTTAATGTGTATGAGAGTTTAAAGCATTTATTAAATAATAAATATTCATATGGTCGGCATCAATGCGACTACTTTTTTTATAATTTCCTAAAATGCTTGAAATGATTTTATTATTTTTCAGAAACACTAAGCAAGACAAGATGGATTCTTTTCACGAGGGTGGCTGTCCTTCTATTCCCGAGTATTTCAAGGGAAAAACCATCTTTTTGACTGGAGGCACTGGTACGTTTAGAGATATTGAGATAATATTAATTTATTAAGTTTTATTGCAATACAGTCGAAATTGCCAAATATTTATTTAGAAAAATAGTCAAATTCATTTCATACTTGCATATAATGCTTCAAATTCCTGCTCAGTCGCAGAGCCACGGCGGTAAAAAGGGCTTAGCTTGGATGTGTCACCTGCCACGACGGGGATCGAACTATGACCTCTCGGCCAAAAGTCCATCATCTTACCACCGAGCAAAAAGGCCAAACGTTGATGCTGAATATAATATATTTTTATTTCCTAGTGGAAGGGAAGTGATTTTAAATTATATTTTTCAATTTTCCCTATCGAGTTACTTAAACAGGTTTAGGAACATTTCCTAAACGACCCAATAAAAATAACTAAGTCTGAAGTGACAAAAAATTAATTTAAACTAGTTAATTTTTTGTTTGTGAATCAAGTTCGAACAAGTTTTTTTTATGTGGTCTTTTTTTACTCAACAGTTTTACAAAAACTCGAATCAAATAATAGATTTATTAATTGTTCACAACAAACACAACGACGAGAAAAATCTGTATATATTTTTTCGACACCATAATGAGGTGTACAAAAAATTTGAGGATTTTTTCGGGTAATCGTGTACACAGTAGACGTAGACAAAAATGTTGTAATCACCGAGCTGAATTTTAAATAAAAATGCTCTAGCTGTTTGATGATTTTACCTATTTCCCTTAAAGACATGCTTGAAGGCAGAAGTAAGCTTTTGCGGGGGCTTTTCCTCAGAGGAGGTTGGTGACCATCTCACCGAACACATCTCTATCCAGGGCTAGTTGTATTAGTTTGGCTGCACCCGCTTTTACCAGCCACAAATTCCACAGCCACATTCTCCTTCCACTGTCTCTTTTTTCTTGGATTATTCCTTTGATAATCAGCTGCAGTATGATATGGCCAAAATAGGATACCTTATACTCTCTCATTTGTGATGTGATGAGTGGAGACAAAAAACCCAATACAGTTTAGAAAATGTCTACGATCATTAGTGTTGATTATAATTAACACCCAATATTCCCTACAATTAAAACCCCATTACAATCAAATTACCCTCAATTAGTGACGAACGTAACATTGAACACTGATTGACTTTAATAACTCGAAAAACAGGCATAAAATTGTATTTTGTCTTGTCCAATTGAATTTGCCTAGTAAATAAAAACTTTCTATGAAAATATAAATATAACCGAACAGTTAACGAGACTGCTAATACTTATCAATGAGTCAGCGAGAACCTTTTGCTCTAGAGGCACTAACATGCCATAAAATCTACTATATTTTGCACCATTTGAACACATACAGAGATTGAGAGAAATCATGGCTATCATGAGATTTAGAGACCGGTGCTTTGCCACGAGTGGAGTCTAGAGGCTTGCGACCCTCTGGACGTGTTTGAAGGGTATTTCACACACCTCCATTCGTCTGTTCCAGGCAACCAGATCTGGTTGAAAGTCGACAGTGTGGACTTTGATATTCTCTCAAGGTCACATTAATAAACCAAGTCTACAATAGTGCTACAAATAAAAGCGGTTCTTTGTGGAAAATTAACAATATGCATTGTTTCAGGATTCCTCGGAAAGGTGTTGATAGAGAAGCTGCTGTGGTCATGTCCAGACTTAGACAAGATATATGTGCTGATGCGGCCCAAGAAAGGAAAAGATGGAAATTCCAGACTGCAGGACATGGAGAAATTAAAGGTTAGAAAATATAATATTACTGTGGTAATATTATTTTGGTTTATTTAGTACAAACGGGTTAAAATGTTAGAAGTGTTGTGTTTTTGGCAGTTATGGGGCCATCTTCAAGAAAATCCCTGAAGATGGCCACAGTACTAGCACCGAAACGTCAGAAATTTCAACAAAAGACTTGAGACCACAGCGCTTCTGATGATTTGTTCATAAAATGAGTACAGCAAGCTAGATAAGGTAACTTCCAATGTGAAAGAAGTTATTTGGTCCCTAATAAAATAATCTTTTCCATAAACCGAAACATTGTAACAATACCTTTTCTATAAATTGTAGTAATATTTTTTTCAGATTGACAAAAAAATGATTGATTTTATTTATTACTGTTTTATATATAATAAATGCGTACTTATTTGCAGTTGTTTGAAAGACTGCGGACAGAGCGGGAGGGAGTTTTCTTCGAAAAGGTCATCAGCCTGAGTGGAGACGTCACAGAACTCGGACTGGGTATGGATCGATCAGTATTAAATTATGTTTTTGGGCAGCACGCCCACAAGGAGTCGTCGGTCTTCCGACAATTTAACATTTATACTTGATGAATTTTCAAATTATATGTATACATAATATAAAACTATTCATTAATGAAAAATGATCATCGAAATCTATGAACACATATATTAGTATATTTTAAGTAAAACAATATTTTTAAAATTAATTTAATTCCTACTTAATAACACACTTCTACCGTAGATATGAAACCGTGGTTATTTATGTTTTAAAATAATTTTTTTCAGGACTTTCGGAGAAAGAGAGGCAACTGCTAATCGACAATGTGTCTGTTATTTTCCACTCTGCCGCCAGTGTTAGGTATGGACTTTAAGTTTGACTCGCCTAAAATCAGATTTAAAAATAGTTTAAATTGCAAAAGCCAAAATTCAGAATATTTAATTAGAATGTCAATTTTATATTAATTAGAATTAGTAAGTGAAGCTTTAATTTAAATGTAAAAACATAATCCATGGAGGGTAAAAAAAAAAAACTCAGTTTTATTTAAACTGGGAGCAGAGGCGTACCGTAAATAATAATTTGTGTAAACAACTTCCAGGTACGCCACCGACTAGGAGATATATTATGAGTGCATCATAACTGAATCCAGAACATATAAATCTATTATAAAGGAAAGTTTTCCTGATGTTTTTAATCCTTTCTAGCTTATGAAAATCTAATTGTTTTCTGAATAATGGCTAAGACCATGGCCACCTTTGAATATTTTTAAATATTGTAATGAAATGAAACATTTTTTAAATATTTCAGATTTGACGATCCCCTACGAGACGCTGTACTTATGAATACCCGCGGGGCGAGAGAGATAATGAATCTGGCCAACGAGATGAAGAAATTAGAAGTAAGACAAATTGATTTAATATATCCCCAAAAGTTTGTTATAATAGTCTTTAATGGAATCTCTGAGATTTCCACGGCAGCTAAGCTTGTAATCACTTTTTCTAATATTCACATTGTTCTGATGTCAGGTGTTACTTCACGTGTCAACCACTTATTGCAATACTGATAAAAATCCAGTGTTGGAAAAACTGTATCCACCGCTCGCAGACTGGAAGAAGACTATCGAAATTGCAGAGAAAACTGACCCCGACTTGCTGAAAGTCCTCACTCCAAAGTAAAGTTACATTCATAATATTGATACTATAAAAATTAACTTAATATTTTATATATTGCTACATAAAATAATGAAGATTGTCAATCATTCAAGTGATAATTTTAAATATATAAATATATTTTTATAATAAATTCCTTTTATTTCAGATACTTGGGAAATCTTCCTAACACCTACACTTTCAGTAAAAATTTGGCTGAGCACGTCATCAATGACCTTCGAGGAGAATTTTCAACGGTCATCTTGAGACCTTCAATAGGTACAATAAGTATATTGACAGGTTTTGGCTGCTGTTTTTCTCGTTATAGTGGGTGGGGTCATCTTCACGGAATTGAAATATCAGCGGTTATGGGAATTTAAACACATCACTCGGAGGTTTTTGTTGGGCATATGAATACGTCTCTCTGCGAGCGAGTGGTTTTCGGCCCAAGCCCGTCGCCTGTTGATGTTGTCACGGAGCTTGAGAATTTCTATTGCCTCTCTGACAATACAAGCGCGTGATAATTGTGGTGAGCTTCTCGAATTGGTATAGATTTTCGACACGCCAGAAAAAAAATACCATAGACAAAGCTTTGTTAGAAAATTTGCAATATTTTAAATGTTTATTGGTTAGACTTTTTTTGTTTTACAGCTATTTCATGTTATAAATTGGTATTGATTTCAGTTGTATCGTCTTTGTTCGAGCCGATGCCTGGCTGGATAGAAAACTTCAATGGGCCTGTAGGTCTTCTCGTTGCAAGTGGAAAAGGTATGGAAATTTTTTAATGAGAAATACTTACATTGAATAATGAAAAAAAATTGCAATCTAATAGACGCAAACAAAAAAACAAGCATTTCAGAAGAACTGAAGTTTTCAGTATTCCTGAAACTGAAAACTTCGAGCAACTCAACATCCAAGAAACCAAATCAACTCAATATCATATCATATTTTATCTGCAGGAATCATGAGATCGGTGTTCTCTCTTCCTGAAATCCAATCCGACTACATGCCAGTGGACATCGCGATCAAAGCCATCATCGTGGCAACCTGGAAACACGGAATCGAGAGGTAAGTGCTCACTGACTCACATGCACGAAACAATGAGAGCAAAAAAACTTTAGCAACAATGGTGGGATTAAAAGTTTCTCAGTGATGGCTATCATGGTGTTCTTGACAATTGATCCATTGAGTGAGAATTTCAGATATTTTATGTAATATCAGAACCGATATACCTAGTTAGGTACATTTGTTTCACGCTAGTGTATAATTATTAAAATATTTGCTCAGTTAAAGCGGCATTGTAGCTCAATTGACCAGACACTAAGCCATAATACCCCTGGCTTCGAATCTCCGCTGATCCTTTTTTCTTTCATATAATTATTTTCTTATATTTCACTATTAAACAGTCTATTTGAAATTCTGTTGTTTTACATTGATAATGTGAAAGTAAATGTTATTGATTTTGAAATCCAGGATGAAAGTCGGTGAAGAGGCTATCGTCTACAACTGCAGCTCCAGCACCTTGAAAGATGTGACCTTGGAAGAAATCATTAACATTGGGAGGGAACTTGTCCAAGACGTGCCTCTCAACGACATCCTGTGGATGCCCGGTGGCGGTATTACCCGCTACAGCATATTACACTACATCAAGGTGAGCAGGCCTTATTTTTATCAGGCCCGCGTCATAATATCTTGACAACCCGCCTCCATATTTACGCCGTACCCCTAACATAAATTCGAAAATTTTAATACTCTTAACATCGTCCAACTGATAACATGGTTTTTTTTTATTTCAGATTATTTTGTTCCACATCCTTCCAGCTATATTGGTCGACACTGCCTTGAGGTTCTCCGGAAAGAAACCAATGTAAATATACAGTATAATTTGATTGAGGGGTCAAAAAACAATGTTGAATTGATCACGATGAAAAAAGATGCAACCACTAAATAATTTTTTTAAATTTAAAACTTAGATTTATTAAGTATTCATAGAAAAAATAAATGCATTTAAAATAGCTTATTTTTTCAGGTTGGTAAAAATACAACGTAAGATTTATATAGCTAATATGGCCCTGAGCTACTACATTCGTAATCAATGGATATTCAAGAACGACCGACTGATATCTCTGCGAAAACATGTCATACCTTCGGACCGTGAGGCGTTCAGCTACGACTTTGAGGTGGAGGACGTGTACATCTTTATGAAAAACGCACTGGTAGGAGCGCGCAGGTACCTGCTCAACGAGCCTGACCACACCATTCCAAAGGCGAAGAAGCACTATAATAGGTTTGTTTATTATACACAATAAGTTGGCATCTACAAACAGAGTGAGGTTTCGTAAACTATTCACAAACGAGCAAATTTAAACGGCTAGTAAGTTTCATGTTCATGACTAATCAAGGATTCTATACAATTGCTATTTTATATAACTGAATCAACGTTTTCGGAAGTGGTTTTGTTTTTGATTAGAGCAGTTCTTTAATAATCAAGTTTCATGATGAAAAATAAAAGTTTTAGACGAAGCTTAATTGTGCAACCTTTTAAAAATGATTCTCAGTAAATTCGTATATCTCTCTCTCTCTATTTATTGAGATGACCTGAGAGGTGTTTTTTCAACGGTATATGGAAAAGTCAGCCTCCGCTTACTATCATGTTATGTTGTCTTAGTACAAATGTCTCAAGTTATCCATGGTGTAATAATGGTGTTTTTGAGTTTCTGAATTACATATTTGGTCCATCGAACCATATACACCGTATGCATTTTGTGATTTGTTTTATTATTTTCAGAATGTATTACCTGGACTGGATAGTGCAGTCGGTGTTTTGGGGATTCCTGGTCTGGTACATCTTCAACTGCAGGTTCACGGAATATTGTCTCCATTCAATGGGAATTATAAATGTTTACAACGAATTGATAACTTAAGCTATGTAAATAGATTAATAATACATCCTTACCTCGCTTTACAGCCTAGATATGTTCCACGAAACTTGGCCGCAAAGCGAAAAGCCGTATAAGGAATTAATTATTATAATACAAATTCAATGGGATAGGTTCCAAATTTGTTAAATATGTACTTATTATACTTTTTACACATTCTGGCCATATTTTTTTCCAAACATGGTTCATTGTTGTTAATTTTAATTCCTTCCATGATTCACTGATGCTGTCAACAGCATCCTTGATGTTATAGTTTTTCCAAAATGTTTTAATTGAAGCTTTACCATCAGTTTCCCTTATAAGTTGTCGGAAATTTCGGCATAGGTAATATGCCTTAAAAGTGGCTATTGCACCCTGATCCATTGGTTGGATCAGAGCTGTTGTGTTTTTCGGAAGGTACTCAATCATGACATCTTCAGATAGCTCGGATAAATTAGTATGATGCCCTGGTATATTATCCAAAATTAACAAAGCCTTGTTGGTTAAGTTATTGTCTCGCAAATATTTTTTCACTTCTGTACAAAAGTGATTTTTGAACCAATCCTCAAAAGTAGCTTTAGTCATCCAAGCTTTCTTGATGGATTTCCATATGACGGGTAATTGATTTTTATTTAGTCCTTTAAGAGGCCTTGGATTTTCGGACAAATATATTAAAAGTGGTTTTAGCTTAAAATCACCCGCGGCATTTGCACCTAGTAAGTTAGACACCTTATAACCAGGCGCAGATTTTTCGGTTTTTGAAATGTACATGTGATCAGGCATTCGCTTCCAATGAAGCCCTGTTTCGTCTACGTTAAACACTTGTTCAGGTTTATAACCACCTCTTTCAATAATTCCCTTTCAAAGGTTGGGATGTTCCTTAGATGCGGCCTCATCGGCGCTAGCTGCTTCACCTTTCATTTTCAAATTATGCAAATTAAATCTATTTTTAAATTTTTCAAACCATCCTCGGCTTGCTTGGAATGTGACATCTTCAGCAGATTCGTCGGTATCTCCATTCTTCAAATTTCCGAAAATACTTAAAGCTTTTTCCTGGATAATCATTTGACTCATTGGCATTCTCCGTTTGTTATTGTCCTCAATCCATATAATCAATAGTCAAAATAAGTTTAATAAAAAAATACACATTAAAAAAAAATTATTTAAATTATACGTACCAAAAATGTCCCTAATTATTTCCAATTTTTCCAGTTAATGTGTAACAATCAGTAATAAATATGTACACAAAACACTCACAGACAATTCTAAACCGGCCGCTCTATGAGCACACATATGTAAATAAAAAGGGCTGATTTTTTAAAATATATTTATTTATTATAAAAAGTGCTTTTGTATTGGCAAGGACACATTTAAGTATCGACACTTCAATTGAAAACATCTTGGGAAAGCTTACAACATTCATATACCTAGAAAAAATATTGTTAATAACGAGACATATTGGAAGACTAATTTTCAGTACAAATATTTTTTCATCGTGTATAACGATTTCACTAGGATTGAGTAAAATTTTATAAAATAAGGAAATCTCCATTTGATAACCATTTCACAACCCTAAATATATCTACTGTATATTAATGTGTTTAGATTTATGCAATAAAATTTATGAGTAATAGTGTATAATAGGTTTTTATTCAATCTTATCACTACAGGACGTGAATCGATGCAAAAATATACTTAAGGTAAAAATATATCATTTGATATTTATTAATATTTTAAACGTATCATTGCGCTACATTTTATATTCACTAAAAATTTCGTATTAAAAAACAAATCAGCTTTACCATATTTTATCAACCGGGTAATCCATGTCTTCCCATGCTTTGATGTGGTAGTTGATTATTTAATAATCAAAACTAGAGATGTATAAATATATATTTAATATAATTTTTTGGGATAATCACGAATACGGAAAATATATTTTACTTTTAGTTCATTTAGAATTGATATGGATTAAGCTGTTTTCAATGTTATTTCTCCTGCAAGTGTGTCTGATTTACGAAATAAATCATGAAACGAAAAAAATTATTCAACTATTTGTTAGCATCATGCCCAGTTTCTGATACACAAAGCCATAAAAAAACACATTATACTGATGTTCAGTCTAAATTACTAGCTTATCAGAAATAAAGTACTTAATGTATCCCGAGTGACGTGTTTGGCAGCTTTTCAACTATTTCTGCCCTTTAGCGACTGTACTCAAGTGTATGTGCTAGGTAAACATATTAGGACAGTGTGGTTCATGACATGTGCAGAATGGCAATTCAAAGCAAAATAAAGGCAATCACGCACATCTTGTTGCACAACAGCTCACTGATGGACATTTACTTAAAACCAACATGGATATCGACACTCACCCGACTCAGAAATCACCCAACAAGTCAAGAATCAAATGGGTTATTAATATCTAGAATATTTCTCTACACGTTATTCTGTTCGTCAGTTTTAATTGGCTAGACTACATCATACAAGTATAAGTATATATTGTTTATTCTCTGAAACATCTGACTATTTGTAAAAACATGTGATGAAGCTACACTTCTTAAGCTGCCCTACATCACTATGAAAATAGCTTTAAACTAAAAGTACTAAAAATAATATCGGAATAAATATGTATTTAATAAAATAAAAAGGTGCTTTAAAAAATTACGTCATATAACATGTAACACGTCACATAAAATTTAGATAATTTGTGTGAATATTCTCAACTCCAACAAGTTCTCAAAACGATAATGGTCCTACTATGCCAATTCGTGTTTTTTTAAAGCATCTTGTCATAATTGATAGTAAAACTATTTACTGATTGCCGATCAAAAATCTTATTTCGGTGCGGCTGATGAGGAAAATGGTAATTTTTCATTGAATAAATATATAATCTTTACTTTTTCCCTAAAATCTGCAAAATAATCATTTACCGTCCAGCATGAATGCTTTTCATTATGCACTCCGTGAAGAAAACTTTGCATCATAAAAACTTCTATTATCCAATTGTATATTATTGATATGTAAATAAAAAAATCTACAAAATAATATCTACTCACACTTTTATAAAAAAACAAAGCCACCGTGATGTTAAGATAAGATCGCAGGTTCTAGCAGTCGTTGTTAATGGAATTATTTATTGAAGAAGAAGTTAAAACCATCCATTGTCGATTGCATTTGTTTTTAACACTTGGGGAGTTTTTATATTACCAAGTCTTCAATATTTATTTGTAAAATATTATATGCAGAAAAATCAATGATCACGTGAAACAATGTCAACACGCCTCCATGGCTATTGCAGCCCAGGTGTTGTGACTAATTCAACTTCTATGGCGACGCACTTGAGCGAGCCGAGTACGGAACCAATGAACCTTGTGTGCTATATAAATATCTGTCGCAAGCATTCTTGAAGTATGAACGCAATTCAGTCTTGTTAGGACTACAGTAATGTTTTACAAATTATTATTATTAAATATTTAATAAATTCGCATTTCTTACCCATACACGTGTATTGCATATATGGTGTTTTTAGGCTCAAACTTGAATTCTAGAATTTTTTTCCGAGACACAGGCAGGGTTTAAGGAATTGATGTCCACACATTGTATCTCCGTATTAACGCAGATGTTGTCCAAATGGAAATATTTTATTGATTTTAATTAATATACCAAACTAAAAATATTAGAATATTATCAAAACTCATCCCAAAGACATATTAACTCGGTGTTATTTAATTATTTAGAATAAATTGTATAAAAAATAAATTATGGCACATTTTCGACTCTAACTGAATTAACAGTCAATTTTACAATAATACCCCCCAAGCCAAGTATCTCCACTTCGGAATAAAAGTTAAATATTTACATAGTATACTAAAAATTATATCATTCAACTTGGTTTGATTTGATTGGTCAGATTCTTGCATGCGAAAACCGCCGACCTTTCAAGGTTATTCATATACAAAGCATTACTACGGTATTTGCAACATGTATAATGTTATAAATGTTTTTTTTGTAGTTGACATTTATACTATTTTATAAAAGGGCTGCATTATATTTTAATTATTTATCATATTTAATTATGAATTAGAATACATGGAAAATGTGAATAGATATTACCATAATCAGAGGTTGATCACACATAACTTAGCGGGGTATTATTGTAGGCTAAGAATTTTTTTAAACCTACATTCAGCCATATTAAAAAACTAAATAAAATACTAAATTGCAATAACAACTAAAAAATATTGAAATAATTTGATTTCATCAAAATAAAATGAATAAAACGAACGAAGCTTCAATGAGAAAATCGCAAACAGTAACTGGAACTACAAATATAGCTGCTTCAATTAAGACTAATCAATAGTCAAATATAAAAGGATATGTTTGAAACGTACTATTAAACTATACGAATGATGAAAATATTAAATATATAAAATATTATTCATTGCATAATTTTACTAGAGTAAGATATAAATTTGTAAACAGTTATAACAGTGTTAGGAGTTTGATGTCTTGTGTAGTGCCGCAGTATATTAATCAGATATTTTTAGCTCGGCCAGTTCTTTTTCTTCGTCAACCTCGTCTTCCTCGTCGGACCCATGGACAGAGGCAGCGGGAGTGGTGGCGCCTGAAACGACAAAACACTCTTTGTTTATGCGTTGTTCAATTCACACAAAACTTGCAATACATAATATTTACACTCAACGGTACAAACCACCCTGTATATCCACAGAATTCGTAAGCTAGCCATCTTTTTGCCGCAAATCGATAGAAGGTGTCATAAAATCTTGACTTGTTCTCAGCTAACACCATGAAAGAACTTTTCCAACAAAATCACAAATCAATATTTAAAATGCAGTATTCTGCCAAAACATGTACAACTACAACACAAAGTGCGGAAAACCCATGAGATAATCATAAAAACATAAGCCAGGGTGAGCAGTGACAGTAAGCTTGGCCGCAAGCAGGCGTGGTTCTGACCGTGGAGCAGTCACGAATCATCCCACCACGGCGCCTCGTCCTAGTTGCGGGGGTCAGCGCCTCCGCCGGCCACGCCCAGCCTTGCGATGAGTCCGTCGATCTGTTCATAAATAGTCTCACTTAGACTTTCCAATACCCCTTCGCCCTGTATGCCCTCCGCGTCGTCTTCCACCGTAATTTTCTGCGGTGCGCTCTCCGCTTTGCAGTTCTCTTCCTTATCGGAAGCATTGAGTTCACTATTCCTCTTATTGTAGTATTCAATGTTTAATTCTTTTCGTTCCACTTTGGCGGAGAAGTCTATTTCGATTCCACCGTCATCTCCGGTATCGACAATATTGCATTTAACGGAGTCAGTTTTCTCCGTTTTTGCATCGGTCGGTTCTTGCTGTGTCGTTGGGATGCTCAGTTCAATTGTTTTATTTGATTCCAATATTTCATTTGAATTTGAAAACGCTTCGTAATCTTCTTTTGTTTCATCGGTTATTTCTTCAGTTTCATTTGTTTCGTTAGCTGTTGTTTCATTATCTTCATTTAAGGATACTTCATTATTTTTTTCATCACTCAAAACCGAAGCCACTGTTCAATGAGAGAAATAATAATGAAAATTGTACACCTACCGCAAAAGGTTATAATTGATGAAATGTCAATAAAAAAAATAAATATAATAAAACATTTTGGTACCATTTAGAGGAAAAATTATAATGAAAATCAAATGACATTTAAAGACATGTAAATTAATTGACAATCATTAGTATTAAATAAAAAAAATAATCTTAAGATTGCTACAAATCAATGCCTATTTGTTCTGATCTTACTGGTTAAATTATGACCGTTCAGATAACAGAATTTTAGATGCACTTTCATAAACAAAGCACTGTTGCATATTTTTTAGTGGGACCTGGGTTTCATCTTTTGCTTTTATTTTGCAACTATTCACCAAGTCACAAAAAAATAAACCCACTCAAAATATTAAAAAGAGTTCACCGAAAACTCTGCCGTTATCATTTCATAATTTTAATAATAAGTCGATATCGAGATGCAGGTGTTAGGATTAAGAAAAAAAGTGTATTTAGTAAGATTGGACTCACGCGAGTGGGAGGGGCTGGGGGGCTCGCTGAGGGGACGGGGGTAGCTGAAACGTCCGCCCATCTCCGCCTCCACCTCGTCCACATAATCCGGGTACACTGCACGTAGCGCCCGCACGCGAGCCTGTCGGTAGAACTGTACAACAAAGCAGAAAAGCCTGTGTTTATAACAAATTTAAAAATACATATATTTAATCGGAGAACTAGTTTTATAAGAAAATTAATATTGAGTAATAGAACATCAAGTAACTGGTTAGCTTGTTGTTTCAGTGAGAGGCTGTTGACTATTGATCAAGAGGTTGCCGATTCGATCCCCGTCTTGACAAGTGAACCCAAGCTGACGTTATTCAGCTCACGCCTGCTCAGTTTAGTCGTTGACGATTAGTATTGACATTGCATGTGTCAATACAAATTGTTTTTAAAAAAAAGTATATGAACAAAAACACGAAAATGTATATGCGTTATTGCATGTATGTTACTGCGTGTAAAATATATTTTGATTGGTAGCACTCACTATGCCCAGATTTCTCCAGTCCATGAGGTCCGACAGACGCTCTGTTCTGTTCCTTTGGATGATTCTCTGTCTCCGGTTTAATCTAAAAATAAATAAATCATTTATAAATTTGTTTAAAACTATATTCTGTTTTTTATTCAAGTGAGTTTATTTTAAATTCAATGTTTTTAAATTATTGAAATAATGATTTATTGATTCGTAGCAATAGCCGATATAGACGTAGAAAGATGTCCATACCTGGCAAAGTCATACATGTACTGCGCTAGTTGCTGGACGGAGGCTTCTAGCGAGATGTAGCGCCGGTCCACCACGTAGATGCCGTAGGACATGGGGTCGGCTATGTGCTCCTGCATGAAGCATCCGAACCCTGTACAGCAACAAAGCCTTACAATCTAAGCAGTTATCAATTTAAGAACGCTAATAAATAAACAGTGAGTTCTCTATTAAGGCTAACAAAATAATTTTTTTCTGGTATGTACATTTCAAATTTATTATTTATCTGAACGAACTATAAAAATATACTTTAGTCAGACTA
This sequence comes from Atopsyche davidsoni, assembly GCA_022113835.1. Classification (NCBI taxonomy): domain Eukaryota; kingdom Metazoa; phylum Arthropoda; class Insecta; order Trichoptera; family Hydrobiosidae; genus Atopsyche; species Atopsyche davidsoni. The sequence goes on from JAILWY010000028.1 coordinate 1,399,851, forward strand.
GTTTAATTTGTTATACTCAATTTTTAAACAACAAATATGAATTTCCTTTGAACATGAAGACAATATTAGTAAAGTTATAAAACTGCAAGTAATTAAATTTTAATATGTGGGTAGATATTTTATTGTATGGATATTTGAGAATGAGCATTATTCGGGTGTTGCTGCCATACCTGAGAGGTTGGTGGTGATGCTGGGAATTCCCATGACTGTGCACTCGGCAGGGGTGTAGCCCCATGGCTCGTAGTAGGACGGAAACACGCCCAAGTGACAGCCGCGTACGAACTCCTCGTACTCCAGACCCAGCAGCGGATTTGTGGATGACAAGAACTCCGGGTGGAATATAACCTGAAACCGTTCAAATTACCGATCACCAAACTATTCAATCGCCAATAAAAATTGTATTAATATGATCAGTGTACATAGGGGAGGATATTTCTTTTACGGCTCAAATGATTTTTACCTTGACTCTGTCGTGAATAGTGTTGAAGAGCTGGCATCTCCTGACGGACGTGAGCACGGGATCGTTCCAGTCGTCCACCTGGAGAGATCGTAAAAGAATTAAGGCAAACACTGTAAAGCATGGGTGGCCAACCTTTTTCAGCTGCCGGGCCAAATTAAGGAAATGAGATTTCCTACTGGGCTACTCCATATATATGATATGATACGAACTACGAACAATGGAATATTCTATTGGTGGTTTTATATACAATAAAAATAAAAAATGTTTGCATATGCTCCGCGGGCCAAAAATAAACACCCGCGGGCCATGGGTTGGCCACCTATGCTGTAAAGTTTACTTAGAATATTGGCATCGTGCAAACTGAAGTCGAGCGCCAATTGGAGCAGATATATAATCATTAGAAGTTTAGTTGAACAGACATGAGCCCGTCTTTATGGCGTGTTCAAAACAAAGGCATGTGGTTCATGGAAAGCAACAAGTCAACTCATGGGCTTGATAAGAGATCTCCACCGGAAATTGCTGATTTTGTAGTTTATCGCAACAATATCAAGATAAACACCAGAGTCAGGTCTTATAACTATCTTTTCCATTTCCTCATTCTGCTTTTTGAGAGTGCTATTGCTATGGTATTTCGTCCAGTTGAAAAATCCATAGCTGTATATAATACTTACATAAGTAGATTACGATGTAAAACTTTGGAAAAAAAATCTGAAAGTGCGTTAATGAAACATGAAAAAAATAAACATGCAAGGATATGAAGTAATTGATAATTGTTACTAGACTAGAGAAGGTATGGCCCGTAGGCAATGCTGCGGAGTCTCAGCTTTTGTACACGCTCCACATTGAATCAAATCATGCGGAAAAATTTGTAATTTCAGCACAGTAATTTCCCGTTCAGCGCGTCATGCAGTGATTTGGAGAGTGGCAGTGGTTTTAAAATGATGTGTACCCGTAAATTTTGAAACAATATATTCTATATTGTTTCAAAATTAATTGCGAAAAATAAAAACAGTCTTTACGATTTTGAAATGCTCGCAGTGTAAAGTTTATAAATTAGCGCTAAAATATTGTAAATCACAAAATTTTGATACATTTCAAGATTAGTACTAATGTACTGAGAGAAAAATAACAGTTTTAAAATGATGTGTGCCCATGATAAAGCTTAATAGAAATAATATGTCAGCTATAGGAAGAGTTTGGATGTAGTATTAATGACAAAAAACGAGGGATTACTGGATTAAATATGAACGGCATGCTAAGCGACTACCAGACAGGACAGCAGAGCCTAGCTGAGCCTGTAGGGTATTCACGACTAACCACGTTATGGGTGGTGATTGGAGGAAGGCCATCTCGCTGCATGGCGTAAATGCAGCGCTTCATGCGGACCGTGTCTTCTTTCTCCAGTAGCGCATTGGGATCGGGGATGTTTCCGCTGAAATCATTAACGATATATATATATATATAATTCTGTTACTATATTTGATTGATATAGAATTGATTGATTGATGATTTAATCTCAAAATGGATATTCGTCGATGGTGTACTCACGTGAGACATGTGTCATACATCCTCTTGCCAACTTTCTGCTGAATTTCGTTGATTGTATCCCGCAAGCTTTTGGTGACGGCGTGTCCTCGCAGGCTGTCCACATTGAAATTGTTAGTCTTGGTGGGGAAGATGAGGAAAGCAACGACCGTCACATCAGGATGTGTGGACTAAAATACAATTAAAAGTATTGATTATCATTAAATATAATAAGCAAGCAGTTTGTTTATTAATTATTTTTGCAGGTACATGTACATATTCTCTCTCTCTATTGTCCATCTTGTTCCCTTTAAAACTTTTATATGGATTCAAGATGCATTACCTTGAGGTAGTGGTTGAGTCGGGCTAGAGCTTCGATGAAGATGTCGGCTCCCTTGTTGCCAAATTCATAGCGGCCCGCGATGAAGAAATACAACGTTTTGTCAAGGTCAAAGTTGAAGTGCCTGGAAGACAGATTGTCTAATGTCAACTTGTATAAATTTACCTTCTAGCAAGTTCTATCTATTAGAAAAAAAGACAAGCAGGGGGGCAAGCAGTATAAATTATTCAGAAGCTTTTGTGGCAGTATCTAGCTTGGTAAGTCTCGAGCATTCATTCTGAAAAAACCTGCCAGAAGACAATTTATAATTTTCATTAGACTTCAAACATCAAACAGCTCAACAATTTTTTGGAAGGGCGAAAGAGCTTTCAATATATCAGTCATATTCCAAGAGTATCTTAAACCTATTAGTTTTTTTATACAATAGAATATGATAAAATAAATACTTCAACGGTTAATAATGGATATTGAGATCTTACCCGTAAAAGTGTCCTCTGACAAATTCGTGAATCTTGTCTTTGGACAGGGCGTGGAGGTTTTGGAACTCGTGCAGGGCGGAGAATTTTTTCACGTTGAGGCCATTGGGAGTGATGATGTCTGCTTTTCTTTTCAGCAAGTGCTCCGCTTCATAGCCTATAAGAAACACAAAATTCACGAGAAACCCAGCATGAAAAGCAGACGTGTACGATTTCCCATGCAACAAAACATACAGTTACATTAATATCACAATCTTGAATATCTTTTCAAGAGGGTGAGAGAAGAGTAACTCCGTCAAATAGGCCGTATTAAATGTTTTACACATTTAAGTGCCATATTAAGTGTTGTACACATGGACAAATTTTATTGTGAGGGAAAAGAAATAGAAACCTGTGATCTCCGATACGGTGGTGAAGATATGTGCCATGTGTGTCGCAGCCCTCTCCATGCAGTACCTGTGATATATTTGTCTCTTTCCTGCTTCATCGTCCACTTTGAACTGAAATCAAACATTTGATTAAAGCTTTTTATATTTTAATCGGATTTAAGTAGGTAAAGTTATTTCACACAATTAACAACTCGTAAGAGCAGTAGTTGTACAAACTGAAAGAATTTTAAACACTATCTATAATTATGGAAATAAATCACCTTATGTAAATTATTGTAGAAGTCTGTGTTGCCGGCACACAAATACCTTCCCAACAGCGTTGCATGCGTCGTGAAAACGGTGGCAACATCTACATGACGGGTCCTGAAACAATTTTTTTTTTATCCTTAATCCAAGAATAGGAGATATCTGTTACCAGTTTGTAACCATGCCACTCTGTCTGAAACTCAGGAAAGGCATATAATCGGAAGATAGTTAGGCTCAATGTTGAAATTTACCTGAGGACGATGAGCCCCACTCCGGCTTGCCACTCGTGGAAGTGCGTTACGATTCTCGGGGGAGTATCACACCAGTTCTCCGCAGCTGTTCTGAACTAAAACAATTTTGTTTTAGCATTATAACACATGTCTTTTAGATAAAATAACATGAAATTGACCTACGCTACTATTAAAATTCAAATGTGCTTACCTCTTGTATAAACTGCGCGACCATGTAGCCGAGGATGATGGCGTCATTGGCCTCAACATCCAGGTGCGGGATGCCAAGGTTACAAGCGTCCCACAGGTGCTGCTTGTACTCGTCTAGCCGCCACGCCCCGGAGCCAATGTCAAACAAGACTATCTGTGGGTTACCGTCTACTAGCCACGTCCCCGTATGCAGCTACAAAAAAAAGTATTTTCATAATTCCTAAGCGGCTTGAAATTTTACTGAACGAATCATATATAAATATGAAGATATTATTATTATCAAAGAAAACACTATCAAAAATATATAGAGGAAACCGGAATTTGACACTAGATGCCAACATTTTTGTATGCGCTGTAGAAAATCATTGATATATATGTCATTTTGAAGCTGTCAAAATCAGTCAACAGTGTTTGATTTGCTTGTGAGCATCATATTTTTTTCAATCACAGCATTTACGCATCACAGAAAAAAAACAGCATTTACGGGAAGTTTTGCCTAGTCCCTTTTTTGCTAAGAAAACTGCAGCCGAAAGCCATCGTATGGTCATGGGATTGTATGGCAAACATGTTCTTGCGAAAACACAGTGTTTTGAGAGGTTTTAACATTTAAAAAGTACCAATTTTTACATCAAAGACAAAAACGGCCTGGACAGCCGAAAAAGTTTGAAGATGGAGAATTGGAAGCGATACTCGATCAAGACTCGTGTCAAACACAAGAAGAGCTTGCGGAATCATTAGGTCTGACTCAAGCAGCCATTACCAAGCACCTAAAAGCATTGGGATTCATCCAGAGGCAAGGAAATTGGGTGCCATTCGAATTGAACCCGAGAGAAATGGAAAGACAATTTTGCATGTCTGACATGCTCCTCGAGCGTCATATAAAGAAGTCTTTTTTGCATCGAATTGTTACTGGCAACGAATAATAGATTCATTAAGACAACCCAAAGAGCAAAAAATCGTATTTGAAGACCGGCCAACCAGCCAAATCGACACCGAAGAAGAATATTCACGCTGCCAAGATAATGCTCTGTATCTGGTGGGGCCAGAAGGGAGTTATGTATTATGAGCTATTAAAACCGGGTGAAACCATTACTGAAGAGGTGTAACAACAACATCTGATTCGTTAAAAGAGAGCATTGAAGGAAAAACGGGCAGAATGGGAGACCAGACACGAGACATTGATTTTCCAAAATGACAATGCTCGACCACTTGTTGCTCAACCCGTTAAAAACTATTTGGAAAATAGTGGATGGGAAGTTCTGCCCCACCCGCTATATAGTCCAGACTTGGTGCCTTCTGACTACCTTTTGTTTCGGTCGATGCAGAATGGACTTTCCGGAATACGCTTCACTTCAGTCCAAGCCATCAAAAATTGGGTCAATTTGTTCTTTGGTTCAAAACATGACCGGTTTTTTTGGGATGGCATCCACAAATTGCCAGAAAGATGGAGAAATGTTGTAACTTCCGATGGACAATACTTTGAATAACAGAATTGTACAAGATTTTCTTAAATAAACGCTCAAATCTCCTAAAAAAAATCCGGTTTTTACGGAATAGACCTATTAGAATAACATTTTTTGCAGTAATCAATCAAATTAGTTGTATTCACATATATACCTTATAGCCTTGTGACCTCATAGCGTTCACAGCGATGCTCAGCGGGCTATTTGAAGGGAATTCTGATTCTTCTACTTCTGTCCTCGCGCTGTACTCCTTGTAAGGTCCTGAAACCAGATAGTAGTGTTTGGAGATTAATTTGAAGGTGGTCTTGTATATTTAAAATTGTTTCAACATACCCAATAGGCAATATTGCTCGCCCATCTCCTCGGTAGAGATATACGCCTTGGAACGGATCACCGTGTATATGCCACCAACTGAAATTTTTTAAGACAAATATGTACTTTATTGTATCGATGGCAGAGTAGCCAAGAATTGAGAAAAAATATTTAAATTTTAGTAAATATTTAATAAGAGATCTTGTGTGAGATTCAAAGACCGGTGCTTTCGAAGAATATTTTAACAGAGTTGCAATGCTTACGCTACTTCCACTTACCAATTCAACAAATAGAAGATATCCTATCTCGGATAATTAGACAATGATAACGTAGGTAATAGGAAGGGAAGAAGCATAAAGGCAAGCATTTATAGGCAGTCGCATCGGTGTTTGGAATTCTTGCATCATGCATGTTTTTACTAGAGGATTTTCCGTCCCATTGAACCAGGAGACAATTTATAATATTAAATTGAAAATTTTATTACTTCATCAAGAATCAGATTCGAGTCAGTCACCAAACTGCAGACAAATCGTGCCACAATTACACTTTGCCAATGCATCCACTGTGCCGCGTAGTAAAAAGCTTATTAATAAATACTTTTTTCAAAAGATATATTTTCTATTAGGAAGGTATCAAGTGGTAAACTGCTGACGTACATTTTAAGATACACAAAGGAGTCAGTAGCCGTGACTCACAGTACAATAGGCACTTTTGTTGAGGATTATATTTCTGGTCTAGCAGCTTGACACGCGATACGGTGGAACCCCACAAGGGAGACAACTCGGAGCATGAACTCTCGTAATTACATTCATTCAAAAATAAAATATACTCGTGCGAAAAAAACCATCTTCCAAATACACACCATGAGTAAGAAGGGAGAGTTTATCCGATTGAAGAGACGGCCTTGAAATACGAGGTGGCACAAGTGGGGTCGGATTTTGTTCTTGTTTGAATTTTATTTGCAATAGATAAATATTTAATGACTTGCAAAATATTGACACAAGAAATGCAACTCACAGTCTATTTAACTTGACAATGACTATAACATATTTAAAATATTTTATAATACTAATTGGTTAGTAAGTGGTGTTGTGGATAGGGTTTTGGTGGATGATGGGCATATTTGATGTAATACCTTTGTTGGCAGCCTCCCATGCCACTTCGAAGGTCCATCGGTTCTCTTGGTTAGCAGTCTGCCCTCTGTCCAGGTAGGCACGCAGCTCATGGCTGGAGTCCACTCGGTAGAACCGACGGCTGGCCCTGTCGCGAGACATCCTGAAACCAGCACAACTCTCAATAAGAATATATTTCACCTATGTAACTTCCACCAGTTGTCACATGTAGCTGAGTGATTAATTTATACATATAATGTTTTATACAGGTGATAAATTTAAAAGCAAGGTAAGCACATTTTATATAAAATCTAATCAAAACATAAAATTAAATAATGTATTGGTAATTTATCATAGTTAAACAGTGTCGTTATAGCAATGAAATTAATTGTTATTTTATAAATATTTATTTTTTATTTATATAGCATATAAATAATGATTATCAGATCAAAGCTAGTTACAATAATAAAATATTGTTGAAATGAAAACGATAAATTAACCAGCTGAAGCACAGCTTGATTAACAAAACATGTTATTTAAGAGAAGATGCGATGGCGGGGAGCGTAGCCATATCAATTACGGCACCGGTCGCCTCACTGTATCTAGAGTTACATGCTCAATGAATCCCAGAGGTGAACTCAAAACCAATAGGTCAATCATCACTCATCACTCCACAGCCGTGCGAGTCAAGTTTCCAGTCCATGGTTTCTATCAAGGATACAACAGGACAAACCCTGTCTGTCCTGAATTTAGGGATGACATGGGAATTCAACTGCCACGGAGATTTTAGACTTCGTTAAAACTAGACACGAGATATGGAATATGTACAAAATCTTTTTTTTATTTCTTGGGAAGTTTATAACTACATAACTCTGTAAGAGTAGAAGGCTGCCAGAGAAAAAACAGGTAATTGAGGTTGTGTCTGGCTTGATAAATCTCAGAAAACTTTCCTCAGTGTTTTTACTTAAATATTTTGTTTTCCCTTTCAACCTGAAGGCATTTTTTTATTTAAACGAATTGAAACAAAATTATAACTAGTTTTTGCTTTCCCTAGTTATTTATAGCACCTTTTTGAAATGGTTTGAATTTTTTTCTTATGGGTCACAGAAATTTACTAGATTAAAATGGCTACAATGTCCGGGAACAAGTAAAATTAATTGCGTTTTTCATTCCAATTGAAAAATTATAGCTGAAGCTTGGAGAAAATACTATTTTATCTACAAGGAATGCTCTTAAACCCACAAAAAAAAAATTGACCATCTATTTTCCTGTGGCTACTTTCGTTTTGTTTTCATATTTCATAGTTCTGTTAATTTTCAGCTAATATTGTGATATTTATCTTATACTATGAAAAATATGAGGATGTTTACTATTGAACTTGCGTTGGCGACATAAGACGATAACAAATTAGATTACCAGACATCAGGATATTCATAATATTTATATAAAAAATCATAGCTAGATTATGTAATTCAAGGATTCACAAACTTTTTACAAATATAGTTGGGTGGTGCTCAAATAATATTGAACACATATAATATTTAATAAAAAAAATTATTTAATTCTGTAATATCAGACAAAGTATCAATATAATAACAGATTATCTGCCAAAGGTTGGAGTAATTAGGTTACATTTATTTTAAAATTGGGTAACGACGCAAGTACACATCAATGAAGGTTTTTTTTACAAATTTAAAAAAAAACCATATGATTTATTAATACATATAAAATATATCGAATAGATCACATTTTTTTTGTGAAAAAAAGGAAGGCATTTGTTAATAAATGAATTGACATGTTTACACCGGGCAAAAAAGTTCGGTAAGTGTTGTTATACAAATTGTACTCGAGATATATTAAGGCTATATTTATCTAAAATATAAACTAATTTATACAAAAGTATTTCATACTAAGTGAAGATAGAATCTATTTGTGGTTATTGGAAATAAATAAGAGCATATATTTGAATATAAAACTGCGGTGCAGAAGGAGGTGGGGACCTGCTACACTATTCTCCCTGAAAAAAAATCATAGCTCGGAATCAATATATATCAGTGAGATGGTCGCCAACCTCCTCTGAGTAGAGGCACCCGAAGATGAAGATTGACCTTGGGTATTAGACTTCTTAAAATAAGTTATGTTAGTATAATAGTTGATAATAAATTCGACATCGTACATTTATGTAATAAGAATTCTAATTTCACATTAGTAATCTTATCATATCAATTTCTTTATTTATAATAAGTATTTTGAATTAATTAATCAATTCAAAGATAATAAATATCCTAAAGTACCTACGTAGACGAACTGTACGATAAGAAATTAAAAATATACTTCTTCTTCGGGTGCCTTTCCTCGGAGGAGGATGCTGACCATCTCACTGAACGTATATCAATGTCTGCTATTTTATTATGTAAAATAGTGAAATGGATCTCCGAGTCCTTTTAAATAATATACTACAGCCGCAAATTAATTGCAAAACACGATGCTTTAAATTCAAAAACTTATTAAACATATTAATTGAATAATATATATTTAATTTTCGATTACACGGGATAAAATGTCATTAAACTCTAAATATTTTAATTAAAGTGATTATCACATGAATTACAAATTAGTATTAGAAAGTTATTATTAAAGTTGTTAGTGACATAAAGGCGCGTGCTTAACATAAATTTGTGTCTTAATATGAATAATTTATACAGAATAAGCAAAGATACTCACTTTTATTATTCGTCGGCAGATATTCAGAATAAACAATATTATTGAGAAAACTTTTAAAGTTAGATAATAAACTATCACCGATTGCAAAGCGCACTGTCTTATTGAACTCGAATCAAAATAAAAATAAGGCACACCGACGGCGTAAATCTGATACCCGACCGATCGTACTATCATTTAATTCATGAAATCTATTTTGAGTCTCGCCAAAAAGTTGACCGTGACTTTATTTCCAAGTGGAAACTCGCAACCTCGGCGGACTCGCCTGCGCAGGGCGGTCGGGAACGGAGCCGGGAACGGAGCCGGGAATGGAGCCGCGCTAGGCCGCAGCTACTTGGGGTTCATCACGCGGAGTCGCGACGATGCAGAGTTATTATCGCGGTGCGCTCAAGACGTCAGAACAACGCGTACGACCGCCTCCCCGAGCCGGCGCGACTTGTAAACTCCGCGACCGTAATCGCATTTCGGCGGGGCGAGCCGGCGGCGCGTGCGGCCGCAGAGCGAGACGGAGATATACGCTCGCGCGGGCGCGAACGAGACGGCTGCGATAAATATTAATCTGAGTTTGAAAAAACGTCAAGCGTTTTTTTGTTTTCAAGGTGACCTTGCGGGAGCGCGATCGGTAAAGAAGGTAGCCTATTTTTTCTCAGCTGTTCGCGTCTCCCGCCGTGGATATAAGTTTTTCAAAGAAATTTTTATTATCTTTACATCCCTGTGATTCAACAACAACCGAAGAAAAACTATTCTTTCGCCCTTTCAATGCATTATTATACCAGTAAATCATTAAAAAAATTAAGATACCAACAACTTTTATAATTTGCGTTATCAATTAGCATGGGTTCTGTACGATCGGATTTAGTATATTGGGAGACTCTTTTCGTACTTTAGATGTGTTTATGAAATTAATGTGAAGTTATAGTGGCAATAAAATAATTAAACTGTAATAAATTAATCTACATGACATTAAATATACAAGTTTAATTGTAGATATAACCCTCGTTATTGTCTAATATCAATAATTGTACAAGTTGAACAAAACATGACATGTCTTGAAACATTTTGGAAAAGTTATTTTTATTAAAGTAGCTTCACAAGTTCATGTTAACATATTGATCTTTGGCCTTGTGTAGCTTAGTGACACCTTTTACCTGTATTTTAACTTTTCGTGAAGTCTGAAGATTATTTACTATTTATTTTAGTTTAAGTGACGCTGATGCTATCAGATTAGATTTACTTGTTGTTAAAGAAGCAATGTGAATTGGTTTAATTTCATCTTTACGGAAGTATTTTCAAATTCTAGTTGAAAATAAAACAATGCATAGTAAAATTCATTCACGTTTATTTACAACAACAACATTGACAATACAAAAGACGGCTTATAAATATTTACAAGAGTATTTTTACACAGTTATAAAATAATTTACAATGATATTTTTTCAAGCTTTATAAAAAAAATGAACCCATACTCAAGAGGTGTTGGCAGGTTTTGAAATTGTTTATAAAATTACGTTCTTGAAATGAAATGAACGAGAGCGAGAGCCGACATGCCCAAGAACACAAATTTATCAACCCATACCTTTATACATCATTAACACATATCACCGCTAGAAACAAACATATTTTATTTACGTGATATTATTCTTAATTACGTAGAATTGGTTATGATGTGAGAATTAAACTCGTGGACAATGTCTTTTTGAGAATCTTGGAGACCGGTGACTTGAGAGTATTGAAGGCCGTACTTGCGATCTCATAAAAGATTTGGTTGTGTAGAGCAGTTGAGTGGAAGTGGTGTGAGCAAAAGGATCCTTTAAGAAGGTCGCGAACCCCTGACTCTACTCATCTCAAAACGCCGGTCTATAAATCTCACAATGGGTCAGAGCAGATAAGCTCTTAATCTCAAGACGGGCCAAACTTTAGAATAATTAGAAATCAATATGGATATATACTCGCTGTAATCTTAAACCACATTCGTAAATACTATTGTAAGTACCGTACATGCCGGCATATATGTATAATAAGACAAGGTTTAACTCTTTGAGGCACGACAGAATTAATAGTGTCCCAAATGTTAGATACGTAAATATGTACAGTGGGACATTTAAATAATAAAAATATGTTAAGTACCACACATGAATCCACACGGCAAAGAATTTAATTTTTAATTATAGGGTGGATTTTGAACAGCCCTTCTGTTCAAAATCCACCCTATAATTAAAAATTAAATTGACTTTTATTTCTGTTTTGCTTTTATTCACTTATTGATTAAATATATTTTAATTAATAATTAGTTTGGATTCTGTGCCTCAAAGAGTAAATTTTATGGTGAATTCCATTTTATTACAGATAACCTGATGAAAAAAGTCAATTGTGTAGGTGAATTGAAAAATCCGATGGAAAATATCCATGGCAGACTGGTTTTATATGTAATACTCCATATTTGAACAACAAATATGAATAGCCTAAGGGCCAGATTAAAAAAAAATTTGTGAGCTCTATCGCCTTTGAGTACTTCTTAAGACTGTCTGGAGTTTGAAGAAGCCCTTGAAAGATTAAAAGTGCTCACAAACAAAAATGATGGTAACCTCCTAGCCAAATCAACCCACTCATTATGATAATTGTGGTCGGGCGGCTTCAACCACTCAATCCCTCTAACATAGCGAGAATTTCAATTAAAACAAACATGTTAAAATAATTGATGAATTATATATTATTATTTTTTTGGTATAAAATTGAGTATTTTTGTCTCATTAGGACGTATTTAATATATTTCTAAATTAGTGAAGACTCGAATTCTAGATTATTTTAACAATTGTAGTAATATTTTATAGTCTCTCTGGAGATTTTGCCAGATGCTGGCCAACCACCAGTAAATAAATTTGACCTGTGATTCAGTGGAAGATAGAATTATATTTTCACATTTTTCAACACCAAAAACTAACCCCATATTTATGTAACTAACGTATACAATTTCACCAATATTTAGTTAATAGTAGTTTTTTTTTAAATTATATGCAGGTATACAGAGCAAGTAATATTATGATAATATAAATACTAGGATTAAAAGTAAAGAAAGAAAAATTATATATCTAAAAACTATGACTTGTTATCTTTCATACAAGAAATATATAAAGTTTTCAACATGTTAATCATTCATTCCGGTTAACCTAAAACATTTAAAATGTTTCAAATACAGTAGCAAAGCTTTGTCAATGAAATTTGTCCAAAGTTCTGTAACATGATTGGACATAATTTTCCCAAGAAGCATCTGACCAATGTGATTGGATAAAATTGACATTTTCTCTTCATCACTTTGAAAATTTGATTTTTAGCATCAGAGATCGTGCTCTCGAGGGTTGTGGCGACCGTTGTTAATAAAACTATGTTTTTGGAACAACAAACGAAACAAACTCAGGCAAAGATCACCCGTAAAACCTGTGAAAATGTCTGTGACTCGTGTGTCATAGATTTACCATCACTGCTTTTGGAAGATGGTAAAGTACTTTATTTTGAAAGGAAAAGTGGAATAAACAAGGAAAAATTAAGACAGATATAACGAATATACATTTTAGCACGGTGAAAAAAGTAAAGGTTTGCTACACTAGTATACAAACCGCACAAATCCTTATATTATAAGACGTGTTTCAGTCTGAAGTCATGGCAACACACCTAGTTGTCACGCATACTAGTAAGTTGGCAGGCTGGGCAGTGTTGTTAGTTGTGGTACATTTTGATGACGCAGCTGGATATGACCTTCATGTAGCGTTCAAACGCCGTCTTCAAATCTTGTTCCCTGGAATTTAATATAAATAACACAATTTAACTTAAAGTCTGATCTTTTATCAATATTTCTTCTTCAATAGTGGAAGACTTTATCACTGGTTATGGTCTACAGCACCAAATGATGACTGGGTGTACCTGAGGACGTCCATGAGTAGAGCGCACTGCTCATAAGCAGTCAGGAATTGCTCTAACTCTACAGCTGACCATCCGCCGGTCTTCAAAGGCTCAATACATCTGTGGGTGTAAAGAAATATTTTAAAATTAAATAATTGAATATAAACAATCACAGAATTTACACAAACAATTATTATTAGAAAGAAAATGATTTGTTATGAAACAAATGGACATAAATAAAAATATAGTTTTTTTATATTTAAAAGCATTTTCAGGTTTTATCTATCATTGTAATAATTAATGTTAAGTCCTTGGATGCTATCCAAGATTTATTTTTTTAGGTATTTCATCTCCGATACTTTCCAGAAGATTTCCACGCTACTGGAGCCGTAATGCTGAATCACCACAAAAAACGGTTCATAATATGATTATTTTTAAATACATATATAATACTCGAGGGATAATTTTTCTTCAATCAAATTTAATTAATGTTTAAAAGAGGACATTTTAAAAATTTTCAATTTAATATGAGATATATGATGAGATATATGATGAGATATATTGCATTTCCTCACTTTTCGACAAGATCCAAGAATAAAGAGCGCAGTTCCCGAGATCTATGGAGGTTACCCGCGACTGTCATGAGACCTCGTGTGTATGACCTGAAAATATATTAAAAAAATACATACTCTATATTTAAGTAATAAATATAAATAGCCTTCTATTATAAATATATTGTTCATAATATCTTCAAAATCATCAGTTTGAAGCAAGTCTAAGCAAGTTGTCCATACAAGGTTGCTATTCCGCATTGGATGAAGGAAGGACACATTCCGAACGGATAGAGAAATTTATGATTACATCATATTCAATTTTTTTTAAATAAAATTATATATTTATAGTTACCTAAAGTTCAACTCGAGCTCCTGATATGATTTCTCCAACAACTTGGGGCGAAGTTTCATGCAAACCAGGCTGGAAATATTGAGAAAAAATATTAATTACCATAATATTTTATCCATCAATACATCAACACCAACAGTAGGCGACTGGAAGAGATACCTTCAAGTTTTGATTTTTTTTATGGAAACCACTCATGCACGCTTTTCTACATGTTGATTTCCGATGATAGAAGTCTTTAAAACAAATTTTTGTAGGCATAGACAAATAAATGGCACAGGAGTCTTTGTCTTTTTATACGTAAGCGACGGATTGTGTATTTATGTGTATATTGATTTATATAACTTGGTGACGGGATGAATATAAAGATTTTAATCCCTGTTTAGTTTCAATGGCATTGGGCTGCGATAGCTGTGGAAGTGTGGGTTTAAAACCCACATGTGTTGTGAACACATATTTTAAACCAAAACGTTTTTTCATATAATCTTAAAAGCAGTGAAAATTAATCTTCCAATCCCAAGACATTTTGGGATTGTAAATTTTGAAAATATTTATTAGCTTCAATTATTTATTTTACAATGGTTTTTCCTGCTTGTAAGGCCACTGATGCACATCAAAATGCACTGTAATGCAATATATTATGTGATATTCATTCAAATTACGTCGAGTAGTTAATAGTTAGATAATAATACATAATAGTATGAAATATGGTTTTACTGTTTGTGTTCCTTTTCTTTGTCCAGTAAAACCCGCAGTTCTCGAAGATCCAGTAGAAACTCCCGATCCATCTCTGTGTCGTAGAACTCTGGCCCCGTGTAGCAATACGTCCAGCCAGACATAATAGCCTATAAAAAATATTACATCCAAAATTACAATTTCCCTTTACAAGAAGTAAAGCAAGTATAAATATAAATAGTGATTTGGCTGGCTTGAAGACCTGGGTTTTAAGAAGCTCTGTGTATCTGACGGAGGCTGCTTTAGACATTTGATTTTTTTGTATTATATGTTTATGGCATTAAAAAAAGTTCCACCGCTACTGTCGGTGTGCACAAGGCAAGCAACCAAAGCATACACAACTGCATTTCAATTTCTAGCGAGCCCGCCTTCCGGTAAACACAGTACAAGAAGAAGCCTCGGACACGGCCAACTATCGGCCAGCGATGAAGAAACCGTTATTGAAAGAAGTAAGTTGATTGTTACCTGAGCACAGTGGAAGAAATCGTTGAATGTCAGATATTGAAGTTTTCTTTTTGAGGTTTCAAACCTCATGCATCCTATAAATACGACAGCAGCATATTTTCTGTAATAAATAAATTAATAAAAATTATATAAAACTCATATATTCAAAATTGTATTTTATTCTGTACAAAATATTGGTGACTTCTATCTGACTATCTTACAAAAGTAGCTGGCGCCAGGCTTAATTTCATGCAGTTTACTATATTTATACGATGAATAATTACGTCAAGGATAAGATAAATTAGTAATGGGATTGTGTTATGCAAAAGGAAACTTTAAAATAATTTAAAAAAATTATATTTATGGAAATTCTGATCTTAATTAAAAAATTAGGAGACATTTTAAATAGAAACAATTTTTGAATTTTACGATCGAAATGAATACTTACTTAGCAAGTTGAGACGACAGCAAGAAATGCTGTCGTATGCTGGCCTCAAGACTTCCTGGCAAGTCTTCCACGGCCTTGAATACGCGCTTGAGATTATGGCACTGGCGACGTGCGGAGCGTGCCAGCACCCCGCCTCGCTCCGCAGCTTCTTCTGCTTCTCGACGCTGGCGCCAACTCAGTTTTTTGCCAAGCACCTCTCTCACCACCGAATCTTCCAATGAATAGTATCTGGAGCATCCAAAATATTTAATAATAATCATCAGGAAAAAAAATAAGATCCATAAATGTGAATTGTTTTATTAAAGAAAAAAAGTTATGAAGAAAAGATAAGTTAAAGGTTTTATTACTTTTCAATGAGAAGTTGTCTCGTTTGCGGGTCCAGTTGGAAGGAGAGTTGCTCCGAGAGCTTGGTCGGTACACAGAGGAGCCTCTCCAGCAGAGAGAACGTTCTGGAATGGTCAAGTTACTTATTATTTTCATGACGACGCAAGTCTCAAAGTTTTGAGAGATTTTTATATTATATAACTATCAAGAATATAGTGCAGGTTTCTACATTATCAAGTAAAGTAAATAATATATATATATATCATACTGATCTTAGGAATTGGGTCCGTGTGTAGTGATGTTGATTTTAATGTTGATTTTTAATGTTTTAATGTTTAAATGTTGAGTTTGAAGATACACATGGTGTATTCTAGAATACAAGGAAATAGTAAAATAGCGTCCTCAGACTCAGTTTATTAGTCAGACAGTGAGAATTTTGCCTGTCAGGACTTGGATTAAATTTTTACAGACTTCATACTATTTATTAATAAATATTAACACTAATATTATAAATGCATAATTTGAGAGTTTTTTGCTATTCGGAGAGTTTAGCTATGAAGTCGTAATTTGGTGATACCTGTAGTGGTCGAGGACATCGCTGGCTACCAAGTCGAGAGGGGCTCCAGTTTGCCTGACAACTCCTCGTCTCTCCAATGTACCCACAGCTTCACTCGCTGTAAAAAAATACAGAAAAATTAAATACACTATCTATTTTGAAACAATGAAATAATGATTTCATAACTAAAAAAAGACTATTCAACGAAACTGAAACATAACCTAATTTATTTGTAATTTACTTACAAGAGCATCCTTCTATCCAAAGTTGGTATATTTCTGGATCCACTAATGTGTAATTACTAATAAATACGTCAACATCTGCGAACATTTTTTAAAAGAGCTTTGCGATATATATTTGTCAAAACATTGATACTGACATTTCTATTTTTTATGATATTTTTTACTCATCGACATGACAGCAAGTATTTTGTGTTGCCATGTTAAAAAAAATATCTCTTATTGCATTTGTTGCCAGCCGAGATAAGAAAAGAAATACTAAATTATTAAAAATTATTTTTACTATTTTATTTGAAATAAAATTTAATAATTTTATTAAAAAAAATAATAATTTTATCTCATTAGTTTATGTGTGAATTGATTACTTATATATTGTGTAGAAGACAATAAACCTGGTTCGGTGAGAAATGATTAAATATTATTGATAATGATAAGAAAGGTTTTGAATTTGAAAACAATTTATAATAATATTTTTTTAAATTTACAAAACCTTTTTGTCCGCCCTTGCGGTCGATGAGCAGGCGAGTTGTCCATTTTACCACGAGACGAGTAGTTTTTGATTTGCATAATGCGGATCAATCCTTTATTGCAAAAACTCAAAACGTGTGCTGCCATTGACCCAACAAGAAAATAAACCCGATTCTCAATAATATCCAAGGACAGTAAAGTAAAGGTCAAACATTAGTAAGTCTTCAAAACATCTTTGCCTTTCATTTTATTTTATAAAACAACGTATCGGACGTAAATTAGTACTTCAAGAAATTTTATTGGAAATGCTGCGTTCTTGGATGATGAAGAGCCGGGCTTGCTACCGGGTGCCTTAATCTTCATAAATATCTACGACCAGCATGATTTTCGATCCCTTGATAATGGCCCCAGTAACCCGATAGAAACGTCGGTAGTTAGTTTACGAACATATCAGGCTTCTACTTCTTCTTGTTGGGCTTTTTCGGTGGAACAGGAGAGTGTGCCTCCTTTAACGCCTTCTATTTACTAGGTGATGTGTGTCACCATGGAGTTATTTTTTTGGGTTGGGTTGGGTGGATGTGGGGGGGGGGGGGGCTATGGCTTTTGACCTTTTGATGTAGAGGCAGCCCTCGAGGTTGTAGTCGAGGAGTGTGTTTATGAAGGGGTTCGGAACTAAGGGGGAAGTAACGTGTGACACCAGGGGGGTTTTATTAGATTTGGATGAGTGGGGGTTGGGGTGGAGGTGGAGATGGGGGTTTGGCTTTTGGTCTCTCTGTGTACAGGCAGTCTTCGAGGTTGTAATCGAAGAGTGCATTGGTGGAGGGGAACATATCAGGCTTTCTTGTTGTTCCATCTTATAGTAGTCAGCAGAGAGTGTGGCGGTGCTGCTTCTCGCTCTGGTAAGAGGCGACGAGTGAGAAGGATATATGCCAGCACATGTAAAAATTATGAACCAACCGGATGGGACTGATTTGTTTTCTTCCTGCCTCCGCGTTCTTTGCGGGTAGTTCATCTCCTACTACCTGCTATACTTTATTGCCCCCTTCTCAGCTCTAATGTGATCTGAGCCGATGATGAAATAATGGGCCCCATTGAGTTCACCCTGACATGTGAGACGTCAACCTATTGACCTCCACCGCATCTCGTTGGCGGTCTACATACTCAGAACGACACTTTAATCCAGGGACGTGCGGTAGATTTACTCAGAATTATGCATGTCTTCGAAATGCCGAACTATTGCCGAACACGCACAATTGCATTTTGCAATGATTTCTGCTTCAAATAGCTTCGCGCTGGCGTATCAAAGCTACAATGGCTACAATGGTAAATCATACACTGGATACATTCATCAGTCCTTCTACACCGCAGTTTTATAATGGAAGGAAAAGTCTGCGTATTGCTGCTGCCCAATAGCATTATTGTGTAATCCTTTCCTTACAAAGCTCTGGCGTTTAGATCTGATACTCCTTCAGCAGGAGCCTTACCTCGACAAGGTTCTTCCAGAGCACATCCCTTCACAATCATCATCAAGTCCATAACCGATCCTTTAGACACGTTCAGGGTACAGAATGGCAGCCATGCACAAGCAACAGAATGAGGAGAGCGGGAAGAAAACCATGAACACTAATTCAATCTCCTCCTGGGAGAGACACCCGATGAAGAAGAATACGTCAAAATCGGAATAGTTAAGGACAATATATTTTATTTAGATTTTTATTTATTGAATGGCTTTCGCTGGTCATGGCGTCCCCCTCGTGGTGCCGCCTCTCTGTGCCGCAGCACGGCATGCCCCCGATTACAAACACTTGCTTCGCGTCAATTGACACAATGACTTTAAGTTGATGATTGCATTGCACTCGTGTGCATGGTCACCACGTCCACTCCGGGGAGTCCCCAGCAACCAACCAGCCTGCAGCGTCCCAAGCGATTACCTGATGTGTTGATGACCAGCGACCAGGGAGGGGTTCCAGAGTAACGTCCTCGTAATTCAACTCGACCCGCAGCCGATCTGCATTAGCCAATAGCGCCCCTTTGTTTTAGTTGTTTTTTATGGTTTAGACTACATAAACTGTTGTATAGTTGTTGCTAGAGGGAACTCTCACTATTGTATTTCCCCGTAACACTCGATGTGTCTTCTCTCCTCTGAGGAGAGGCACTTGGAGAAGAAAGATGCACAACTCTTGCATTGCCCACTGATGATATTAATTTAGTTTAATATTGGTATATAAATATCTTTAATTCTATTTTACCGACTCAAACGTATAATTTTCTACGTAAGTAGCTCGTTACAAGACCGACGTGATTTGTTGTTTGTAACAAAAAGATTCAAATATCTTTCATATTTTACGCGTTATTGTAAACGAAAAGAAATTAGAGACGACCCCCTGTAATAATTATGACTTCCCCTAAGTTGCCCTTTTTATAGGCTCTTAACCTACCCCCCTTCACGCGTGCCCTTAATAACCTAATTCCGATAAAAAGAAACCTCAGTTTTGAGACTAATTCACTGGAAGCATAATTTTTTAAAAGCCAGAAACATTTATTTATTTATTATCAAAAAAATACATACATACAATTCAACATTACAGTTCAAAACACAAAACACTGTACATGGATCATGAGCAGACCTTGACCCAAAAATGTCTGTCATTACTCGAATGCAGGTAAAAGATTCACGCGGCACAATATCCAAAAACGTAGTAAATCCAATTATGTTTAATATTAAAGTACAAATTAATGTGCGAAAAATCTATAAGGAAAGCAATGAAATAAAATGGGGGTGGCCTGGACGTGGCCATGCATTCCTCGCAGCAGAGGTCAGGAGTTGGGGATGGAGCCCGACCTT
The DNA here is from genome assembly GCA_022113835.1 of Atopsyche davidsoni. Lineage (NCBI taxonomy): Eukaryota > Metazoa > Arthropoda > Insecta > Trichoptera > Hydrobiosidae > Atopsyche > Atopsyche davidsoni. Next base: position 1,420,190 of record JAILWY010000028.1, read on the forward strand.
TGTTAGGAGAGCCTCCATTGGAATTTTACAATAGAGATTGCTTAAAATCCTGAAGCTTTATTAAATAATATGGCACGCCAGCTGTATGGACTCAGGTTGGATCCCAGATTCTTGAAGGAGAGGTCCGTGGTTTGGTCGTTGTAAATCCCAAATTATAATACGATTGCACCTGTTCCAGTCGAAGATGATTTTTAAAAAATGTATATATTCATTTTTGTAAGCTTAGTTTTGATGGTTTATAACATAAATAAATATTTTTAAAAAAATATTCAGCCAGCGGGTTTGCTAACCACTGGGGTGATAATTCCTTGCATTGAGGGGCGATTGGTATTTCTTCAGGAATTTGTGGATATTAGAATTGTTTGCATCGCTGAGAAAAGATGAGGGGAGAATGGGATGTGCTGGCGGGCGGGTTTTCTAACAAAAGAATTCACCCTCCTCTCTATATTACTGATTATCAAACGTACGCTATTAATGATAAAATATATTTTTTTTATTCAAAAGATAATGATGATCCCGTCGATTGCGCCAATACACAAAAAGTGGGGCATCACTGAATATTAAATAAAAACATTATTTTAATTCTGAAGCAGACTTGATGCATTCATAGACGAAACGCATATTAAATAAGAAATGGTCTGGATCATGATAACGAATCCAATTTTTAAGATTGTAAAGGTTGTTATGGTTCTTTTATAAACTAAAGAAGCCTAAAGAAAAGACCTTCGAACGAAGTAAAAAATAATAATAATAAAAGTTCCCAGCGGAAATAAATTTTGCAAAAGGTCCCGGTTGTTATTTTTATGTTTTGGCTTGCAAACCGCCGCAAAGAATTCAAAACGAAGGGAGCCTGTCTTGCTTTATTTATATGGTAATTATTTCCAACTCGATGACTTGAGTAATACAAGTTCGAAACGACGAAAAAAAAATTAATTAATTAGCTATGCAAATTATAATTATGTACTGGTCCGTCAAGTCCATACAAAGGGCTGTCTTTTGAAGGCTCGGATAAATGACTCAAACTCGTGTTCCTGGACGCCTGTTTGTTGCCGACTGGTGGCCAAACGTTGGAGCTCACTTTGACTCATTTTTGCATAGTGTATAGGTGTTAGGTTAGGTTAGGTTAGGTTAGGTGTTATTACTTCAGCTGTTGCTGCACCGATCGCAATGCGGACGTCCTTGATTATTTTTCAGGGGCAACGACTTGTTAGTTAAGATAAAATTGTTTTGTTTTTAAGATGCATTTTTCTCTTTTGATTGTCGCTTTGTGTTGTCAAAGCATGTATATTTTTATCATGATATTTTTTTTGTTAAATACAGTGTAGAAATACATCAAACTCACGTGGTAATATATATCTATAAAATATACAAAATGTACTACGAGTATATATGCTTCAAATACACGTATATGTTGCTGAGTGTAGTTAAAATAAAGATTTTTGCTATCATGTATATAATTAATGTATATAATGTATATAATTATACATAATCAAAAAACAGACTTTTTTCTAAGCCAATTCGCAAATAGAGTACAGGAAACTTTATTTATACAGGGCTCTATTTTCATAGGCAAGTGTCACTGGAAATGTTTTATACCAATAATAGGTTTTAATTTATCTACTCATCACTCTTTATCGTATTTAAATTTATTGTACATAATACTTAAATGGAAAATAACAATAAAATAATATTTTTACAGCTTACGTGCAGCGGCAAAAATAATAGGCATATTGTCATTGTTTTTGAAGTGTTAGTAATAAAAAAATGGATATTAATCACTCGAGGGAATGCGTAATTTGTTATTTTTGCAGCAGTGGATGCACTTTAAATGATTATAGAAATTATTCAACAATTTAATCCTTTTTCTATAATATGAAATATGAAATTAATTTAGTCAAAACTATTATCATTATATTTTAAGATACTTTACTTAAATTAATTTTTTTTCAAAAGAAAAAGCACTGATTTCGATGGGTCCATTTTCGGTTTTTTTGATAATTTTAGAAAATATTTTGCTAAAAATCTACAACCCCAACCAAAATAAATTAAATGCAAAAAGTTAGATGCGTTCCTTCTTCTACACAAAAAAATATCTTATTTCTTATAGATTTACTTTTAATATGACAAATATGTGTTTTCCAGATTAAAGTTTAGGAATTTGGAGATCATTATGACCGACGGATCTGGAACCCTAAGCATTTAGGTTTTCTTTTTTTTTATTGGAATTAAAAGATTACATATAAACCTATGGTAAGGGATTAATTTAAAAATTAGAAAAACTTTAAAAAACTTTAGTTTTGAAAAGTCGTCATTTTACCAATTTTTTTAACATCTTCAAGACTCTATTTGACCTTGAAAATGAACAGTAATTAAATAATAAAAATTAGATAAATATAATTTAAAACTTGTTTAATATTCTGTAAAAAAAACCAACTTTCAATATAGAAAAAAAAAAGACAATTAAATAAATGAAATGACACGATTCGCAAATAAATATTGACACACACATATTTAACTTTGTTTATTGATACATACATTTCTTTTTTTTTTACTAGAATTTTTTTTTTTATTTCATTAACATTTCTATTATTTTCTCACACACACCCATAAATATTTCAGTATGTATATTTATATTGATTTTCAGTATTTCTATTTCTACATAAATTTTATGTCTTCATGTATAATACATTTCTATGCATTTTTATTACAAGCATTTATAAATAATTTTCCTGTTTATAATATATTTATAGAAGAATGCTTGGTATCTTGTTGCTTGTATATTAAATATAATATAATTGAGAGTACTTAGTACAATTCCATTATAAAAGTTTTATTAAAATAATATTTAGTTTCGCCAACACCAAGGATCTTTGCGCAGAGAAAAAAATAGTAAAAACAACACTAATATTATTTTAATAAAATTTTTATTGGCAAATTATAATTTTAAAATAAAAATTTAAAACTTGGGGGTATTATTTTTTAAAATTGTGATTTATTGTATTGTTGAATACATACAACCTTTTAATCCACCCAAAAAGGGACATTGCAGATAATGGTGGGTTGTTTTCGTCCAAGCCTTTTCGTCGAAGGTTATTGCGATATTGTTATCCTTTTTGTGAATAAACTTGCAAAATGATTTCAAAACGGCACATATATTTATTTTAAAAGGACGTCTCCGTTTGAAGTCAACATTTTTTAATTATATGAATTATTATTTAATTAAACGAGTTTTCAAGTTCAGGGTCACCTGCAAGACGAGTAAAGCTGCCTGCACGCAGATCACTGTAAGGAATGAATTGTATATTTATATATTGCAGGTTTATTGTGCCAATAGAAGATATAGAGTTGAAAGGTCTGGAGCAGCGATACTCAACCTGCGGCCCGAAACACTATTTTTCCCAAATAAACCTGATTTGTCTAAAATAGTAAACAGTTCGTCTGAATATCAAATATCACCCTAATTTGTTAACGATTTGTATTTTTTTATTATTTACTTACTAATTTTAAACGGATGGCCTAAAAATATGTTGCGGCCCGTGTAACATAGCAAACATATGCAAAAAAATGTTGAGGACCACTGGTCTAGATTGATTTATTAGATCTCCTAGCATCAGTATACCGTCAGACATATCTCATATTTCCATGCTCAATATGACCGAGTGTATAAATAAAAATAAACTAAAGTACCCGCGAGTCTAATACGGTAGTTTGGGATTCGCTTGCCAGGACTAGGGCACTTCTGTACCAAAAGGTCACGGTCTAGGTCGACCCCATAAAAGCGATAAGGAATTATTATAACTATTTTTATAAGAACTTGTCAACTAGTCATTTGTGTAGTCAATCGAACGGTAAGCAAAACTGCTTGCCTTGACGTTGGACTCACAGTACGCCACTGATATATATATATATATATATATATATATATATATATATATATATATATATATATATATATATATATATATATATATATATATATATATATATATATGTGTGTGTGTGTGTTTATATCTTACTTTTCTGGTGTCTCTCCTCACGCCTGTGACTATTTGGTTTTTCCGTTTTTCCGACTTTCAGCCACTGGCGGAAATTCCGCATCCACATAATTTTCCTCCTTCCAAGGCCCTTTTTTCCTTTTATTTTTCCTCAGCTGGAGGATGCTGTATTTATTGTTTCGAAAAATGTGTCCAAAATAGGAGACGCTTTTTTAACATTGTCAGGAATTGTGTTTCTTTGGCCAAGATTATTTTTCTTTGGCGGTCAACCCATGGTGTTTTAAGAACTTTCCTATAAAGCCACATTTCTTCCGCCTCAATTCTTTGCATGGTAGCTGACTCGAGCGTCCAGACTTCAACTCCATAAATGAATCTCCAGAATCTAAATATATCTTTAAAAATAATTATAAATATAAAATAATCTACCACCTTTGTAATGTTTAACTGTCCACTTTATTCTTGCTTTACTACAAAATTTACTGAGCCTTTTGTTTTGAACTGAAATAAGTTATGAATTTAATAAAATCACAAATGAAGTTTTGGTTTCATTGAATATTAATTTAATATTTTACAAACCCTTCACAATGGATTAAAATTGCATAAATTAAAATGAAGTATGTACGAGTATGTTAAAATTCAACTTGTGCTACACATATCAACGGTATATTTATATGAGGAAAAGTTATTGTTTTATGGAATTTAATAATTGTGTTTCTTCATAGTAATAGGATGCTTGCATTACATATTCTTCATCGAGTGCCTCTCCTCAGAGGAGGTTGGCGACCATTTCACTGTGCATATACTCATGCTGAGCCAGTCTTCATGGTGTTCCCGGGTCCCTATACATCGCAGTTTTATTAGTATTGCTGCTGCCCAATAGGATTATTATATATCATTCCCTTACAAAGGTCTTGCGTTTAGATCTGATACTCCTTCTGCAGCAAACTACACAAACAATACTTCCACCCCATCAAGTCCACTACTCCATTACCGATCCTTTACACACACTCAGGATACAGAATGGCAGTCGTGCACAAGTAACAGAGTGGGGAGAGGATAAACTCAGTAAATTCAAACAATCTACTGTCTTGTTTTGTCTGTTTAAAAAAAATATTTATTTAACTACGTTTTTTCACATATTTTGCGTACATAACTCACCTCACCACCTAAGCCACACCATGTAAGCCTCACAACTTAAAATTCGAGTACGCGCATCGACCTCAAGACAAAAAGAAACTGATGCACAGCGAACGCTGCGTTTGTCTTCGGATTAATTAATGTGACCTGTCGATTCTGCAATGCTTTACATTATCAAGCAGGAAACCCATCAGATGGAAAGTTCAACGATTACTGTCACAAAAGTAAAGTGAAACTACCAGCAAGGCCTATTTCCCCAGTATATTTAAAGGATATTTATAATGGAAATTTCAAGAGAAAAATAAGATCATACGATAACAGTATGTCTTCTGCATCAATGGGAGCTAAATTAACAGTGGGCCACTCTGCTTCAAAGTTCAAGGCCAAGTATATCACAGAACTTCATCCAACTGATGGTACAAAATGAAAGCAATTATTCATCTTATTATGTTCAAACACCATTGCATCGTTCATCGAATGCGCGTCATTCTATGACGGGATACATTTCTAGTTTTAAATAAAATACTAGAAAAAAAGTTATTGGTGACCGGTTTCGTCAAGTTTCTCCCGTCTCATTCAGTTTGATAATGGCAACACGAAAGGTTGGTGAAAGTATTTTTAATTTAAAATATTACTATTGAGAATATAGAAATGAAATTATCTTGCTGGTTGGGCTCGCCTGGCCGGGCCAGCTGATGGGCGGCGCGGCCCTTATTAAGCGCGCCCCGGGATTCCCCGCCACTCGCCGAGGGATCCCCGCTAGGCGCGCAGCTCCCGCCACTCCTCGCCCCGGCACTCCTCGCCCCCAGCACCAGGACCCACTGCCCTCCCTGACTCCCGGCACTCCTCGCCCCGGCACCAGCACCCACCGCCCTCCACACAAGTGCGGCTCCCGACCGGATATTAAACACCACAGTGTAAGTTTAGTTTTTTTTTTTAGTACTTCCCTAAGTGAGATTTTTTCAATACATTTTATATTTTAAAGCGTGTATACTTATTCTGGTATTTTATCTTTATCGAAATTAAAGTAGTCTTTTATTTTATCTTAAGCGTCCGATTTGATTGCCCTTTCTTATGATTTCACTACGCTTTTTTTTTTTTTACTGAAGTGATTATTTCCATTACAGTGATATGCTAGTAATTCCCTAAGTGAGATTTTTTTAAATACTATATTTCAAATGCGTGAACACTTATAATATTCTGCTTTTTATCTTTAGTGTCCGATTGATTGCTTTTTCTTTCGCTTTCACGGTGTTTTTTTAAACAGTGATACTTCTCTAAGTGAGACTTTTTAAATACGAGTACTATATTTCATACTTATTCTGGTTTTTATTATTAGCGTCCGATTTGATTGCTATTTCTTTTAATTTCACGACTTTAGCGATTGTTTCCACTTCCCTAAGTGAGATTTAATAAAAAAATTTGAACAAATACTATAATTCGATCCGAAGGCTGTATTGATTTCACGGCGTTTTGAGACCGGAAGTGATTGCTTTCAGGAGGAAAATAGTGTGTTTTTAGTGAACCGTGATAAACTGACACTTCCCAAATAGAAAGATCCTTTTCTAGACATTCGTGGGGACGGAATATTCTCGAGGAAGAATTCTCAAAAGTCACAGTGATGGGGCGCGATGGTCGAGGTGTGTGGGCTCGAGCCCCACCCGTGACGGCCATTCCACCTCCGGTCTGCCCGGGGTCGCTGCTCTGCGTCCCCTCGCCGGTTCTTCATCACCTGACCGGAGCCGGAGACGAGCCAGCGCAGTCTGCCAATTCCTATTGACCTTGACATCATGACGCGATCGCAGAGCCAGGGTCGAGACATATCGCTAAAAACGATTTGAAGTACAGACGAAAAACTTGGAGACTTGGTTCATGTGTGCTAGCTGTGTTTTGGATTGAAGTTTCTAACGTTTCGGTCCCGGTACAGAGACCCTAGAAAACCTTCATTTGAAAACATTTGACTCCATAAGCTTGGAGACTATTCAATAAATTGGCTGTGGTCTTGGGTGTAGCTGCGATTTAAGTTAAAATTCCCGACGTTGCTGTCCTGCTACTGAGACCATCTTCAGAGATGGGCCATGCTGAGTGGTGGCTGTTAATCTAATAACAACGGCTGCTATTTAAATACTGCTATTCCTTAAAACAAAATTAGTCTATTTATTTCTCGTAAATATTAGTTTTACAGTGTCTGTCTCACTTCGCCCCGCTGTCGCATTCACTCGTGAAGTGACGATAAAAAAATAAAAACACAAATGGAATTTGAACCCTCGGCCCTGTGGTGTGTCTAAGCGAGAATTTGAATCATTATATGCAAGTGTGAAATCGACGAGAACCATTATTTAATCAATTCTTCTTCTTCGAGTGCCTCTCCTGTGAGAAGGTTGGTGACCATCTCATTGGTTATTCTGCTTTGAAGTTTTTTCCTTCCAATGCCTCTTTTTCATTTGATTGTAATTCTGAAAATATGTTTCAAATATTAAACATAAATAATGGGTAAAGTTTCAGTCCGCGTCTCCGTTGAGTTAAATAGACTTTAAAATATATTCATAAGTCCTAACAGGACTGAAAGATGCAGCCGTAGTAAAATATACGCCAAGAATGTTTGCGAATCATACGTGCTCATTTAGCACTGTAGGTGCATTTGTTCCGCATACAAGGCCTCTACTTCCAATACTTACTTGCATACAAAGCCCTCTACACTTATCGCGATACAACCGACAACCGACCGACCAACAAATTGCAAATTGTTATAATTTAATGTGTAGTCCCAAAGTCTCGTTTAGTCACAGAGCCGCTATAGTTCAATTGGCTATAGCACCGAGCTGTATTTGTGTCTTTTCACATGCGAATTGATAACCTAAAATCGAATTGTACGCAATAAACCTGTTAGAGTAAAAGTGTGAATTTATTAAAAAAATATTATAAATCATTGTTCAATACAATGTAGATAGGTTTGAACATTAATTTTATTTATATTCTATTCGATAAAGCAATACCAGCTTTTTAATCTATAATGTGACCTGCCACCGACATAATTGATAGCATTTAAATGCTCATGGTTCAAAGTTGAACGTACATTAAAACAAGGAAAATCCAAAAAAAAATTAGTCCCTCAAAATGAGACAAATCAGACAAATCTAAATATGTCTTCAATTACTTTGAAATAAAACTGCATTTTTTGGAAAAATATAAATTTGTTTTTTTTTTTAATTTAACTTGCAATATATATATATTTTTTAATTAATTTATTTATTATATACTTATATATTTATTTATATATTTATATTTATTTATATATATATATTTATAAATATATTTATATTTATTATTGCAGTATCGAGCGGCATGGCGTGGCATAGACCGGATTCCGTGCCGTTCCCCTCCGTGTGGCATCGCTTTACCGGGCGGCGCGCGCTCGAAGACGGCTCGGTGCCCAGCTTCAGGGTGCAGGACGTGCCCCTGGAGCTGTTCCCGCAGGTGGTGGACTTCATGTGCAGCTACTTCATGCTAGACGAGCCCACCTGCAAGTGCATCGGTCAGTCTCACAATATTTGGATTCCTTCAATTCTTATGCACGAGGCTTGTTTCTTTGTGTGCTTCTGCCTCGTTAGGCAGATGTTGAAGGGAACTGTAGGATAGAATTTTTAAAGTATCTGGCATCTTTAAAACATACCGCTGAATATTGTAGAGATTTGTTGCTTTCTTCAAATTTGTATGCGTACATTTTTTCAACTGTTACTTATTATATGAATTCAAATTCAACACTGGGATATACGATATGCAATTTTCAGATCTCAAATCAGATCAGGAGTCAATCGAGGATCTCCGGCGTATGTGGTTCAGTATCCTCGAGGAACGTTGCTCCCTGGTTTGCATTCTTGAAGAACCAGCTAACAGGGATACAGCCAGACGGCCGAGCAGAAATCCTATCATTGTGGGCGTCAACATATGCTCGGTCACAGACAAATACTCCAAGGACAAGAAGTTCCAGGTATTTCTTTTGTATTAATTATAATAAAATTGAAATAATTTGTATGGGTTCTTCCAGTCCATGCAGTTTTTATTCCTGGTAACTTGGTTACACAAATGCAGGCTCAGGATAATTTAAACACTTTAACATCTTCTATGTCTAGTAATCCTATGCTCACTTGCGAGCGGTAGCTCAATTTATTATAGCATGGTCATGGCATAGTCAGCTGTGATTCGATACAAAATTTGTTGAATGTTTTTTTTCATATTGATAGATAATTGGGAAGAAGTTTGGTTATGTGATTGGCGCAGTGCTGCTTGTGAATAATTTGGTAGATGTCTTCGAGAAATACAACGTGGACAAGTACCTTGCTGCCTGGGGCCTTTCAGTGGCTAAGGAATTCCGTGGGCAGAACATCGGCTTGGAGATTCTCAAATCCAGGTGAAGACTTTAAATCTACACCCAAAATGACATTATTCATTCAATTTCCAGTCCCAGCAAGAGGCTTGTTTTTGAAATTTATTCACATCGACGTTTATTTATAAATTACCTGAAAAAGTAAGTTTGAATGTTTATATTCTCTAACTGTATATAGAAAGAGAGAAATTAAAAGCTCGGCTCGTGTCTGATAGAAGTAAGGTCCATCATGAAACCTATAGACCGGTGCTTTGAGAGAAGTGGAGTCCAAAGGCTTTCAATCCCTAGGGTTTGCTTAAATTATACTGCCTCCACTTGTTTTCTCTACATAACTAGATATGGTGGGAAGCCGCAAGTACAGTCTTTGGTGGCACTTCTAACTCCTCCTGGTAATTAATATATCTGAGTTTATATAGTATGTACATATTGCTGCTGTTTCAGGGTTCCAATGTGCAGGGCACTAGATGTTCCTCTCACGGGTACAGTCTTCACGGCCATAGAGTCTCAGATTCTGGCCGCAAAGTGTGGGTTCGAAGAAGTGGCAGAAATATCCTACAAGGACTTGGCTGAGAAGCACAACTACGTCTTTGAAAACATCCAGACGATTGCATCTAAGTACATGGTACTCCACATCAGAAACTATGACTTGATCAAATAAAATATGATATATTACAAGCAAGTCCTCCTTACCAGAATCAGTCATATCTAATTGAAAATTTGTAGATTTGAACATTTTTAAAACTTAAGTTATTCCGAGTTAATGATGTAAAGTAATAAAACATTGTAGAATTTTTAATTTTTTGTGTTGATATAGAAAATATATTGAAAAAAAAAAACATCAATAGGATTGTGTAACTCTTCAAATAAATTACTTGTAGATCGCTTAATATTTTAGGTAAATATGAGTAAAGAATTAATATTTTTAAGATAATTCAGGTATTAAATATTTTTTGTTCTAATTGAATACTGCATGACAATACGCCAATATTATCTTATTAATAAGTGGATGCAGCTGATTGTCCAAGGAAAAAGAGGCATTGAAAGGAGAAATCGGGAGCGCAGCCATATTAGTTTGACTGGCACAGGACAAACATATGTTCAATGCAATGGTCACCAACCTCTTCTGAGGAGAGGTATTTGGAGAAGAAGATGAATGAGTTGCTTGCATATAAAGATGCAGGTTGACACGTGTTTCTCTAATCAGGCCAAGAATATACTTATCAAAATACCATAATTAAATTTTACCGATGAGTAATATTTTATAATGTGAAGTGGTCAGTGTAGCTGTTACTTGTAATTTATTAGTTATAAAGATTAATAAAATGGTGTTCTTAACATGTTTGTGGTGTTGTTTATTTAAAAAAAAAATATTTTACTACTTTCTCTGTATGGTGAAAAGTACACATAACAATATTTGGTTGATGCGTGTCCAAAGATAGTGCTAAGAAATTAATTTAATAATAAATTGATTAATGATAAGGAATTGTAATGTTAAGCGTCTCACGTAGATGTTTAGACAAACTTAATTTTGTGATTTTATTGCACAAAAATGATTACATGATTAGAATCTGTGAATTAAATGTGATTAGAATCTGCCAAATTTATTTTTATTTGTTAGCTATGAGTTACGAGTAAACACATATTTTTATTCCATTCAATTCATATGTATTTGATATATTCAAGTGGGTTACAGCATTTTTTTTAACAAAGCTTTTAGTTCTTCAAAAGTTAAAGATGACATGAAATATTTAAAAATAATTATAAGATAAACATTGATTTTCATCTTTGTAAATACACTGAAATCTTAACATGACTGAAAGTTGTATTCATATAGTCACACATATTTATCTAGCACACACTTGACAAACCAGTACCACTCCTGAGGTCCTGTCCATCATCATACTTTATCTATATAAAATCTTATCCATCCAATAAAAGTTACATATTGTAGAATTAATAACTTCTGGTTGGTAACTGATATTCAAACAAGATATTGTCATATTAAAATGGTCAATCAAAGTCATAATTAAATGAGAGGAAGTTGCTACGAAGTCTCTGACTGAAGTCAGTGCTTTGAGACTAGTGGACTTCACGAGCTTGCAATCCTCAAGGCATGTTTGAAGGATCCTTTTACACTATTGTAATGCTCGCACAACAACTCTGCTCTTCACTTTCAGATCCGTTAGAAGGCCGCGTGTGTGGCTTTTGGTATTTTATGAAGGAATGAAGTTACTGGTTTTCTAGATAAATCATTTTACATTAAAAATCAATCATTAAAATAGTAGGTATATAACTCTGTCAATAAATCACATTAAATTTATGTACAAATTAAATAAGCGACAGTTAATGACACAAATAATAAAATATATATTAATGCATGTCGAAGAATGCAGCATTATATATTTTATATATTAATATTGCACAAAGGTCTTCACATCATCTAAAAAAAAAATGTAAAAGCTTTGATAGAAAAATCTGATATACCCGAGCAAGCATTGTTTTGTCAAAAAACCATTGAAGTAATGCAAATACTGAAATTATGCTTTACATTTAATAACTAACAAAAAGTGATTTCTGATGAGAAACAAAAATGCTTACAAATTTCATATAAATTTCATTTTATTTTATGTATAATATATTTATATTTTATTATATATATATATATATATATATATGTAAATATATTTATGTATATATATATATATATATATATATATATATATATATATATATATATATATATATATATATATATATATATATATATGTAAATATATTTATGTATCTGTGTGTATTTCAAGTGAGATAGCTTGTAGTTTGTTGTAGTTAATATTCAAGAGAACTAATCTGCAATTTATTAAATATTATAGCGTAGTTAGTTTATGTCTAGAAAACACAGTCTAAATCAATTCATCAATAAAGCAAATAAAATAATGTGGTAACGTTTAATATATGGTAAAAGTTTAAAAATACTATCGTTTGATAAATCAGTTTTTTTTAGCACGCACAAATATTACCAAACAAACGAAAGCGAAATGACCAGCTTTTTAAAATCTTAATAAAAATTTGATTTTTATGAGTGCTAAAATTAATTACATATTTTATTTGGTGCTTTTTTTATTTATTTATAATAATATTTTAATATTATCGATGTGACCACAGACAAGAGACCATAAACAAGGTCGCAAATTCAACAGCCGCGGTAAATATGTGAACTAGAACTAATGTCCGCCATTGCAACATATGTCTTGGTATGACGAGTCATGTCAGTTTCATATAAAAATTCAGAAAATATCAAATGGCAGATTCTTTTTTCGGTTTCGATCCATCTATATCGGTAAATAAATATTTGTTGATGCTTAAATAATTATTTTTGTGCCGCTGTCCCAAACGGCAATGGCCATTCGGCGCATACAAACTTCCATCCTGTGAGGCCATGCCATACGTCCCAACGAAGATGTGCCTCTTTATCCATTCGATTTATAGGCGATTTATGTTTTTTCCGGTTACTATTCTTTTGCTGATAGATATAAATGTTTCAATTTAAATGTATTCAAATTTTATTTGTATGAGGTTGCATATATTTGCGAAATTGTCACTTTTCTTGTGTCGGATTTTGATTACCTTAGCCTTTGAGTGTAATAATAATGTTTTATTACCGGGTATCGTTTTTGAAGTTCCTCTTACTTTATTTACTCTTACGATAATTCATAAACAGCGATCTAATGTCTAACTATACGTAATAATTTTTAATAAGGTTCACTTTTATTTGCTGTCTTTTCATCCCTTTTTTATATCACGTTTCAGAATTTGAACGAGAGGGATGATGGAGGTGGACTCGAGGCTTCCGAAGACGAGTATGATGCTCTCAATGACGAGACATTTGGAGGAGCAGGTAAATGCAACTATTTTTTAATTTCTCATTCTAAAAATCGTACCCATTCCTTGTTTACAAGTCAAACACGTATTATAACCTCACTTGTATACAATAATGACATTGTTTTGTATGTGTGCCTTGAGTTGTAAATTTTACCCTATTTGTGTAATATGACTTCAATATATTTTTAAAAGTCCCTTCTTATATATTATGTCCACAATACCAATATTTATGCACGCGCAGAGAAACTAAAGTAGGTACTGTTCAATTCTTTGTTGTCAAAATAACAATATTTAAAAAAGTTGAGGTGTTGTCCATTTCAATGCATTAGATGAAATCCTAAGTATAATTTCTAACCTGTCGAGTGCTTATTATTTTCTGTCAGAATCTAAGTTTTAAGTTAGTTAATAGTTGTACACCATCAAAATTATAGAGGTACATGAATGCATCAATGGGCTTATTATCATCTGTGATGAAAAATCACACCATTTTACACAGTATCAGATATACAAATAAATAAATTGAACTGTAGATTTACTTATGAAGTGATGTTTTAATTTATACTTCAATAGGTTAACCTACGATATAAGCAGTTGATTTTTAGGTAATCGATTCATACATGAAACAACCAAAAAAAATATCTTAATTTTATCTTAAGAACCCGTGTCTTTCGCCTATCGCAGCCTAGAGTCGTATCCAACTGAGTGAGGGAAAATACAAGCTTTGTATGCAAACCATTTTAAATGTGAATTTAATGTACTTAGTTGCTAAATAAATATTATCATTCGTAAATACAAGATAAAAATTGTGTTTTACTAATACTGTATTCAAATTACAGAGATAAGATTGCACTGTAAATGCAATTATGTAGGGATTAATATTAAAGTGGAATATTTTATTTCAGGTGAAGACGGGGACTGGGAGCAGCAGCACGAGGAGTTTTCGTTGCTCACTGAAGATGACAAGAACCACTCGGACCTCGGTGAGTCACGATTTTTGGAAGCTTTGTGCCTCATTCATTCATCTTGGCAGCACCCACCGTCGTCACATTAATTTAAAAACAATATATTTATTTACACGATGAGACTTCCACTCATTGGATTGTAGAATTTATATTTCTTTTCGCATATAAACATAGCTGGGGTGTCGCAGCTGACAAAGATCAGGCCTTCTTGGTCGAGAGCTCCGCAGTCAAGCAGTTCGGCATTTTCTCTCTTTAGCTTTGTACTCCATTTTATATATCCAACCATGGAAAGCGGCTCACCTAAAAATTTACACGCTTTTTACCATTTTTTAAGATTTTTGCACCGTATGTGTCTCGAAAAGCGTGCGGTTGTTAAATCTATGGCTACAATTTAATCAGTTGTGAGTGCGTACTCTGTACATGAGTCTGAAGAGGCTAAGAGTTGCTTGATAGAAGGAGAAGGTCTATTAAGTTTGGATTTTAATTGATCTGATATATTGGTTGTCATATGGGGTTTGATTATCATATTTTCATAAAGTTTTGCAAATTGCATTCTAATGCGTCGAATGCATAGTTTCAGTAAAAATTGAAAAAAGTATAAAATTAATTTAATTTTATGTTATTTTAAAATAACTTCAGATTATTATGTTATATTATATAGCCCAGGGTTACCCAGTTTTCTCTTTTCGGGGGGTTTTGCTAGATCTAAAAAAATATAAATACTACATTGGTGGGTGATATGCCGTGTTTCTTTTTTTAATCATCATCATCAGGGATTTGAAATCGATCAATTGAATGGATTCATATCTGATCATATTGAATGGATTAATCTTCTCAAAAATGCCTCTTACCGGAATTTACAGAATAAATGCGGCATAACACCCAACATAGTAATATTTATGATAACAACGACCGCCATTATCTACAAGCGCATTTAATATAAACTAATTTAAAAATATGCTTCTGAAGTGATACTAAAAAAAAGGCCATCGCTTACCATGAACGGTTATAAAGTAACCTTCCTTGAAGATATCGTGGAAGCCCACTAGGCCATATGTGCATGCAGAGCCATATTTATTGCTGACTCCTAATGCCAGTGCCTTCCGAAGCATAGTGGTGACAGTTTTTTCTTCTACACTGTTGTTGAGGATGGCCAGGGTGGCATCTTCTTCACGACACACCTGTTCCGCTCGGTGCCACACTTCAATGTTTCTGTGTACCTTGTAGCAACCCGAAGTCTCGGGGAAGCATTCATATCCTGAAAGTATCTGCGTAATTAGTAGGAAGGAACTACAGTTTTTATGAGTTATTCAGGTTATATGTCTTGGATCCCGAGCTAAGTTTATCTCCCAACCCGTCGTAGGTAACGGTTGGATTTTTGATGTGGATATTAGATGGAATCAATACCACTTCCCTGAATTCTTATGTAGTACTGCAAAGGACATAATAACCTATTCAATGTCTTTGAATTCGGTCGACTGGTGAGGGGATGACCACTATTTGGTCGGGTCTTCCGGTGCGTCATCTTGTCTAATCAAAATAATAGCAGCCTTTTTTACTATATTGAACCCTAAATTCGTTATTGAAATGGACATGAAATGGTGCTCTTTTACTAAGGTTTCCCAATGCCATGAATTAGGTTTCTATTTGAAGAAGGGAAGGTGGTAGGAGTCAGTTTTATATTATTGAACTCCAATCGGGTTACGATGAAATGCTCTTTATACAAATCGACAGCTGCATGTATATGAATAGTTAAGCACATGAGAAAAATCTCCAAAAGTGATCCTCACAGTGAAAGAATAATTGCAGTTACCTTGGTCTTCGGTGATGTCATTGTCTTTGATTCCTCGTTCGCATAAAAATAATGCCTGTAGGTTTACAGGAAAGTCGAAAAGGTAGCCGTTTCTCTCCATGGAAACACACAATTCTGGAGGTGAATAGGAGTCAGGTTGGCCAATGAAAAACTGAGTGTAGTGATCTCTCATGGGTTTTCCTGCATCCAATATAGAATCGTTAATTTTATGTGATCTTAAACGCAAAGAATTGAATGGAATAAATACCATAAATGGTTATTATTTTCATTGTTGTATGTTCGATTGTCTATTTATCTAAATTTAAAAAAAAAAACTAAAGTTAACATTTTTAGGTTAGGAAAATCAAAAATTGGGAAAAAGGTGTAGCAGTCTTCGATTTAAAGCAGTTTTGGCATCCTCAATATTATCATGAGTTAATCAAATAAATGTAAAAAAATTACAACTGACAATGCGTTATTGTCTTATTGTGTTGTATTACTTGATTTACTTGTAGAATGGTAGCATTAATTTTATGATATAATCTCACCTGTGACAGTAAGCCATGCCCCTTCGCTGTGGTATTTATGGTAGCCCAGCAGCATGTGTGTCGGCCAAGGAAACTCTCTGGTGACGTTCGGTATGATGGTAGGTGGATGGGCTTCGAAGATGTCCCTCAGAACCCTGGCTTCGAGGTCATTTTTTGGTATGGCCAGGGTCGCATTGTCCTCGTGACACCTTTTCATTGCCTCTCCACACAGCATGGGCGTGGAGTAGAATTTGTACTCCTTGTTCACTTCTGTATACTCGGTGTATCCTATATAGAAGCAAAGATCAACCAGGGCGAAAAGCGTCTGCACGAGCCATATTGATGGGAAACAACCTAATGCGGAAACAAATTTGCACACCATAGCTGGTGCAGTTAGCTGTGTACTCGATGCCGTTGCAAATGATTTGTAAATTCATGAGTTCTTACCCGAAAATTGTGCTCTAGTCATTGAACTATTGCATATATGCAACGATTCAGTTATGGAATCAATCATATTAAGTTTTTTCTTAAAGCTTGCATTGATATATGAGTGATTTGTATTTTGACCACATTTATGGAGCGTATTTTATTCGTAATCTGAGTAAGGGATACAATTCACACATGATATGACGAAATAAAGAGAAAAATAATATTATATTAAATTATATTACCGCTCCATTTTGAAGATACAATTTTGCAGTTAGAAAATAACAGCAGTACTACGGCAACTACGCAGAACAACATTCTGCAGCAGTTTTGGGCGCCTGCGAACAAGTGCGAGGGCCTTATAGGCCGCAGCGGCTGCTATCAGGGTAGAGAATTGTTTCCACGCACTTCCGTTGGTACTGGCTTGTCTGATAGATACGCGGCTTCCTCTAAATTTCTAATCATTATTATGTTAAAACCCAAATTGAAATGATGACTCCGGAAAAATCAGGTCCGAATTCAGCAGTTGAATTCAATACTATTTTAGCAGTGTTTGTGTATCCAATATTTAATATATGCCTTGAGTTGAAGACATACATTTTTTACTCACAAGGTAATGTAGCTACTAATTGTCTATAAATTTGGACTGCCTGTTAACAGAAGATGAGCTCTGATTTTCAACAATCTATTTTAAAAAAAACAATTATCTGTTCTTTAAAGAGTTTTATTGAATAGTGATAAGATTTCTTTTGAAATGCCATTTACTTTAATAAAATCACGATGTTTTGTGATCCGCGTGGCTAGATCTATTTTCTTGATAACTCTGGAAGCGGATTGTAAAGCTTGAGCTTCTTTTCACATATGAACATGGCCTGCACGTCGCATGCGGCGTGCACTAGGCCCTCGAGGCTGAGAGCTCCACAGTCATTCTGCGCGGCTTTGGCTCTGTCTAGGTGTGGGCTCCATTTCAAGTATCCGACATCGGACAGGGGTTTTCCTGAAATCGGAATGCAAAAACATCATATGTTGAAAAGTCATTTCAGTAAACCTCCACAGTTACTGAGACTTTCAAACTTTAGTAAGTCAGAAATAATGCTCTCTGAAGGTTGGAGACAACAATGTTTGACTGTAAGAAGCAGCAGACATTGAATAGGATGGGATCACTCACCGTGGACTGTCAAGAAGTAGCCTTCCTTGAACAGATCGTGGAAGCCTATGAAGCCGTATGTGGTGGAGGACTGACGTCTATTTCTGTCTCCCAGAGTCATGGATTTTCGAAGAATTTCGATGAGTGTTCGTTCTTCTTCCTGGTTGTCGATGATGGCCAGGGTGCCCTCTTCTTCCCGGCACACCTGCTCTGCTCGCCACCATACCTCCGTGTATCTGTGCACCTTGTAGCAACCGGAGGTCTCTGGGAAGCATTCGTATCCTGAAATGTCAACTCATTGTATCGAGCACCCCACAACTGCAGAGGCCTTGGCAGTGTTGGCTGCGAAGGTTCCTCTATGCACTGATTATCTATTATTACCTTTTTTGATATATATTGCCTCAATTAATATTTCTACTCCAACTACATTATTCAGTGTAATGAAATATGAAAATACAAATTATTTGATGCAAACCAACTGAGTGTTCTCCAACTCTACCTTGGTCATCTGTCTCATAGACCGCCCCTCCCCGCTCGCAGATAAATGTCGCGGTATTGACTGTGGGTAGATCGTAAAGGTAACCATCTCTGTCCATTGTTAAGCACAGCTCCCCACTAATTAAATTTGGCTGGTAATTTTGAAATTTGCTGTAATAATTTCTAAAGGGTTTTCCTGAAATATATGTTATGTCCTTTATAAATGTGTTTTCCTGAAATATATGCTGTTTTTCTTTAGACTATTTACTGATTAGACATTATTTATTACCCGTTAGTGAGAGCCATTCTCCCCTGTCGTGATACTTGTGAAAGCCAAGCAATATAAGGGTGGGCCATTTGTATTCTGAGGTGGCAGCCGGTAAGACAGAAGCCGGATAGGCCTCAAAGATGTCCTTCAGGACCCTGGCCTCGAGGTCGTTCCTGGGCATTGCGAGTGTCGCATTGTCTTCGATGCATATCTTCACAGCCTCTCCCCAGTGCGTAGGGGTGCTAAAGAATTTGTATTCCTTGTTCACTTCCTTGTACAGGGTGAAGCCATGTCCTGTTTACAAAGTCACCATTTCATTAAATGTATGCACAGTTAGTATCTCACGAAATGGCATGAGATGCTAAATATAAAAATTATCGTAAATTAGTAATAATAAAATTATAAAAATTATCAATGATATCACCTATGCAGTGGGAAAAAACGGTTTTGTAAAATAGAAAGAGCACCAGTACAGAGACAACCATGTGGGTGGTCATCTTGCAGAATCTTCGGACACTCGTGAGCGAGGCTGCTGCAGTGCGGGGCTTTATAGGTCGTGGCGTCTGCTATCAGCGGAAGTGTGTCCCCACACATTTCCGCTGTTCTTGGCATTTGTGATATGTGGCTGCCTCCTAGTTCCTATCTGTTTTATTGGAACCCGAAAATGACTTGGATATTGGAATGGATAAAGAGAGAAAAATAATATTATACTAAATTATATTACTGCTCCATTTTGAAGATACGATTTTGCAGTCAGAAAATAGCAGCAGTACTGCGGGAAGTATGTAAATCGCTATTCTGCAGCAGTTTTGGGTGCCTGTGAACAAGTGCGAGGGCATTATAGGCCGCAGCGGCTGCTATCAGGGTGGAGAATTGTTCCCATGCACTTCCGTTGCTACTGGCTTGTCTGATCGATACGTGGCTTCCTCTAAATATTCCAATCACTATTATGTCAAAACCCAAATTGAAATGAAGACTCCGGAAAAATCAGGTCCGAATTCTGCAGCTGAATTCAATTCTATTTTTGCAGTAGTTGTGTATCCAATATTTAATATATGCTTTGAGTTGAAGACATACATTTTTTACTCACAAGGTAATGTAGCTACTAATTGTCTATAAATTTGGACTGCCTTTTAACAGAAGATGAGCTCTGATTTTCATCAATCTATTTTAAAGAAAACAATTATCTGTTCTTTAAAGAGTTTTATTGAATAGCGATAAGATTTCTTTTGGAATGCCATGTGTTTTAATAATATCACGATGATCTTTGTGGCTGGATCTATTTACTTGATATCTCTGGAAGCGGATTGTAAAGCTTGAGTTTCTTTTCACATATGAACATAGCTTGCACATCGCACACGGCGTGCACTAGGCCCTCAAGGCTGAGAGCTCCACAGTCATTCTGCGCGGCTTTGGCTCTGTCTAGTTTTGGGCTCCATTTCAAGTATCCAACATCGAATAGGGGTTTTCCTGAAATCGAAATGCAAAAACATCGTATGTTGACAAGTCATTTGAGATTGCTATATGTTGAATTTCATTTCAGTAGACCTCCACAGTTACTGAGACTTTCAAACTTTAGTAAGTCGGAAATAATGCTCTCTGGAGGTTGGAGATAACAATGTTTGACTGTAAGAAGCAGCAGACATTGAATAGGATGTGATCACTCACCGTGGACTGTCAAGAAGTAGCCTTCCTTGAACAGATCGTGGAAGCCTATGAAGCCGTATGTGGGGGACTGAAGTATATTTCTTGCTCCCAGAGTAATGGATTTTTGGAGAATTTCGATGAGTGTTCGTTCTTCTTCCTGGTTGTCGATGATGGCCAGGGTGCCCTCTTCTTCCCGGCACACCTGCTCTGCTCGCCACCATACCTCCGTGTATCTGTGCACCTTGTAGCAACCGGAGGTCTCTGGGAAGCATTCGTATCCTGAAATGTCAACTCATTGTATTGAGCACTCCACAACTGCGGTGTTCTCGGCAGTGCTGGCTGCGAAGGTTCTTCTATGCACTGATTATCTATTATTACCTTTTTTGATATATTTTGCCTCGATTATTATTTATACCCCAAGTGTTATAACATATGAAAATACAAGTTACTTGATGCAGTGTTCTACGACCCTACCTTGGTCATCGGTCTCATAGTCCGCCCCCCCCCGCTCGCAGATGAACGGTGCGGTATTGATTGTGGGTAGATCGTAAAGGTAACCATCTCTGTCCATTGTTAAGCACAGCTCCCCACTATGCATATCTGGCTGGGAATTTAGAAATTTGCTGTAATAATTTCTAAAGGGTTTTCCTGAAATATATGTTATGTCCTCTATATATAATTTTGTATGCGGTTTTTCTTAAGATAATTTACTGATTTGATATTATTTATCACCCGTTAGTGAGAGCCATTCTCCCCTGTCGTGATACTTTTGAAAGCCCAGCAGTATGAGGAAGGGCCATCTGTATACCGAGGTGGCAGCCGGTAAGACAGATGCCGGATAGGCCTCAAAGATGTCCTTCAGGACCCTGGCCTCGAGGTCGTTCCTGGGCATTGCGAGTGTCGCATTGTCTTCGATGCATATCTTCACAGCCTCTCCCCAGTGCGTAGGGGTGCCAAAGAATTTGTATTCCTTGTTCACTTCCTTGTACAGGGTGTAGCCATGTCCTGTTCACAAAGTCATCTAGTTCATTAAATGTATGCACAGTTAGTATCTCACGAAATAGCATGAGATACTAATTATAAAAATTATCGTAAAATAGTAACTATAAAATTATAAAAATTATTAATGATATCACCTATGCAGTGGGAAAAAACGGTTTTGTAAAAAAGAAAGAGCACCAGTACAGAGACAACCATGTGGGAGGTCATCTTGCAGAATCTTCGGACACTCGTGAGCGAGGCTGCTGCAGTGCGGGGCTTTATAGGTCGTGGCGTCTGCTATCAGCGGAAGTGTGTCCCCACACATTTCCGCTGTTCTTGGCATTTGTGATATGTGGCTGCCTCCTAGTTCCAATCTGTTTAATTGGAACCGGAAAATGGTTTGGATATAAGAATTGAAAAAGAGAGACAAAAAAATTATATTACCACTCCATTTTGAAGATACGATTTTGCAGTCAGAAAATAATAGCAGTACAACGGCAACTATGCAGATCGCCATTCTGCAGTTGAATTCAATTCTATTTTTGCACTAGTTGTGTATCCATTATTAACTATATGCCATGAGTTAATGACGTACATTTTTTTACTTATAAGGTGTTATTTTTACTAATGTAGCTACTAATTGTCTATGAATTTTGACTGCCTGTTAAAAGAAGCTAAGCTCTGATTTTCAACAATCTATTTAAAGAAAACAATTATCTGTTCTTTAAAGAGTTTTATTGAATAGCGATAAGATTTCTTTTGGAATGCCATGTGTTTTAATAATATCACGATGATCTGCATGGCTAGATCTATTTTCTTGATAACTCTGGAAGTGGATTGTAAAGCTTGAGCTTCTTTTCACATATGAACATGGCCTGCACGTCGCATGCGGCGTGCACTAGGCCCTCGAGGCTGAGAGCTCCACAGTCATTCTGCGCGGCTTTGGCTCTGTCTAGGTGTGGGCTCCATTTCAAGTATCCGACATCGGACAGGGGTTTTCCTGAAATCGGAATGCAAAAACATCATATGTTGACAAGTCATTTCAGTAAACCTCCACAGTTACTGAGACTTTCAAACTTTAGTAAGTCAGAAATAATGCTCTCTGAAGGTTGGAGACAACAATGTTTGACTGTAAGAAGCAGCAGACATTGAATAGGATGGGATCACTCACCGTGGACTGTCAAGAAGTAGCCTTCCTTGATCAGATCGTGGAAGCCTATGAAGCCGTATGTGGTGGAGGACTGAAGTCTATTTCTTGCTCCCAGAGTAATGGATTTACGGAGAATTTCGATGAGTGTTCGTTCTTCTTCCTGGTTGTCGATGATGGCCAGGGTGCCCTCTTCTTCCCGGCACACCTGCTCTGCTCGCCACCATACCTCCGTGTATCTGTGCACCTTGTAGCAACCGGAGGTCTCTGGGAAGCATTCGTATCCTGAAATGTCAACTCATTCTATCGAGCATCCCCCACAACTGCAGAGTTTTCAGCAGTGCTGGCTGCGAAGGTTCCTCTATGCACTGATTATTTATTATAACCTTGGATATATGGTTGATTGTATTGATTGATTATCCTTGATTAATATTTCTATGCCAACCACATTATTCAGTGTAATGAAATATGAAAATACAAGTTATTTGATGCAGTGTTCTACGACCCTACCTTGGTCATCGGTCTCATAGTCCGCCCCCCCCCGCTCGCAGATGAACGTCGCGGTATTGACTGGGGGCAGATCGTTGAGGTAACCATCTCTGTTCATTGCTAAGTTCAACTCCCCACTAAGCAAATTTGGCTCGTTATTTTGAAATTTGCAGTAATAATTTCTAAAGGGTTTTCCTGAAATATATGTAATGTCCTCTATATATAGTTTTGTATGCGGTTTTTCTTAAGATAATTTACTGATTTGATATTATTTATCACCCGTTAGTGAGAGCCATTCTCCCCTGTCGTGATACTTGTGAAAGCCCAGCAGTATGAGGAAGGGCCATCTGTATACCGAGGTGGCAGCCGGTAAGACAGATGCCGGATAGGCCTCAAAGATGTCCTTCAGGACCCTGGCCTCGAGGTCGTTACTGGGCATTGCGAGTGTCGCATTGTCTTCGATGCATATCTTCACAGCCTCTCCCCAGTGCGTAGGGGTGCTAAAGAATTTGTATTCCTTGTTCACTTCCTTGTACAGGGTGTAGCCATGTCCTGTTCACAAAGTCATCTAGTTCATTAAATGTATGCACAGTTAGTATCTCACGAAATGGCATGAGATACTAATTATAAAAATTATCGTAAATTAGTAATAATAAAATTATAAAAATTATCATTGATATCACCTATGCAGTGGGAAAAAACGGTTTTGTAAAATAGAAAGAGCACCAGTACAGAGACAACCATGTGGGAGGTCATCTTGCAGAATCTTCCGACACTCGTGAGCGAGGCTGCTGCAGTGTGGGGCTTTATAGGTTGTGGTGCTGCTATCAGCGGAAGTGTGTCCCCACACATTTCCGCTGCTCTCGGCATGTCTGTTATGTGGCTGCCTCCTAGTACTTCAGAAAAATCAGGCCAAAATGAAGCATTTTCTATAATCAGCCTGAAACCAATGCTTACTATGCAGTTTTTGTGTATTCAATATTTACAAATGACTATCGACATCACAGAGAGTTAATGATAATTTTTTACGATGACTTATCAATGCTAAATTAACAGCCAGAACTTGTGCTCACGTACCGAAAAATGTTTTTCACATTCAACATGCAATTTCGATATGCTTATATGTACATATTTTTTTGCTATAACATAAATCATCTACGAGACAAAAAGTCTCTTCCAATGTGACGAAGAAATCCAACTACTACGTACTACATACACAATTTTTATATTTGTTCAATCGTCGAACAATAATTCTGCTTAGCAAAATCTTTGCTGTCGTTTGGGCCATTCGAGAAACCCAGCCCATTGTGATCTAAATTGTAGTACATGTCAGTTGCAGTATTAAAAAATAAAGTAGAAATGTGATTCGACACCACAATGCTTTGGGCATTTCCATCGAGCCGCGACAGATAAGATATTTGTATATTTTCTATTAACTGGCTGGCAGATAATTTTGAATAGTTTTCTAATGAATCACTATTATCTTGCACCAATTAACCAAAACAAATATTCACTGTACCGTGATAGCACATATATATTTTATGGCTGTAAAAATGTGCTGCGGCAATTAACTGCTCGGTTGTGAATGATGAAATATTACTAACAATAAACATTATGTTTTTATGTTGCCAATTCTCAATTAAAAAAGATGAGGTAATGATAGGTGGGCGAGAGTAACGTAGCACCTAGTTTTTGTAATTTCTCAAAATTGGTGATTTATTAATTATTTAATAATATACATTTGTCATCATTTCAAGTAATCTAAAAAATATTTTTTTTATTAATATGTGTCGAATTTTCATTGAGTGAACCAAAGATGATTTTTCGGAAAACATATGCATTTTATCCGTAAATAGACTGGGAAGTGGCAAAAGTTGCTTGAAGCCGTCCGCGCTTGCTGCTGTTCTCATGTGGTTCAACTGTTTGCTTGCAGAGGCATTCCTGTCGCATCTGGTGCTGGAGGACTATGAAGAATGCTTCCCTGAAGACTGGCGCGCCGCCACACCCGCCCCCTCGCTGCCTGCTCCGCCACACACTCAGCAGGATAACCTTTCCGTAAGCGGCAACGTCTATTGCTTTTCTCTCTTTATTTTTACAACCGAACTCTTCGGGGGTCTTCTGTTCACTTACGTAAACTATGGACAACCTTAATTAGCAAGGTTCATTCTCGAAATTTTACTAGAAGTGAACCATTGAGACACATGTCCAGGATTCCACGCCAATATGCACTTCAAACACGCCCCCTAATACATTGTCAACGGAGTAAACAACCAGATTCTCCACATGGATACTGGAATCCCAAGTGTCTTTTTGGGGATCGCAGTATATCAAGGAGACCGGTGGCCTCACTCCTTGAGAGAGTATCAATTCTTCCTTTGCGGTTTATTTACCAGATCTGGTTGCGTAGAGCAGACAAGTGGGGGTAGTGTGTGTAATAGAATCCTTTCAACACACCCTGAGGGTCCACCCGCTCCTATAATGTTTATTGATAAGTTCTTGTCTGGTTTTTCCGTTCAGGTGAGGCAGAGCCCACAGGGACAGCAGGCGTGGATAAAAAATGCCTGTACCGTAGAGGAGCTGGAGAGAAACATCCGCCAGCAACCGCCTCCACAGCTCCCGCCGCACAACATGCCTATGATGATGCCCTTCTACCAGGTATGCCCCCGTTACTAGAATTGCGTGGGTTTTGGGGGTTTTATGTTCTGTCTTAAGTTGAAGCCATTTTTGGGTTGTTAGCCTTGAACTACTCTTTTTCTTGCTTTAACACATAGAAAATGTAATACCAATGAATATTAATAAATATCTACTAAGACACCTAGTGTTGAATATGATGATGTCTTCAACAGAAGTGCATGTAAAAGCTGAAGCTCTTATTGGAGAAAGAGAAGAAGATGAGCAGAAGTGTGATGGTTCTGTATTGCTTTCAGCCGCGTTTCCCCCCCAACATGATGCCTCCCCCCTTGCAGCGTCCCTTCATGGCCCCACCGCCCCCGCATTTTAATGTGAGTTATTCTTCCCTGTTCGGCTGGATTCGTAGTCTTTGCTTTCTTCAGTGTAAGCCTACTCTCGCCGAGATTCCCAAAAACAGATTCCCAAAAGATCCACGACAGCCTGTTATAGTAATTTGTAATACTCCATATTGAAACAACATTTTTGTGGCCAGGACATTACAAACATTTTTGTTTTTGACTCCTTTCGCCTTTCAAGAGGTTTTTTTTTTTTAGATATGTTAAGACAAAATATTGGTGATATAAATTTAAAACACTAATATTTTCTTTGTACATCATCAAAATTTTTCCGCACACAAAGTTTTAGAATTGTTATTCTTAACAAAATAAAGTTAATTTTAATCTGTTCACAATTTAACTGTGAAATTTTTCAGGCAATGTCACCCAACAAAATGGTGGCGCCGCCGCCCGGCATCCGCTTCCGGCCGCAACAGGCTGGCAACCTCCAGGCCATAGAACAGCAGCAGCAGCACTTCCCGCTGCCCCTCAACCGCCCCGCTGCCGCGCCCAACCAGAGTCGGATCAACCACGCCAACCACATGCCGCCCCCTTTAAACCATATGGGCCAGCCCGGCCACATGAACCAGCAGAGCCGCATGGGTCAACAGAACCACATGGGCCAGCCGCCCGGCCACATGCCGCATGGCCACGTGAACCACCATCAGAACTTCTCCATGTTGCCCAACCATCCGCACCTGGTAAACATGCAGAGTCAGCAGAAACCTGGGAGCAATGGAAACATCCGGCCATTTACGGGAAATCAGCACAACTTCAACGGTCTGCCGGTCATGAAAGATGTCGTCGCCGATATGATTCAGATGATTCAGAATACTCATCCAATCCTCGGAGGAAACATGAACCTGCAGCAGAGAAGGCTGCTGGCGGCCGGATTCAAGTATCCAGTGAGTATACTGGGTTAAATTTTTGATATTTGTACAATTACTGACTGTAGAATCCAATACGATTTGGCTTACTATAAGTTTTCAATAATATTAGTAGGTTTTGATGATTTTGTGGTTTCTTGGGTGTTGAGCTGCCTGATGTTTTCTATCTTGGTACTGGGATGATGATGAGGTATGGTTAACAATTTTTGAGCATCAAAACGTTGATCAAAACACATTAAGCAGCTTACTCCCAAGAAACCATAAAATCATTGTATAACAACGAACCTATAAAAAGTGATTCTAAATGTATTTCAGATCTCTCAACCTTCTCGATATTTTCAAATTCATAGTCTATAATTATTCAAATAATAAAATTCTAACACTCATCGCTGGACGCCGGGACGTGCCCTGAAAGATAGCGATGTCGTCATGACATGATAAAAAGTGCTTATTTTATAAATGCATGAAACTGATAAATCATGTTTTGAACTCATTCCAGACCCTATTGATAAATAATTGATTGTATACTGAAAATTTTAATATAATTTAATAAATTAAAATTCATCAGCTATGATAGCAACACACATAAAAAAAACAACAGTTTATTCTCATAAGACTTGTAATTCATTAAAAAGGTTGAGCTCAATGTTTTTTTTTTTGTATTTTCAAAGTGTAGAAATAGTGGTTGAATTCCAGGTTGGTATTTATTATGTATCTTTGTGTGCAGGGTGGTGCTCAGCAGGCAGGAGCCGTGCCACAGCGGAGGCAGGGAGCGGAGGGGGACCAGTACAGCGGTCTAATGTCCTCGCGAGAGAAGCAGTGGCTCCTCAACATACAGCTGTTACAGCTCAATACTGGCACCCCTTACATAGACGACTACTATTACACGGTAATTTACTGAGGACCTTCATCTGTTAGATTGACAGATTAATAAATTCCACGATAGTACTCTACTCTCTGTAGTCATAACAGGTGCACCATTGGACACATCCTCTCCAACTGTCATGTGGCCTTGGACCAAGAGAGATACTCTCCCCTGCAAGGCTTAAATAAACAAAGCCAATTGTTAGAGTCTACATGAATCGCGCTTTTCGCGGATACTATCGTCATTTACTGCCCTTGAAGAATGTTCTTGTGTCCTTGGGAATCAATTATTCCAACAGACAATTAGATAATATTAATGAATACAGCAGTCTCTCAGATTGGCATCTTGAGAAATAACTCTAGGAGGCTGGTGGCCTCATTCTTTGAGAGAGTATTGAAGGCTGTACTTGTGACCTTCAATCAGATCTGCTTGCGGAGAATAAACGAGTTGACATAGTGGGAGTATAACATAACGTGTAAAGGATCCTTCAAACACGCCCTGAAGGTTGCAAGCCCATGGACTCCAATCGTCTCAATACACGAGACCTAAAATCTCATGATGGGCCTGAAAAGTGATAACTTTTATTTTATTGTTTCAGGTGTTCTTAGACCGACAGTCTAAGAAAGAGAAGCTGGTGATGAAGGAGGCACACAAAGCCAATCAGCAGAACCACCCGTTCAGCCAGCAGAATCTGACCAATAATAGATTCGGTGAGCCTATAAATCTACAATGGTATATAATTATTGCAAAAAAAACAAAATCTCTATTAATGGGGATTGTGATCGTTTTCAGGCGGTAGTAACGGGGGCACAGCAGACGGAGGGCGAGAGCGACGCAACAGCGCACGTAGCAACGCCGGAGACAACAATAACAAGGAGGGGCCCCGACATTACGTGCCCACGCAGTTTGAGAACTCTCTGGGAAAACTTCAGGTAGAATTGGAATTCAAGACGGAAGTCATTTAGGTTAGGTTTAGGTTTGAAATCAGCCATTGGATTTATTTGTAATTATTATTTTCTAGTGCGGGTCGGTGACGGCACCTCGGAAGATAATTGACATGGAAATAGTCGCAGAGCAGACGGCCGAAGGAGCACCCGTGTCGGCCTGGAGAGGAGCTCGCCAGACGCTCCTGGCCATCGAAGCGCTGTACTGCCCCCTGCTCAGGCTGGAGGATCTCGCCGAGCCTCTGGCCATAGCCAACGCCTTGGTGCTCAAGGTGTGTAACCCACAACATTCCCTGAGTATAACACACTTCCGATGAAAATAGTTTAAAAAAAATAATATATTTTACTATTCAATTGTGCATGTCCCTTCAAATGATTTCAGGAGAGAGAAGAAAAGCAAAAAGCTCTGTTACTAGAGCAGCAGCAGCAGCAGAGAGAGTTGGAAAACGAAGAGCAGTCATCGTCACCTCCTGAAACCTCCAACCATTTCCTTCGAGACATCGAGAATGTTCAGAAGCAACCCAACCATCAGCGCTCCAGCAACTCTGTGTCTTCCGTTCTCGGATCTTCTGCCCCCGCGTCTCAAGGAAGCTTGCCCAACCTGCTGGACGAGAACAAACCTGATCTCCTCGGAAAGCTTTTTGCCGGCCTTCTGTTTGAGGACCGGCTCAACGCATTTATGAATGTTAGGAAAGGAAAGGTAAGTCGCTTAATTTTTATTTGTTTTTCTACTAATCTGATGACAGACTACAAAGCTATGCAAGAAAAGCAATTATAATTCCTGCTCTTTCGTGTCCAACTGTGAATCGGTGTATAGTCCGCTTGGCTGAGCTGTGTAATGTGGTCATGTTGCAGAGCCTAGTAATGCGCGTGCTGTCGCAGGCTGTTCCTACAGAGCGCTGGCGGGCCCCGCTGGGGCGCCTGTGGCCGCGCCTGCTGCGAGCCCTGCCGGCCGCTATGCGCCGAGACAGCGCTCTGCTCGCCCCCTTGCCTGCTCTCTTTAAACAGTAAGTATCTAAACTTGATCTAGTCTTCTTTTTAAGTGCGAGTCCTTCAAGTCTGTAGAGTTGAGTTTGAAGTGCCAGAAAACAGGAGGTTGAGTAGAACTAGCTCCCCGGTGTCCGCTGTACTTGAAAGCTAACCCCCCCTGGTTCAAAGCTCGCTGAGGAGACGTGTGCGCATGGCTGCTACTCTTCGGTTATGACTAATCACGGTGCTTTTTATTTCTTCATATAACATTACAACATATGAATCATCTTGTTAAAGATGACGTATCGCTGAACATGTTCATTCGATTGTGGTTTTACAGATACCTGGCTGGGACGGAGGGCTGGGCGCCCGTGTCGGACCTGTGCCTGGTGTTGGGCGAAGGCCCGCCCGCGCCTCCGCGACCATCAACGCCCGCCCCACTCCCCCGCAGTCTCCTGCACTTTCTCACTGCCACCAGTGTAATTATATTACAGCTGTTCTCTAACTCCTTTTAATTTAATCTTTGAGAATGTTTACAACAAAACCATCAATACTATTTATTGAACAGTATGTTTATTGAATCTGAAAAATAGTACCCGAGTAATATATCTCAGAAACCAGACATTAGTATTTTGAAATTTTGCTGATTGTTTTCATATTTAAGTACAAACACTAGGAAGTGTATCTTTTTCAAAAAAAAATTTGCTCAAATTAACAGGTATTTTTTTTGTTTCAGCTTGGCTTGTCATTTTTGATTGCACTGTGTGAGCGAGCATCCGCGCTCCCAAAACCGGTGCCGCTGGCGTGGGCGGCTCTGGTGCGGGGCAGCGCAGCGGCCCTCCCCTCCAGTGCGCCGCCACGTGTGGGGCCCCCTCTAGCGCGCGCCACGCTAAGCGCGCACGCGGCCCACGCTGGCCTTGGCCAGGACGAGGAGGCCGCGCTGGCAGCTCTGCTCTGTTGACGAACAGAGCCACGCTCGCCCTTCCCGAAGCCCAACTTGGAGACCGGGGCCCGAAGTCCGTTGGGCGATCTTCCCCGGTCTGCGGTTCCGCGCGCATCAGGGCATGGTTAAGTGTCGCGTGGAGCGTTCAGTGTGATCTATCAAAAGACGTTTTTTTTTAATTGTATTGTGGTTTGTCAACGGGACGGATGTCTCCGTTCCGAGTGGTAGATATCTTGGCTGTACCGAAGGGAGCGTTGTTTTATTATAGATGAGATTTTGAACACACGTTGTTCGTAACCCCGATACTTACTGGTTACGATAATTATGTTTGTAGACATATTTGGTTCGTTCGATTGGTCGATCTTTATCTCTTTTTCCGTTGGAATTCCTCACCGGGTTTTCTCTCCTGCTGGAAAGGCGAGGCATCCACTGTGCACAGATGTTACATCTGTGGCATTGTGATGGATCCTCAGTAGGCAGAGAGAGGACAGGTTATAAATAAAGTGCAAGATCGACCTGTCGGCCAGGGGATTGACTGTTTGATTATTCAACGGATTCTAAAATCACATATTTTTTAATGTAACATAGAATACGCCGATAGTGAAAATATTAAGACAAGGGAAATTAAATATGCCTGCTTTTAAATATGAAGATTTTTATTTTAGACGTAAGGCTTGCGCCTCGCAAAAGGGAATATAGACATTAAAGATTTTAACTTTTCTAGTCTAATTTATCATAAAATTTCTGAAAAAATCACTTTTGCGATCTTTATATATTTCCGATTTCAATAATTTTGTATTTCCTAAACACAACGTGTTATATTTATATAAATATATATATATATATATATACTTCTTTGATCAATTGTAAATTAAAATTAATTGTATTTTTAATGTTGAATCAGCATAAAGTGTCTTGTATTTATTTATAAATATGTAATATCCCGTAATACGCGTAGTTGTATTTTTTATTTTAAATAAATGACCATATTTTGTTATTACGAGCGCGGGGTCCTTGAGCCCGCGGGAAGTGGACTTCCCCGAAGCGACGGACCGCTATGCTCCTCGACCAAGTTACATTTTGACAATTGACAGCGATTCTATCCGCTGCCAGCTTCAAGTGAATTGTTTTTTTTTAATCGACGATTTATCAATAGATATTATCCGTATCAAATTTGTTTCTACGCTGTGTTGTTTTATTATTATTTTTTTTTTTATTTTCCAATTGACCGTGTCTAAAACTTAAACTTGACGCTGATATCTTATCATTCTTTAAATCAATTTTTTTTGACTCTGTATCATCTTTTGGCCGTATCGAAGAAAAAAAAATTGTTATTTGATCAAATAGAACCACACAGTTAGTGCTCTTGCCACACTTTGATATTTAACATCTTTTTTCTCGAAATCTCAATCAATTCTTATAATTACAGGGAATATGAATCAACATTAATAATCAAATCTTGCAATTGTAAATTTATCATTGTAATTCGAAAACATCTTAAACGTCAATAAATACAGCTTCTTCATTGTAAAATATATTAAAATTATTTCGTGTGAATTTCAATGCATTTTTGACCAAATAACAGTGATGACTGTTGCTTGAAAAAGTAGAAGTGTTAACTATTAAATAATATAGACGCAATGCCCTGGGTTATACGTGCCATTGAAATAATTGCATCATATTCACCCAGTCTGGCCCGATTTACACGTAAAACATATTGTTGGCTTACCAGAACTGTACAGATGCCTAGGCACAAATTTATCACTGACAGAGCTGTGGTGATCCTTAATGGGCATTTTGCCTTGGGAGGAAGGGGAGCTTTCAGATATAGAAATCTGATATCAGTTTTTTGTGATTTTCTCTCGATCACATTGCTGGGAATTATTTCAGCAACATTGAATGGCTAGTAGACTGCTAATAGAGTGTTGCGTCTTGTCTCCGCACTCGGCTTCCAAGTATACCTGACAAATCGTATACTTGGAAGCCGTTAGCATAATTTTATTAATTATTTTTCAATATTCCTCGTTGCATTTGTATTTCAATGTGTATTAGTATTTATTTCGTATTTAAATGACATCACATCATATATATATGATAAAAAAGAAACTGCGTATTTTATTGTTTTTGAAATATTTAAAAAAAAAAAATTCGATTGGTCAAATTTTTTCGTGCCAAGATCGAAGCAATCCGACACTTTCTCTTTATCATTTTAACACTCACGCATACATTCTATGCATGCATTCATTACATCTGACTATTGTGATAAAAAAATATCTGGAAGCATCCAAGAGGCATTGCCTATACGGGGTGCTTTTAAAATTCCGACGGGGTCATATCTTGATATTATTTTTAAAATGTATGTATTTTAAAAAAGTCTCACAATCTTACTACGGTGAGTTTTTTTTCCCGTCATCGGTTTGGAGTGGCGATCGCACACGGTGACGCCCCGGGAGCCATGACGGTTGCAGTCGGCGGCACTTTTATTTGTTTTGTGCTTAGCGACTGCGGATGTGGAGCGATTGTAACAAGTTCAGAATCACCCTGTACATTGCACGTTTGCTCGGAGATTTTATCGAAACTATGGCATGGCGTGTTTAATTTGCAGATTGATGGAAATTAAAATTAAAACTCAGCAGTTTGTACCATGCGATAATTTATTAAAATGTACCTACAAGAGTAGAGATATAAAATATATAATGTATGATTTTTTTTCTTTTCGTGAAAACATGTTGAATGTAATATAATATTCTATTATCTTGAAAGTAATACACTTTAATTGATTTTTTTTTACACTACAGTGAAATATTACAGACACCTTAAACACTCAAACTTTACAGGTGGGCTTTTTAAAGTACAATTATCACATTTTCATGCGCATGCGACTGATCCCCATCCACCCGTCAGGATTAACGAGGCAGGCAAGCGGATTGAGTCTACAAGGGTGTGGATTGAAATCCAAGGTTCCCAACTTTTAATAGACAGCAACCCATTCTTCATCACTTTGGTTATTGGTCAATAAACTATTATCCGAGTTGAAAGAGACAGGTATGCGCGATTTATCTATGCCAGTTAAATATGGGTAGTTCTTATTTATTTTTTACTCTAAGAGTTGAAATTGTAACGGAATGTCACGGGCTTCCAGGGGTTCCGAGGAAAGTCGTCTGACACACAAACCTCGTAATAATTGATACTTTAAAAGGGTCAGCTGAATGTGTGGAACGTTGGCCTCGCCTGTTTGCCATTATAAATATATTAACTGAAGTGTACACGCGACTAGCGGTTAACAAATGTTAAATTTATAACCAATTTATAAAAAACTGTTGAATGTACTTTGAATATTTTTTTATATTTCCGATGGAGTCGATATTATTTGTAATAATATATCAGAAACTATAAAGACGTGGTGAGGCGAACGCCCTAATGGCCGCTTTTTATAACGCTTTTAGCTAGCAGGCTTTGGCGACCACTGATAATGTACTTTTTTATTTTTGTTGTAGATAAAATACACAGCTTAACATGAAAGAAGTCCAACTCATTAAGTCCTCAGAGGTATATCTCTAATAAAAGTCGTTGCCGCAGATATACATCTACACCTGTCAATTAAAAGCCCGAAGTGCAGCACCACCGTTTCCAATCATCATTTGAGTTTTTATGGAATAATGCCACTGTTCATTATAAAGGCTGATTTCAAACTCGTTACAGACCTTTCAACTTGCTATTTTTACTCATATATTGCATGCACGCAATATTAAATACATTCTTTTTTTTTAGAAAATGTCAGCTTACCAAAATCCAATAAATTTGTGGTCATTCTAGTAAAATAAATATGGTGTTTGAGCAACGCGCTGTCGCGTAAACATCATTTCACAACATCACAGGGTATTTCCCTATACATAAGAAGCCTCATTTTCATGTGCTAGGGTAATTTAGGGTAACACAAATTCAATGAATTTTGGGAATATGCTGACTTTTTAAAATTTATTTTTTTTCTGTAGTAATAAAAATAATACCAGGTCGAAAGGTATGTAACGCACGCGGAATCAACTTGTATATAAATACGGGGAGAGTAGAAGGATTCAACTGAAGTGTGGTTCTTGCACGTGACGCTATTCGGGCTTATCAGTTTAAGGAAAATTATATCACACTGCAATCTTGAAAATATAACAATTTACACGCAAAAAGCGAGTGCTGCCCAGTTGACGGTGTTGAATAATTTTTATCACTAGTGTTTTATTTATGCTGTCGTTTTAAAAATATGGTTAAAAACCTAAATCAAATGCAGTGCTAGACGGTCTTACGTGATATTGCTTGCTTTTTACGTGCATTCATACATCTATTAAAATAATGTACGGCTTGGTTAGAAATTTTCACATTGAATTTTGCAAATGTATTTTTAAAAATATTTCGTATGAACCGGTTTATGAACAGACGGAAATGTTATTTTAATTGTACCAATGAATCTGTTCTGTTCTCGTGGACTCTGTGACGTGACACATGTAATGAAGCTTTAGATATGTAATTATATATATTAAATAAAATACAAATATTTTGGTGTTTATAAATAAATTGATTAAGCGTTTCATTATCGACACGCAGGGCTCGACGGCTTCCGTTCACTGCATTTGTAATTTCGTCCGGTTTGATTTGTATTTTATTTTGTAATTAATCTCACAGACGCAAAGGCACCTGGCGTTCACCTTAGAAACAAACCGATTTGAGAAGTTGTATAGTTGAAGTTATTTTTTGTACATTTAACATGTTTTGTATTTATAGAACTGATGAACTAGAAGTATCTCTAACGGTGTTATAATAAATAAATCTATCCGATGACAAAGGATATCTGTATTTAATTGAATACAATTTTTTTTATACAACGTGTTTTATTTATTTTCATTAACCTATTACAGTCCGTTGTTCGTAACTCAACGTCATCCGGACGGTTATTCTTGTGTTTAATGTTAAATAAAAGCCAGCGCTCAGGAATAGCTGAATGGCTTCATGGACCACAGGATCTCCTTGACCACCTCGATGAGCATCCACGGCATGCTGCCGATTTTATTTCTCGCGTCAGTGCTCCCGCTCTCCTGTACGAGGCTGAATAAGTCTGGGAAAAACTGCAAATATGACCACATGCATATTGTGCTTAATTAAAAATATCAATTTTTGTAATACTCCATATTAAAACAAATATCCAAATGGCTAGGAGATTACGTCTGACAAAGCCTTTGAAAGATGAATGAGCTCAAAATTTGAAATGTCGTAATCTCATAGCTATCTGGTTATTTATATTTGTTAAAGTTTCAAAATAAAATCGACTGATGCTTTGTATGTTACTTCTAAGTGCCCTGGTCATTTGAAATTATTTTGAATTATTTTTAACCTATTTGACAATTTGTGTGCGAGTGATTAAAAGCTAAGATGTCCCGTTGTGAGGTTTGGAGACCGGTGCTTATTTCAGTTTACACCATACCTGTCTGTTAAATATTTAAGCTTACACTGTACCCGTCGATTAAATATTTTTGCAATCACCTTCATGGAGTCCAGAGGCGTAGGGATATATTCCGGTGATACTTCTGTGCTTTTAACATAAGCTGTGAACTCGGGTGTGGCATGGAGAATGTCATAGTTCTGAAAAACGAAGGATTTATTGCTTAGTTGCCATGGAAATCTCTGACTGGGGTCAGGCCCGAGTAAAGTCCATGGACTCGCAAGCCTCAAGGCGTGTTTAAAGGATCCTTTTTACAAAATTTTAATGCTCGCACTACCTCCGTTTGTCTGATCTGGCAGCAGGTTGCAAATGCGCCCTTTGATATACTCCCAAGTCCACTAGTCTCCTAGATAAATCAAGATTCCTAAATAGGCATTACATGGGGTTCGCTGGAAGTCCACGAGTGCTAACCTCGACTGCATAGCCTTGATCAGTTGGGATATTTGCCGATGCTTGATGAACAAGGTGACTACGAGGAGCTCTTAATTCATATAAACTGATACCGGTACGATATGTATTTCTATATTTATAGAAAAAAATATCATGGTCTTAGTATACAGCAGGGGTCCCCAATCTTTTTTACCCACGAGAACATTCTAGAATGCCAGACGGGCGGCAGGCACCATTTATTTTTTCAAGGTATAATTATAGTTGGACATTGTCAATGATAAATATAATGCACAAAAAATATTTAATTCCAAAAATATTGTTAATATTTTTATGTAAAATAAATTATAACGATATAATTATTTTCGCTTATATTTCTCTGTTTATTTCCTAAATTTAATTTTTTTTCAACATTTTATTTGTAAATTATTTATTTCTCGAGGTCGCACATGTAAAATGGTGCCCGCGGGCATGGGGTTGGGGACCGCTGGTATACAGTATAGATGTTAGCTAACAAAGCTAGCTTTGTTTATTCTTAATAATGTCCATAAGAATCTTACATCATTAGGGGAACAGGAATGTTCTCTGATTTGTTGGACAATTGCTCTCCTGCCAGCTGTCGCGTTCCATCTTAAAAGAAGTAGATATCTCTATCATAGAAAAGCACAATGTTGTTTAATGATAAAAGAACTTGAATGGAATAACGATATTGGAACCATCGTTAGAAAGGCGATGGTTGCATTATCGTTTGAGTGTCACATCAACAATTGTTTGGGGGCAGTTGGCACCCTCCGAGGAATAAGTTTGGATACCTGGACCAGGTGAAGTTGTAGCTGGTGCAGAAGTGCGCCATGCAGTAGTAGAGGTGGTGCTCGAGGGCGGGCAGCTTGCAGCAGGTGCCCTCAATCACGTTGGGAGCGTCGGCCGTCGGGAAGAAGTCTACGCCGCCAGTTTGCAGCCTCTGGCAGTCATATTTATTTAAAATATACATGTATACCAAAGAGGCTGTTTATTATAAACAAATCAATTATTATCCAATCAAAGCATTTTATTTTCATAATCCACGGAAACGCTGATTATATAAATAAGATCAAAACTACAAAATATTTCCAAGCAATCTTGATCAGTATTGAATATTCAATAAATTCGCATTTTAATCCCATACAGTCTTGCTGTGTTAACAATGTGTTTTTAGGTAAACAAGTGAAATACAAATCTACACCTAGTCAGTACCCTGTGACCGTGTGAGAGTTTGAATCGTAAAATGCAAGCGTGTAATCGACGTACTGATATTTGATGATTCGCTAAAATTTCCTGAATTTATTGAATAAAAAAATATAGGATTTTTATCAAGTTAGGGCATTTTTTTAAAAACTGTAAAAATAGCTACAGTGCTTACAATCTATTTATTAATCAATGATTCACTAAGAAGTTTTATAATAATTATGAATTAAACCGATCAATTGTGTAAAAAAACTCAAAAAATGTGAGTCGCATACTTCCTTGAGCTGTGGCAGCGTGAAGAATTTGTTGACCATGTCCTGCAGCGCCTCCGTGGCTCCGTTCTGCAGTGAGAGAACTCTGATGCCCTGTGCCGTAACTTCCAGCTCCAGCACAATGATGGCGCCCATCATGGTGATCACCACTCCTGCCCTGCAGTATCGTCGCCCACCATGAACACCGAGCTTTTAAATCAATCAGTTCAAGAAAAAAAACGCAGTCAAAGCAGTTACTTGTTGCCGGTCGGTTTCAGCTCCCAGCCCTGGTACGGCAGGTTGCAGTACTTGAGAGAGGCAAAGCTTATGGGTCCTGAAAAAATTATCTCCAATCAATAAGGCCATTTTTTCATGCCAACGGTGAAATTAAATACAGAATTTTTTAAATTCGAACACGATCATCGTTAGCAAATATTTAAAGGCAAGAAGAGTCAGAGACATTGGCTTTATTATATCATATTGAATGTTTGCGGAGAGCAAAATATATTTGCAAGGGGTTCAATAAAATCGGTGTGGCATAGTAGTTCATATTGCATATGTACAATGTCATAGTTGCGGAGAGAATGTACAAAAGGACAAGACAAGTCTCTGAATTGAAAGAAAACGTAAAATTTACTAGTCGAGAACAGAGTATTGTTTACATTTTTTTTAAAAGAAATATTTAGTGATGTTCCCACTTTTAATTTATTGATGCAGTCAATATATAATTAGTGGGAATATCAATAAATATTCAAGTTTCAAGGACAAAAGAGCCAAAGTTAACGGGTCGCACTGAATCTACCGATCCTGAAGGCGACAGTGAATTTATCTTCGTTGTACTTGGAATCCAGGATGTCTTCAGTGGTCCAGCATTTTCTTGCGCTGTCCCAGCAGCAGACACTGGGCGGCTCCAGCCAGAGCACTGTGTTGGGCAACCTGACAAGCGAATTCAGGTTTAATTAGTTCCTTCACCCTCTAAATCGGGTTGGAGCTTGTGGAGTAGTATCTGCGAGTGGCTTACACGATGTCGACAAGAAGCAGGCGCTCCAGGGCCGCCTCCTGTGCTCGCATGTCCGCCTCCATATCCTCGGGCTTGCGCACGGTGCCCGGTGCCGGGGCGGGCGGCGGCCGGTACGCCTCCAGGAATTCCACTTCCGTTAGGTTCGCTGATGATTCCACTGAAAATTATACAGTGTATTATATTTTACTGCTTTGAAATTGTTTGCTATTCATTCATGTTATATTTTGTTTCAACGCAAAAAAATATGTATTGGAAGAAACATGGATATATATAAATATATATATATTTATATAGAAGATATTTCAGGTGACAATTGATTCTCCGGCCAATTTCCATTATAGATAATCTACAGATAATAGCCCATTTAGAAAAGAGTCAGGCGTTTGAGTGATTTGAGAACAAAACATTGATAATGTTATCTACGGCTCGTCGATAATATTTATTTTATCTGATGGCGATGTACAACACAGGATTGATCGTTTCCAGTCTCAAGTTGATCTTGACTGATGTGATGTTGCCCGCCGTGGTTGTGTCGTGTTCTCTGACAAATATGGTGTAATGATAGTGCGTTGGAAAACTTTGTGCTGCTAACTTTTGGCAGGTACTTACTTAATAATGTTTATTATCATATTAAAATATTATTTAAGTAATAGAATCGGGGAAATTTTAACAATTTTCAAGTGATATTTTTTCATTTGTGTAATGTTTTTTGTGTATTTTTGACAAAGTGAATTGAAACGAGTTGGTGTATAAATTATAATGTAATTAATACTTTAAATAAGACAATAAATAAATTGCATGTAAAAACGATGATTTCGCAAACAAATAGAGAATGTTTCAATTCATCCTAATGAACGGTTGTTGTCTGCTAGGTCAGTTTTTTTTTGTGCGCCCACCGCTTAAGTGACGTTTTAATGATTTAATTAAATTAAAAGTATCATTAAATTTAAATCGAACTTGTAAATTTTCTAAAATTTATAAGGCGATCATTGAAAAAAAAATTTGATTTTGATTGATTATTCAAAAATAAAGATAATCTTAAAATTCAAAGTCTGACGTGACGTAGTGACGGATAATTAATAAATGATTTATCTTCTCTTTCGTTCAGATCAGATAAAAGAATTACATAAGACAAACATTAGCAGGTTTATGTTCATATAACAAAGTGTAATTATCTAAAATAGCTTTAAGTAATTCATCATGAGCGCAGTCAGATTATCTATAAAACCTTTGTAAATATTATCATATTTCTTTCATCAGTGAAAATTAAATTGGTCCGAGCATTTATTCTGTGACGAGACGATTGTGTATGTCTATTAAAACAAACTGTTCAGTAAATCTTAGTACATAGACGATGTTTGTAGACTTCTAGAAAGGGTACAAAGGTTTGGAATTATCGAGGAGGCTGTTGGCCTCATTCGTTAAAACCTTATCAAAGACCGCTCTAACTTGGAAGAGATGAGTGGAATCAGTGTGAGCTTTACAACTGTGTAAATGCATAATTTAAGCATACGAATTGCTTTAAAGTTCCATCCATAAATTTAACAGTGGACTTGAGACAAATATAACTTTCCGATTCAATTTTGGCTGTTACAGGTAGAGTGTGCGGCATCGGCATTTGAAAAATCAAATTGTAAAAATATGAAATGAGCGCATTGACAAAATGACAATGTTTCGATTCGTTCAAAACAAGCTGGGGAGCAAAAATAAGGACCCGGAAGAAGTGGAGTGCTTCAAAGCGAGAGTTATAAGAAGACTGACTTTGGACGAGAAAAAAACGCGGAAACTTAAGTGGAGAAATAGACACGAAAAAGAAGATAGCATGTACAAACTTAACACCATAACAAATATTTTACATGCAAACTGCGAGTGTGTTGAAAAGCCAAGGCATAACGATGTAAATATTAAGAATAAAAGACACAAAGCAGGTTGTGATAAAGTGCGCTCTCAGAATCAAGAAGACGATAAATCTAATGTTAGTGCGGTAAGGTCTCACGAGAAGCCGCTGTTTAGTAGAAGAGTGGTAATGTTTTTTTCATTTCTACTGATCATGCTGAGCGTGGCGGGTGGCGTCGCGAGCCATGACTGCCTCACGGGAGCTTTTGAAGATATTCAGGGATGGGTGTGGAACAACGGAAGCCTTAGAACTAATCAGGGTAAGAATCTCAAGCAATTCTATCGGTGACCCTTTCCATCATAATTTTTTCATTGTTTCATGTTAACACATGTTAAAATTAGCAAATAACTTCGCTAATTTTGTAAATCATTAATAAATAATATAATTGTCTTCTTCTCCAAGTGCCTCTCCTAAGAGGAAGGTGCTTACTTTGAAACTTTTTCCTTGGACAATCAGCTGCTTTTAATAGAATAAATCTAATTAATTATAATCATGGGTTTTGGCAGCTGTTGGTATTGGACGATTGTGGGATTTATTGTGTTTTGTGCTGCATAGCAATTCGTTTCTTGCAACGTTACCATGTCTGAAGATGGTCTCAGTGCCGGAACCGAATCGTCAGAAGATGCAGAAGGCTGCGCAACACAAAACCCGAGAAATCCCAATATGATCTAAGACTTAATCCATAGTCTAACTCTAAATCTCTAAAAAGTATAAACTGTTATTTTAAACTAAATACAAACAGTACAGGTTTTGATTAGTTTTTTGATGATATATAATGATGATTTTATAGAGAATTATTTTATTGTGGTCTATCCAGAGCACTACAATTATTTATCTATTAGATTAGATAAAAAAAAGCATACCAAATAAAAGATGTATATTTATTTCGAGGAAAATGATTTCATCGGATTCTAGTAAATATTTACAATTATATTTTGATTTGCAATAACAACAAAACATTTCACCTTAACATCCGGTGTGATAACTTCCACAATTCTTAAGAATTTAATATATTATTGAAATCTTCGGCGATCATCATATTGATAAGAAATAATCATATTCATTAAACAAACGATATTTAATCTCCGTTGTTTATTTGAAATTTGTAAGCTTAAGCGGCTGCTTTTGTTGGTTGATTTGGTTTCTTGGGCGTTGATGCCTGCTTGAAGTTTTCTGTCCTCCGACGTCTCTGAAGATGGTCCCAGCACGGGTATCGAAGCGTCGGAGGACAGAAAACTTCAAGCAGCTCTACACCGAAGAAAGCAAAGGATCATATAGCATTATATATGTATTTTGTTTGTTTGTTTGCATGTTTTTTTGGAGTTTATTACTGTAACGTGTTCAATGGATATCCATTATCTAAGGCGAGGAATGTATTACGCTCGAGTGCTGTTATTTTAAATATCTTATACAATCTGTAGCAAATAGTATATTGATAAGATATAATTCAAATGAAATATTTTATATTCTTAATATCGTAGGTAGTTTAAAGTAAACATATATTTTTCAATGGCAGTTGTTAATTAGTTGGTAAATGTTTAATTATATACAAAAGATTATTTCACTAAAATTCATACACTACAGTCCACGTGAGCTGGAGATATATTGAGTTTTGAGTGACCTATTTCTAAAAATCTTCTTCAGGTGGCCCTCAAAAATAATGAATTATCAATTTATACCAAAGAAGTCCCGAAACCATCTACGCAGTTCATTTTCAAAAGTCAATTATTGCCGATGAAACGTACAATGGATCTCATAGGTTTTTAAAACGATTTGCATACAGTATAAACAAATTATAAAAAAATATTTAAATATTGCATTATAGAGACAAGAACAGTATTCTTAGACCTGTCCGGTTATACAAGAGAACGGATCGAACAGACGCTGATGATGGTGATGCAGAATTCCATCAACGAAGCTGGCAATCATAGAGCGGCAAATAAACAGAATAGTACTGAACATGCTTCCAAGAACCCTGAAGATATATGTTTCGGAGACAGTCTATTGTACTTGAGTTTGGCCCGAAGCGGACTGCAAAGGTACAGACTTGAAAATTAAACATCCCTTTATTTTTCACCTTATTTAAAAACTATAATGAAACATTCATCAAGTCACAGTTGAGTTCAGAGCTAATAATAATATGGAAATATTTCAAATCACGCGTTAGCACGCAAATCGTGGTCGATAGCATGAAGCATATTATTTGAAGATTACATTTTTTTCAGGATCCCCCTGTTTTACAAAAATCAGAATGGCAGCAATGACGGGGCAAAATGGAAAAATCTAAGATTCCTTTCTCTCTTTGGGAGTAGGTTCTTGGGGGGAATATTAGAGGAACCTATCGGTAACAGCCAGTCTAATGGTGAACTGATAAACGAGTCGTATGGATCGATACCAGGTAATAACGCACGTTCCCTCACAAAAAACTTGAACCGATGCACGATTCTAACCTTATAATCACAAATTTAAGAATTAAATGTTCAAATGTATATTTGCCAAAACAATTATATTGACTTTATCAGTTTAAAAGATTGATTAAAGCACGATTTTATTTGATTTAACTTTAATAGATGACTTTAATTTGTTTTAGGTAATTATGGTACATGGTTTGATTATTTTTTTAGAAATAGCCTTGTGGTCTGAAGACTTGCGAAGTCTGGAGTTACCGGGTCTGCTGGAGTTGGACATGAGGAACTGCTCGCTTCAGAAGCTCGGCGACAACGTCTTCACTTCCATGCCAAACCTTCGGCGTCTGTACCTGGGGTTCAACAGCATATATGTCATATCTGCTTACGCATTCTCCGGCCTTACGAGGCTGATCCACTTAGACGTGAGCTTGAACAACGTGCCCGTCATTTATACAAAGAGCGGTCTATTGGAAGGCATGACTATCACAAAAGGTGCTTTTCAACCGCTGCAGAATATAAAATCCCTAGATTTTTCATATACGAGGATAGTTCAAACGTGCGTGACCGTTTTTAGTCAATTGGGGCCGAGCGTCGAGCGGCTGTCTCTATGTTATACCAAGTTCCCGGCCATACGAAGCGGAATGTTTGAAAATACTTCCATCAAATACTTGGACATTTCCGGGAACATCGC
Source organism: Atopsyche davidsoni (assembly GCA_022113835.1). NCBI lineage: Eukaryota > Metazoa > Arthropoda > Insecta > Trichoptera > Hydrobiosidae > Atopsyche > Atopsyche davidsoni. Next base: position 1,464,431 of record JAILWY010000028.1, read on the forward strand.
CCTAGAAGACTTGAGCACGGAGGCATTCAAGGGAATCGATAAAACACTTGAAATATTGTACGCAAAAAGATTAGGAATCAAAAGCACTAAATGTATAGAGAACTTAAAGAAATTAAAAGTGCTAGCGCTGAACAGCAACGATATCCCCACCGTCGAGTCGAGTTTGATGAATCTGCAAAACTTACAAATACTAGATTTAACAGACAATAGAATAACAAACTGGAACGAGCTGGTCTTTTACCATATGAAGAATTTAGAGCTTCTCTGCCTGCCCAAGAATAACTTGAATCTATTGACATTTCAGATGCTGCATGATCTGAATCAAGTTAAATATTTAAGCATGGGAGGTAACAGCTTCGTTTGCAACTGTGTGTTGAGAGATTTCATAGACGGAGCGCTGGAAAACGAAAACATGCACGGGCACGATCCCGGTAGACTTCCACTGTGGCTTCAAAACAAAACAAACATTCCCATAGACTATAACGAAAACTTGACAATCACCGAATTGACAAAGCAGAGTGAAAACATCGAGTACCAAACAGCCTACGAGCTGTACAGCTCCCTGATAACTCATAGAAACGAATGGAACTCCAGGTATCCCCAATGGGACGACAGACACGCGCGCTTGGAAAGGAGAAAGTTGACTTACGTGCAAAAAGAGTATCTCAACGAAGACGTCATGTCTTTTACCAACATGTCGATTGCGTTGAATTTTTCTTTTTTAATATTAGACTATACTGAAAAAGATTATCTGTGTACCGATTCAAAATCTAACACAATCTGGGCGTTTGATGACATCAATAAGTGCGATGAAACCGACATGCATCGCTACAGGGACAGAATAGACCGCAGCACGGTGATCGTGATAGTTTTGGTCATATTCGGGGCCGTTCTAACAGTTCTTCTCATACTGATCTGGAAATCTTGGTACGTGAGGTACTTCTTTCAAATGATGAAGAATGCCGCAGTGCTGAGTGTGATAGGGAAGGAGCACCAGGCGGATGGTGAGTACAACCATATTTGAATTGCTTATTTACACAAGTTGTTAAATGAATCTTTAAGGTCATAAGTTTTGAACATAGTGACTGAAATCAGAGATCGGTGCTTTGAGACAAGTGGAGCCCAGGGTAGCAAGGTGTGTACACATCCAGATCTGATGGCACTTTCACCAGTTTCAGATACTAAAAAGTCTACGAGCGCCGTCCACATCTGCCAATTTATTTCTAATTATCATAATTGACCCTTAAAGACTACCATTTGATAGAAACATAATAATATTTATAAAGTGAATTATTATAATCAAATTGTTCCAGATCAGAAAAAGTCCTATCAGTATGACGTGTTCGTGAGCTATTGTGAAGTCAACCGACCTTGGGTGCTGGATAACCTTTTACCAGAAATAGAAAGCAACGCTTCTATAAGTGTATGCCTACACGAGAGGGATTTTCAGGTTGAACATTCATGTAAATTAATAAATGTGTTTGTAAGCTTTGGCAGCCGTCATTATTATGCATTCAGCATTCTTGGATAATATGCCGCATGTATTCTTTAAAGTTCCGACGTTTTGGTCCCAGTACTGGGCCCATCTCCAAGAACTTGAGATTAGAATTCGATTTCAAGCTTTGATGATGTTAGGACTTGAAAGAATAAACTTGGCGTAACACCCTAGAATGCAGTATTTAATATGCTGGGGACATTTAAAAAGTAGGAGATGGCTACGGCAAATCTTTCCACCCGACCTTTTCCAACCAACAAGCGTCTCACAACTTGCGGATTTATTAATCTTGTCTATCTTTTAACTTGGTCTTTGGTTTAAAAACGTGAAACTTACGAGGTGCATGTGGATTAAGCATCGTATTGAATAATTGTGTATTATTTCAGGTGGGACTTTCGATTTTGGAGAATATAATATCGTCCATGGACAGGTCCCGAGTGCTCCTCTTGGTAGTGTCCAACCATTTCCTCCAGAGCCAGTGGTGTCAGTTTGAAATGCATCTCGCCCAGCACAGGTATATATTTGAGTAACATACTTTGAAAATATATCAATTCAGATGAATTAAACTCCACCAGTGCCGTGAACGTTTCATATGCGAATCAATAATCTAAATATTATACGCACAATAATTTTCTTTGAAGAATAAAAATATTCGCTGTATTGTTAATATAAAATTATTTCTTTATGTATTATATTCTCCCCTCCTTCTAATACACGCTAATCTTATCTTAGATTACTGGAAACCCGACGAGAGCAGCTGATTCTTGTGCTACTAGAAGACATTCCCAGGAAGAAGAGACCAAACACGCTGCATTACCTGATGATGACCAAAACCTACATAGTCTGGCCCAAGCTCGTCGAAGAGAGGCCGGCGTTTTGGAAACGACTACGAAGATCCCTCGAGTATAAGAAAGCGAACCAATCTAACTGCTGATGGAGGCAAACAATAAAAGAAAAAAAACCATGCGATATTAGTAACTAGTGCTAACTAAGCAAAATAAATATTTAATGAAAACATATACAATAACAATATTTAAATCTAAGCCTCTCCCACTCCTTGTGTATGGGGCACTTGCACTAAGCAATGGCAGCATTTTTCCGAGCGGCCAACGAAATACGTCAGATCCTTGATATTGTCACAGAAAGCCAAAGATGCATCTAAATGTATTATTATATCTAATCGATAAATCTCACATGTGTACACGCTAGTGTAATATTTGTTACACAATATGATTTTAACGTCCCCGCCCCTGCATGAGTAAACACTTACGGAGTGTGATTGTGAGGTCTCCGCGCATCCACTTGGTGCGGGCAGGCTGCCGGAGCATCTCCATGATGATGACGCCTCCCAGAGTGCGGTGGCTACGCAGGTTGATGACGCCTGCTTCGGCCTTCGACGCCCACTGCTCAAGCATCGCCGCATGCTCTTCCCCTGCGAGGAGTGCCAACATAAACATTACCAGATCTTGAGATTAGTCATTACACACATACAGCCTTGAACAGGAAAAAAAGCCTTACACAAATAAAAAGTGAGAAGAACACCAAATATTAATTTAGTGAAAGATGTCTATTTGGTTTTATTTTATTGATAATAAAGTACCTTCTTGGTTCATAAGGATGTCTCTGGGGATGAGGACAGGGTCCGGTTCAACAGTCGATAAGTAATTGAGTTCCTCTCGTTCATCTTTGAGCGCGCCAAATCTGAAGCGAGAAATACAATACCAAGTACAGTTAACCCTCATGTAGCGTGGAATTCATACGTTCTGGTATATGTATGAGCATTATTAAACGTGTTCGTAGGTTTTGGCGTTGGTTGTTATTACAAATAAGCATCTGTTTGAAAATGCTAACCAAATGTTGGCAGAATCTATTGCTTCAAAACAATAATGTACAATGTGAGGTTTCTTCTTTAAAGTTCCGACGTTTTAAGATGTGGTAGCCATTACTTGTCTGCGTCCACGGCGGCCTGCAGCGTTGCCATCTTGCTGTCGAGGTCTTTGAAAAAAAGAGTACGAGCTTCTTGCTGTTCTTTCCGGAGCCTAACCACGCCATCATACTCCTCTTTTATGTGCGTGTACAGATCTGAAAACAAAATAAATCAATTTCAAGGCTGGATGGGAACTTAAACAGCATTTGAAAGCAACATGCTGGATGATGAAATATTATTGAAAAGGTATAGAAGTCATTGTTATTAGATGATATGGTTTCTTGGGTTTTGAGTCGCATGAGGTTTGCAATCCTCTGGGACCGTCTCAGACATTTAGGACTGAAAAACATCAAGTAACGCAACATCCAAAAAACTAAATTTTCTAATAACAACAACTGCCAATACTTAGATTGACTGAGTGATTTGTTTGGACCTATGACATGCAGCAGGGGAGGGTCGCCGAATTCTGGACTGTGCGGCGAGAGGCGGTCGTGTTTCTCCCAGAGAGCCCGCAGGATGGTCTCTCTCCAGTTGTGCGTTCCCGGCAGCGTCACGTGAATGCCCATCTCCGGGAAGTGTACCGGAATATGAACAGGGGGACTGCAAAAGATACCCCGGACGCCCCCAATAAGACTTATTGATTTCTAAGTGTAATAAAATTATACTTATCAATACAGAAAGCAAAAATTATAATATCATAACACTATATACTTCGTTTCAGTGTCCATAAAATAGAATGACTTCATTTGATACATATTGGCGAAACTGGTCACCAATAAAATTAAAACAAGTGGAAAAATCACAGAAGTATTTTATTAAAAATATTATGATTAGAAATGGCTTTTCTTACTTGTTGATAGACAGCACTTGCTTGGGTTTGCTGAGAGGAAGCGGCACCTCCAGCCAGGCGGCCACGCTGTGGAGGTTGGCGGCGTGAGCGTGGCGCACCTGGCCTAGCTGGTGGGAGCGAGCGGTGCGCGACCACGTGCGAGTGCCTTCTTCCAGAGTGCGAGCCATCTCTTCGCACAGTGACGTGTGAACCTGAATAATCAAAAATTTGATAAAATATCGAAGGCAACTTGTGTTGCTTGTTTCAAACACATCCAAAATCAGATATATAACAACGATAAAACTTTTTACTTCTTTGACGAGCTGAAGTCGAGCCGGAGATACGTCAGTAGAATATGAAATTATTTCCCCCAAAGCTTTCAATATCTGAAATTAAAAAAAAATATATTTAAAGCGAACACATCTATCTGGTTTCTTTAATTCCGAACAAAGCGTTTCCTTGTTTCTTTCTCAAATCAGAAGATTTTAATAAACATGTACCGGCTTGAGCTCCAAGTCTCTCTGCTTGGCCAGTAGAAATTCAGTGTCTTTTGCCTCATCTTCCCGCCAACGGTAAAGAGCAGACGTCAGCTCCGGTAGTTCTTTGGGATCTGGGCCTTCGTCAAATGCCAAGTATACTCGCCACTTGAAAATTTGTGGTAAAGTTTTATATATATTGAAATAGATATTAATTTAAATGAAAATTGGTCTGAGAAATTTAATTCATCTTTATTAATTGATATAGATAATCAAATGCTAAAATAAACGAATAAATGCTTTAGTTTGAAATCATCACACGGAAGTTAAATCTCTTTCTTCTTGCAGTGTTTGTATAATTATCTATGTATAAATTTTGTTTAGAGTGGAACTCATGTAAGTGACAATATAGATATTGTTCAGTGACAATACCTGATAGTGCTAATGTGGCACTGAAGAAGACGCAGAGTAAGTGGGGCATGCGCTGGCGATGCACCAACACATTATTTTAAGAAAAGAAGAGAAGAAAGTTAACTTAGGTGCAGAATTTTCACCAGCAGCTGGAAGTCAGGAGTACAGCCGAATTAATAAAACTAGTCTATGATAGAGTTCAGAGAGATGGTCACCGACCTCCTCTGAGGAGAGTCATTTGAACACTTATAAAACTATAAAATAAAGTGGGGTATTTCGAGATTATAGCATGTGTAAACCTTTAGAAAGCCTGGACTTGAAAACTAGTTTCGAAAATGACTACATAGTATGATTAGTAGAAAAACTGTACGAGTTATGCATGGTTTAAATATATATCATATTATACTCGCTTCCAGTATAATATTTTAAGGAAGTAAACTTCTTGGCCATTTTTCTTACCTCTTCGGCTTCTCTGAGTTGCCGCTTGTGGTCCTTAAGTAAAGCCGTGGATTCTGTAAATCGATTATCGCTTGAGTACTAAAATACTTAATTTATATCGTTGCTCTTTGAGGCACGGTGGAATTAACTTAAATTATTAAATTAAGTGCTCACTATACATGGCTGTTGTCTCATAGCTATTTATATTTAAAAAAGATTTGATAGGGTTGGTAATACAGTACCTTTGAATCGTTCAATAATCGGTAACATAATTTCATCTCTGACAGCTTGCTCTCCGTCATCTTTTTTTGCTTGCTGTACTACTTTGGTCTTATAGTCCAACTTCCTCTGTTTAATTCCAGCCACTAATGCAATTCTAAAATTTTGATAACGATAATGGATAGTAAACACTTTCATTAAAGGTTTGTTTTGAGAAGAAGGAATTAATAGAATTGTTACCTTCTTTCATCTTCCTTCTTTTTCCGTTCAGCGTCTAGCTTTGCTTTTTTTTTCTCTTTCGCCTGTAACAAAGATGTCGAGTCAGTAGCCACTTCTGCAATCAGTGCACAGTCAATCAATTCTGGGCAGTCTGTAATCTTCCAGATCTGGTAGGAGCCGGCAAGCAATATTTATATAGCTGCCATAGAAATCTGACCGAAGTCAGCAATCTTCATGATGTATTTGAAGATCCTTTTACAAAATTGTAAAGATCAACCGACTTCCATTTATCTGCTTTACGCAATCAGATCTGATAGGCGCCTGCAATTGAAGCTCATATAGCTTTTGTTGACTCCATAAAGTACTCCGAAACATCATACCCATATCCATACAAATACTAATAACACATACCCTAGTATTGCAATAACTATTTTAAAAAATACATATTTAATAGTATTGGACAAACAATGCTTACAGACATTATTGTTTTAGTATATAGTACACATTAAAAATTTTGTAAATAAATTATCAAAAAATTTGGGAATTAAATATCCTAGTGACACTTTAACCTAGAAAAAATATTTCAAATAAAACAATCATGTACTAAAGACAATTGAATATCTTTATTTTTTTTTAAATATCTATAGTACTTACCTCCATAATTACAATTTACGATTGAACTTTGTAACTTGAATATGTTTTTATTATTTGCAAATATTTTGTGGTACAAAAACGCTGAGATGAGTGGGAAAATTATTTTTAATATGCGGTTTGCGTTTTCGACTTGGAAAGTGTAAAAAAAGTAGGATTCATCTGATTGTAGCACAATCGTTACTAAGAAACTAATATATTTCTAGGATTTCGCATAATATTGACCAAATAAACAATGTTGTTGTTGATATTACTCGCGTGAGAATTTTCTTACATATTAATTATTTTTTGCTAACGCCATCTGTGATCGTTTTTACAAAACTGTAAAAAAGATTTTAAAGTTTTTCTTGTAGTTATATTTTTAATTCATAGATGGCTGTAATATTATGATCGGAGTCCTCCAACACTGCAGGGCAGGGGCTCCCAACCTTTTTGCACCCAAGAGCACATTCTAGAATGCCGGTCGGGCGGCGGGCACCATTTATTTTTTTTAAGGTATATTTATAGTCAGAACATAGTCAATAATACACACAATGCACAAAAAATATTTAATTCCAAAAGTATAATTATAAAATATAAAAACTATTGTTTACATTTTTATGTAAAATAAGTAGTAAATAATAGCATAAAAATTCTGGTAATTGGGGCAAAAATGCAACGAATTATTATTATAGCAACTTTAAAATGTAAAAAATTGCAAACATCAGGTTAGAATACGAAAAATATCAGTTAGGGTAAAGGCTAAGTTTTTTAAGATTTTAATGCACCAACAATATTTAATATAAATTTGAATATTTTTATTGGGTGATTTTTAAAATCATAAATATATTCATCTGTAAGTTGAGATCTGTACTTAGATTTTTATATTAATTATTACGCAGAACCGAAAAACAATTTAATTTTGTATGCTGCTCTTTTCAAGAATGGAAATTTGTTTACTTCAACTATATTCCAGAAGTCTTCATCCGATACAGTGGATTTAAGAATTATTATTTTGAAAATTATAACGATACTATTATTTTCGCTTATATTTCACTGTTTTTTTATCGTCCTATCGTAAAAATCTCAGATAGACTTTCACAAAGCTTTCTCCTCACTTGTACTACCGCAAAAATATCAGATTTATATTTATTCAGCAATTTTTCCACCAAGTACCTGAACAATATCGTGAACGCATTAGTAGAGGGCGTTATTACAAAGGCAAAGACAAACAAAACTACACCCATAAGATACTATTTCAACAGGCTATATATGATTTTTTGGAAAGAATTATTCTTTTAAAAATTATAACGATATAATTATTTTCTTTTAAGTACTAAATATTATTTTTTTCATAACATTTTATAGTAAACTTAAATATTTTTATTATTCAGGTCGCACGGTAAACGGTAACGGTCGGCGGGCGCCATTGTGCCCGCGGACATAAGATTAGGGACCACTGCTGTAGGGCGTCTTTTTATATTATTTTGAAGCTGTGCTGTGTGTTATATATATATATATATATATTAATTGAATACGTGTAAAATACGTATGCTTGTTTGGGAAGTTTTCGCGTAAATCGAGACTACTGTATACCTACTCACCAGTGGCGTGCGGTCAGCGAAGCATTGCTTGCCCAAAAATATAATTAAACTTGCGCGTTTTTGCACAGGTTTTCAATAAAAAGCACGTGGGACACTTACAGTGATATTTTACAAAAAATAATAAATAATTTGAGTGATTTAAATTCGGTGAATAAAATTTCTTGCCTTGAAATTGAGCTCACGGCTTCTCACGGGTACAAATACAATTCAATTTAATCGTTGATTTCGGAATCGGTTCACTTTCGGATTTAGTTCCCAGAGCTGAGAAAAAAAATATCTTGACACAAAATATTTAGAATAATGATTCTTTCGCCCTCAAACGGCATAGGCTACGTCTTACGAGAGTGCTCGCACTGTTTACGCGACTTGTTTCGGTAACAACCCAGGTTGGCGTTTTCTAGAAATGAGGAAATATATGTATGTATAAGTTCAATGGAATCTCGAATGAAACTGCAGGTGGACTCCGTGCCGTTAAAAGGTGTGTTATTTCGGCAAGGGATGCCTCGAGGGATGAGGCGGGGGAGCACTGCACTCCCTCGCTTCCTGCCACGGCTTTGTAGTTCTCCATTCTTCTCCATCACTTAGATGCCTGCCACTTGCCCCGCGCCGTCACCGTGGAGAGGGCCCGAGACGCGAATAGGGGTACAGCGGGTGGCAATGTTCATTTACTCAATAAAAAAAATATTGCGTAATCTTAATTTCGTCGTTAATAATCGTAATTTCATTTGCGTGTGTGGATTGTTGGTTTTTTTTTGTTTTTATGCAACGACAAAGACACTGTGTCAATACTTCCCACTACTCGTGGATCTGACTCTAATTTCTAATTAATTAAAAACTGCCTGATGTATTGAGACGTGGAAGTGTGCACCAGCGGTTCAGCACCCCTGGCTGATGAGGGGGCCGCTAACAAAGGTCGCGTCTCCGGACCTCCCGCCGGAAGACGAGGCTCTCGAGGAGCATCTTCCATATCCGCCTTTAATATCGGAGCAGCCGAGTGTCGTTCAAACGAGACGCCCTTTGTAGAAAATATTTAATTAAAAGTCCCGGCGCGACGAGAGTGGCGACGACTATGCAAAATTGCAAACATTTTAATTAACTTTTCACGACAGTTCAAAAATTAAAACATATTATCAAAATGATTGGCTTTACTATAATCTATTCAGCTAAGAAGGCTGCACCCGCAGCGACGCAACAGAGTGGTCGTATTGGATACAACACCTGACAGCGACGTAGTATATCAATATTTTCAAGTAGTTAAATTAGCTAAAATACATTGAGAATTTTTCTGCATATAACGATTCAAAATCTTGCTTATTTACAGTGCCAGAAGCGAGGGTTCAGATCCAATGTGAAGATGATTTTCAAAAAAAAAATAAGATAACCGAAGCCCCCCAGGGACTAATAAAGCTCACAAGAACAGACGGTCCCGAGCCTGAAGGCTCAATTCAGGCTAACAATCACAGCAACCACCCTCCGGGGGGGAGGAGGGGGGAACCTAACCTAACCCACCCCTAGACGACGCCAGACGAAATACAACCTTCCATTAGAATCTATAAATGTGAGTATACCAATCGACGACAAGCGATGGGGGGTTGAAAATTTAATAAGAATGAAAGGCGGCAAAGGGTTGGATTTTTTCAAAACTGCTGTGCAATTTTTCAATTTGCCGTGTTCTTGGGTGTTTGAAGTTTTCAACGTTTCGGTTCCGGTACTGGGGCCGTCTTCAGGGATTTTGGTCAGATAATCATTTGATTGAATACATCATATTAATTCTGTATGTTATTGTTATTTTGCACAGCACTGTATATAATAACTAAGAAATTAATTCAACGATATTCTTTAACGTTCTTATGCATTGCTACAGAAAAATATTTTGTAATTATTTCAGAATTAATCAAAACATATCTATTAATTCATACATTTTTTTGGGACAAAATTTGTATAAATATATATATTTAATATATTAAAAATATTCGTTAAGGGTCTAGGTCCCACTATCGAGTTTTTTTGATCATTTTCTAGTCCGTTTTGCGAAAAATCGACTGCACCAATCAAAAATATTTAAATGCAAAAGTTTGATACATCCCTTCTTCCGAACACAATATATTTTTATTTCTTATAAATTTTCTATTAATATGATAAATATGTGTTTTTCCAATTGAAGTGTAGGAATTTGGAGATTCGTCCGGTACATTTTCCAAGAATCCTAAACATTTAAAAGCCTTTTTTTTCAATTGGAATTAAAAGATTAAATATAAACCATGTGCGTCTTATTAATTTAAAAATGAAAAAAAAAATCTTTAACAAACTTTGGTTTTGAAAAGTCGTCATTTCATCCAATTTTTCAACATCTTCAAGATTTTATTTTACCCTGAAAATGGACGTTAATTAAATTTAAAAAAAAAGATAAATATAATTTATAGTTTTTTCAATACTCTGTAAAAAAATCAACTTTCGATATAGAAAAATAAAGTGACAATTAAATTAATTAAATGACACGATTTCGCCAGGTAAAGAGGTAATTAAATGGCTGGGAGCAACTGCCTTAAGATTTATTCTCAGCACTGTATAGTGTTGCTTGGATTTTAATTAATCAATATTTTGTCAATGGTCGCATTGTTGTCCACGGCGATATAAAAACTTATAAATCAATGTTATATTAAATAAAAAAAAAATTGGTAATTTATTTAAGCAAATACGTTTATAAATAATAGCCTTGAAATTAATACATCGATTTTCTTCAGTTAGTTCAGTCACTTCATTTTCACATTAGTCTATGACAAAATAATAGGAAAAAAAACAAATAAATTAAATTAAATAAAATTAATAAGGTATAAAATACATTGTGTTATTTGTTACGAAACTACGTCTTGTGTATTAAATTTTCGCAGCGATGTACATTATAGATTAGAAATTGATTAATCAATATTATTTTGTTAGTCTATGGTCACATTAGTCTATGGCAAAATAAAAGGAAACAAACAAACAAATTGAATTAAATAATAAAAAAAATATATGTGTATATAAGGTATAAAATACATTGCGTTATCTGTTACGAAAATATTTTTTGTGTATTAAATTTTTGCAGCACTGTACATAATAGTTTCGAAATAATTAATCGATATTTATTAGTTAATCTATGGTCACATTAGTCTATGACAATATAATATGAAAAAAACATAAAATTGAATTAAATAAAATTTAAAAAATAAATGTATAAGGTATAATAAACATTGTGTTATTTGTTCCGAAAATACGTCTTGTGTATTAAATTTTCGCAGCGCTGTACATAATAGCTTCGAAATTAATTAATCGATATTCATTAGTTAATCTATGGTCACATTAGTCTATGACAATATAATATGAAAAAAACAAATAAATTGAATTAAATAAAATTTAAAAATAATATACATTGTGTTATTTGTTGCGAAAATACGTCTTGTGTATTAAATTTTCGCAGCGCTATACATAATAGCTTCGAAATAATTAATCGATATTCATTAGTTAATCTATGGTCATATTAGTCTATGACAACATAATATGAAAAAAACAAATAAATTGAATTAAATAAAATTTAAAAAATAAATGTATAAGGTATAATATACATTGTGTTATTTGTTGCGAAAATACGTCGTGTGTATTAAATTTTCGCAGCGCTGTACATAATAGTTTCGAAATAATTAATCGATATTTATTAGTTAATCTATGGTCACATTAGTCTATGACAATATAATATGAAAAAAACATAAAATTGAATTAAATAAAATTTAAAAAATAAATGTATAAGGTATAATAAACATTGTGTTATTTGTTGCGAAAATACGTCTTGTGTATTAAATTTTCGCAGCGCTGTACATAATAGCTTCGAAATAATTAATCGATATTCATTAGTTAATCTATGGTCACATTAGTCTATGACAACATAATATGAAAAAAACAAATAAATTGAATTAAATAAAATTTAAAAATAAATGTATATGGTATAATATACATTGTGTTATTTGTTGCGAAAATACGTCGTGTGTATTAAATTTTCGCAGCGCTGTACATAATAGCTTCGAAATAATTAATCGATATGTATTAGTTAATCTATGGTCACATTAGTCTATGACAACATAATATGAAAAAAACAAATAAATTGAATTAAATAAAATTTAAAAATAAATGTATATGGTATAATATACATTGTGTTATTTGTTGCGAAAATACGTCGTGTGTATTAAATTTTCGCAGCGCTGTACATAATAGCTTCGAAATTAATTAATCGATTTTCTTCAGTTTGTCTATGGCCGCATTGTAGTCTACGGCGGCATAATGGCAAACTGGATAACGAGCAGTCCATACTAGACACTTAACGACCTTTTTTGCATACCCTCCAGCACTGCGCCCATGGGACGACCTGACCTTCCGAGGAGTCTGGTGTCTCCCAATTTCTGTTCCGCACACGCGCAAAGTTCAAATGACTCCAAATTAAACGAGTTTAGACGGCAACCGACGACATCATCTTTTTGTGACTTTCCGGCGGAACAGGAGGACTTCTCCTTCGAAGCCTTCTTCCGGATTCTCATGGTATTCTCATCCCACGTAAGATATCCTTATAACAAACTACACAACCGCTTTTACTAGACTACGCCATGCTTACATTTTAAATTAAATAAACTATTTTTTATTATTATCTCATCGTTTCAAAGGTGAATCGATCACGTTAATATTTAATATAGTTCTATATACTATGAGACTAAGGGAAATGTTTACTACACAATGGCGTATTTACATTATAAATTAAAGTCGTGATACGGTTCGATTTCCACAAGGTTTGTGAAAAAACTTATCGAGGATTTTTCTCATCGTTTCAAAGGTGAGTCGTTGTACTTAATATTTAATATAGTATTTAGTAATTTCTACATACGGTGCTTTAAAACTCATGACATGGAGACCAAGTGAAATGTTTACTACACAACGGCATATTTACATTATAAATAAAAGTCGTGATACGGTTCGATTTCCACAAGGTTTGTGAAAAAACTTATCGAGGATATTTCTCGTCGTTTCATAGGCGAATCGAACACCTCAATATTCTATATAGTATTTCGTGAGTTATACATAGGGTGCTTTTAAACTCATGACGTGGAGACCAAGTGAAATGTTTACTACACAACGGCATATTTACATTATAAATCAAAGTCGCGATACGTTTTGATATTCAAAAGGTTTGTCAAAAAACTTATCGAGGATATTTCTCGCCGTTTCATAGGCGAATCGAACACCTCAATATTTTATATAGTTTTATATACAGAGCTTTTAAGCTCACGGCATGGAGACTAAGTGAATTATTTTCATTATAAATTAAAGCGGCGATACAGTTCGAGTGCCACAAGGTTTGTAAAAAAAAAAAAAATTCGATGATTTTTCTCGTCGTTTCGCGCGCGCCGACCGCCCTGAGGGTCCGGCAATTAGTCCGCGCGGGGCGCAGGCTCATTAGGGCGTAATGCCTCCGCTGAATGTCATTTTTCAGTCCCGCGGGGGTCGTGCGGGTAATCATATGCCAGGCCAGGCGGGGTGGCCAAGTGGGGTGGCCAAGTGGGGCGGCCAAGTGGGCTGGCCGGGCGGGGCGGCCAGGCGGGGTGGCCAAGCGGGGCGGCCCACCCTCGGATCGCGCGCCCCGGCCAAGGGGTGCGTTACTGTTAAATATTTTTCAAATCCCCATTTTTCGAATCCGAATAGCCAGACGGCTAGGAGACTACGAACATTTTTTTACGCTTGCAAACGCTCTCGCCTCTCAAGGCCAGTCAATGCAGTGTGATAGACCCGTCGAACTGTAATCACAAATTTAGCTTGCTGCGGCGCATACAACATAGTTTGAGAAAAATCTATGTGTGGAAAAATCACTCAATTTTACTTATTACTTAAATTACTAGAAATGTAGCCCGTCATAAAATGACGTATTCGATGAACGATGCAATAGTGTTTGAACATATGTGTGGCTGACAATTAGATGAATATTTTGTATACATATTTTTTTAATAACCGGATATTAATTTTGAAAGCAAAGTCATTCTAGGAAATATCACATTTCGGGTCACAAACATCGAATCACTTTCACTGCACCGGTCTTTATTAGATGCAGTCTTTATCACGTTCAATTGTGCTATTCTTTTTTAATTACGCTTGCTGTGCTTAGACGGTGTTATTTTTTTAGGAGGCATTTTAAGTTATTAATGATGTGATTAATAATTTCTAACGCAACTAAAAAATAAAATTGGTACCTTGTGTCAAGCTGACATAAACTGTAAATTTCTTAGAAGCATCATATTTTGTTTTTTTGTAAAAATTCTAAATTTGAAATTCTCGCTGTGAACAACAGAATCATATAATTCGTACATAAAGCACATTTGATAGTTTTATTTAATTGGTTTATGAATGAAAATATTATCCTATTGTTTTGAAATTCGGCACATAACTGCGGAAAAACTTACTAAACTTACGTGCAAAAAATCAGCGTTGTATCTTTTAAAATATTCTATAGAGAAGCAAAAAATGAAACATACACACACACACACAATGGCTATTATTATAGTAGATTATAAATATATATTTGAAATGAATATGGGCGAACCGTGCGACCACGTCGACGTCGAGAGCCTGTTGAGATCCGCCGAACGGATGACTGCAGTGTTTTCAACTCCTCGTTTATATTGCCCCGCATCGGATGTCTACCGCGCGCGGGGGGGGGGGGGAGGTCGAGAGCCGAGGCGACGTGTGATTATATTACCCGTCACCGAAAGAGGCTCGGGAGATAAGCTGTCAAAACATTTTGATTCCGCAGCTCCCCTCCGCGCTCTCCCCCGGCCGTGCCCTATCTCGGGGAGAGCGCGCGCAGATCGGGTGATGGAAAGGCCCAGAGGACGCCCTCGAATTAATTGCTGTCATTTTAATGTCACGTTTACGCCGATTGATGCCGAGTGGGCTTCCCCGAAACGTGACATACTTAGCCAATCCTCATTTTCGCCCGTGCAAGTGCAAAGCAGTCGCTTTCTATTTCCAAAAATGTGCAATACACGATGCCTTCAAGCTTGTAGTATCTAAAAGCTACCTTAACCTAACCCGAAACGGGGAGACTAGGTCAAATTCGAAACGATTTGATATTTGATTTGATAAAAACTCGTTTATAGTGACTGCGTCTCCGAGCTGAAAATGTAATGAATTTATTGCCGATCGCACCTCGCAGGTGGGACGCTCGGTACTATTCCGGATTCGGAGTCTCACGCTCCGAGCAGTCTGCCCCCCGAGGGAGGGGGGGGGAGAGGGGAGCTCCTCCAGATCTCCCGAGCGAATCGCGATAGGGGACACTGCGCGCCTCCCGGGGAGCACTGCGCGGCACGTCCCGGAGCTTTCAGCTGGAGTGTTTACTGGCGTGTAAACACGATCGACCGGTAAATTGTACAGTGGCGTGACCTTTATTATTTTTTTTCAACAAACTGTAAAAAAAAAAAGCCTCCACTAACCAATTATTAAAGACATCATTGATGCACACGTAACTGATGATCGGTTGAAAATCACTGAGCGTTGTCTTTTGGCGTGTTTTAATTGCACTACACCATAGGTTCCCAAAGTGGTCGAAAATTGGGGGTGCATGAACTGTAAATGGGGGTCTACGAGAGTGGATCCCATTTAAGCAGGTCATCGCCAACATTTAGGCATTCCGTAAATGTCATAATGCACCTAACACAGATTGCACCTATGTACTTGCATAATAATGTTATTTATTTTACCTCGTGGAAAGGGGTTTCAGTGCGGTTGTCAAGTTTCTTACAAAAAAAAAGGAATAGATTGGAAATCACTGGGCGAGAAGATTAAAGGTTAAATCTGACTTATTTGAAGCCAAATATTGAAAATTTTATATCAAAGCATCAGACCCATCCCTCCCATTAAAAGTATTGATTTTTTATGTGAATGTTACTATATTTGCATTTTGTGTGTTTTTAATTAATAAAGGTAACTAACTTTGCATGTATTTAAACTTTTTTATTTTTAAATCCACTATACAGTAAACTCTATGAAGGTGAGTTGTTCTATATCAGATGTCTAAAATATTAGCAAGGCAGGGGTCTACGGGACAAAAAACTTTGGGGATCTCTGCTCTACACTAACAAATTAATCAATTGAAAATCATGTTATCTGCTCAATCACACTATTTTGTTTGGCTAATAACTATTAAATTTTTTTGGGCAGCTGAAATGAAAGTGAGTTCAATAACTTGACGAAAGTACTTACTATGCTCAACTGGAATCTCGCTGGAGATTTACCAAGTGTTATGTCGCATCAGTTCTGCTTTACGGAGTTGAAGCTTGGACACTCAAAAATGTGGCTGCATAATGGGTTGAGGGAAAGAAAACTCCCGACGTCGGTAAAGAAGCGGAAGTCCCCATATTTTTCGGAAAAATATAAATATATATATAACATCCTTCAGAAAAAAGAGGCATCGGAAGGAGAAGGTTTACGTGGATGCGGAATTTGCGCCATTGGCTGTACGGCCAAATCAGTTCACAAATATGTTTTATGAAATAGTCGCTAGAGAAATAGTGAAATAGAGGGACTGTTCGCCGCGGCCCGAAGGTGTGGAAGCCCTGGGCCGAGACGAGGTACTCTAGTAGTAGGTGGGGTGGGTCCTCGATAGATCGAATTATTTTCCGAACTACGATGTAAAACGCTACAGCCGCTTGTTTTCTCAGCGGCGCATTTTAACTCAATTATCTGGCAGCATGTGCAGGAAGTGCTCAATATAAAATTATTTAACCTAGTTCAAAAATACTTTGAGTATAATACAAGTAGAATGCACATAATACTTTTTTTTTAAATTTATTAAATGTATTTATATATTTTACGATCAAAACTAAGCGAAGAATGCTCGCGAGTCACAAATGTCGATACAAACACTTGCATTGAACGATTCATATCACTCTGAGGACACGACGATTCGATTACTTACGGAGGAATCCGAATAGTCATATGTTAGTGTATCAGTTCAATATCCAGTAGCCCCATAAAGGCATGCTCTTTGACGCTGTAACACACGGCTGGATATCCCGCCGGGGTAATCTCATTTGGGGCGTATTCCTTCCCAGAATGAACCAATTTGCCACCAAATCTAACTACGCGGCGCCCGACCGCGCCAACTCTCCCCAATAATTGTGCAACACGTCCCCGCGGGTTTGATGCGAAGTACTCCACGCCCGAACTGGCCCGAACTATAGTGTTGTGTATATTTACAGGTTAGCGGAGTGAAGAGATCCTGGAATGATTATTGTCACAAGTCATTTGAATTAGGCTACGCTGAAGTGCTGAAGAAGAACGACGCGATGCTGGGGAAGGAAAATTCTAAGACCTTCTATTAATATTTTTTCAGCTTTTATATGTGTATGAGATAGCCAGACACAGCATTTAAATATGTCTTATGTCCTTGTCAATGTACAAACGTTTTAAACTGTCTAAAGTACAATAAACTTCTTTATACTTGGCCACCAATTGGCAACAAAGTAATATCCAGAGCATACGTGAATAGAATTATTTACCTGAGCCTTCGTTTCTAGAAAAAGGAAACCTTGTATGGAAATAAAGGAACCGTATATTTTTATGTACTATATGATAAAAAAAAACCTTTAAAACGTTGCGTCAACTTGTCAATATTTTAAATAAAAAGTAAAATACTTGAGTGATTTTTCCACATAAACATTTTTATTGGTGACCGGTTTCGCTAATATTTCACGTTGGCATTATCAAACGGAGTATTTTACTCATTGTTTAAAATATTAAAATGGAATTCCACCAAGTACTCTCTGTCAAAAATATTGAATTCTTCAACTTGCCAACGTTAACACTACTGTGTGTTAAGGCTGTGGGTTCATCCCAAATCGCATATCGATACACATATACATATACATTACATGTACACATACTAATATACTATAATACATATACTAATGTATAATTGATGTATTAATTATTAGTGGTTGGATGGCTCGTTGTAGCGCGCCGTCCCCCGGGATGGGAGCCACTAATATGGAAAAGCTTTGTCATTTTGTAAAAGGACGCCGAGGCGATAGTAAAAGGGGAGAGCTGTGAGGAATATCCATATTGACCGCTTGTTAATTACACACCGACGTCTAAATGAAAGATAAAACTATTTTTGTATAATTTTCGTAGCATTCATGCCAATTATTATAAATGTATAAATCGAGACTAAAAATAAAAACTATTTATTTAGAAATCTGCGAGAAAGTTTTAGGTACGTCACAGACTTGTGTGCATTGAAGCAGCCTACAAAATTTTGTATTTTATGTGATTTGTATAGTTTTGACATACCGCTGTTCGGTTGTCGGCTGTGTCACAGCGTGTGTAGGCAGCCTTGACCTATAGGTGCATTCGGTAACTTATCAACTAGAGACTTTCATGGGAAAGTGGTAAGTTATTTCTATGAATGTATATTGTAGATTCCATGTTCGACAGTGAATTCATTTTCCTCGAGCCGCCTACACTCGCTACTACTACACAACCGACAACAGAACGGAAATTGGCCAGTTGATTAATTTTTAGAAATGTATTGCATTGTAGTAGTTTATTTTAAACATATAGACAGTATTTAATGTGCGCTGTAAATGTTTCATCAATGATTTCAAAATAATATTAAATTTATCTTCTTCATCAAGTGTCTCTCCTCAGAGGAGGTTGGCGACCATTTCACTGAGCATATACTCATGCTGAGTAAAGTTCATGGTTTTTTTAGGGGAAAATAGTGTAGTACGTCCCCGGGTCCTTCTACACCGCAGTTTTATATTGGAAGGAAAAGTCTGCGTATTGCTGCTCCCCAATAGCATTATTATAAATTATTTCCTTAAAAGGCTCTGGCGTTTAGATCTGATACTCCTTCTGCATCAAGTTATAGAAACAATAGAAGGAGCCTCACCTCTGGTAGTACTAAATAATAAACTATAATGATTTGTCACTGAGACAATAAATGGTCTTCCGCCGTGTAGATGTTTCATCAATGACTTCAAAATAAAATTATATATACAAGTGTTTATTTAAAATAAACTTAAATATTTTACAACTAATGCATTTGAAATAATCATAAAAATAAAAATGCAACCAAAAAACTTTATAGACTATAAGCGTTTATACAATATGGAGGATCTATCAATAATTTTTTTTTTTTAAATGAGTATGTGAGTAAAAAGTAAAATTTATTGTATCACATTGCATGCCGTTTTCCCCCAACGATAAAATGAGTCTCACCCTCTCTCCACCCCCGCCTCCTCTTTCCGACGCCCATCACCCCCGCCCTTCCCGGCTTATCCGCAGGTTGTGGGCGCACCGGCGGAAATGGCGGCTCGCATTTCATTTCAACTTTCACAAGATTACTCACCAACACCCGCAAATAAACTCGATTGCCTTAAGCAGCCTACGCACGCTGCGACACAACCGATTATTAACCAATAGCGGGGTTTTTTACAATGATTTCCGTACGTATTGGTTATGTGCCACCTGGTTGTGAGTTGTGTCGCAGCGTGTATAGGCTGCTTCAGACGGTCTACACACGTAATAAAATCAATCGCTAAAAGTGTCCTTAGTGTTTTCACGTTGGCAAAACTAATTAAGCTTAATTTTTATTTAAGCTGTATCGAATAAAAATAAGCGCAAAAGAGTTTTTCTGTCGGTTTTCCGATTAGTTGCAATAGGTGCAGGCCGCTTTAAGTTATAAAACTGCGTTTTCATCAAGTGCCTCCTCTCAGAAGAGGTTGGCGATCAATTCACTGGACATATATTTATTGTCGACCAATTTTATTAATTCGGATGTGCTCCTAACTTCCAGCCACTGACGCGAATTTCACATCCACGTTAGCTTTCTACTTCAAATGCCTCTTTTTTGACGATGTACTGCAGTAAAATATTACAAACATACCGAGCATATGACAAAATAGAAGACTTAACGCCTTTTTACGATCGCCAGAAGTCTCTCTCATTAGTGAGGCGGTCAACTTATGGTGTTTTATGCATTCTCCTATAAAGCCGCATTTAAAACGCCTCGATTTTTTGCATGTTGCTGTCTTAAGAGTCCAGGCCTCCTACTCCACAAATAACAACTGATACAACATAACATTTAGTAAGTCTCCAGCAAGTTTTCAATGTTATGTCATCTGGTATATAATTATAACCATATTTTAAAGCGCGTGTATGCAGTTTTAAGCAGCCTACACGTGTTGCAATACAACCAATTTTGAATGAAATGATTTCATTATATATATATATATATTTATAAATATAAATATATTTAATTGGTTTTTGACTTTCTGGAGGCCAGTGTGGGGCCGAAGTTTCCTCCGGTGCTAATCTGGGGGCGTGGCGCGCCCCACCAATGGCAGGCCGGCACGTCTTATCCAATCAGCGATGAGCCGCCATACTGCGCTGAATAGCTGAGCGGCCGGAGGAGAAGCGCCGCGGCGACAAACAAGCAAAGCAGCCTACGCGCGCCGCCACACAACCGACAACCGACCAAAGAACCGCAACAAAAAAATCCTAATAAAATACACAAATAATCAATACTTTTGACTTGGCGGAATTCCATTTTGATATTTTTAATAAAACACTTGAAACCGGTCACCAATCAAAATTAACACGTGGAAAAATCGCATTTGAAATATATATATTGAGTGTTTTGTTTTAGTCCGTAGAGTGCTTGATTATATAAAGCAGTCAAGACGTCATCCTCAGCAACCGACAGCTGAACTGTAACTAGTAAAAAGTGCAATTTTTTTGCGTTGTTTACTCCCAAAATAAATTGACGGTATCGGATAATGTGTAGGCAGCATTCTGAATAACACTTGTATTGATTGTGTAATTTAATCGAGTATCTATAAAAGTATAATTTTATTTAAAAGATCAATTGTCGGGTGTGTCGTAGCGTGTGAAGGCAGCTTAAATAAACAACTCAATCGAGTTGTTACTGTTCGGTAGTCAGTAGAGTCGCAACGTGTGTAGACATCTTTGCCTTCCCGTTAACTTCTTTGCCAATTTTATGATAAGGTATTTGTGGAAAATTTTCTTCGGGTGAAAATCAAGAACGTCGTATTTTTAAAGACACGGGTGGGGTTCGAACCTACATCTTATTGCGTTCGCAATCTTGTGTGCTTTCAATAAATCAACTCTACTACGTGAAACGATGAGATTTTTAAAAAATATAAAGCAATATATATTTTGGTTAAAACTTGCATTCAAAGATTAAAATTTTGCTTAGTTAAACAGCCATGATAACCGAGAAGTGAAGGTTCGAATACCATTTGTGTCTCTAATGGTGTTTTGTCGTTTTAAAGTTATACTATATCCAATTATATCAGCGATGATTACAAATAATTAGTATATATTAAATAAATCCACTTTATCACCAGTACAGGATAATTTAGTTTAATACTAAATTTAGGTGAAAATAACGAATACGGCTAAAATATTCGAATATAGCATTATTATTTAGAGCAAATAAGGTTTTATACTCGTCGTAATACATCCAAACTTTAATATTTAAAATGAGGAGTCTATAATTTCACTACTCTATAAAGGTAGGATGCTGCAAAAATACAGACTGGACTTCCAACACTGGTCTAGGGGCAATGGCTAGTCAATAAAGCAGGGGAGGTTCTATTTTAGGGTTGATAATGTTTGATAAGGATAACTAGACGGTTTTTACATTTATCCATAGATCATTAGACACCCAAAACCAAATATTTAAAACCAGGAACTTATAAATCAAACACTGTGGCCGCAAATGATTAGGCAAGTAAGCGGGCAGTTACAAGCACTTAGAAGCTGTTGCGGGTGTGTAAAGCTTGATCGTCTCCAAGAGCGTTTGTATTTATGTTATTATAATAAGATTGGCAAAATCTTACATTAGGCAACATATAATATTTATTATTAAAATATTAAAAGGTACTTTTAAATTTTTTCTTATATTAAATTTTAATATAATATAAATATATACTGTTTAATTCTTGAAGTATAAAACCATTAAATTGTTGATTATTCAATATGGAATAATTCATAATATTTAATATAAGGCCGTAGAAAATTTAAGCTTTAAAATGTTTTGTTTTTGTAATAATTATTTATTTTGAAAGTAAAGATTTTTTGAAACATCCCCTAATTTAAATGTTATTTTTCAGACAAACTTAACAAAACACTATCACAGAAAAAAAAAATTTTTAATCACCAAAACAAGGAATAACTTTTCAATATTTATTTATTGGAAGACGTTTTATTTATTGGAATAAAAAATTTACAGTGGCGTGCGGTAGTGGGAATTTATTATACAAGCCTGTAGCTTCTTCGTCATGCTTCTTAGTACTAGAAATTAATGTTTTTTAAAAGCACTTATGCAATTTAATCGATCAATAAATAATGGATTTTACTCATAACCTAAGGGTTGATTGTATATGTGGCGCAATTAAAAATATCAATATTAATTTAAGGGGGTTGCGCCAGTTCACAGTGGACCGACTATACAGCTCGGAATATCTAAATTATCTCAGAAGCGACGGATTTCTTTACTGGTTTAATTGGTTTATTCAGTTTCGCAATAAACATCCGCGTATCTGTCAATAATGAGCCTTAAACAGCGATCAGGTAAGACCTCTCCCATAGGCTAAACACGGGGTGGGCGGGGGCGGCCGGGGTGGCTGGGGGTGGCTGGGGGTAACTGGGGGTGACTGGGGGTGACTGGGGGTGACTGGGGGTGGCTGGGGATGTCCCACCCCCGCCTCGCATCCCCAGCCAGGCAGCGGCTCAGTCTGGAACAGCCTCGAGGGTGAGTGGTCGTGCTCTTCACCTCTCCTCGTTTCATACTACAGGTGTCTTATCAATATCAATCTTGCAAAGTGATATGTGTGCTTTTAAAACGACATCTTTTTTAAAAGTGTTTTTGTGACGTAAAAAATATTTTTCACCCTTTAAATTAATACCATTAAAAAAAAATCAAATATCTACATTTGAGTTTATAGACGCGGATGTTACTCTTAACAGTGCATGGTAATAATACTAAGAATACAGTTGAAAATAATATGTGTTAGTACTTAATTTATAAAAAAGGAGTTATATTAAAGAGTTCAGCGTTAAAGTGATGGTTAAACTTTTAAACTGTTAAACTTCTATTGTTGTTAGGGTGAAAAAATGATTAATATCCCATAAGTGGAATATCCCGTTGATTGCAAATGTGCCCGACGGCGGCTGGCGATACGAGAAAGTGAATTGTAAAAATCAAGTTACTGTGTGTTTGAGATAAAAAATAAATGTCTGTGTGTGATTAAAAGATAAATTAATCAATAAATAGTAGTAATATTAAGTGGCGGTGAATTTTGATGGTTGTATTTTGTTGCCGTCGGCAATAGTTGCTTACAAAGTGCTGTGTATAAAAATATAAACAAGAGTGCCTGTGTGCGGAAAAAACTAATACATATAGTAAAAAAGAGTAGGTTAGGTAAAAAAAAATATATATATATTAGGGGTGAGTTTCGTTGATTGAACAAATTTCGTTGCCGTCGGGAATAAGTGAGCCTGAATTAAAACTGAAGGGATTGCGTAATTAGGGATGCCTGTGTGCGGCTGAAGGTCGTGTATATTTTCTTGAAAGAATGGAGCTCCGCAAGGGCTTCGATAACAAGATGGAGCCTCGCCACCCCAAAGTCCCCGACGGAAAAGGGATGAACCGCTCCGCTGAAGACACCCCCTGCAAGACGTCCTTCCTCATCGAGGACATCCTGTTCCGAGGGAACAGGGCCAAGGTGGAGCACACTGTGAGCACGATTACTTCATATTAAAAAAAATTAAAATGGAATTCCACCAAGTACGCTTTGTTAAAAATATTGATTATTTAATACACCTATACCTCGCTATACGGCCGCTCGTTATACGGCCTTTCGCTATAACGGCCCTTTTCAATTATGGCACGTTTTCGATTACGGCCTAAAATGTCAAAAAAACTTTTTTTCGATGTTATTTTGTTTACGAGCGTTATTATAGAGCGGCCGGTTTAGACTTGTCTGTGAGTGTTTTGTGTACATATTTATTACTGATTGTTACACATTAACTGGAAATAATTAGGGACATTTTTGGTACATAAGTACATATGTATGTATGTACAAATCAAAAAAATTTAATGTGTATTTTTTTATTAAACTTATTTTAACTATTGATTATATGGATTGAGGACAATAAAAAACGGAGAATGCCAATGAGTCAAATGATTATCCACGAAAAAGCTTTGAGTATTTTCGAAAATTTGAAGAATGGAGATACCGATGAATCTGCTGAAGATGTCACATTCCAAGCAAGCCGAGGATGGTTTGAAAAATTGTACCTGAACAAGTGTTTAACGTAGACGAAACAGGGCTTTATTGGAAGCGAATGCCTGATCGCACGTACATTTCAAAAACCAATAAATCTGCGCCTGGTTATAAGGTGTCTAAAGAACGATTAACTTTGCTACTTGGTTCAAATGCCGCGGGTGATTTTAAGCTAAAACCACTTTTAATATATTTGTCCGAAAATCCAAGGCCTCTTAAAGGACTAAATAAAAATCAATTACCCGTCATATGAAATCCAACAAGAAAGCTTGGATGACTAAAGCTACTTTTGAGGATTGGTTCAAAAATCACTTTTGTACAGAAGTGAAAAAATATTTGCGAGACAATAACTTAACCAACAAGGCTTTGCTAATTTTGGATAATGCACCAGGGCATCTTACAAATTTATCCGAGCTATCTGAAGATGTCATGATTGAGTACCTTCCGAAAAACACAACAGCTCTGATCCAACCGATGGATCAGGGTGCAATAGCCACTTTTAAGGCATATTACCTACGCCGAAATTTCCGACAACTGATAAGGGAAACCGATGGTAAAACTTCAATTAAAACATTTTGGAAAAACTATAACATCAAAGATGCTGTTGACAGCATCAGTAAATCATGGAAGGAATTAAAATTAACAACAATGAACCATGTTTAGAAAAAATATGGCCAGAATGTGTAAAAAGTGTTACATATTTAACAAATTTGGAACCGATCCCATTGAATTAAATAATTGATTCCTTATACGGCTTTTCGGTTAGCGGCCAAGTTTCGTGGAACCTATCTAGGCCGTAAAGGGAGGTATACGTGTATTTACTAATTTATTTTATCAGGATTATTATTATTGCAGTTATTCGAAAAATACATATAATAAATATACCAATAAAGAGGAAATTTTTGATATCGACTCACTGACGTAAATTTAATATTTCGGATCTGTTTGAATTATTATAGAAATAACAGAATTTCACGTCGTTTCATATAATTTTATTAGCTAGTATTTTTCCTCTTGTATTTAAGTCTATGAGGGTGAAATCACCATAATACGTTGTTCTTGTCGGGAGACAACCGAACTCAAATAATCTTAATTTTAAATACATTTTTTTTTTAACCTTAAATAAATTATAATTTAATTATTATATTTTATTCACGAACTGATACAACATATTTGTTGATATATAATATATCTCTGTCATCCAAAAATAACTAATGTTTGCTCATGAGATTAGGTTGGTATATTTGAAGGTTGCAATTATCCGTGCGTAAAAATTAAAGTTGCCTACACACGCTGCGACGCAACTGACAACTGACGGTAAATGGCAAATTGGATTTTCATTTGCGTTTTATTTAGGCAAAATCATAAAAATGAGGAGCCTGCTGGATGAATACAAATTTGTTGTTTGCTGTGTTACTACACGTGTAGGCTGCTAAGTAATTAAAACGATAAGCCTTTCAGCCATTTATCTACCCACAAGACAACACAACCGCCCGATAAGTTAGCCAATAGCGTCCCTAAGTTGGTGATTTTTCATAATCAAATATATGGCTTTAATAAATCCACTTTTTTGCCCATACTGGCTCAGTGCGTAAATTTTACGAGCGTATTCGGTAAATAAAGTGTACTTGAACATCGATACAGTCGAGAATGTTTGCGAGTCACAAATATTATTTTACCTACTACAGATTCGACAGTTGCATAAACGGCTTGAATTCTCGCTCAGATACAGAGCCACTATGATTGCATTGGATACGGCGCCTACCCGCTAAAGCTGGACGATCTTTGGATCAGCGCCAGGTCAAATAAAGGTTGAAATCCCATTGATGTCTCGCAAAAAATATTAAGGGGGTTGAACCCATTGACGACAAGATACGCAAAAAAGTTACAAAAACTTGTATTAATTTTCAAGGTCAAATAAAGTTTTGAATATGTTAATTTTTTTATAAAATGTCGACTTTTCAAGACGAAAGTTTCTTTAAGTTTTTTTTTAATTTTTAAACTAATCCCTTATCATAGTTTTATATGTAATCTTTTAAATTCAATTAAAAAAAGGACACCTAAAGGTTTTAGATCCGTCTCTCATAATAATCACACCTTAACTTCCATCGGGAAACCAAAATTTATCACATTGAAAATAAATTAATAAGAAATAAAAAATATATCATCTGCAGAAGAAAAGATGTATCTAATTTTTGGCATTAAATTTTTTTCTATTGGTGCAGTAGATTTTTTTAAAAAAATTATCAAAAAACTCGAAAATGGACCCATCAGAGTGATCCGCCGCATTTTGGTTTTAGATCCGTCGGTCGTAATAATCTCAAAATGCCTAAACCCCAATCGGGAAAACACGTGTATATCATATTAAAAATAAATGTATATGAAATAAAAAATATATCATCTGCAGAAGAAGGGATGTATCTAATTTTTGGCATTAAATTTTTTTCTATCAATGCACTAGATTTTTTACAAAAAACTCGAAAATGGACCCATCAGAGTGATCCGCCGCATTTTGGATTTAGATCCGTCGGTCGTAATAATCTCAAAATGCCTAAACCTCAATCGGGAAAACACGTGTATATCATATTAAAAATAAATTTATACGAAACAAAAAATATATCATCTGCAGAAGAAAGGATGTATCAAATTTTTGGCATTAAATTTTTTTCTATTGATGCTGTAGATTTTTTGAAAACAATTACCAAAAAACTCGAAAATGAACCCATCAGAGTGATCCGCCGCATTTTGGTTTTAGATCCGTCGGTCGTAATAATCTCAAAATGCCTAAACCTCAATCGGGAAAACACATATACATCATATTAAAAATAAATTTATATGAAATAAAAATATGTGACCTGCAGAAGAAAGGATGTATCAAATTTTTGGGAATAAATTTTTTTCTATTGGTGCAGTAGATTTATTTAAAAAAAATATCAAAAAACTCGAAAATGAACCCATCAGAGTGATCCGCCCCATTTTGGTTTTAGATCCGTCGGTCGTAATAATCTCAAAATTCCTAAACCTCAATCGGGAAAACACGTGTATATCATATTAAAAATAAATTTATACGAAACAAAAAATATATCATCTGCAGAAGAAAGGATGTATCTAATTTTAGGCATTAAATTTTTTTCTACTGGTGCAGTAGATTTTTTGAAAAAATTTATCAAAAAACTCTAAAATGGACTCATCAGAGGAATCCGCCCCATAATCTCAAAATGCCCAAACCTCAATCGGGAAAACACATATATATCATATTAAAAATAAATTTATATGAAATAAAAAATATATCATCTGTAGAAGAAAGGATGTATCTAATTTTAAGCAATAAATTTTTTTCTTTTGGTCCCCTAAATTTTTTGCAAAAAATTAACAAAAAACTCGAAAATGGACCCATCAGAGGGATCCGCTCCATTAGGGTTCTAGATCCGTCGGTCTTATTAATAATCTCAAAATGCCTAAGCCTTAATCGGGAAAACACATATTTATCTTATCGAAAATAAATTTATATGAAATAAAAATATATAACCTGCAGAAGAAAGGATGTATCTAATTTTTGGCATTAAATTTTTTTCTATTGGTGCAGTAGATTTTTCACAAAAAAATTTCAAAAAATTACCAAAAAAGAACCCATCATAGAGATCAGCTCTTCTAAGCATTTTCTCGTCGTTTGTGTTTAAATCGATTGTTGAAATGCATATTGTGAGGTGTTGTTGTTTATTTTTTTGGCAGGAGCGGAGTCCTTACGACACGGGGGCCTCTCCGCCGCCCTTCCCGCCGCGCTACTTGGGGGAGCCCCCCGCCTACCGCCCCGCCCATGACGGGTACATCCAGGCGGCCATGGGGGCCATGGGGGCCCTCGGCGCCTACCTGAACGCCCCGACCCCCTACAAGAACATGGAGACTCCGTACTTCCTCTCGCAAGGTAACCAAACAACTCCCATACCCAGCCCCGCACGGCGTACCTTCAAGCGCCCTACACACGTACCAACAAATTACCCAATAAAGGCAGCTACTTCATTGAAATTCTACTCAAAAACGAATTAAAATAAATTGCAGAAAGCCAAATTAAATAAAAATAGCTCATATATAAAAATCGGTTCCTTTTTTTAAAAGTTATTTATTATTCACACACCGACATAAAATATGGCGCAGCCTGTATACCAGAGAATATCGGCGAAATCTCACAAAAACTACTGGTTATGGCTATACCCTTGTTTAATTTGTTGGTACGTGTGTGATAAAGTGCTTTATCATTAAAACACTGGTTTAATTCGTGATACTCCACGTTTGAACCGATTTGCACGTAACGAAAAGCGTCATCTTATTTGGGACGTTTTTTAAAACTACGCAGAAGAGGATGCGCAATAGTGTATTTAAATAATATTCATACAGCGTTATATACAGGCTAGACCGGTTTAATTTGTGATATTCCATAATAAAGCAAATTAATATTAAATAAATTGAATAGAATGACTTCTAACTAATAAGTTAGAGTCCGCAAACCAAGCTTATTTCGAGAATATTTTGTAACGTCGAACGTCGTGGACTGCATTTTATGACAAATATATATTACACGCTTTCAATATCAAAATCTTAGTAGTTTTTAAAGGCAAATTAACTTTAATTAACTAAATAATTTGTGATACTCCATATTTTAACAACAAGTATATATGAAGCCAAAAGCCTCGGAGACTACTACCTTTTTACTGTGTAAGCGTTTTCACATATCAACGGATTCTACTCGGCTTAAAGTTATTTCATTGAAAGCGGGTTATATTTATTTATTTGCTGTTAAAATAATATAATTTTATTTTTAAATATACATATACATATATATATATTTCCTCCTCCCAGGTCTGCCATATCATGCACTTTTCGGGCCGTCGGACATCTCCCTTTCCGCGTTGAAGCACTGCCGACGGAGAAAAGCCAGAACCGTCTTTTCAGACCCTCAGCTTACAGGTGAGAAAAAAAATCGCAAATTTTATTAATTCAACAAAGCAGCCTGACATCAGCCATTAGAGATCGCAAAAAAGGACGTCATCGTTATGTTGTCGGTTGCGTTGCAGCGTGTGTAGCCAGCTAAATAAATTTGTTCGAACATCGCGGCTTGGTGCTGTGTCCAATTCGACCGCTGCAGCTATGAGAATGAGCGTGAATTTAAATTAGTCATATGCAAGTACCTAAACTTTATACATGAGCGTAGATAAATATGAAATAATTACCTGCACTTTATTTTTTCATTTTATTAAAATGCTCTGAATTAAAAAAATTCACTTTGTAAATGCATTTTATGGAAATTGAATTTATAAATGCACTTTGAGGAAATTCACTTTGGTTTCGATACACAAATGCACATTATTTTCGATACACATGAGGAAATATTGTACAACATATTTTTAATTAAATATGCCTCATTTGTTAATCGATTAACTTTAAAAAAAAAAGTATTTTGCGTATTTTAGCTTATAACTACTCACTTTAGGTATTTTATATTTCATTATGTAAATAATAAATATTTTTAATAACAGCGATATTTGTGACTTGCAAGCATTTTTGGGTATTTGATACAACAATGCACTAAATATATATATATATTTTTAATTATTTTTTATTTATAGTATAGTGAGGATGTGTGATTTCAACAGGGCTAGAGAAGAGGTTCGAGTCGCAGCGGTACCTGTCCACGCCGGAGAGGATCGAGCTGGCCACCGCGCTGAGCCTCTCGGAGACGCAGGTGAAGACCTGGTTCCAGAACCGCAGGATGAAGCACAAGAAGCAGCTGAGGAAGTCGCAAGGCCGCGACAAGGACCGGAGACCAGGTGCGCACCTGCACCATCTTTCCACTCACTACACGTCAAGTTCAAAACAATGTCGTAAAGTACAAATCACTGAATGCTTTCGGGCCACATTTCTAAGATGGAGGCAGCTGCACCCTCCCTTGCGCGACCCCTGCCTCCCCCCATTCCCGCCCCTGCCCACACCCTCTGGCACCCTTTTTGTCTGAGATATTACGCCTCAATACGCTACTTCGTCATTTAATCAAGTCTGAGAAACACGGCCAAACCACACCAAAAGAGTACTCTACTTCAACATATATACATAAATCTTTAAAGCTAGATTTCTTAGTGCAGTTTATTAAAATATTTGATTTCACTCATAAATGTTATTCAGATGTGGGCCGTGATTGATTCAGGTGATTGTAATTATCCAACCGTTCTTCAGAGAAACAGAGTCACATAACAATGGCGGGTCCGTGACACAAAAACACGTAAAATGCACACACGACGCGTGCATTTCATGAAATACACGCTTCCACTTGTGAAACACACTTTTCAGGATAACAACTTCCGCTTAAATGTCCAATACTAATCGATCGATATTACTAGACGTCAAACTTAGTAATGCAGGTGGATTTAATTTGACACACCGAGTGCCTGAAGTTCGGCATAATTGCCGCAAAGAATAGACAAGCGAGGCGTAAAATTTGAAGGGAAGGGGTTGCCAACTTAAGCGTATATCACATCTAATTGTGTTATCCCGATTGGAGTTTAGGCATTTCGATATTATTATGGCCGACGGATCTACAACCCTAAGCATTTAGGTGTCCTTTTTTAAATTGAAATTAGAAGATTACATATAAACCTATGGCAAAGGATTAGTTTAAAAATAAAAAAAACTTTGGTTTTGATCAAATTTTTCAACACCTTCAAGACATTACTTGACCTTAAAAAAAAAACGGAAATTAAATAATAAAAAATAGATAAACATAATTTATAATTTTTTAAATATTTTATAAAAAAATAAACTTTAAATAGGGAAAAAATTGTGATAAAAGCTTGCAGGTAAAAATACAGCTTTTTTTTTTCAATACGGAGCTAACTTGGAATTCGTTGTCATTTCATTTATTTTATAAAGTTTATTTTTTTTACAGAATATAAAAAAATATATAAATGATACTTATCTTTTTTTTATTATTTAATTACTGTTCTTTTTTAAGGCTCAAATTATTTATGCTGAAAAGTGTGGGTACGCGTACATATCAAGTGTGCAAAGCGTGTTTTCGTGTCACGGACCAGCCATTGCTCTGAGACTTGCATCTTTGAACCTGTGCACAATTCACGGACAAAACTAAATTTTTATTTTTACGAATACCGTCAGTTGATTTTCAGTGTATTAAATGCGTAAGAGTAGACTATTAGTCGGCTGCTATTCGGTTGTCAGTTGCGTCGCGGCGTGTGTAAGGCGCAGCCCCTGTTCGGCGCGCGTGGCCTGTACGGAGTTTGGCATCTTGTAAGATGTTAGGATCTTTGGCGGGCGGGGAGGGGGACTTTTCAAGCCGAAGGGCCGCCTCGACCAATGGCGGCGAGGCAGCCATTTTGGGAGTTTCGCTGCTGGCGGCCTGCACGCGCTGCGGCGCGACCTGCAACCTCAAATATTGCCCTCAAAAATAAATAAATTACAGAGCGTCATTGGCTTGGTACAAATCGATTTTCATGTATGTAGGCTGAATAAGCAGTTTACACGCGCTGCGACACGACCGACTCTAATTTTTAGTATTTTTAATAGTTTCGCTAAAATAAACAATGTTACAAAATTAGTTCAGTAGTCATTTATGTCGCAAGCTGCCTATACACGCCGGAATACAACCGATAACCGATCTATAACTATAAATGAAAAATTACAGGTGACAATTTATTGTTGCGATTTGGCCTACATAAGAGGACGCTAATCATTTTTCGGCTGTCGGATTATCCGTAGCGCGTACAGGCTGCTTTAGAACGAGGTACATGTACGCCGACTCGAAACGACACATTAAACGAAAGTAAAGATAAAGTAAACGAATATTCGAGATAAGCTAAATGCGTTTTCATAATACCTAAAAAGTAAAAAACAGCCTGCCTATACACGCTGGAACGAAATCGACAATGTCCCTGTTTTATTTACCCTGAAAAAAAAACAAGTGGAATATATATATAGTGACTGGTCACACCTGGGTGTTGTATCCGATTCAACCACAGATGCTCTGCAGTTGCAGTGTTTTTGGTTAGAATCCCGCCAGCTTATGAATAAAGATTTTACAGCATTTTTCAGTCGTTTCACGTGCGAGTCGATTACCTTAACATGTACGGGCGAAAGTGCGGATGTATTAAATATTAATCCATTGTATTATTTGTTTTAGAATCTTCTGGCATTGGATTTGCAGCTGGACCTCCTAGCTCGCCGGACAGACTACAAGTAATTTAACTTTTTTTATTTTATTAAATATACCTACTGCTTTTTACTTTGATTATTTGCTTTTTCAAATACATCATCACAAATATTAATTTTATTCAAATAAAAAATATATTTGCTGCTACTTGTGCATGGAGTTTTAATCTCCAGAAATATGGGGTTTTAATCTCACTCCACGTCAACTCGGAGAAGTGCGATAATCACATATCACAAGCACACATGATATAGTCTCAGTACCGTAGCAGAAACGTCGCAACATCAAATTTTCGATAACGCACGCTGCGACACAACAGACAACCGAATTGCTTCTTATAGTCTTTCCTGAGTCAGCGACGCAAAACGGAACTCCGATCTCGCTTGGTTCGCAGTGGTCGAATTGGATACAGCTCCTAGCCGCTAAAGCCGTAGAGCACGGGTTCAAATCTCATTTTAACGAATTTTTTTTGCTTAGTGTTTCTAAAAAAATTATAAAAAAAAAACTCGAAAATGGACCATTAGGGTTCTAGATCCGTCGGTCATAATAAACTCAAAATGCCTAAACGTCAATCGGGAAAAACACATATTTGCCATACTAAAAGTAAATTTAAAAAAAATTAAAAAAATTCATCTGCAGAAAAAGGAATGTATCTAACTATTGGCATTAAATTTTTTTCTACTGGTGCAGTAGATTTTTTGCAAAAATTATTAAAAAACTCGAAAATGGATCCGCCCCATTAGGGTTCTAGAGCCGTCGGTCATAATAAACTCAAAATGCCTAAACGTCAATCGGGAAAACACATATTTGTCATATTAAAAGTAAATTAAAAACAAATAAAAAAAAATTATCTATAGAAGAAAGAATGTATCTAACTTTTGGCATAAATTTTTTTTCTACTAGTGCGGTAGATTTTTCGCAAAAAAATATCAAAAATCCCATCAGAGAGATCACGCAGCATAAAACTAAAGCAATTTGGCTTATGTAATATGTATTTTTTATTGGTGCAGTTATCTTCCAACCCTCGTCCAAAGGGGCTGATGACGTCCACGGACGACTACGGCCCTTACAGGATCCCCGGAGACCCTGACTCGGACCTCTCCATCCACAGTGACAGCGACATCGACATCATCGGAGAGAACAGCGAAGCCTCCTACAGGGGGTAGGACCGCAATAAGGGCGGTCAAGTTTACTAAAACTTCAGTGATAAAATGTGTCGATTTTTTAAATTAAATTAAATCCGCCTGAAAACGTGTATTTCTACCATCAGTGGCGTGCCGTGAGTTTGATATCTAGACAAGCAGTTTTAATCGTTGAATATTAATTAAGTCTTTAATAAATCCCGTAAAATATAAATTGAATAAAAATATATGAAATGTCCCCGTAAGTGTGTGTGTGAAAACAAGACGCGTGTGTATTTTTTATTTATAACGATTGGGTCATGCAATGCGTTGTTGCGAGGACCGCACGCCGCAGGGAATTTAGAATGTGTTGTATGATGGATAAAAGCGTTGCGTGCCAAACTTAATTTGTAATATATGTTACGTTTTCTATCAATGGGCCTAGTATTTGAGCATCAACTATGTATAGCCTAATGGCTGGGAGATTACAAAAAAATGTGTATTGAACTCAATGAAAAATAATATCGTAATTTTCATGTCATTTGGAAGTGTATATTTGTTGTTTAAGTCGTGGATGCTCTGATATTCGACGTGAAGTCCGCATTTATTAACTTCGCAGTTTAATTGTGCGTCATAACACCCAAGAAACTGATACTATACCAACCTATTTAAAAATGAGTATGAATTCCGACAATAGGTGCACCATGTATTGTACAAAAATTGTAAATAATTACAATAAAATTTCATAAGGTCATTAAGATATATTATTAAGTAATGACTAACACAATATCGATGCAATTAATGAATATTTTTATTTCAATGTATTATTTATTAATTAAAAAAATTATAAAAAATACATTTTATTTTAAATTTTTGCTTAAAAGTAAAAAACGTAAACCAAGATGCAATCAACCGACAAGCGTTGTCGGTTATATCGCAATGTGTGTTAGTAATCATTATTTTGTAAATAGGTATTAAATAATATAAAAAAATACGCATTTATTGAACGTGAATTATATATAATTGTACATAAATTCAATGCTCAGTAATTAAATCAACAGCACGCCACTGATTAAAAGATTAATTTCTAATTGTTTTCTAAGCTTATTTTATTCATTATGTGCTTCAAACACACACTCAGTTATCTGTTCTTGTAAAACCTTTTATTAAATAAATTAGTTATTTAAAAATATATATATTTATCTTGGGTGTTTAAAAAAAAAGCATTAATTTAAAATTTGGGTTACATATATTTAATTTAAATTTATGTTAATATATATTTATTTATATATAACACTTGTTCATTTGATAAAAAGCTCGTTGTCTCTACGCGACAAATTTATAAATTTAATTGATAATGATTAAGTACATTTTTTAAAATATTGAAAATTGATTAAATAAACTCTTAGAAAAATATCATCGTGATTTGTGTGGGATTCGAAACCCGCATCCCCAAGCTTACATGGCCGGTGCATTACCAATTATGCCAACGAATCACAAGTACTAGACAAGAATTTTTAACAATCGTATTCTATAAATGAAACAACGTTCTTATTATGCATGATAAAAAAATCATGATGATATTTTTCTAAGAGTATCTTTAATCAATTTTCAATATTTGAAAAAATGTACATAATCATTATCAATCAATAAAACCTGTATAGGCAAAATCGTACTTCCTGTGAAACGGTCTTCACAAAAATCAATAGTTTATAAATTTAAATTTTATATACACAGCGGAGGTCCTTGGCCTTAATGTATGTCACCTGCCATCGATGTGAGCCATTAAGTAGAGAGGCTGCACGGGGCTTAAGAGCACTGCTCGGCGGCGCGTCCCGATCGATGGGAGGAGCTGTGCGCCGATACGAACCATCTAACATTAAATAGTTTAAAATCGATTAATTAATTTAAAATTTAATACGTTGCGGGGGAGAAATTTCCGAAAGGGCAGGAAGGCAATTGTTTTTCAATTATCTTTGGGCGCCTTTCCTCCTCCTCCTCTCATGAAAAATCTCTATACCGGGCCGGTCTTAATAGTTTGGCTGCATTCCGCGTGTATGTTAACTCTTTTCTTCCGATGCCCCTTTTTCGTCGGATATTCCCTGAACAGCTGTTTGATATTTCTGAAAATATGCCCAATAAGAATATCGTACGCTTCCACCTCAATAGTGACGCGATCCACCCATGAAAAAAAAAATCTACATACGTACAGAGTTATTCTAAACTTGTTACAAACCTTTTAAGCTGTCCGTGTCTAATAAATTTGTGGCAATTTTGATAAAATAAACTTAGCACCTGTGCTCCGATATGTCAACACTGTGACAAGGAGTCTAAATTTTATATGCAAGGTGACCGCGAATTCAGCGGAATCTGGGAATATGATGATTTCGTAAAATATTAGTGAAATGTTCGTTATCCGTTTTGAATCATTCTGTATGAATAAAAATATAACCACAAAATAGTGTTTTTCGAGCCGGTTATACACGATACGACAAAACCGACAACCGAGTGATAATTAAGTAATAGCGTATATTTATTTTGGGTGCTATTGGCCAGTTATTGTTCGACTGTCGGTTGTGTCGCAGCATGTGTAGGCTGCTTATATTTGTATACTGGGAATGCTGTCTCCTGTTTTATAAGGTCGTTCGAAGCTAAATGTTTGTTTTATTTATGAATACCACGGTAAGGTCAATAAATAATTGTTTAGTAAGCTATAAGACTAAATCTAAAAATAAGTGTTCTCTGACGATTACCCGAGCAGCCTACACATGCTGCGCGACAACCGACAATACAACAGCAATCAACCAACAGATTCCCTTTTTTTGAAGCATTGTTATGGTTTTACTTAAGCAAACAACCCAAAAGTACGCTATGGGCTACATAGCGTTTGAATGTCTGTTATATCGCAGCGTGTGTAGGCTGCTTCAGGAGATATGTTATTGGTAAAGATTCATGTATTAAAAATTGTAAATGTAATGACTGTTCAAGAAAATAAATGATAAGCGAATTAAAAATATTTGATTATTTTATTTCACCCGACTTCTGAAATCCCTTTGATGGGCTTTGATCGTTTTTTTGATAATTTTAGAAAATATTTTGCAAAAAATCTACTTCACAAATAGAAAAAAAAATTATGCCAAAAATTAGGTAAATTCCTTCTTCTACAGATAATATATTTTTATTTCATATATATTTATTTTTAATATGATAAAAATGTGTTTTCCCGATTGTAGTTAAAGAATTTGGAGATCATTATAACCGACGGATCTAGAACCCTAAGCATTTAGGTGTCATTTTTTAAATTGAAATTAAAAAATTATATATAAACCTTTGGTAAAGGATTAGTTTGAAAATTACAAAAGAAAAAAATATTGATAATGATTAAGTACATATTTTTTTAAATATTGAAAATTGATTAAAGAAACTCTTAGAAAAATATACAGAAATATTTTTCTAAGAGTTTCTTTAATCAACTTCAATATTTTAAAAAATGTACTTAATCATTATCAATTAAATTTATCGGGTAGAGACAACGAGCTTTTTATCAAATGAACAAGTGTTATAAAATGCACTTAATCATTATTAATCAATTAAACCTGTATAGGCAAAATT
Organism: Atopsyche davidsoni; assembly: GCA_022113835.1. Taxonomy (NCBI): domain Eukaryota; kingdom Metazoa; phylum Arthropoda; class Insecta; order Trichoptera; family Hydrobiosidae; genus Atopsyche; species Atopsyche davidsoni. The sequence goes on from JAILWY010000028.1 coordinate 1,502,009, forward strand.
GTACTTCATGTGAGACGGTCTTCACAAAAAAATCAATAATAGAAAAAAACATTAACAAACTTTAGTTTTGAAAAGTCGTAATTTTATCAAATTTTCAATATATTCAAGACTTTATTTGACCTTGAAAAAGAACGGCAATTAAATAATAAAAAATACATAGACATGATTTATATTATTTTTTTTAGTGGAAAAACAAATTGACAATCTAATAAATGAGATGACACAATTCGCAAAAGTGACAAAAGCTTGCAGGTAAAAATACACCTTATTTTTGTCATTACGTAGCTGACTCGGAAATCGAAATCGTGCCATTAAATTTATTTAATTGTCAATAATATGAAATAAATAAATATAATTTATAATTTTTTTAATATTCTGTAGAATAAAATATTTTCTATAAATATAAAAAAAAACTCGAAAACCAGAGGGATCATTGTCGCTCGTCTTGCAATCTGTATGAGGATATACAAATATATATACACCGCGTTTAAGCACCCTACACGCGTTGCAAGACAACCGTCAACCAAATAACAGGATAACAATAACAGGCAATCCTCAAAGAAAGAGGCATTTCCAGGATCAAAGCTTCAATCACATGCATTGTCCTGAACACCGCCCCTGTTGCGACTCCCCGGGGGTGGGTTTTATGAGGCTCTAAGTTATTCCTCCCCCTCCCAATAAACTGCTGTTCAGCGCTGGCAGTGCAGAGGAAGACATGCTGCCATAATTGATTCTTTTCACCCTTTATTTAACCATTTACACCTCCCTTCTGTGTTGTCAGTGTTCAATCAGATTCCGGGCAATTTTCCGCTATTAATCCAATCTATTGCCTGTCTGATGCTTTGGATATCAAAGCCGCCCACACGCGCTGCGACACAAATTTTATTTTAGGCACTTTCTTATGCGCAATATAAATCTTTTTTTAATTGTAAAAAAATTGAACACTTCTGTCCCTAGTCTCCCCTTTTTTTTTTTATCCCAAGTGCGTTTCTAAAGGCCCTCTACAATTGTACGGCAAATTAACGATATGACTTTTAAATTACAAAGAAAAACTCAACAGTAGAAAAGGAGTTTCAATATATTTTTTTATTTACACTACTTGAATTAGTACGGAATATCATAATAAGGCAGTGTTTTTAAATATTTTTGAATACGCGACCCCTTTGTGAGTTAAAAAAATTATTGCGGACTCAATAAAACGATTAATTTTATTTTTATTTTACCCACGACCCCCGAGTAAGACATCGCGACCCACAGGTTGAATAGCACTGCAATAAAGCATTGCTTCTAAGATTTTAATATAAATATATAATTTATTACATGTACATCACTTTTCTGTGCCAGTAAATGAATTACAATGTCAAATATCGAAACTTAGTTAATAGACTGCGAAATTCATTAAATTAAGGCTGTAGTTCTGGGAGCGTGTTTTTATTTAGTCGGCATTAGAGAGGGCTATTAGAGAGGGTATATTATATGCATGCGCACTAATTCACAAAGCTAATTCGATCAGTGCAATCTATTAAACTGGCAACTGTAATCACGGGGGGGGAGTGGGGTCGAGAGAACCTCCGCCCCGGAGCGCGTGCCCTGTCACAAGTGCTTAGCGCCCCCATTATTTAGTGTCGGTCAATTTGAGAGGCAGATTTCTGTTTTGCCCTCAAATTATCTTGTTATTTGAGCTCGCGGGGTGGATTGAAGCATGAAGCTGTCTTCACCCCAGTGCGAGAGTGCTGGCTGTCTTGAGCGCCAGACTCTCCCCGGAATGTTATTATTAGTAATATATATTTGAACAATATGAAGCTGGCATCAATGCATGTTGTAATAAACGCGGCATAACACCCAAGAGCGTAATATTTATAATAAAAACAACTCGGCAGCTCGCTTAAAGCGATATATATATTTGATCCGTTAAGTGTTCCTCACCGCTCTCCCCATTCCGTTGCTCGTGCATGGCTGCTATTCTGTGCCCTGAGCGAGTGTAAAGGATCGGTAATGGAGTAGTGGACTTGAAATTATTGTGAAAGTATGTGGTTATTTTCCTCTTAGAAAACCATGAACACTTATTCAGCATACATGTATACTTAGTGAGATGGCCGCCAACCTTCACAACCGAAGAAGAAGAAAAAGTGTTCGCGTAATCAATCCGACGAAGCCTCGAGAGGCGAGAGCGTTCGCTGGCAAAACAGCCGCAATCTCCCGGTAGATCTTGCCACCCTGCCTGTTTTATCAAACACGGAGTATTACGCGGATGGCAGTTGCGTGATACTCGAAAAGTCGAATTAGGGGTGTTTCCGGTGTTGAGCGAGGCACGTCCCGGCTCATTAAATCGGCGAAGGGTGGAGAGTGACATTTATCGAATTCGCCCCGACGCACCCCCATAGCCGATATGCAATTTTGAGCAATCATCTCATTGTGCATCAGTAACAAACAAAGTGTTTTCATAGACAATCTGTGCTCCTTTCAAATGTTGCCGGCGCACGGGACTCAATTATTTTTTTGTTACTGGCAACACAGAGATATATCCACCCACGGCACTCAATGTACGATATTTCTTATACAGGGCGACTCCAAACGTGCTATAGACCTCATAAAAAAAATATTTCATTCTTACTTACATTACCTTGTCTGCAGTTTTAATACTCACCGCTAGTCACCGGAAAGTGATCGCAACGCAACATCCGGCCTTATTAAACTCCATTTGTTTATAATTTATTCATAAAAGTATTAAGCGTATTTTCAAAATTCATTGTTGCAATTGTGTAAAATTACAACACTCACTGCTAGTCGCCGGATCAGCACATACCGCAAATTTATTAGATTTAGAAAACAATCAGATTTTGCTGGATTTTTTAAAATACTTCAATGGACATGAAATATTAAATTTTTATATAATATTAAATTTTTTTAATTGAAAAAAAAAAACAATTTAAATTTATATAAAATATATACAAACAACAATACAGCTACTTAAAAGTATGAAAAAATAATTTAATTAAAGAAGCTGAAACGTCTGTAACAAGTTCGGAATCACCTGTATACGAAGAACTGGCCCTCTTCATGAAAACAACAATAAGGATGGTTTAAAGCAGAGTTCCTCAAACTTTTTTTTCCAGAGACCCCTTTTAAATTTTAAACGTGCTTTTGACAGCTGATTTGTAGAATTAAATATAGAGTGGTCAGGTAACTTATATGATTTTAAGAATAAAGTATTACAGCAGGTAAATATATAAAACCTGTGTGGAGAATATTACTACATTTATGAAACGCTTGAGGCCTAGATTTTACATCATATACACCCCTATTTTTTGCTCAACCCCCGGGGTTCGATACTTTGAGAACCCGTGGTTTAAAGTATGACAGTGTGCAATTTAAATATATTGAACAGGTAGAAAATTCTCAATAATATCAGAGCCACCTTGTACACGGAGAGCTGCCTCTGCATGAAAATAAATAACCATGTTACTTCATATCCTGGAGGATATGAGGATGTTCCTTGGAGGATGTTCCTTCATGTCCACAATGTGCAATATTGATTGGAATCAATATTGCATACGTTGAACATGAAAGAACATCCGTGCTGTGAAAATTGTCACTGTAGTTTATAATAAAATAAAATATTCAATAAATCCGCATTCATAACCATCCGCACTTTTTTGTGTAAACAATATTGAGAAAATACTTTCATACAAAAAAAAAAACAACGAGACAGATTTTTTAATTTATTTAAGGATCTATTTCTTAAACAGTGCGGACTTATTCAATATTTATTTATTATCATTAGATACAAATTTTACAAGAAATTGTTGAGGTTTCCGTCTCGTGGTTCAAGTCAATGTCAACCTAATCATATACTATTTTTTTAATAAAATAATGAGTGATTTTTCCACATGTTAATGTTTTATTAGTGACCGGTTTCGCGAACCTTTCACGTTGGCACTATCGAGCTGAAATTATACTGATCGAATTATATTTATGAAAGTGATTGATTTTCCTATGTTGGGGTTATCCTGTAGTGTAATAAAGTTTATGCGCGGTAAATAGTGTATAGTCAGTTTGGTAATGCCAACGTGAAGAGTTGGCGAAACCGGTCACCAATAAAAAAAAAATAACACGTGGAAAAATCACTCAAGTATTTTTATATTAAAATGGAATTCCACCAAGAACTCTGTCAAAAATATTGAATACAGTTAAACCTCGAGCCGAAAGTCCGCTCGCTTTCGGCAATCCTACCAAAATGAAATCAACTTTTGTCCGCACTTTTGAAGTTTGCCGTTTTTTTTACAATCAACTCTCGAAAATTAAAAAAAAAAATTTCGCATTTAAAACGTTTTTATTTTTTTTTACATTTAACCGGATTTTTCGCGTACGTATATCCGAAGTCCGTTATATCGAGGTTTGACTGCATTTATATTTTTTTACGTCGCTCGCGCCACTGCTATGTGGAATATGCGCCCCGCTGATCCCGACGTGCAAACTGACAGTAAGTAGAAAACCCCGGCTAATAGGGGAGCCCCCCGTATCGGGTTCTTCCCCGCTCATCCCGGATGATTGCTCCGTAACAAGTCCCCGGAGGCCGACCTGCTTCCGCGACGCACAACGCTAGCGCGTAACACTACACTCCGCGCACAACCGCGTAATCGTTTATTTAAAATATCAATCGATGCGATTAGACCTGTTAATCAATGATTAAGCGCTCTACTACTATCGGGCAACAGCAAAACGCAGACTTTTTCATGCTCAGCATGAGTATGTGCTCAGTGAAATGGTCGCCAATCTCCTCTGATGAAGAGGGTAGGAGAGATGTAGGCAATGGGGGTCACTTTTGTGTGTATCGATTATTTATTGATTTATCCTTATCAGAGATCACATTTAATCATTTTAATATTTTAACCTGTTAACCGAGAGGGACGTACAAATACGTCAAACGTTAACAATATCGGGTACGGGTAGGGCATATAAATACGTCCTTGAAATATATGTTGCGCCCTGAAAAGATGAATCTCTTTTATTATGGAAAAGGAATTTATCTTGAAAGCAATATATATCTACAAAAAGAGGTAGATTTGGAATCTAATAGCCTATCCTAACCCAGCGCAATCTGCATGAGCCCAAAGCTCGAAGCCCACAAGAAGTGCACCGGAACCATATTTCATTGTCTCGCCAAAAAAAAAAAAAAAAACAAGACACCGGTCACCAGGTCCATTGCATAATTTTGTTCACATTTTTCGTAACAGTGAGTATAGCATCCTCAAGCCGATTGTCCAAAGAAAAATCGAAGGAAAAAGGGGCACTGGAAGGAGGAAGTATACGTGGATGCGGAATTTGCGCCAACGGCTGTACGGCCGAATGAGTGAGACTGACCCAGGATAGAAATATGTTCAATGAAATGGTCACCAACCTCCTATGAGGAGAGGCATCAAAAGAAGACGATTAAAAAAAAAAGATATTTTTTTAATCGTCTTCTTTTGATGTAAAATTACCTAAAAGATATATATTAAAATTTTTGAAATAAATATAAATTCGTATTGGTGAAACAAACCAATACAGCCGAGACTCAAACCAATCTGCAATAAATCCTTTCTCAGAACCACCTTTAAAATGAATACGTTTATTTGAAAATTCCACAGATGGCGTTTCTTATTTAATATATATATTTAAAATACAATGAATAACTGTCAGTTTCTATTTGATTCTGGTGTATATTTGGGGACTCCAGTCGTTGGTTCCTTTTTTGTTAGTTCTTGTGAACTTAAAGCTATAAAAAGAGTGAAGACAAGAGTCATGGATGTCTTTGTCTAATGCAGTCACGTCAAGTCTACAGCCTTCGAATTACAACGATGTGGCCTGCAACCATCAATCCAAGTCAGGATTGTGCCTTTTGGTAGATAATACCAAACATACAAACGACTTGAATATAAAGCAGCAGGAGAATGATGAATTGTATATTAACAAGAATAACTATCAAAATATGAAAAAGCCTGCAGCACGAATCCCGTGCTTATTCAGCCCGGCCCGCTAACATACCTTGAAAGTTGCAAATGGTCCATTTCAGTTTTCAGATTGACACAACTGATCTAAGCCTTCTTCAACAGTTGGACAGCATGCGTTGTGCGGTGTACGTACTGTGACAGTAGAAGGGACACATGTTGCCGGAGTCTCAAAGAGTGTGCTGGTGCATGTTGAAATAAAATTTAATTAGTTTAAGAGCCTAATTACGAAAGAGTGGTTTCCAATAGACAGTACTCTCCGATGGTCACTCGCTTATTACACAAGCCTCACGGCCTTATTGTCACAAGGACACGACAGGTAAACATAAAAATTGATATTTGTGATCAGTAGCAAGGACAAAGATAATGGTTTAAATAATTTAATTTCCCCTAAATTATTTTAGGGTGCAAATACACCGTGATTTTGGTTATTGTAAGAATAATTTTTTTCATGAATTTAATTGCACTTACATTTTTTTTTTTTCTGAAAAAGCATGGACTTCATTTTTGGGTTTTTGAAATTAATATAGCGCTGAAAAGCATTAGATGGTTTTGTAGAATCTTGGGTGTTAAGCTGTTAGATGTCTTCTGACCTCTGACGTTTCAGTCCCAGAACCATTGAATAGCAATAGCTGCCAAAACCTACAAACATAAAAGTGAAAAAGGAATGGTTAATCACGCTGAAAAGTGCATGCGGAGAAAATCATTAAAATAAATAATTTTTTAATATACCATATAGATTTTATTTCAAATCGATTCCTTAGATTTAAAAGATTTATAACATTTATAATATTTTATCGCTCATATAATATTTTATTCATGATTCATTATAATCTCTGATAAGATATAAGTATTTATCGTAATAATATCTATATTTCTCACAGTTACAATACATTATTTTTTATAAATATCTTCAATATAGATAATTCAAATCTTTGAGACACGAGAAGAATGGCGTTATGTTAATATACAATAATTATATTTCTTTATTATAATAATTGATAGATAATTCTTTTATATACATTCACAAATAAATATTTTATATTTTCTATTTAGATAGTTTTAAGGCATATAAAAGGAATTGGGAAAAACTCCACTGAAACGTTAATCATACATATAAACTTCATACTTAATCGTACAAACATGCAACTGACCATAAAAATCTGCAATAAATTTTATTAGTATTATTCTCTGTTACAAAACTAAATATTGGCATAGAGAAAGTAAGATTTTTACTAAGTATAGTAATGTTCAATTATAATATTTTTATCAAAAGAATATTTACTGATGTCTCCAGTTTTTATTTTTTGACGCGAGTTTCGCCAAAATGCTAGGTTGGCATCTTCAAGCGGAGTCAATAAGAAGGCGAAACTGGTTGCGCCAAAAAATAAAAAGTGGGAACGTCACTAAATATTTTATTAATAAAAATATTTATTATATTCAAGTCAATATAATCAATATATTTTTGTAATTCCTACTAAAAAAGAGGGACGAATTAAAGATTGCCGTGAAAGTATCTGACCGAAGTCAGTGCCATTGTGAGGTTTAGAAACCGGTGTTTTGAGGTGAATGGAGTCCATAGGAGTATTTGAAGGATCATTTTTATGCGATTGGAATTTAATAAAAATATTATTGATATTTCGATCTCCATAATGAAAAATAGTTTTGTCGTCCATTGCAACGCAGATGACCTTGTAAAAATCTTACAGCAATGTGGATTAAGCGTCTTATAAGATCTTGGTCTTATCGAGAAGATCGGTAGCTTCATTATTTGAAGGTGTTAAAACGAAGGATCTGGTCACGTATACCAGTCGAGTGAAAGAAAATTGGAGGTAAAGATTCTCCAACGGCGCCTTGAGAGTTGAGTCTCCTCGACTACACCGTCTCAAAGCACCGAAATCTGAATTTCAACTGGTCTCTTATATGAGAAAATTTATAAAATGTATCACGCACGTTGTGTGCATTGTCAATAAAATAGTTGATGAAAAGATGCGTCAGAAAGTGAATCGCTTTATTGCTTGTATGGCGTGTGAGTAAATGAGATTAATAATATATAGCAAAGACTTGTCTTTCAATATTGATGATTTTTTTACGCTTGCGTTCACGTGCCTAGAATGTGATGTGTAACCCACGTGTGAATTTACACATTTATGATTTTATTTAAACAGTTACAACACTCCAAAGGCATTCATATATATATGTAACAAAGAAAATGTATAATTTTAATATATTATTTACACAAATAGGAAAATGGTCCTGGTATAAAATTTTATTTTTTACCCGATGTATACGCAAATATATAATGTGGAAAGGCATAACTGGTGTTGGTATACATCAGGATCAATATTTTTAACAAATATAAGAATATATACACTTTAACATAACAATAATACTATTTATTCCAGGTAATAAAGAGGGTCGTGAAATCTTACACTACCCCGATAAGTAAAGTTGAAGAAATCAATAATAATCACAAAGAAAATAAATGCAAAATGAAGACATAGAATAAAAGTAATTCCAGAAGTACAATCGCATTACTTGAATTTAATCACTGATTGCGGCCTCTCCCGCTGCCTGTATATGAATTCACGAAGACCGTGTGATGCGCACACCGATTACAAATTTGAGAAGGTCTCATAGAAAGAGATATTATTATGAAAATATTATAAGCACCGTAGAATAAAACCAAAGCTACTAAAATATATGTTTATACTAGATTTTAATTTTGTGCAGAAAAAAAACTGTCATCCACAATATCCTTTAAATTTATTAAAGATATTTTTATTTGCATATTGATAAATATGAATAGAGCTGCTTTTTAGTATAAAATCACTGTTTTAATATATTATTAAAGTGAATATTTAAGCGATTTCGTTTGTTATTGTAAGGTTAAATTAAAAATGCATGAAAAAAGATCCGACTTGCATGAATTTTTCATTCTTCGTAAAATATTTTTTACATTTCTGTCAATTGGGTATTATTGAAGATAAGATGATTTGGTTTTTTGGGCGTTGAGCTGCTTAAAGTTTTCAGTCCTCCAACGTTTCGACCCCCATCTTTAAGGATTTCAAGCAGCTCAATATCCAAGATACCAAATCGTCTGATAACAATGGCTTCCAAAACCTATTAGCATGTTGAAGATGATTAGATGATCTTTCTTCTACGGTGTTGTGCTGCATTGTGATTTTCCTGAACCGTCGAAGACACAAATCACAACGCAGTGCAATACCCAAAAAAAGTAACTTAACCAATAACAGCGGCAGCCAAAATGTATGAACACACGATACAATGATCTATAAATAGTAAACTTATCATAATATATAGTCTTTGTGGTTCATTCAAGTGGTATTTTTTGTTAGACGCTAAAAAAACAATCTAATGTAATAAAATACCATAGAAAGAAGAAAATTTAGAGTTTAGTTGACCGGCTCGGGTGCTGTAAATATTGTTTTATTCAGCAACTTAAAAGCGATTAATTCTCTTAATGATTTTGTCCAAATTAACATTATGATAAAAATTACCCTGATCTAATTGATTAATATATAAATATATTTATGTATATACGGTGCTTAAAAAAAATATGGAATCGCCAAACAAAGGAGACTAATTAAGAATCACATTTTATTAAAATTGAAATCATTTGTGTCATCAGGTTTCAAAAATGATACCCAGTATCCCGTATTTGATTAATTCACAACGTTTTTCGATATACGACTGTTTTCCCATTGTATTTAATATTGAATAAATATTGAAGCGATTTTGTTAAAAAAAATAGCAAAGATTCACTAACCAACTATTTTCATTGATTAAACAAAGTAATAATACAAATAAACGAATCTTCAATAGATTCAAAGCGTGTTTTGCTCAAATAATATATGTCTCGACATCGTGTAAATTAATTATTTCAATTCGACTGAAATATTTACACGTGGATATAAATTAAACATAGGCTATCTTAAGTTTATTATTTAACGTAGAATAAGAACTGGAAAATTGATAATTACAAAAGCTTAAGCAAATGAACACTTGTCAATGAAACAACGTCAGTTCTTTTTGAGAAATTGCAAGCAATAGCAAATTTCAGTTATATAACCTCAAAACAAACAATAATTTATTTTATGTATATATACATCAATATATATATAATATAATTTTTTTGCTAATAAAGCAGCAAATTTGTATTTATTGTGAGTATACGAAAATTTAACATGGACAGATATACGGATTGTTTTAAAAATACATATTATTGTTAAATGCGTAGTTGAATTTCACAGCGTACATTATATAATACATTTTAATGTTGAATTCATAATTATGAAAAATGGATAAAGCGTTCATTTGCAACGTTAGTTAAAATATAAAATTTAAAAACACAAAATAGGGACCCTAAATAATTGTATTAAAAACAATTTTTATAATTTGTTATTAAACATGTCTATTTTTTTTACGATTCTCATCTTTTTAAATAATAAAAATATCTATCTCTTTTTAATATATCTCTGATTTTTTATTGAATAAAATAGTTTTTAAATTTGATTGTCTCATAAATGAAATTAAAATGTTAATCTATTCTAAATAGAGGTGTGAAAAATAGCAAAAATAAATATCAGGTAAGCAAGAAACCGATAAACGATTGCTAGTATAAATTAGGAAATTGGCAATAAAAGCAACGATTCAATCATTTAAGATGTCTTAAATTGATACTTTGATACCTCCTAATAAAATTTAGGTATTATATACTTTGCTCTGTGATAAAGTTACTATTTACCTTTACACCCTCAGGATAAATTCCAAGCAAGAAAAATATATTTTACCATAAACATATTCCTATTGTTTATATTACAATACATTGAAGAAACATATAATTTTTAAGGGTAAATAATTTATCAAGAATTTTATTTATTCTTTGCATGCATTCTTGTTGCTAGTCCTGATATATATTACAATTACAAACAGTTTCATTCTGTTCGTTAGTTATCAAAGTTCACCTGGAAATTATTCGACTGCAGCAATTTGATAAATTTATCAAAAATATGCTTTAGTGCTCAAATTACTTCTCCGGCAACCAAATACACACTTATTTACAGTTTCTTTCCGTTCACTACAGTAAAGCTCACGGGGAAACTTTTATCCATTATTTTGATAACTGCGGCAATGAGATATTTTTTTTTATTATTTCTGTGTAAACTACAAAACACGGAGAAATTAAGTAAGTGAAAGTAAAAAATATTGTAGTGTTGTAATCAACAGAATCGATGATTCATGACTCAAATGGAAATTTACTTTAGCGGAACGATCAAACTTTTCATTTCAACGATTCTCTTATTGCATATTCAGTTCCTGCCTCGGTGGCCTTTTGATCCAATTAGTAATATTAGGTAATATATTCTGATAGATTTTCTATTATATACAATATTTTATAATATTTATAAAGTCGAGTAACTTATTTTTTTCTTTACATTGGATATTTGAGAACAGATTCTAAGCATTCAAGTAAATGGAGTCACTAAAAAAACATTCATTTCGGCGCCATAGCAATAGTAACTATAAAGATTGCCTTCTGGATGGTCAGAAATTCACAAGTTCAAATATCTGACCTATCAGATCACGCAACTCGACAGCGTCGAGATTAAATAAGCTACCTGTTACGTTTTAAAGTTTTAGGGAATAAGTTAAGATTCTGTTTTCGTTAAAAGTTTAATTTCTAAGAGAAAGTATAAATACATTTTATATATATTATTTACTTCATTTTTGAATGACAGTTTGCAGTTTATCTATTGAAACTGTATGGTTTGAATTTTTACTATTTTTTGTATTATTAATACTTCTATAAGGTATATTTTTAATTATTATAATCTCTATTTTAGGGAAGTATCTATACTTTGCCAGTGCAATATAAATATCTATTAAGGTGTGCCGTAATAATTACACAGATGGAAATTTCGTTAAGTTTCTACGTAGAAGAAAATATATATAATAACCCATTTAAATGCCACCAGAAAAAAATAACCTACGGCAATTTAAACGTCCTGGAAATTCAAGAACATTATTTCCGAGCATGTATACGATTTCAATAAAAAGTCAGAAAGTCAAAATGGAAATATTCATTATGATAAGGGCTTGAAAACCATCGGGGCATGTTTAAAGAATCCTTTTACACAATTGTTATGCTCACACTACTGCCACTCGTATGCTCTACGAGACCAGATCTTGCTTGGAGCTTGCAAGTGTGGTCTTTGATATTCTCTCAAGGATTGAAGAATGATTTTATTTCTTCTAGTAACATTGAAGATGATAGTTCATTCGACTTGCTAACTCAAACCAGCTATCGTTATTTTGTACTGCGAAGTGTTAAGCGCATTGTTGTACTGAGAGTTATTTATAATTTGATGGCGTCACAAACGACAAAACAAGATTTTTATGAGAGTCATAAAATATATTAGAAGTTGTGAAATGGTCATAATATTTGCACACGATGTTGATGTTTATTTGATTTAACGCAAGACATTCACCAAGTGCGTAAATTTACGGTTAGTTATTTATATTCTGGTGGCATTGCAGACGACAAGAATAGGCTTTTATAGAGGTTTTGACACACACGTATCTCAAGTAATATATGAGGACATTTACATGAATACAATGAATATTAAGGTACATAATAGCACGTTGAACGTATATACAGGATGCCTTTGGCAACTTAAAATTACTCAGGTAAGGATTGGTGTTAGAAATAGAAAGATTTTCGATATCTAAGTACTTAGTATTTTATAATAATATAATATTTACTTTTACTTTGATCGTTTCACTAACATCAATATATTTTATAAGTACTTTTTTAGGAGTCATAATAATTTTGACATTTATTGTATGTTCTGCGTAATTTATATTATAATTTTTTTTTATCTATAAAATATATAATATCAAAGGACTATATTTTCACGTTGAAAATTTCAATGATGCGACTGGAATAGATGAAGAAGTAAACCAGTATTACAAATCAACTTATTACTCTGTTTCAACGCAGGAAAGAAATTCTAAAAATGTAGTCGAGTTAATAAAATCTGGCTGACTGTGCCGGCTGTCGTCGAACTATTGAAAGTCAGCAAGGAGTGATAGTTATGCCAAAAATGATATAATTGGATGGTGCAAAGACGGACTAAAATGAACTGGAAGATTGTAGCATTGAATTGGGGTGACTGGCATGTTTACTTAGATGAAGCCAGAGTTGCGGCGCCAAAGATGAAGAAGATATAATGAATAGAATACTCGTAATATAATATTTTATAGTCGTATATGAACTTAATAAACATAGCAATAAATAAAAATATGTGTAAGCGTCGAATCTAAGAATGTTATGTTTGTTATTTAATATTATTTCACATTAAAAATGTTTACACACTCGGTATACTTTTTTACAATCTGTATACGTAAAATAAATATGACACATGGGATAGTCATTAATTTAATATTTTTTTACACTAAATTTTCAATGTTAATAGTAATTTTTATTTCACCACACAGCACCCCTCTTAGCATGCCTAATCTATTGCTTACGTTTACCTTTTCGTTTCATTCACATATGTCTTTTCAATTCCGTACTTCATATACAAGCTATTTGTAGCATTGTAACATACTTTCCAAAAATTTTGATTAATTATACATTAAAATAATTCTCTAGTCGTTGTCGACTGATGCGATAAACATAATTTTTAAATAAGATATTTCTAATTTCTTGTTTGATTATAAATTATAATGAAAATATATTTCCATGTGCATTTCATTATTTTTATATTATGTTTTATATCGAATACAGACTTTTCTTTGGGTAGTTGCAATACAAACGTTTTGGCATTTGAATATTGTGAAAATTATAAATATTCATTTCTTTGGTGTTATGCCGCACAGGATTTTTTCAATCATATTATATCGTCAGGGAAATCCCTGAATATTACTGAAATAAATATTGAACAACCAATATCATCAAAACTTATGAATACATTGTAAAGACACTGTCCGTATTGAGTTGTCAAAAAAGTTTATCGCATCGTCCTGGACACAGTTTGTAAACAAATTAAAAGTAATTACAGTTTATAAATATTATAAAGTTAATTTATCTTGCTTTCACATTGTAAATTACTATATATTGTAAATTCTGTACGTATAAAACAAAAAAATTATATAAAATCTCACTCATTTGACTTTTGACGAGTCATATTAACTTACAACAACCATCGTATTTCAATCTTGTCCAATTGTACACCAAAAGTTGAAAATCTCACACTTTTCTTAACTTTTTGCAAACTGCGAAACGACGTACAACCAAAGTTTCCTTTTTGAATTTTCAACACTATGCCTCTGCAAACTTCGCAGTATGTTTTCTTTCCCCCCATTTTATTCTGAACACAATGCTCGATTTGATTATTACGCTATATTCTGTTGTGTATAATTTTTATTTTGCATTATTTTTTTGGTTTGTAGTCAATTTTGTGTCTGAGTTATATTTCATAGCCGTGGTCGATGGATCCACGTGAAGTGCAATGCAATAGTCATGTTCCAAAGAAAGATATTTGTCAGCAGCTTGCCGTGAAATCAAAATCTACGCAAGCAATTATAATCACTGAATATTAAATATGTTTAAAAAATCACGGAAATTACTTTTTACTCACAAAATTAAGTTAAATATTTATTGTTTTTTGATTATATTTATGGCAAGAAATGCTTTAATATCTGTATGAACCGCATGCCACTGGTATATCATATGAGCACCGCACATAAATCCATTCACCACTAAACTTATTTTGAATTCGATCGTATTATTATTTTAATAGTTGGATCTTTTCTATTTCTTGAGTTGTCAACGTAACAGTTAATATTTTTATAATTTTCAATTCATCAAACAAATATTTCGTTTTCCAGATTCAATTATATTTGTTGCTTTGTTTTTAATGAAAATGATTTTTTAAAGTTTTGTTACGTTGGTTTTTCAGTTTTCATTACTTGGTCATGTTGTGTTGGTTATTTATATGGTGGTTCGACAATACAACTTACGTCACTCTTCCCTTCTCGTCTTTCTTGTTTGATGTATATTGATTTCTATACTTTATTAATTATTAATTTGTTTGTGTCTGCATTTCTTGTTTTATGTAAGCATCCGTAAAGTTTTATTGTACCTACAACTATATTAGTACATAATACGATAAGTGAATTTCTTTACAAAAAAATTAAAGTGCTTTCTTTAGCACAGCTCACAATCCTCGAATATATATACTTAAAATAAATAAATATTAATTTGCCAAGCTTAGATGTTGTACAGTTGAACCACCATAGATTTACAGCTGTTTATTTATGTACGGTTGTTTTCCATGCAATTTTAATTTCTTTAATTCACTTGAACGCTTCCATTGTATCGTGGACTTCCTTTGCCATGGATGTTCAACGATTCAGTTTGTGCTTTTACAAGTTTGATTGGGATACTTGATGCTTCGCGAAGGTCATAAGCAAGCGTCTCTGGTCTTCATTGAATTGCATTTTCTATCATACTCTTTGGCTGATCCATATTCTCATATGAACACTTTCACTGTAGCGTTCTGCTTCCTTTGCTATGGATGTCCAATGATTCAGTTCATACTTTCACAAATTTGATTGGAAGATACTTGATACTTCACGAACCTAGGCATGTCCTTCTGGTCTTCGTTGAGTTGAATTATCCACCGTTGGCTATTCACAGTTGGGTTTCTTTGGCTGGTCCGTGTTCACTTCGTCGCTTGCGCGCCCTGGTCGGCACGTTGAAGTGTACGTGGCCGAACTTGCGGGGGGGCGCGGGCGGAGCGGGGAGGGGCTGCGCGGCTCACACGCTGGAGGTCACCTGGTGGCTGCTGGTGTCGGAGTTCAAGGTCAGATTAGACGCGCGCAGTGAGTGCGGCAGGGACGGCGGAGTGAAGAGATCCTAGAATCAGAGTGCGCTCCCTTTATCTGTACGTATATTGTGTATATTATTAGGTTGCTATAGCTTCAGCGTGTGGCCATATTACCCACATTATTGTCACAAGAACTCTTACAGTAGACATTTGAATTAAGCTAGGCCTCAATGTTCCAATCTGAGGAGAAGTCGAGAAGTCCAAAATAGACCAGTGCTGAAGAAGAATGAAGACTGAAGAAAACATGTTGCTGGAGAGAGAAGGGGGGGGGGGGGGAGAATTCTAAGACCCTTTAATTATATTTTTCATAACTTATAAAAGAGAAGGGGGTAGACGGTATGTATTATATGTGTATGGGACAGCCAGGTATTGCCTTTTAATATTGTTCTTCCTAGAAGATAGGAAAAAGGAAACCTTTGTACAGAAATAAAGAAACCGTATAATCTAAGATGTACAGCCGTAACGAGTTAGAGGTTACTCACTGCGATGTCCCGGGGGTGCGGTGGGGGCGGCGGCACGGCGTGCAGGGCGCGCGAGGGGGACTGGCAGGCCGCGCAGCCCCGCGACAGGGACGAGCAGTTACGCCGCTTCATCATGTCAGCCACGCACCTGGAAGAAGAAGCAGAGGAGCTCAGTACCGACGTGAAGCAATCCAGACCAGCGGCACTGATATTGGAGAACCAAAGACCACTTCGTGATGTAGCGGTTGACACAGAACATGCCTAGCATATTTATTTGTATCATGCTTGAAGAGTAGGAACGTAAAAGTGATTATATCCTATTATTAGAGTTAAACGACAAACTAACCTAACTTAACAATATACAGAAGATGGTGGTAAAGAAGTATTAAGAGATTCCCAAAAATGGGGCATTCTGGTCCTTCTGGGTTCAGGCGCCCTTGAAGGCGTCTCTTTTAAATACCAAGTAATTAGATATTATTTTGAACCTTTAATTAAATGTAGATTCTGTGGTGAGGGGATGCTGCTAAGCTGGGACCTGAATCATCGAAGCAGATGGATGAGTTTCAATTTATTTCATACGTTGATTTTTATGAACGCGATTATTTATTTTTCGGGTCTGATGTGCGTGTTATAATATTGTGTTTTACTACTTCTAGCCCTATTATTCGTTAATCCGTGGTGTCTTAATTCAGAATAGATTTATATATTTTTAAGTTATTATTATTTGATTTTACGATATTATAATTAGAGTCTAAGTTAGGTCGTATTGGGTATTTTTATGATATATTTTAGTTGAGTTTATGTTATGATTAAGTGTTCAGGATGTATTTTCTTACAGCAAATCTCTTTAGGTGGTGTGATTCTTATCCCAGGTTATTTAGATCGTTATGTAGCACCGTAACGTATTATCTCACTATACGTTGAATAATAGAAAAAAAAAGGAAATTTATAATTTTATATGGAGATCTAAACAGTCGAATAAGCATATTGAGTCGTACGATTATCTTACATTATAGAATAATTTATTAGGTTTTATTTCCTGACGAGTGGTTTCCTGTATTGGTGCGACATTCGATGTAAATCTGGAGGTAGACTAACGTAGCCAGCAAATATACTAACTACGAGTGGTTTGGAGTCGTATTAATTAGAAGTTTGCAGTTGTAACCCTCGAGGTATAGTATTAATTTCGTGAGGTAGGCCGTATTTCTCAGTATAGTTTAGTAGTTTTAGTTGTTTGAAAAAGAAATTAACACTAGGAAATTTATGACGTTCTCTTTTAATTTAAATAATCTCATTATATTTAGATTTTAGCTTAGGAAGGGGGTGGAATCACCACAATACGGATAGTGCCAAATAGCTCATCACGTAAATAGTCAACACGAAGACAGAACTACGGAGTATGGTTTTTGTCTTACATGATGCTCGAACAATTAATGAAAGTCCATGGCCCAAAAAAAATGATTCTACAAAGTGATAGATCTACAGAATACGGTGATGCTAGAAGAGTAGAAACAGAAAGGTGATTTTGTGGTCTACGGATAGTAGACATCACAGATTCTAAGCTAATGTGGAGCAAACGAAGATATGGAAAGGCTAATGGTAAGAAAATGAATTGACTGGCAATTGGAGGTCCATGTTCAAATGAGCATGTGGATCTGTTGACAGAAGGTGTTTGCAGCTGGAGCCGTGGTCAGACCTGGCATGCACAATGTGCGAGCAGGGCAGGGCCTCGAGTGCGGCGGGGGAGGTGCCGAGGGGTGCGCTGCAGTGGGGGCACGCGGGGTGTGGCGCGGCGGAGTCGGCGGCACGCTCCTGCACGCGGCGCGCCTCCTCGTCCCCCAGGCTGCCGTAGATGCCTGCCAGCCGCTTGCGCACTGTCCGCACCAGCAGCTGCAACCAAACAACCCATTACCTCTCCTATCTATGGCCCACGAGTCTACAGGCAAGTTGCAACGTAATCTACTATCGAGGCAATAGAGAAGATATGCGATTACCTTGGCACCGACGGAGTTGGCGACCTCAAGCAGCCTGGTGTTGAACTCCAGGGGACGGCAGTTACAAATCTTCTGCTGCAGTCTGAAAAACACCACATTTCATCCTTATATTAAAACATAAATAAGTTTATGGTTTTCATAGTCATCATCTTTGGATCATCATTTACAGCCCGTCGAGGATCCTTGATATATTATGAGTATCATCATTAAGCGGTGGGTCATAAGTACTTGCTTAAGCTGTCATATACCAGATTTTCTTTTTGGTAAACCATTTTCAATAAAATGAAAAAGATGCCTCCATAAATTCATGTCTCAAATGATTGGGCTGTAAGTACCTTAAGGCTTCGAGGCAGCGAGCCGCGCCGTCCATGGCCTCCATCTGCGCCAGGCGATCCCCCATGGCCTGGCCAGCCCCCATGGCCACCTCATATTGCCTGAAAAGACAAACCATCACCATATGTCATTTGAAGGTATGTGAATCCGAAATCATATTAACAATTATCAAACTAATGTTCGATGGGGTTTGTAATTCCCAAATCATACAGTTATTATCAAACGAATGTCCGATGGGGTTGTTATTCTTAAATCTTATATGCATTAACTGATGTATGATGGAGTCTGTGGTTCCTAAATCGTCCAGTAATTATCAAACTGATATCATGTGATGTACGTAATGCCAAAAACATTGAGTTTGAAGGTGTTTGATATAACCTGAGCGCTCTGCCAATGTCGCACTTTCTTCGGTAGATGTCCCCCGTAATCCTCACAGCCCTGGCGTAGCATCCCTGGTCTCCAGCCACGGAAGCAAGCCGCATTGCCTCCTGCAAGAAACATATACAATCACGCTAAACACCAACATTAAATAATATGATTTTACGGGTTCTTCAATTATCAGCCACGCCCGAGGCTTCTTATTGTGCTGTGTTGTGAGTGGTAAAACTATCTGAAGGTTGGAATTAGTAAAAAAAAGATTGGATTTGGTCACGCAAGCACTCACCACGTCTCTTGCTCGTGGAGCTGGTGGAGTTAATGACTAAATCATTAGATGAATATAGGCAAAAGAATTGGATTTGGAGTCGGTGGTGCCAATAACTAGGTCACCAGCTTAATTAGGCAGAGTACTGGGTCTCACCGTGCAGTAGTCGTGGGCGTCCCCCAGCTCTCCCTGGCGACGCAGCGAGGCTGCCATCTGCAGCAGAGCCAGGCGGTGGTGGCGGGTGTTGAGGTCTCCGGGCTGCAGCGAGCGGCTGAGGTCGTAGGCCCGGGCAGCGTGCGCCGCCCCGCGCTCAGCGTCCAGCAGCCGGCCGAACACCTCGGATAAACCCACGTACACCTGTAAGACGAAATCGACAGAGTGCTTTATAAAGGGAGAAGATATCTGATGCAGTTGAAGAAGCTGTCTTGCTGTCTATCTAACATTTCACGTCCTTGCTTCTTTTCATATCAGCGCCTTGGAAACCTTTTTTTTTTTTTTTTCATTCGTTACCTATCTTTCACACAGCAAGGGATGTGATACCAGGTGTACTCAACCTCTCATCACTATCTTTTGAACTGAGAAATACTAAAGAAAACTGGGTGACCTGCAAGAGCAGCGCGTTGTCCTGCGTGTTCTGCGCTGTCTTGTGCGCCCTTTGGAAGCTGTCCACGGCTTTGGTGAAGGCGCCCAGCTCCAGCGACACGGAGCCCACCGTGAGGTGCACGTACCCCACCGTAGGGAAGCCCTCGCAGTCATTGTACAGGCTCTGCCGCGCATATGACAGCGCCCTGCAAATCATCCAACAGACACATATATAAATGTATTGAGCTACTGATTCCAACTGAGCCAGTCCAATTGACAGCAGTACCTTTCAAGCCCTCCCAGGGTCTGGTGCGCCCGCGCCAGGTTCAGGTAGGCCTCCGCCCTCATGGGCGGAGAGTCCAGCTCCTCCGATATTCCCAACTGCCGATGAGCGAACTCCAAGGACTCCCTGAAACACAAGGATCACGGATTCAACGAAGTGTTGTATTTAACTAAATCATTTGCAATGCAGGGCGTGCAGAGGTGGCATTACCTGTACTTCCCGAAGTCCATGTAGGCTTGGTACAGGAAGCCCAGCAGCTGGAACTTGTCATCGCGCTGGCGTATCGTTTTGAGAGCGCTCAGCCACGTCTTCACAGCTGCCTGCTGTTTATGGCACGCGTATAGCTTCACCCCTTGATCTATCTGGAATATTCACACAAATTACATGAATATTTAAGTTTTCCTGATAGATGAGGCAGAACAGAGGTGGCTGGGCTTGCAGACCTTTCTTTTGGCAAGGTATTGGTGCACGCGCGTGCGGCAGGAGCCGAAGCAGTCCAGCAGGCGGGCGGCGGGGCGTGCGGGGCGCGAGGGGCGTGCAGGCCATGGCGGACCCCCATTGATGGGCGGCGCCCCCGCCTGGGAGAACTCCTCGGCGAACGGGTAGAAGTCTGCAAGTAAACAAAAACACCACGTCAATATTAAACACACAGTCAAACCTCGACTAGCAAGTGTCTCGCAATACGAGCGATACCGATAAATTCCGGAATGGGGTCACCGTGAGAGCCTCAATTCTACTCGGAGCAAACTGTCCCATGGAGCCGTCAATTGGGGCTGAAGGAGAATGAAGACGATATTAACGAGCTGGTAGGCGAAATAAACCTGGACCGGACCATAAATCAAATCTCGTTTCGAAAAAATGGCTGCGTGGGTTCCTTATTAAAGATGACAACCAATGAATTCGATTAATTTATATATTAAAATAAAATAATGGTATGCATGGATGAAATCTTCAAGCTTTCATGAATGTTTTGGATCTTACCGGAGGCCTCATCCAGCGGGAACCTGGTGTTGTCAGGAGATCCGAGGAGTCTCGTGGCGGAGAGCTGGTGTGACGGAGCGCCGCTGTGAAAAAGATAGAACTGTGAACACTCGGTTCTTGGGTGTTGTGCCGCGTCAGGTTTTGCGTGCCGACGCTGTAGCGGCGTTAAACCCAAGAACGTAGTATTTATCATAATGGCCTATTACAGAAGAAATATATTATTTCTTCAATTTAATTATTTTTATTATAGTTTGGACACCAACTGGTTTCACTGAAAATATTGCTATTTTTAATTAAGTATAATTCTAGTAAAAAAAAACTGAATATTTGTTATTTTTTAAATCTAGGAGGTCCTAATTTACGCTGCTATTGTTTTTCAATTATTATATAAAAGATTTCTAATTCAAGTTGATGTTTTTATTACAAAAATATTTAAAAACATGAACGGGAGACACCCCAACCCCTCATACACTGGCTGCGAGTTTAACGACCCTTGAAGAGTAAGGGGTTGCAATGGGAGGAAGCGTGGCTTAAAAAAATATCTGCCAATATTACTTCAGGAAATGTGTAGGGGTGGAAATATATCTTCAGGAAATCCGTACTAGAGATACATAGTCACTTTCAGAGATGAGTTAGCGAATTTTTCTGTTGAAGCAGTCCGTTTTCAAGGGTAAGTTAAGGGTCAATATTTTTAGACCAGGGTTAGAAAAGCTCAGCATTCCAATATGCCACTGAAGCTCGCGTTATTGATCAGTTAAACGGAGTTTAGCGAAGTATCGAAAAATGTTTTTATCATTCGAGGGGCGTCCGGAATCTGGAAGTTGCGAGGGCGGTTGAATTATTAGGGGTGCTTTTCACAATAAAGGTTTCTCGTTGACTCGACTTTTTGAATAATTTGAATATCAATCTTTAAAATTTAAAAATAGACGGGCATTAATTTTGCAATTGTTAAAAAAAAAAAAAAAAATACAAATTATTGCTACATCGGACACATTCATAGCTTATTTAAAAGAAATGTAAATTTGTGTCACGAGCAAAAATGATTGAAATGACTTTATTGGAAATCTTCCAGGTTTTATGCACAAATACCGCTTAATAAATAATAATTTAATTTACTTGATAATAACTGAATCTGTATATGATTGAAAATTTTCCAGGTTATATGTACATATGCCGCATAATAAAGGTTTAAAAAATAGATGACGAATAAAAGTATACTACGTATAAGTTTCAACGATATTGTAAGCAATTTTTCAGGTTATATGTACATATTCCGCATAATAATGATGTGCCAAATGAAAAATATATTTTTCGAATCAGTTTGAACAGTATAACTGGCAAGGGTTATATGTACATATACCGCTGTAACATATTATAATTGGATCGGTCTGTAAGTGTAAATGATATTGTTATCAATCTTCCGGGTTATATGTACATATACCGTAGTAAATTGATTAACTGTTATATGTACATATACCGCTTAATAAAGATTAACCGTGACAAATGAGTTATTTTTGGTAAGGGTGAAATCTACTAGTCTATGCGGTGCCAGCGACTCAAGCCAAAAATAAACAGCACTTACCCACGGGCTAACCTCTATCCCGACAGATTCATATGGAAATATAAAAAAAAATACATATATTATACATATAATTACATACTAATAAAATAAATAATAATCAATCTCAAAAATTACACGATAATCTAAAAAGAAATAAAAAAAATTAATTGAAACATAGGAAATCGGTAAAACCGGCAAAGCCCCTGAAAGGCGAAAGTGCTCACTGTAAAAAATCATGTAATTTCCTAGGCGCTTGGCTATTCACATTTTTTGTACAGTACTTGAGAAAAATGTGTTACTTTGTTTTTTAATAAAATTATTTTTTACATAAAATCTAACACTACCGACCTGGAGATATTCATATAAAAAAAATACTTATAATTTCAATGTTTATAATATTTTGGAAAAATTTTAGTTTTATAATATAATATTGCGGTATTTTTATTTTTACAATATATATATATCCAATTGGCTATTACGAACATTTTGTTAGTTGAAGAAACCCTTGAAAAAATCAAAGTACTAAAAATTATCTTAACCTCTTAGGGTGTGTAAAAATTAAATTTGACATATTAATGTGTGGGCAATATTTTCAACTTTGTCGTGTTCCTACTCATCTCCTTCGTTGAGTGCCTCTCCTCAGATGAGGTTATACTCATGCTGAGGCATTGTTCATGGTTTTCTAAAGGGAAAATGGCGTGGTGGGTCCCCGGGTCCTTCATCCACGACATGTATGAATATAATGTAAATAGTTCAAGTTATTCGGTAAAAATGGGCATATGAGAGTTTGACAAATGCTCGCTTTCTTATAGCCGTGAATACTGACGCGTCATAAATCAGGCTGTGCTGGCTTTCCCGAGCTGCCTTCTTGCCACATTAAGAGGGTGCCCCTCGTAGGGGTGGAGAAATATATTTATATAATTATCCCTATATAATTATCCCCGCGTAGGGACGCACAGTGAGTTTTGAGTCAAATTAACGTTTAATTCAAGTAATTTGATACATTGAATTATTTTAGAATTACTAACTGCAGTATATTTAAAAAGTTAGTTATAAATATATCATGCTAAAATTAATTCGTAAATAAAGCATTATTTGTACTTTTATACGATGTACTGTAGAAAATGATTAATTTCTGTTTTTAAGGTTATATATGTAAATGGAAAAATGGAGCTGATTTCCCAGGGAAAAATCTAAGTAAAAAATAAAAGCATTGGAAGGAGAATGTTATCGTGAATGGTTGAATATACCATAAACACATGTTTAATGAGATGTTCACACAAAAAATAAAAAAATATATATTTTATATATAATATTAATTTATATGAAGCGGATTCATCTAATGAAGCTTCTTTAAAAAAAAACCCCTAACGTACGACGAGGTAATTTTCTGTCTTAATTTTTTTTCTGTGGGGTATTAATTTGAGTGTTGTAATGCCGGATTACGCGCCGGATGCTCGGGAGCGGATCCGGCCCGGGGAGAGGGCGTAAATAAAAAGAGCCTTAATAAAAACAGAAGGGATTACAAAAAGACGCAGAAATAACTCAAAGTAATGCGGGGAAGGCAAGAATTAACGGCAGAACAGAGACACAGATGGGACGCCGAAAAAGATGGTAATTCTGACGTTTATTGCCGCGAACATCATTTTTTCGCAATGAGAAAAGGGAATATTCATTTCATTAACCTTTAATGGAGTGGTTCGGCTGTAATTTGTCACGGACCAGTGATGGCGAATCTCTGACACGAGTAAAGGTATTTTGAGTTACTATATTTATCAAGACTTATAATAACTTTTACTTCAGATATCTGAACATATCTCATAACTTCAGCTGCACTTCCGATTTTTCGCAAATTTCAACTTTCTCCTTCAAACACTTTTTTTCCATAAATTCGATCGAATTGTATGAATAATTTTTGGCACACTGAGCTCAAAAATATTTGCAACCACTGACCTATAGTGTTGGCATATATTTTTTTATAACAATAATACTATTGATACTTTTAGACTGGTTCAATTTGTAATACTCAAAATTACAAAAAATTGCTAAAAGTTTGAGTAGTGAGCGCTTTTGTTTTTCAAGGCCTTCATCAGACGTTATTGGGCAAAAAGGTCAGTAATAATAATACTCGTCAACTCCGAGCCATTTAGCTACAAGATTTCGATATTTTAAAAAAAATATAGAGCACAGTTGACGAAATACAGAAGCACTCAAAATAACCTAGCGGGGTGAATGGAGTCAACGACGTTTCAGTCGGAGAGCGGATTTTCAATTAGACCTCGTCAATAGTGTTCGGAAGGCAATGGGGAAAACACACCGAGCCACCCTGTATACGGCTTCCTGACCATCTCTATAAAAAGTCACATAAATCAAACCGCTTCCCGGGGGAGAGAGGCGAACAATGAACTGGTGAGGAATCAGTAAGTAGGAGGGGGACAGCGATAAGAGTGCTCCGAATAATGTACAGTTTCCAAAACTTTTTTTTAAAAATTATTTCATAATATAAATATATATATATAAATGTATATAATATATATTATATAAATACTAAATAATGTTTCACAAAAACCATTTCATCTCTTTCCGAAGAACGTGCGTAAGAACGCATGAAATAAATCAAACCAGTCATATTGGGAGCCGCTGAAATTTTTTCTCACAATGCTGCAGGGTGAGAAAAGTCACCTTCTTACGCAAAATATTTTATTTCCTGTTTTCCAGAATTACCGCGACAGGTGCCCCGACACGCACTGGGGGATGATTATCTGAACCCCGGCTCCCTGTGCTATTGGAAAATCGTGTTTTCATGCAAACAAACAAAAAAAAATACTCTGCAATACACAATACAAAGCAATATTTACACACACACATACACACATATATAAAACATATATATAAATATATATACTCATTTAATTATTAACACTGACCTCAGATAGCCCCTCGAAGCCACGGACTCCCATGACATGATATTGTGAGGTCTTTTACCAAGACCTGCCCAAGCCTGCGAATTCCGCCAAGAAGGAGCTCCTCGTCATCATCGGTCTGATGAAACTGAAAGAAATCATATATATTTTTTAATGTAATTGTTACTTTCTTATAAACACACTCATAAAAAGTTGATTTGATTTCCGTATATCCTTGAAATTGGTCCCGACACGGGGACTAGAATGTCTCACTATCGAAAACCTGAAGCGGCTAGAGATCCAAGAAATCAAATCAATTCCTAACGACGGCTAATTATAAAATTCACAGAGTCGTTTTATTGAGTTTTACTGGTAAAAACCAAATAAACATGATTTATAAAAATAATATATATTATAAGTTTTGAAAACATAATTATAAGAATATCTAAATCGATAAAAACAAAAAAATCACATTATTAAAATTGGAATGACGAAGCCCTTGGCAGGAGAAATGAAGTGCTTATATATTAAAAATTCGTGAGTTTTTTTTATAGCCTTTTTAGTTTTAAAAGGAGTATTACAAATCAAAGTCTTGGATTTCAATTTTTATTTTGCTTAAGCACAAAAACAATTAAAATAATTATATAATGTATACATTGCAACTAATTTATGCTTTAAAATAATTATTTTTTTTAAACCTCTACCGATTTTCCGAAGTTTTACAGGCTGTATAATAATAATAATTTAATTCAAAATCATTAAAAAAAAATGTAGAATAAATATTTTTAAATATATTAGTTATAAAAAATATAATTATTTATACTATATAATATTTTATAATTAAATGTAAGCACGATTGCCTAATAACAGGCGCAGTCGGTTTTTATAAACGCCTGAATTCAGGCAACCGCTCGTACATCAAAATAAAAATAAAATACACGAATATATACGTTTTTCTTCACAAAACTTACAAACTACATGAATGAAACTTTGTAAAAATGTACGACTAGACAAATGGCTTCTTGTTATCTAAGAACGTAAAATCCTTCGCCGTATATACGAGCCCATAAAAGATGGCTACACCAGTAGCAGATGCTACATTGCTGACTTCCATGATTCGCAGCATAATATGATGCCTTGTAAGGTTTTTATAGGACTGCGCAATCCACCCCATAAACAGGAATCAATATTAATAATACACGGCACAAAGTACTATTCCAGCAGTGAGTTTTATTTATACTATACAGGGTGATTTAAATCTTGTATTCTTATTGCTTGATACAGTACAAAATAATCACACTTTTCAAAACCTACTTAATTAATGTAAAGCTTAATAAACAGTGTCAATAATCATATACAAAATCGTAACTGAAAAGTGTTGACATAACGGAGCACGTAAATCACCCTGTATATGTATTTAAAAAATATTTGGTTTTTCGTTTAGCTTTAAATCTTTATATAATGCCAAATCAATAAACACCAATTTTCTATGATTCGCTTTTAACGTAAGCGTCTTCAGAAAATTGCGTCGAGAATAAATTATAAAAACTTGATTTTTTTTCATATTATTTTCTGATGGAAGGTTCGATTATCTAAATAATCAATGATTTTGTTTTGACAGAAAAAAAGCAAATTTTCCTTTTAAATTAGATAAATGATATGCGAGTAGCTGTCAGCCACACACTCCATGAATATTGACAGGAATCAGAGTACTCCATTATAAAAATGATATGATCTAGCGATTTTCAATTTTAAACGTAAGAAATCTTGTTTTCTTGAAAAAATACAAATAAGAGTGTTAACATTTTTTCTCTCTATATAACTTTTTCTTTATAATACAAAATGTATTTTTTAAGTCAAGTCTGTGTTTCGGAATATCAATTATAGTCACACTCTACATATTAAAATTACACGTACATTACACCGCATCCGGTATAATGTAAGTGACCGGAAATTTGGTAGAGACTCTTGCATTGGCTTGCTGAAACTGATGTTAATAAATAACAGCTCATGAAGAGTTTAAAAAAAGTAATGACGCGAAGTGAGTTTATATTACAAGGTAATATATAATTTTTTTTTGAGTTCATATTAAAGACAATAGTTAATTTTAAAATTATTTCTATGTATACAAAAAAGTCGTTATTGCCACCAAAAGACCTTCCACTTGTAAAGAAAAGTGCGTCTATAAACTCAACGCTTTCTGCAAGTGTTTCCCGCTGGCAGAATAAATATAAAATTGGGGCACATACACGCTGTTTCACATCGGTTACGTGCTTCTACGCAAAAAATAAATTCATTTAAATATAACCAGGGTAGCACACGGAATCCTCGGAAAGCGAAAAATCCTTGAAGCCATCCCTCAGATGCAAGACAGCCTAATCCCACCCCCACCCGCCGGCCATCCACCAAATGCTAGGGTGAAATATATTACTTCTACACCGGGGGTCGTCCGCCTAATAGGGGATGGCTTAGATAAGAAGAAAAAAAAAACAGAAATAATACTCAAGGCGTACATCAGTTAAGGGGGAAGTCAAAAAAAATGACAACGTCAAATTGGTGATGGGATTCGCATTGGAAATGGATTTTAAATATTGTAATGGATTTTTAATAATTAAATTTATATAATACATAAAACACAGCAGTGGCTATGAGTCAAAAATAAAGGCAAGCAATAACAACAAAACGAGTAAAATATTCAGTTGCAATAATAAAGACCATATATAAATCAATATGATTGTTCTAAAACTTGTGTTAAAATTTAATCACATTTATTGAATTATTAATACGGCTGAGAGAAGATAAACTGTTTCAAAAACTTTGGCTATCAAGAGTACATCGCTTTTATAAAGTTAAATCAAAAGAAAATAACAGTTCCGGAAACAGCTGTATTCACAGACTACAAGTGAACGGTCAAAGTGTGCGACCGAACAATGAGTCACAATATTTTTTAAAAATATATATTTAATATCTTGAAAATGTACTATGTTTTTGAAATATACCAATTTTTATTTATACAGTAAGATTAAAATGTAAAAAAAAGTATAGTTTTAATAAATTTACCGATGCATCGCTGTCATTGTGTTCCCTGAGCGAATGCAAATGATCGATCGTGGATTTTGAATAATTATAGAGAGATGTGGTCTGGAAGTGCCTGGCAGAGATGGAAGGCTTCTACTATTGTTTCTGCAGCCTGCTGCATGAGGAATATCAGGTCTAAATGCCAATGCTTTGTAAAGGATATTGTTTGGGCAGCAGCAATACGAGGAAACCTCCTTTGAGGAGGCACTTGGAGAATATTATATATTATATATATATATTTTTAGTTCGTTATTCGTAGCCCGTGAACGGGGCGCGCGCCAGCTTATGTAATATTTACCCTTGCCGAGGCAGGCCGTCTGACCGGCGGTGGATTTATGGGCAGACAAAGGAAAGGAGATCTGAAAGGATAATCTAGAGCAACGAGCTCCGAGTTCTCTCTGTTCAATAAAACTATATCCAAAGTGTAAATATTTAAACGGCAGTTTATTTTATAAACAAATTAAAAACTACTGTTTCAAATATATATGTATATATAGTGTATATATATATATATATATATTTGGAGCTGAGGTTGTAAACGGATGTCCTCCCTTATCCCGTCTGCCAATATTCTGTAGCTAAGAGCAAATACAGCCGATTCCGGATTCTGTCCAAGTGCAAATACAGAATGTATAATAGATTACAATTCACGGCTTTCGTAAAACACACAACGAATCCCTGAACCGTGTCTTATAAATATTTAATAAATCCCCACGTTCATCCGTACAGGGGTATTGTACTTAATCTTATTGGTGCGATTCAAGCAATTGCACGTTAACGTTTTCAGATTTCATGTGTTATAACCTATCGTCGATGCATTAGTTTACGTCATCCTCAATGTGTATTTAAACCAAGTATTATATGTCAAATCACACAAATTAATTAAAAAAACTAGACAAATTCGTTCCACACTTGTATATACCGATTAAAAAAAATAGCTTTTGAGGGTTGTTCTTAGAAATTTTGAATATTTCAGAGTTATTTTTAAAATGCGGCTTAACACCCAAGAACGCAGCATAACAATTCAAATATACCATTACTCTTTTTTGTGACCAGAATATTCCCGAAAACGAATTGGAAATAAATCCACCAAATTGAAATACCGTAATGACGATTTACCAATAAAATTTATTTCCCAGGTCTGAAATCCACCCCCGAAAATCTTCGTAATGCTTGAGTTTAAGAAAATATTTATTTAAGGATTGAGGACCTTTTTAATAAAGCCTTTTCATCCCCAGTGCGCCTCCAAAAACACAGGTTCAGAATGAAAAAACACAATTGAATTAACGTTGATTTATTTCGCAGTTCAAAAAAAGGTCAACAGATGTCGATACGTGCCCAAAGCTGCTTTGAAATATGAGAGAAAAAAGAGAGAAAAAAGAGAGAAAAAAGAGAGAAAAAAGAGAGAAAAGAGAGAAAGAGTTACGAATAACCACAGAGAATACAAAGCTCACAACAGCATATGCTATAAAATAAAAAAAAAGGTTGCAAAATACGATAAAATATATATTAAATCAAAAACATAACATTATCGACTCACACATGAAACGACTAATTTATTTTTCCCCTAAACTTTATTACTTTATCAGGTTAAGTTAGGTCAGGTATAAATATAATAAACAGAATAACGCTTTACTTCTGTATTATGTTACAATCTAAAGGTTGTATTATATTGAAGTATATATTTACCAGTTTCTCTATTCGAGAGAAACCCAATTAGTGGTTAATTATTAATCAAAGTTAGCGAAATAATCAAATGGCAAAATTCCAAGAAGTTTATGGTCGGCGTTGACTTGTTAGTTTGAATTTCACGAAGGAGTTTGAATAAACCAAATTATAAATGCCACTTGCCTTTAGCGAAAGCACAAAGAATATTCTTCCCAGGGTAATTATAGTATGTAGAAAAAAAAAATATTTCACCGCTGTAAGACATTGAAGCTTTTGATGTATAGAAGAACGCAAGGAAGACGGCAGAAAAGCTTTCTGCCTAATGCCTTTCTGCCTCTTGAGCATGGAGATAAATTATGATATAAAAAAAATGGAAAGGCAGAGAGGCAAGCGTTTGCAGCTGTGTCAAGCTTAAAAATCCCCAGAAGCTCGAAACTCCAGTGTCCTCGGAGGGGTGCGCTCGCCAGGGCGGGGCATCGATCAGATCTAATTGGAGCGCTCGACCTGGTTTCAGAGTTTCACCCACCGGGATCCCCGAAAGACTCTCCACCCTGCATCTTCGTATACAGGGTGAACCGAAACTTCATTCGTAACTATTAAATATTAATCGCCTCAATCTTTCGATCGCCATCACAAGAAACATCACAGAATGCACTTGCGGCCTTTTACCAGGTCTGGTTGTGTCGAGGAGAGTTGGAGGTCGCTGGACTCCGTTCGTGTTAAAGCACCGGCATCTATGTTTTGTAGTTATGTTGGGGACCGCTTTGATGTTTTTACCTGATGCGACAACCGCATATACAGCGTGAGCTAATTACGAGAATTACCCTTTGATAATTATGCGAGGGCGCGGGGCGAATGTTAATTAAGCACCCGTTCATGCGTGACATTGGCTTGCTGTGACATTATATTAGCCGACGTTCTGTTTTTGTAGGACCGTATCGTTAATTAGAATATATATTTATTTGTATTAAAAATTTGCAGCATTTAAAACTTTTAATACATAAAACTTTTCTGCTTTGAACTTTTTCCAGTTTTCAAAGATTCAAACAAACAACATCATGGATATTCCAACTCGGTTTTTTCGGTCGTGAAAAAATGACATTCGTAATTTTTTCTCGTCGTTTCCCGTCGCATGCATGACATGATACGAAAATGTTTGAATTCCATCTATTTCAATCATTTTTCATCGTTCAGAGTGTTAATCGATTGCATCGCAGCAAATTGCACAGCTCTATCAATTTTAAAGTGGGGTCGTACTCGAGAACAAAATATTTATACCCGCGATAAAAATTCAATCCGAAATCAAAAGGGTTGGGGTTCGATGCTCTATTTTTCAGGAAACTAGAACCTCCCCACCCCCGCACCGTGGCTATTTATGACGGCAGAGTACAATTGTCCTACCTCCAATACCCCAAATGGATTTGGGACAAATCGAATGTGAGACATCGGTGCTGAACTTGCGAATTTAGGAGCGTTTATATAATACACATGGGATTTCTATTACATTTCTTTTTTTTTTTTTTCAAAGTATTTCCAGTGCTGAAAACTGCTGCTTTCGTACTCCATTGGCGAGCACGCTTGCTTGCAAAATATCAAAAACTAGCTATTTACCAAAACACCACCTTTAATGTATTATTATGCCTTTATGTTACATTACTGTTAACACGCTATGTTATATTATACGTATGTTTTTTTTCTTTACGTTATATTTATAATATCTTTGTGTTGTCGTTTTGTATACAATCCAGAATGTGCTGTCCATTTTGTGAGGAGATTCGAGAAGAAATTCGGTGAAATTCCAAATCAAAGCTAAGTAAAACGAATTATTCAAGTCAATTTACAAGACATTACCAGTGTTCAGAGGCTGAATAACTAAATCAACATTATTCCGCGATTCTCGGAATATCCGTATTCAGAGACAAGTAACAAGAGCTCGTAATTAAGTGTCCAATAAAGTAAGTCGCAGGCTGGAAATCGATAAGAGCCCGCCCTCGGCTCCGGCAGGATAATGAACACAATCTGGCTAATTATTGTTCGATATCGTGAGACGAACAATGACTTCGCAATTTAGCCAATTTAGGCTCTCGTGTTATTGCGAAACAGCGACACGAACGGTATGTAAAAATTTAATAAACATTTTGATATAAAAAATTTCACCCTCTCCGCTAATTCCGATCTTTGTTATTCACGCTATTTGGTTTCAGAAACCATGCAAAAAAAAAAAATTACTCTGAATTTTTTGTGAAAAATCTACAGCATCTATCCAAAAAATATAAATGCTAAAAGCTAGATAAATTCCTTTTTCTACAGATGAGATTTTTTCATTTCTTATAAATTTACTTTTAATATGATAAATATGTTTTTTCCCGATTGATGTTTAGGAATTCGGAGATCATTACGACCTTCAGATCTAGAATCCTAAGCATTTAGGTGTCCTTTTTTAAATTGGAATTAAAATATTACATATAAACCCATGGTATAGGATTAGTTTAAACATTAAAAAGAAAAAAAAACTTTAACAAACATTGGTTTTGAAAAGTCGTCGTTTTATCAAATTTTTCAACATTTTCAAGACTTGATTTGACCTTGTAAAAGAACGATAATTAAATAGTAAAAAATAAGTAAATATTATTTTTAATATTTCTAATCAATTTTCAATATATAAAAATAAAGTGACAAAATCTTGTAGGTAAAAAATACACCTTTTTTTGTCAGTACGGAGCTGACTCGGAAATCGAAATCGTGTCATTTCATTTATTTAATTGTCACTTAATTTTTCTATATTGAATGTTGGTCTTTTTTTACACGATATTAATTTTTTTTTTATCAAATAACTCGAAGCCGAATGTCAAGCTGAATCAGTAATGTTGTTGAGGGACAAGGCATTTGCATGGTGAAGATCCATTAATATAATGAAATAAGTAAACTTTTTATTAATATAAAAACCTATCCCCCCATTCACCAACATTGTATGGCTTAATCAAATTACACAAACAAAATTTTCCTATTAGACCAGTTGTATCCTTTTGTAATGCCCCCTCATACAAATTAGCTTCTTTTCTTAATCAGTTCCTGTGTAATTCTAATATTTTCAAACCTATTTATACAATAAAAAACTCACTTGATTTAGTAAACAAAATAAAAGATATACATGTAAATCCCACATCAAAAATTGTATCATTTGATGTAGTTAGTTTGTTTACAAATATTCCCATAGCATCATTAAAAATCATCATCAAAGATTTACTATCCTCTTCGAATTTGGACAAAGATTTGATAGCTGAAATAATCACCCTATTGTATTTGTGCTTGGATCAAAATTATTTTATTTTTAATGACAAATATTATCTCCAAACAGATGGCTTAGTTATGGGTTCTCCCTTATCTCCAATCTTAGCTGATATATTTATGAACAACTTGGAAATAATAATTTTTAATTCTACTCATCCCCTTATCAAATACATAAAATGTTGGACTAGATATGTTGATGATATTCTTGTTATATTTGATGGTACCGATCGACAATTAAATACTCTTTTTAACTTTATTAATACTCTCAATGATGACATTAAATTTACTTTAGAAATTGGTAATAACCAATCTATCAATTTCCTTGACCTTTCATTATCAATAATAAACAATAGATTTTCATTTAATATATTCCGCAAAGACACTTTCTCTGATTCTTTTATACCTATAACCTCAAATCATCCTTGGACACATAAATTAGCATCTTTTAATTCTATGTTACAGAGATTAGTATCTTTACCTTTAAATACTGATCACTTTAACACTGAGTTAAAACTCATAAAACAAATTGCCTCAAATAATGGTTATGATCCTATAATAATTCAACATATACTTAATAATAAATTAAAATCCAAAACCAAACATGAATTTTTGTACCCATACGTTAAAGATAACCAAAAAACTTTGTTTAAAAAACTAATATATATAGGATCCCCGTCGATAAAATTAGCTAACTTTCTACCCCACTACTATAAACCAGCTTATTATACAAATAATAGCTTAGGTAAATTCATTCTAAATAATAAAGATAAAATCAATCCGATGCAGTTATCAGGAATTTATAGAATTAGATGTAATGATTGTCCTTTGTCCTATATAGGCCAAACAGCACGTAATTTTAAGATTCGCTTAAAAGAACATTTAAGTTGTTTAAAAACTAATAATTACTCTGAATTTGCAAACCATCTCATTGAATCAGATCATACATATAATGGTGGATTTGATATTCTACATAGATACACACAGAGAGGTTCAACACTTAATAATCTTGAAATATTGGAGATTCGTAAACAGTCTAACTTAAAAGATAATACACTAATTAATAATATTGTTTTCCCATTCTCATCGCCTATATTAAATATTTTCCCACTTTAATTTATTTACTTTGACTATTATTACTATTATTATTATTATTATTATTATTATTATCAGTTTATCAATATTGTTATTATTTTATTGATTATTATTTTTTTGATTTTTATTCTTTGTTATTTTTAGTTTTAATTTAATTTAATTTAATTTATTGTTATATTATTTTATTATTATTATTATTTTATTTTATTATTATTTTTACTTGTTTGACAAACACTAATTAAAACTTTGTTGTCCATAAACTTAATTAATTGTATAACCCTCCTCTAATTTTAACTAATTGTATAACCCTCACCTATTTTGCCAAAAATTTTATTGTTACCAGTATCCTGTTATTTGTATTTAAGCATATGTTATTTCTATATTTTGCTAGTTTAAGTCGTGCATCTGATGATGACCTGGTTATAAGGTTGAAACTAGTAATGCAAATAATAAAATAAACTCAATGTGAAGATATAAATAAAAAGTTTACTTATTTCATTATACTGAATCAGTAAAACTGGCTCAGAAAAAAATACAGCTCATATATGTATGTATATATGTTCAGTGAAATGATCACCAACCTCATTTGAGGAGAGGCACTTTGAAAAGAAGAATTTCGCTTTAAAAGTATGACGAAGCCATTGAAAAGCGAATTTATCGTTTCCTAGCAAGTCGAGCATTATTATGTATACTATAATGAGATTATTTATGATCACGACAGCATCAAAATTTTGACGTCAACCAACGACTCTCTCCACAGAGGCTCCGCATCGCATACTCCGCAAGGGGATGGAGACTTACCACGCTATTAAGGGTCGCGTGGTTGCGGTTGCGATGAAACATGGCAGTGGCGAGGTTAGGTTAGGTTGGATCCGAGTCTCTTGGAGTGCGACATTTCCACCCTCAAAAAACACTTTTCATGGCTAACCGTGAATACACTGTACCGAGGGTGGGTGATGTAAGATAGGGGCCAAAAGAAGAATTCAACCGGAAGCGAAGATATGTAATAAATGAAACATGAACGCAATATAAAAAAAAGGATGTTATTTTATGGTTATAATATCCGACGCATATCTGTTCATAGAATAAAAAAATAAAACAAATTTGCGGATATATTACGTGTATTATATAAAAAACCCAGAAACACTCACGGTTACTTAAAACTAATATATATGGATATAAGTAGTAGTTAGTGGAAACCTACGAATACGAAATCTTTACATCCACAGTTTTTTTTTAATATCTTGACTGGGGATTTAATTAAAGCATATTTTAAATAAATAAAAAAAATTGTAGGGTTGTATTTGCAGGAACGTATTTTAAGCGAGTCTGGCGACACGTATTTTTCTCACAGTCATATTGGTCTATATTGATAGAAAGTCGCGCTGCAACCCTTTCCGGTCGCGGGTTTATTGACACATAAGGCTTTACCCGACCCTTCTCTATTGACACGGCGACAGAGAGCCTCTGCACCCCCATCCGCTGAAAGGGTTTTAATAAAAGAATAAAAGTTGTGATCTCTCAACCGAATTAAACTCACCCTCTGCAGCCTGTGTAATAATATAAATTGGAATTACCGCAATGCTGAAGATTCCGACAAAAATGGCAACACCTATATAAATATACACACAGCCATAAGAGTGATATTATCACATAATCATAAAATGGTACAACCTAAATATTTTTTCTATAAATAAATATTTTCTGTCAAGAATTTCAGGTAAACAATTTGAGTTTTCAGGGTTATATTTCCACCCCTTTAAATCAAGCAATTTTTTCAATAAATATATATTTTTTTCTAAGCAAAGCTCCTACACGTGGGCCCGAGTCACACTGTGCGGTATTAGACGGCACGTTTGGGCCATCAGTGTGAACGAAAATATAATAATATGGAAAAAATCCGGCGGAATTTACGAAAAACCCTTACATTTTCCTACGTTTTTCTCGGCAAAGATAACCCACAGATGGCACGAGCGACACAAATATGAAAATAATACAGCCTTTGGCCTGCTGAACCCGCGGCAGAGAAATCAGCCCTTACTATTTCTTATAGAAAACTATGTATATGTAGAAACCACGTAATTGAAATATAATCTTTCTTGTACCGCGTGCGATCATGCCGGTGTTTCTATTCTTATACAAATCTATTATTTATTATGTTTATGGAATGTCGATCCTCAAATTAGACGACGAGAAAAAATCTCAAACTATTTGATAATCAGTCGCAGTAAGCTAACGAATGCGTATTTCTAATGATGAATATTTTTTTTTTACACAGAATATCAAAAGAGACCATTAATTTATCTGCATTAAAAAAATTAATGAGCTCTGAATATTTTCCATTAAATATTCCCTTACACAGAACGCAGCACTTCTACATTTTTAATGAGACATTTGGAAACATAAAGTCGTTTTTCTTTCTTAGGAAAAGCCAAAAGTAGATTAGCATAATAATTTCATCACTGAATATATTATTTGTTCTGAAGCCGGGAGCGCGGGCTTTTGATGTTTTAATATAAAATTACTGCAGTAAATTTTCTTATTAATGTAAAATAATAAAAAACTAACAAAATTCCTTTAAGCTTTAAGTATATCGCACAGCCGCAAACGCTTTTTTAATGCTTGACCACCTGCCTCATATTATTTTCGTGGGATGTGCAAACTTTGGGATTGTTG
This sequence comes from Atopsyche davidsoni, assembly GCA_022113835.1. Taxonomy (NCBI): domain Eukaryota; kingdom Metazoa; phylum Arthropoda; class Insecta; order Trichoptera; family Hydrobiosidae; genus Atopsyche; species Atopsyche davidsoni. Next base: position 1,539,462 of record JAILWY010000028.1, read on the forward strand.
TAGTATAAAATACCTGCAATCGATTTCCGTGGGTTGAAAATATAATTTAAGAGGGTAGTTTTTTTTTCTTCAGTTAAGGATATTCCCTTCAGGGTGGGAATCTATACTGAAAAGTATGATATGATAAAAAATACGGTTATTGCTATTATCATGGGTGATGTTTACATTCTACTAAATGAATAATTTCATTGGACTATTTAGTAGATAACGGAAGCATCCGAGAGAATAGGGGATGGGGTGCTCGATGGTGTGTTTAGCCCCGGGCTGAAATAAATAATGGCAAACAAACTAATTGTAAACTTGAGCGCCGGTAATTATCATCCCAAAGCACCAACCCTTCCGGGTCGGCGTTCATTATGGAGTATCGCTAAAGACCTGGGGGTTTGCTCAAGGGGATGGAGAATACAACCCCTCGATAGCACACGGATCCGCGACATCGAAGCGAAACCTTCACGCGCAGACGCTTCAGACATAACGACGTTTCGGTCCCGGTACTAATGATATCTCAGTGTCATCAACAAGGTGCTGATTGGGTTAGCTTATGGTTGTATTTTGTAAAAAAAATTACATCAGTATATTACAAAAAAAAATATGACGGTATGACGATATAACTCAGTTTCATAAAAATACTAAATATCACTTGCTATTTGCAGAGACTTCTGCAAATATAATAATATCTAATAGTAGTGCTATTAAATAAATCCTGGTAGGGTTGAATTAAGTTAGGTTAGGCAGGGATGCAGCAGGGTGGGATAATTAACGTTATTTAAATTATCTGAGTGATATTAAAAAAAAAATTAGTTTTCATATTATAATTATGATTTCTCTCATTACATTACAGCGTAAATAAATATACATTCTGGGGAGAGACAGGGGTGCAAGTGCTTAACGCATTTGGCTGTCGGGAAATTATAAGGGTTGAAATGCTTCAACTTTTAACACTGAATAATATCGCAGCCTTCGGAGGCTCTACTTTATTCATGGGTCTCGGGAACTCTCAGACGTCAGCAGTGAGCATTTCACGAAGATTAATCTACCCCTTCTGACGCACAGACGTCATTATCAATCTAAATCAAAATAAATGTAGGGAATAATTTTAATACAAGGCCGATAACCTAACGTAACCTGAAAATATGTATTTTTTGAAAAATAATACGGTATTCGATTCGGACATGAAACGACGGAAAAAATCATGAAAATTTAACTCGTTATATGCAATTTTGGAACCATCATGCCTGAGCTGCTTGATAGAGTTGGAGCAAGAATGTGTAAAAAGGCTTTAAAATAAAAAAAGACTTAAAACCTATTTTGCTGGCTCTTCGACTTTTCCACCCCCACATGTGTCGTCAAAAACACCCATAAAAAAATTATTTAAGAATTGCCCATATTAAATAAATACGTCTTCGAATTTTTTTTTCTAGAATTCACTCTGAGGCAGAAAAAAGTATTGAACTGTAAATAAAATATTTATATAACCTTATTATATTTTTCCAGTCCAATGAATACGAGTTGTTTTATATCTGAATATTGTTTTATATATTTATTTCATTCCAAGTACTATAATAATATTAAAAAAAAAAAAAAAAAAAAAAAACAACCGCATATTCAACTTCATTAAGCCTATAATAATATTAATAAAAACAGTCATTTTGAAGTCAAAAACATATTAAAGTAACAAAACACTATTACGTGAAACGCAATATTTTTATATGTAAAAAAAATAGACACAAATGAATTAATTATAAATTTTAATGAATAATAATGGCTCAAAAAAAATATTATAATCAGTATTCATTAAAATATATTAGGTTTTTAATTGAAAAAAAAACTTGAAATAAGGTGTGAAAAGACAAAACAATTGTAATCAAAACAAATAAATAAAGGCAAACTTTTCAGCTTACAGACACTTCAGATAAATTTTTAAGCCTTTGATATACTTTAAATTAGGGGTGGCCAACCCGCGGCCCGCCTTGGTTATTTTTACGGCCCGCGAGATGCATTTTTGCAAAATATTAATATATAAAGTAGTGAAAACCAATGTTTTAAAAAAATATATTATTTAAGCATTCATATATTAAAAAATTAGGTGTCGAAATTATGTTTAGTATCATTATTATTATTTTATCTATGTTTACATGTAAGAATTTAAATTTCTAGAAAAATTTGAAATTTTTAAATATTTAAAAACTTTGAAATATTTGAAAAATTTTAAATATTTAAATAATTAAAAAATTTAGAACATTTGAATTATTTGAAACATTTGAAATATTTGAACAATTTCTAATATTTAAAAATTTGAACAATTTAGAAAATTTAAAAAAAATTGTTAAATTTGAAAAATTCAAAAATTTAAAAAAAAAATTATAATTTGAAAATTTTGAAAAATTTGCAGTATTCCAAAATTTAAAAAAATTTGAAATTTAATTTTTTTTTGTATCTAAATCTAATATAATTTTATTTGTGACCCGCGGAGTTATTCTGCATTTCCAAAGTGGTACAAAATGATTCAGGTTGGCCACCCCTGCTTTAAATTGTCTCGACGTAGTTCTATCAATAATATATCAGAACAGAATACAGTTCGGATTTAATCGGTGATCATCTTATCGTTTATCAAATCATCGCATATGTTACCTTAGAAGTAGTCTCGGTAATTTTTTTAAAAATAATATATTAAAAAGACATTAAAAATAATATATAATATTTAAATAAATCCAAATTTCTCACCCTTATAGGTGAGCCTTAAATACCGCTGATATATTATGTTCCCTTAAAACCTTAAGTACACTTAGTATAGTTTCCCAAATAAGGTGTTTAAAAGATAATTCACGTTAATTTTGTAATCACCTGATCGTTGATACAAGTCAATCAGTCTCACAGGTGAGCCTCGGATACCTCAGATACATTAAGAAGCCTTAAGAAGCCTCCGCTGCCTCACAACGTAACATCCAATCGCGACTGCGCCACGTCTGAAAGTTTGGAAATCGATAGTTCGACAAAATTTCGCTTGCTTTGTTTTTCGTAAGTTTTTCTAATTAAAATTTACAAGTAACCTTTTTGTCTGAGCTCGGCTTTATTAATAAATTAATAAATTAATAAAAAATGATTTTCAGTATATATTTTAAATTGAATTTTTATGCTTTTATCGTCTTGCAATGTATGAAATGTTGGACGCGATTAATTAATCGAGTATGCGTTACCGATGAAGTTGTTTATTTTAACAGCAGATTATATATTATTTTATCGTCTCGCAGTATGAGAAAGGTTAAAAGAAGGTTTTTTTTTCTTTTGTCTCCTCAGAAGTAAAGTTAGCCGGTTGATTTACGGCGTGCCGAGGCAGGGGTTGGATATTTCATCCCCCGCGACTGCGCCCGGTCACGCGTCGACTCCTCCGCGTGAGATTTACGACTGAAACTTCGAGAGCAGAGCGTCAATACTGAAATTGCTAACACAACCTCCGAGAAACTATCCATGTATATAATTGATACATAATATAAGCTGACTTACTTCCCAAGCGTGAGATTCCCGATTCTCATCCGGGCATTCAATTCAACTCGGTTAACAACATTAAAAACTGTGATACCTGTAGTACCTGAAGTTTTCAGGCAGGGACAATTTTCAGGACACCCAAGAAATCATACCAATAAAAAAATATATTTATATTATTCAGTGTTATAATTATTTTCTAGTACTTCATGCTTATGTTTGATTAAATTATTGAGACGAGTTCGTGCAGTATTTTAAAAATATTTTACAGCAAATTCACATTATCAAAAATAACATTTCACATCAGAAGGACTTTTTGATTGGTTATCTTCAAAGCTGCTATTGTATGAAAAGTCTCGAATAAAAAAACACAAAAGCAAATAAAAATAACGAGAAAGTCTACAATTCGCGATAAAATCTATCAAATTTACTAGATAGCGATCAGAAAGGCCCAAAAAAAAAAAAAAAAAACTCCAAGAGGCATCAGAAAATTCAAGACACAAAGGAGAGATATTCGTCTACTCCGCGCCCTCCATTCGCCAGGCGTGCAAAATGAAGTGAGAATTCTATAAATCCACCAAATACACGTATTAAATTACTTGATAAGCATCTCAAAATGCTTATAACCAAAAACGTATTACAATATATTTTTTTAACAATATTTTAAAGATGTTTTAATCATTTATTTATCTCGTTCATATGAGCAGAAGACATCCCCAAGCACGTGGTGAAAAATCTTTTTGAGACAGGCTGGGATACATCTATATATTTATATATACATATATATATACACAAATTGCTTCTATACACGCGCAGAAGCCATCTCGGATTATACAGGGGGCTTTTCATACTTCCAGTGAATACATGTCGCATAAAATAAATTTGAGGCCAAAAGGACAATAGGGGTTGGCAGCGCCGCTGGCTTTAAGTTTGTATTCTTGCTGAAGTCGGAGGGGGAGCTAGAAATACGATTTCACGTCATTAAAAATTTTGAAGCACGCTGTACGTTTCATACGATTCGGCTGTACAATCCTGAATACACTATTTGAAAACCTGAGTTTAAAAAGATGTGTTATTTTTGAGACTAAAATACATAAATCCGTTATTATTCGGAAGGGTAGAAACGAGAAAGCAAGCTATATCGTTCTTGGGTGTTAAGCCGCGTTTTTACTTGACCTAAACGTCATAAATACAGCTGTATTTATAATAACAACGGTCGTTAAAATTTTACGTCAACAGAAACCCTGAGGATGGTTGCAGTATCGGGACAGAAACGTCGGAAAATTCAAAATACTTTTATGTTATTGAGAATATTAAAACAAAATGTTCGAGTGATTTTTCCACATTTTAATTTTTATTGGTGACCGGTTTCGCCAAACTTTCACGTTGCCATTATCAGTTTAATGACAAGTTAAAGTTTCTTAGCACAAGTGCCTGTCCTCAAAAGAGGTTGGCGACCATTTCACTGACCTCACGCCAAGCCCAGTGTTCATGGTTTTCCAAGGGGAAAATAGTGTAGTGGGTCCCCGGGTCCTTCTACATATGTTTTGTATTATATTTTATTTAAAATATTTAAGTGGAATTTCCTGTTAAAAATATTGATTATCGAGTAGTTACGTCGGCCGTACTTATTATACGCACAGCCTCGTTGGGTGTTGCGCCGCGTGTCTTCCACCAAGTTCCGACGCTTACGTCAGGCACGAATGCGCCCTAACACCCAACAACCGACTCATTCACCTCGAGCGATCAACAATTATTCAAATTTAAACGATTTCGCTTCTCACATCCGCCCAGACCCGCGGGCTTGTCGCTCATTATGCCGGCGCAGTTCTTCGGCCCTGCCTCGCTGTCCCCGGGGCATTGTCTCGCGCGCCCCCGGTCGGGTCTCATTTCGCGGCGGGTCCCCCGAGGGGGGGGGAGAAGAGGTTCTAGGGGGGTGAGAGTGGGGGGGGGGGGGGGGAGCTAAGGGGGAGGGGATGGGGGTGTAAGGCTGTAGTAACTTCAGCGGGAATACGCCCGCCCGGGCGGCGAGGTGTTAAATTCGCAAACTTGCGAACGGCGATATTTTTCGCGAGAATAAAAACGCTTTGCATAGTTTAGAAACATTAGGGGCGATATTATAACCCAATATATATATAAAAACAAAAAAAAATATATATATATATATATGCATCTTTTTTCATCCCTTTTCAGCTGTAGGATGTACGAAGAATGTGGCCAAAATGGGAGATCTTCGACTTCTTTACCGAGGTCTTTTGTGACACAGTCAACTACACTCTACTCCTACTTAAAACGTATAAAAATATGATAAACGATATTTTAGCAAATCAAATACAAAAAAAAACGACAGTTTTATATATATTTTTTTAATTTTAGGGCAAGCAATTTTTTATCGCTTGTATGAACCGCACGCCTGTGAAACTATAGTTGACTAAACCAAAACAAAACGGCTTGCCTTGATATTGACCAAATATATTTTTTAATGTTTTTAGCAGACAGTGAAAAATAATATATAAAAATTAATTAAATAAAAATAACTACTTTTCTATCAAAACTATTCATCATACATTAGTTTTTGTGGAATTTTATATTAATTTGCCCCATTATAAAATAAACGTTTTAATTTGTGAAAATTTATATGAAAAAAATATTAATAATAAAAAAAACAAAATGCAACATGATTGCTTCACAATTTTCGCACTTAAAAATCTTTTTAAACACATCTAAAAAAAAACTTTGCAGAGTGCCTTAATAAAAGTCACAATTTTTTTTATTGTTTCGTAAATCTGAAAACCCCAGTCGAGTCGTTAAGTCCCCGAGTGCTTCCCTGAAAATAAAACCACCTACAAGATGAAAGAGGCTGGAGCGCTGCCACAAGCACTCCTAGCGACGACCACTACAACCATCATGTTATTATTTTTAATTAATTTATTTGTTTGGGCAATTTTTATTATTATGTAAAACAAGAATTTCACCATTCTACAGTACCTTTTACTATCAATGATTATTAATGAATATTTAATTTAATCACATTTTTTTCTTGCATTTGAAATACTTGAAACGACAGTGAAACCTACGACTAAGTGTTTTATGTTTCGTTTTTTTTTTTTTTTTTTTTTTTTTAATAATCAAGAATGCTTGCGAGTCACAAATATAGACATTTCCATTTGCATATAAAGATTTAAAATTTTGCTCTGTTATCGAGTCACGGTTGTCGAAACGGAATCAGCATAGGATCCAGTCTCACTCATGCTCTTAGGGTCCAATAAACTTGCGCGGGTTTATTAAAAAATACCCCCGCTGACAAGTCACCCCTGCCTGACGGCCATTCTGCTCAACCCCCATCCGCGTTGCATGCGCAGGTGGCGCAGGGGATGATTAAATTGTCCGGCCCGCCCGAGGTCCCCCGCCCCCAGCCTCCCCCAGGGTTGTTTTTACAAGGCGACAAGCGACTATCTCCCCTGTTTTCCACTCGACAGTTTCTTTGAAAAACCCCTCGTATTATTTTCGACAAACTAGAATAAAATTTAATGATCTATTTTCGGGGCTTCGTAAAGCGGCCTACACACGTAGCAACACAAACGATAATCAGTCGACAGTGTTTTTTTCGAGGATGATTGTACGCAAAATGTGATTTCACGCACGAATTTTTTTTTAGTAGTAAAAAACCATTGAATGGCTAATATATGCGCCAACAGAAATGTTGCCATTGGCTATTTATGTTTGGTGCCAGTTATATTGCTGAAAGTTATATTCTTAGAAGTTTTAAAATTTTTATGTTAGGTTCGCATCAGTCAGATCAAATGGAAAAATCACTATACATTTTTCATTTTTCATAAATATTATAGTGGAATTCCACAGAGTGTTAAAAATATTCAGTACATGTAAATATATTCATGGTTTTTGTCAACCGTAGTTTTTTCAATGATATTGCCGTTTCTTGGGTGTAGAGCTGCTTCAAGTTTTCGGTCCACCGACATTTCCTGAAAACTCTGTAGATGATCGAAACGTCGATAAACATAAAGTTTAAAGCACCCATGAAACTACAAAACCATCGAATAACAACGCCAACAAAGCCTGGGAATATATTTATTTATACTAACTATTTTCGACAAAAAATACTACAAAATAAATTAGACTATGAATGATGAATATTAATATTTCCACTTAGGCTGAGGATACCAAAATGTTGACGAAACCGGTAAGATAAAAAAATTATATCATTCAGTTCAAGTGGCTAAAATATTACGAGCATTTCTGTTTGCGGGTTACATTCGCCATTCAAGGGCATCTTCAGTTTGATGTCAAAATAACAACGGATACGCAAACGTGGAGTTCTACAAATTAAACCGGCGCGGCGGGATGACTTTAGCTTATGATTGAGGTCCCGATTTGCCTCGGGAGAAACGGGCGAGCGCTGATTAAGCCGAATACAGCGCAACCCCCCGGGGGAAATAATTAAATGTCCACCCCTAACGACAGACATTACTCTCACGAATAATATATATTTATTAGATTCGGAAAAACAGAGAGGATTTCATACGCTCCTGAATATACCATCGCAGAAAATTAGATAATAATTTTGTGAGATTTATTACTTTTCCTGTATCAAAGAAAACAGAGTGTAGTAAATAAATAAAGGATGTATTGAATTTTTTTATATATGTATGCTTCTGCCAAATAATTAATTAATATATACCGAGGTTTCGAATAATAATAAATGATTATTAAGATTTTTTTTATAAATACAAATAGAATCACAAATATTTATTTTTCAGCGTGTTTATAAAAATTAATAATATTTTTTTTTTTAAAAACACGCTCAACGTTGTTCCAGCGTCACAATCAAAATTCAAAATCTTCACAACAACAAAAAATATATCAAAACTCGGAACGCATTTTACTACGAAGCTCTCGCTGGCTGAAGTAGGGCAGAGTTCACACTGAACGGGACAAGATTAAAAAATAAAAAAAAAAAAAAAAACAAAAAAGAGACTCACCGTATCATGGCGCGGGTATCCGAAAACATGTCACTTTTCACACAAAACCGGGGGCACTCCGAACTGAAGGGGTCGCACCATGAGTGGCGTCCATGGTGTGGTCTCGTGGCCTACATCCGCGGTGCACCTTCTCGGTTTAACCTAATTTCAGGAGCGCGTCTGTGCGGGGTCGCGCCCCGTCGGGCTGCGTGGGTCGGTGCGCGCGCCGCGGCAGACTCCTACTGGACCAACCCCTGAAAATAGCGAGCCTCCGTCTGCCCTCGGGGGTGCTCGGGGACCCTCGGCCATCCTCGGCCATCTCCGGAGAAGCTCGCCCCTCCCGACCGCAGCGCGGCGCCCTGAAATTGATTTCGAAACACGGTTTAAGGCCGCGCTTGCCATCAAGTTTTAACGCATTTCCCATAGATGGATAACATGCCATACATAAATATGTTTCGTCTTCTTCCCCCAGGGTTGCTGTACGGCACCTCCATTGGTGTCGGTTACCGACTACCCTTACATCATATGCCATATCACATAGCGTCTACCCTTTTTCATATATCCTAGCACAGGCTTGAAGAGGGTCCAGCACTGTCGCACCAAAACGCAGTGGTGCCTATATGCAGAAAACCTCCTCTATCTCTTCACCCACACTGTGATATTCGCAAGGAATCCTAAGTAGACAAACCTTCCCCACTGTTTTGTTTATTATTGAATAGTTCAAAAATCCGCACTTTTCTTCTATACTATATGTATGGGTAAACATTTTTTTCAGGAGTCTCCTATAAAGCCACATTTCAAACGCTTATTTTTTTCGCATTGTAGCAGTCCAAGAAAAAATCAAAGTAGAAAAGGGCATTGGAAGTAGTAAACTTACATGGGTGTGGAATTGAATATATTCGATGGAATTATATCCACGAGAAGAAGGGAAATAATTATTATATATCTTCAAGCATTTGGGCAGCCGGTTGAATGAGAACTGGGATCCTGACCAGGAAATTAAAACGAGGATTGAGACAGGTCGCAGTGCTATGCCCAAGAGATATAACACTGAAATCTCGCTGGAGATTCACCAAGTGTTATGACGTCTCAGTTCTACTTTATGGAGTCGAAGCTTTAACACTCAAGGCAGCTACTACGAATGTACATGTAGCCGTATAGGAAAATCTTTAAAACACCATGGGTTGACCGCGTCACAAATGAAAGAGTCTTGATGATAGTAAAAATAAAAATTTGCACCAGTGGCAAGAAGTTGGAAGTACAGCCGAACTAATATAAAAGGATTGGCCTAGTAGAATAATTATGTTTTCAGCGAAATGATCACCAACCTCCTCTGAGAGGCACCTGAAGAAGAAGAATAAATAATGATAATTTTAAAACATATTTGATAAAAATATTTGTAAAATACTCAAAAGTGTAATCATCGCTAGTATAACTGTTGGTAGAACTAACGTAACATTAAAAATAAATAATATATTATAACAACTGTATTTAATAAGGTATGATTGGTTAATATTTTAAATAAAATAATTAAGTGATTTTTCCGCATGTTGATTTTTATTGGTGACCGGTTTCGCCTACCTGTCATGAAATACAGTCTAGTAATTTATTTAAGATATTAAAATATAATTCCACCAAGTACTCTCTGTCAAAAATATTGATCAAAATGAAGAATACATTTATTTTAAATTGGTCGGTTAAATGAAATATAATTTTTTTACCATGTTTAATTTATTCAACTGCTCTGTAAAAAAATGGAACCACTCTTTGAGATCTCTAAATTAAATATATTGATTGAAGTATTAATAATGATACATTAAAAAAAAAAAATTAAATATTTGTTAAGTATGTTAATAAAAGTGTTTTGTTTTATATAAATTAATAAAAACCGTACAATTATGGCATCGATTTTTTACCAGAACAATAAGATGCAACGAATACTCAATTATCTCTATAGTATATATTCCAGTGGCGTGCGGTCCATACAAGCAAGAGGGCATTATAAACTTGTGGTAATAATTTTTACGATATTAATTAATGAGAGTGGCTATTGAGAGACTGCTTGTTTTGATTTCGGAGTTACAGCACGCCACTGATGCATTTGCATTTGACGTCCTGCGATGTCTACCGCTCCCGTGCCAGAAATACCCGCGCGTGTCTCCCGGCGCTATTTACACGGAGCTCTTTGTAAATGTATCCGACTTAAATAAACACCGCCATACCAAGATTCTGGTCTCCCCCCAAATATATATATATATATATAAATATATATATATATATATATATATATATATATATATATATATAAAAGATTCGTTATGAGTGTGGCGTAAGGTGTGTTCTTAATTGAGGCAACCTGTTTAGTTAAGAAGTATAAGTGAGGGTTTTGAATTCCGCAAATAATATATAGAAAATATATTAAATATTTTTGATAGAAAGTAATTGGTAAATTTTAAGGTTTCACCAAACTTTCACCTTCGTCTGATAATGCCGACGTAACATGTTGACGAAACCGGCCACCAATAAAATCAAACATCACATAAGTATTTTATTTGAATTCATAATTTTAGCATAAGTTTTAATGAAGAGTTTTAATAAATTTTAGAAATTCGTATGCTTAAACAAATCTTAGGGCAAGGTCGTTTTTGAAAAAAATAATTATATACATATAAGTAGTTAATTGTGAAAAGTCGCGTTGCTTCCTGGTCAGCCTGTGCCGAGATTTGGCTCTAGAGTATTTAATATGAAGTCTACACGCACTTAAAGCTCCTGTCACAGTTGCAACTTATGACGCCAGCCGCAACCAGTGGCGGGCGAACCCAAAATAATATTTTAATAACAATAATATTCAAATATAAAACCACGATTGCGATTGGTATCATTTTAGCGTAATTTTTTATAAATAATTTTATTCAAAAGCTTTCGAATATAATTTAGGATAATTTACCGAAAACTACCGTTGCAATAATATTTCTTGCGTCGAACGAGGCATACACAGACTGAATGAATATTGAATTAGAAATTTAATATTTTTGACAAAGAGTACTTGGTGGAATTCCATTTTAATATTTTTTTTGGGTGATTTTGCAGATGTTCGTTTTTATTTGTGACCGGTTTCGCCAACCTTTCACGTTGGCATTATCAAATAGAGTCAACAATAAGAGTCTGTTTGATAATGCCAAGGTTGGCGAAACCGGTCACCAATAAAAATCTTTGTGGAAAAATCACTCAAGTATTTTATTAGATTAATAATTAGAGGCATTGCTCGATAAAGACTCGTGTCAAACGCAAGCAGAACTCGCAAAATTGGAAGTTGATCGAGCAACAATTTCAAGACACTTAAAAGCATTGGTAATGATTCAAAAGCAAGGAAATTGGGTGCCACGTGAATTGAAGCCGAGAGACGTTGAAAGGCGATTTTGCATTTCGGAAATGCTGCTTGAACGCCACAAAAAGAAGTCATTTTGCATCGTATCAACACTGGTGATAAAAAATGGATTCGCTTCGACAACCTGAAGCGTAAAAAATCATGGGGTAAGCCCGGACATGCATCAACATCGACGGCCAGGCCAAATATTCATGGCGCCAAGGTAATGCTGTGTAGTTAGTGGGATCAGAAGGGTGTCACACGGGCGAGCTCTACAGACAACAATTGATGCGTTTGAAGCGAGCATTGGCAGAAAAACGGCCAGAATATGCGACCTGGCACGAGTCTGTAATTTTCCATCATGACAATGCTCGGCCACATGATGCTAAATCGGTTAAAACCTATTTGAAAAACAGTGGATGGCAAGTTCTGCCTCACCCGCCTTATAGCCCAGACCTTGCCCCTTCCAACTACTACTTGTTTCAATCGATGCAGAACGCCCTTCACTTCTGAACAGGGTATCAAAAATTGGCTTCTTTTGGGATGGAATCCATAATTTGCCCGAAAGATGGGAAAAAGTAGTGGTTAATATATTGTACCATTTTTTTTATAATAAAGCTTCAATTTCACGGAAAAAATTAATGCACACACCGTATAGAATATTGAATTCTCATCAAAGTATTTGAGTGCTCGATTTCGCATCGCGGGCCGCGGGTTGGCGAGCCCTGGCGCTCCTCGCTTGTAGCTGTTGGGTTTAGTACGTGCGAACGTGTCGCGCTGACAGCACCGCGGCGGGCCTGTATACTTGTCAGTTGTGCGGGTGTCTTTTTACTAAATGCCCAGCCGTCCGAATGCAAGCCTCCCTTCAAACCAAAATACTCAATGTTCTGAGAACCCCTATAGCAAGTGCCAAAAACCAACCCCTTAAGCAAGTGCCAAAAACCCACCCTCAAAACAAAATATTTCAAGTGCCAAAAATCCACGATCAAAGCAAAATTGTGCAAAGTGGTCAACACCCCCTTTGAAGCAAAATACTGCGAGTGTATTTGCCTTCGTTTAAATCAAAACGCTGCGAGTGCCTGAAACAGATTCGAATTATCTGTTATGCTCGGCGAAAAAGTCCTTATCGATGTGATATTGAGTGCAAATAAGTTGAATAAAATACTGCAAGAGCTTACTGAAAGCCTCCCGCTAAAGCAAAATACTGCTAGTGACTAAAACCTCTCATTTAAGTGCTACAAACGTTCCGCTAAAGCAAATCCTACAAGTGCTCAAAACCTCCATTAAAACAAAATTTATCTATTATGCTTAAGGAGAGGGTCCTGATCGGTGTGATATTGAGTGTATTCGGTGCTTTCTTGTCTGTCTAAGAGAATACAAATGTGTTAAGTTATAAATGTTAAGTTTGCGTAAATGCAATTTTGCATAATTTAAGTTTTTTGTGAAATATATTTTAAACAAATGTGATTTAATCGATTATCGATTCGCGTTTTTTTTTTTGTTTTTTGATATGGATTCGTTAAGCTGCGATTTCAACAGACAATCCATAGACAATGCGAGAGGTCACGACTATGAAAGAAACGAAGACGTGTACGGAAAACAGAAGAGGACGATGAACTGCACAAACTTCACGCCACATCACTACCAGAATTACCAAGGACAGAATAATGCCCCATACGAGTCCATGGGGATGTACGGCAATAGAAGCACCTGGGTGACAGAAAACTCTCAAAGGTACTACACTCAAAGGGAAGCAAATTATGAAGGGAGAAAGCTCGATACCCAAAACATAGACTATCCGAGCAATGCCCAAGACTTCTGTGTGGCAAAGCGATATAACTTCGAAGGCTCTGCGTATTTCTACGAACAAAGAAACCCAAAGAATCCATCTTTTCCCCATAATCAAAACCATGCTCAAAATACCTCAATCGCTCAGTACAATGATAACTTTGCAGTTTTAGAAAACAAATCTAGAAAATGTGACGAAGATACCAGAGACAAGCGTGTCGGTGAATACGAAGATATCCAAACACCCATCAATTCGATCGATATTAAAAAAACGATATCCACGGCTGTCAAGAGGCGAAGAAAACAGGTTGAGGATGCAAAGTCCAAACTCACCGAAGAGGCTGCCAGAACGGACGCGAGCAAAGAGATAGAGGTAAAAAAAGAAGCAACCAAGAAACCGGACAAAAAAGACAGCAGCAAAAAAAAGAAAAAAGATCCAAGCAAAGAAAAAAATAACGCAATAGTTGAAGATAGCTTAAAGCTCATAGAGAAGGTGAAAGCTAAAAACAAGAGCAAGACGAAAAGCGTGAAAAGTATACAGTATGACGAAGATAAAGCCAGCTTAAACGAGGAGGACGAGGGGTTTCCGGACAACGGCTCCGAGGAGCGCTTCGACTTCTATGATGATGGAGACAGCGCCTGCTCGTCCGAGGAGCAGATCCCCCACGTGCTGGCCCCTCTGGGGACCCCGGGGGGCGCCGCGGGGCAGTGCTTCGGACCCCCTGGCCACGGGCAGGCCAGGGAGTGCCTGGCCTGGGCATGCAAGGCATGCAAGCGGAAGAACGTCACCGTGGATCGCAGAAAAGCGGCGACACTCCGCGAAAGAAGGCGGCTCAGAAAAGTAATACATTTTTTTTTTACTAACCACCAAGCCTGATCACTCGTGAAACGACGAGTATTTATGCCGTGTTATCCAAGAGGCTAAAGAAGGATATTTTTGCCGTTTTGTGCGGACCTTAATTATTACTAAACGTATGTTGAAAAAATCACTGTTCCCTAAAACAATTATATCATCGGCTCCATATTAATCAAAAATAAATATTTGAGAGTAAATTTGATATCTTATAAATAATAATAATGCATTTTCTTTATGCTGGTTTAACTGTGTTAATTTTTATTTTTTTGGCGAACATTAAAGCGTTATTACTTCAGAGCTTCCCGGGGGAGGTTTAAAATGTAAATTTTCAAGTGGTGTTTCCGCTCGCCATGGTTATGATAATACCCTTTTAAGTTGGGGGTGTTATATCATAAATTTACACGCGGCGCTTATTGCGTAGTGTTCTTATAAAAAAATGTTTCTTGACCGGGAAGTCTCGGATTCTAATCCGACTGTAGCAATATATATTTATACATATATATTTTTTTCTTCAGTCTCGTGTTTCATTGGTTAGCACGCTAACTTCGTAAAAAAATAATACTTTTCGTGTTCGAAAGGAAGTAGAACAACTGAATATTTTCCATTACTAGGAGTTCTCCTATTCTAGGCGAAAAGTTTGTTATAGACTCTACGTTATAACAGTCCACAGTAAAAATAGAATATGCATATATATATATATATATATATATATATATATATATATATATATATATATATATATATATATATATATATTTATAATTAAACTTCCATCCCCATTAGAATACAAAAAAATGCACTAAACTCCAAAATACCATGGAAAATCGTTTAGGACAAACCCCATGGTCCCGAGAGAGTACAGATGGCTATATGAGTCGACACTCCAGTTGTTTATGGACTTCGTTTGAAACAGGGTGCTATTTAAACAATTTCGATACAAAAAAAATTACGACACGTATCTGCTTTTATCCATTATTTAAAAAAAGGGTATTTAGAGATTATCCGAGTTTGAATGTCTTCGACTCGAATAAAAAAAAAAACCTGTTGCGTCTTCTCTTCGGGGCGAGCTCGAGTCGCCCGCGATTTCGCGTCGCAAGGGTGATAAAGCTCGGGGCGTTGATTCGGTCCGCGGAGGGCCTTCATCCAGCGGCGTGCGGGCGCATGTCCGGAATGCCGTGTCTGATTTGTCACAGAACTCGAAATAAGTCCGGGATTACTCCGCGGAGGACGTGCCCCGTGGTAATCCGCGGGCATGTCGCCTCGCGGTGGAAATAGCTCGGAGAGCGCCGGGACGTGCACAAGACAGCACTACTAGTGAAATGTATCGAAGCAGTCATCCCCGATGGCCCGGTTTAATTTGTAATACTCCGCACTCGAGAGATCGATACGAACTCCCGATCGTTTTAGCCCGCAATTTTTCGAGACTGCGTGGACTTCGATTACGATTTATTTATGTGTTTTTTTTTTCAATCTGAATAAATAATGAAACATAAAGATTATGTGTTTTACATACACTAGCATATAGTTCAAATTGAATCAAGCAGCGTGATTCATTATTCAATTAAATACACATTATATCGTACAATACTGAAAAACATCACCACGAGTGTATATTTTTATCATCTAATATATATATAAATATGTATTCAATATTTTTGACAGAGACTACTTGGTGGAATTCCATTTAAATATTTTAAATAACAAGTAAAATACTTGAGTGATTTTTCCACACATAATGTTTTATTGGTGACCGGCTTCGCCAACCAATGCCAACGTGAAAGGCTGGCGAAACCGGTCATCAAAAAAATTTATATGTGGAAAAATGTCTTAAAATCCCATTAATTATGTAAGCCACACGAAATCGCTATTTTACGCAAAATTTAAATAAATATGATACATCAGTAAACAATTATTATAAATATAAATATATATATATATATAATCATAAATATTTATGTATATATATATAATTATACTACTCGTATGGGAGCCAGTCGAAAAGTTCACGATGGATAAAGCTCGACTGCTTCAGGAGCAAAGCTCTCACTCGCGCAGCAATAAAGTAGTTTAACAACCACTTAGCGGGGCATCCCCGCCCGGGATGTGAACCCTCGACTCCGAGATTTGCCGCTCCATTTACCGGCCAGCCCACACGTGCGGCTCGGCACACACCACGTGCGAAACAAACTATCCGTCACCGATGATAAGTATTAAATATTTCATAAATCTGCATTAATGACTCACTGAGAAATGAATAACAGTAAACATAACATACATACATACATACATACATACATACATACATACATACATACATACATACATACATACATACATACATACATACATACAAACATACATATATATTTTTTTTTTTAAATAATAAGTAAAATACTTGAGTGATTTTTCCACACATAGATTTTTATTTCACGTTGGCATTATCAAACAGAGTTCTCTCTGTTTGGTAATGCCAACGAGAAAGGTTGGCGAAACCGGTCACCAATAAAAATCTATACGTGGAAAAATCACTCAAGTATTTAACTTATTATTTAAAATAATGAAATGGAATTCCACCAAGTACTCAAGTAGTCAAAAATATTGCATTTCTATATATAAATACATAAAAAAAAAAAATATATATAATTCTAGTTTCAGGATAATTATCATAAACTTGATTATGCGTTTTAAAGAATGACATTTTAATAAAAAAATTATATATACAGTGTTGCCTCAAACAGTATCATAATGGTAGAGAATACTTTTCAATGCACTGAATCGCAAAAAATACAGTTTTCATAAAAAAATTAATTCGATGTTGCACTTTTTAATTAAATATATCGTTTTGTTATTAAATAAATATTTTAAATTTAAATATACAGTGTTGGCTGAAACGGTCGCATTCCTGTACAGAGTGGCATATAAATAAGGGTGTCAGCCAGAAAGCGCATTTTTCGGTATGTTTTGACTGGAACATCCTGTCTTGTTCTTAGCTTTTTTTACGCGGATGGTTTTTTTAAAATTTAATATAATCCACGAGCGGCAGATTTCAGAGATAAGAGAATTTGAGAGGGAAGAGTTGATATCCACTCCACTCTTAATAAGGAGGAGTCCGAAAGTAAACAATTGATATAGGAAATATAAATTAAAAATATTTTGCATTTTATATTCGTTGAATATATCAATAGAAATGATAGTTTGAAAGGGTTGTATTCCGTTTGTAATCATACTGTATATATCAGATGTATATATTTAAGCTGTACATACATTTTTACCGAAAGTTTGTTTTGTATAATATGACATTTTTATCAACTCTTTGTCTATTTTAGGGGAGACAGGTTGGGTAGATGTTATTAATGAAGGGAGAGTGTTGACGTTTATTTAAAAAAACATTGAAAAATCGTCTTATTTTTTTCTTCAAGCCATTACACTAATGGATGAAGGTTCATCTTTTTTACGTCGCTACGTAATTAATGATTTGTTAAATTTATGAACGTTTCATTTCACTGACTCAGGACATGGATATAAAATTTATTTTTACAGCAAATAGTGTATTTATATCGATATGCAAGTCGGATATGAACCCACACCCTTGGCTGTCGCGGTCCGGTGTTGTGATCTTGTCGCCCACCGTGTTTCAGTAACTGAGCACAAATTTGAACTGCATACGCAGGTGTGTAATCGATGCTAGATTTTTCATGCGTTTCACAAGAGATCGATTATATTCAGTGATAATTATGATTGTAAAACTTGACGCATTAAGATTTTTTTTATTTCTCAGGTGAACGAGGCATTTGAAGTTCTGAAGAAGCGCACCTGCTCCAACCATAACCAGCGGCTACCGAAAGTGGAAATACTACGGAGCGCCATAGAGTATATAGAGGGCCTAGAAGAGGTATTAAGGGGAACCCAAACCAAAGACAAGAATGCTCAAGACCCGACGTCAGACAGATATCTCGTAAGTCAGCAAAATAATAACAACTACTCTTGCTTACGGCTTGTAGGCAATAAAAAAACCTCGAGCCTACATCTCCACGGTTATTGCGGCCTCATACTCTTACCAACTGATTCACGGTGGGCCACAGAGCCAATTGTGCTGTATAAATATTTTTCCAAATTCACGAGTATATCGATCTCTCTGTGTGGGTAAAAAATGCAGATTAAATGAAAATATTTAATATTAATCATTGGTGTGTAAAGCAAAGTACTTAAAACTACAAACAAAAAACTGCCTGAACAAGTCATTTTTTTTATGGAAGAGCTTTTAGATGAGTGTAACAATGATGTGTATCGTGTCCTTATTGTTTATATAATGGGATACTTGTGTAATAAAAAGCTATGAATCCGCGGCTATTTCCGTGTACAGGCGTCTTACAAAATGGCCGTATCCGCTGCACAGTGTGCCGGAATTAAAAAAAACTTCTTTATGGCCAATTAGTCGGGAGCGTCTCTACGGAGAGTCCGGGGCAGACGTAAAAAATGCTCTAAATTAATGTGCCACCTCTGTCGGGCATAAATCAAATTGCGTCCTCTATTTTTATTTATTTTATATTTAGTCTTTCGACACACTGTGCGCCTGCGCCGGCTATCGGATCTATTGCCGGGACGGCGTGCTGAAGCAGCCTGCACGCACTGCGGCACAACCGACAACCGGACGGCAATCCACAATCCGCGTTGTCCTTTGAATCGCCAATTCGAGCACGTGACGCAAAAGAGAACGCTATTGGACAGTCACGTTCGGTTGTCGGTTGTGTCGCAGCGTGTGCAGGCAGCTCAAAGACGCGGTCTGCGTATTTGTAAAGATCAAGGCAAATAAACAAAGTTGATGCGAATTCAATCGGGGATGTTTTTTTTTATTTTTAACCAATCTTCAAACAACAGTTGAATTAATGTATAACGTGATTTAAAAAACGTAATGTTTTTAAAAAAAATATTTTTTTACCTAAAACGGTATCTATAATGAATAATAAATGCGGAAAATATGAAAGTAAAATAATAAAACTGTTTTGACACAGTGCCACAGTTTTACTGTGAATTGCATTTTTTAAAATTATTTTTCACCTTATACCGCCGCACGCCCCTGGCGAAAACTAAAATGAGAATTAATAAATCAGGTTTCTAAAAAATCAAAACAAATAAATTATATAAAATATCTCTATCGTTTTAGAAATATATAAATTTCTGGAGCAAAATTTCATTGAAAAAAAACTAATATAAAAGTAAAATGAGTATTTTTCAATAGCTTTAAATATTTCCACCACAGACAGGTCTTTTTTTGTAAAACTCCATCTTTTTAACGCAAATAGTAAACTGCAAAAAAGCATTTCCACCACTTGCAGTACGGCCGTCACTACGACCACTACAAAATCGTTGTCTTACTGACCCAAGCACAAGGAGTGTTTAGAATAAAGGTTGATGACAATCTCATCGAACATATTTATATCTCACTAATACAGTCACTGGCGCAAATTCCGCATCCACGTTAACTTCCTCCTTCCGATGTACTTTTTCTCTTAGAAAATCATATTCAATTATATGCAAGTATACAAGCTGAGATCGAAGTCTAACCTAATCGAATCGAGATCTATACACATGACGGTGACTCTCTAACCATTCGGTAGTTCACATCCATCCTATATTCATACAGTGATATAGTCGTCAACTGACATTCTTACTCAATCAAAATCCAATAGAGTTTTTCCGCAATCATTAAGAGCAGGGTTTAAGCGTCCAATAACTCACGGTGGTCGCGGCGGCTGGCGGCTCCTTCTATTCGAGTCGGGCAGCGTGATGGATGCGATGTTTTGTCTTGTGTCTGCCGAGGCGCTGGTTCTCCGAAAAAAACTTCACGAGGATCGTCTCCAGGGTGGGACTGGCGCCGGTCTGCTGTTAACAATAAAAAAAAAAAAACAAGGTCAGCATCGTTCGCAGTGCGGATGACCTTGGTCGAGCGCCCATACTCAACCTGCAACCAGAAAGATTATAACCCCGCAAAAAAAAAAAAAAAGAAATCAGCTTACTGATTCTCACCTTGATGATGCTATTATTAAGGGTCTAGGTCCCATAATCATTTTCTAGTCCGTTTTGCGAAAAATCGACTGCACCAATCAAAAATATTTAAACGCAAAAAGTTTGATACATCCCTTCTCCCGAACACAATATATTTTTATTTCTTATAAATTTACTATTAATATGATAAATATGTGTTTTTCCGATTGAAGTGTAGGAATTTGGAAATTCGTCCGGTACATTTTCCAAGAATCCTAAACATTTAAGTCTTTTTTTCAATTGGAATTAAAAGATTAAATATAAACCATGTGCGTCTTATTAATTTAAAAATTAAAAAAAAAAAATCTTTAACAAACTTTGGTTTTGAAAAGTCGTCATTTTATCCAATTTTTCAACATCTTCAAGGTTTTATTTTACCCTGAAAGTGGACGTTAATTAAATAATAAAAAATAGATAAATATAATTTATAATTTTTTCAATACTCTGTAAAAAATACATCTTTCGATATAGAAAAATAAAGTGACAGTTAAATTAATTAAATGACACGATTTCGCCGGGTAATGGACTGCCTCTGGTGTCCGGTTGGACACCAGAGGCAATTAAAAGACTGGGAGCAACTGCCTTAACACTATTTGTCTAAAATACTAACTCATAGGAAAATAAGGTTGAGAATCGCTGCTGTAGAGCCTAAAACCGACAGCAGACAACGTGCGTTTTGTATCGTAACGATTTCGTTTACAGTGCGGATGACCTTGGAATTTTTGTTAAAATAACTGATTATTATGATAATTTTGACTAATTATGGAAGTTATAACCAATAGAGAGAATTTATTTTATTATATTTTTAAGGCAATACAGTATGTCGTTCGCAATGCAGATGACCTTGACCAACTCTTTGGGAATACAATCAACGGCTAATAGACATAATTTTTTTTGTTTGTTTATAAACTTTACCACAATCTATTATTGTTAGTAAACAAGCATAGCACATTGCTGCTTTACTTGCGTACAGAAGATTTATTTCTTCCTTCCGGGAACGAAGGCTCGGGTGACCAACTCAAGAAAAACATTTCCCAGGGCACAACTTTGTTGCCGACTGGCGACTAGA
The DNA here is from genome assembly GCA_022113835.1 of Atopsyche davidsoni. Classification (NCBI taxonomy): domain Eukaryota; kingdom Metazoa; phylum Arthropoda; class Insecta; order Trichoptera; family Hydrobiosidae; genus Atopsyche; species Atopsyche davidsoni. The sequence goes on from JAILWY010000028.1 coordinate 1,561,049, forward strand.
GGCCATAGCTTTTTGTGCATTTATACGCAACATAATAGAAGACACACAGGTATGCTTCGTTCAATTGCGGCTTCGGTCGCAATGCGTATGACCTTGACTATTTTTCGGGGACTACACGCAACAGAATTAAAAAAAATATATTTTAAATATATATATTAAGTTCGCCTCTGCGTGTCGCTGATTTATCTAGAACATTATGGAATATGGAGACAGTAGACTCAATGGTGTGTGAACCAGAGTTGCGACTAGTTTCTGGCCGGCGGATAATAAAGACATCATAAACCATAAACAACAGCGCGCTTCTCTCTGCTCCGACGCGCGGTTATGATATCTCAATAAATATCCCCCAATTATATTGCCACTTGGAAAATAAAATCAATTTTTTATGCTGAAAAACACGCTACACGAGATTATAACATGTGTATGAAGTTAAAAAAAATAAATACATGTTATTGCATTGTTTATGGTAGACATCAGAAAAAAAGATGTTTTTATTTTGTCAATTTGCAATTAATTCTAACCTACGTATAAACATTTTTATTTTGTATAAATTATAAGTTAAAAAAAATAATATTTTTTTTGTATGTTGAATTTAGTTACAAAATAATTTGATCTAAGATAACTCATACTATAAACTTTTGCTTTGTAAATAAAACATTACTTTGAATCTTAAAAAAAGGTCATCGGTAATTTAACATTTAGTTTAAAAAAATTCGTTACTCTCTAGTTTAGGTCCCAACTTGCGACAGAAATGCCGGATACGTTATTAGCAAACTCGACTTTCGATTTCACCCTTGAAGTAATCTGATTATGGATATTCATTTTTTTTGAGTTCTTTGAAACTACAAAAAATATATAATTATAATTTACTGCGTAATTCAAATCTGGTATCCAATTGCAAAGTTCATGAACCGTGAGACGGTTTTTAAATATATTTTATTAGATAAAATTATTTTTAAAAAAAATATGTGAAATTTAGTTTGTAATACTCCAATTTTGATTTGAGTGAAAATGTAGTCCCCTAGCTATTACGCTAGTTAGCTAGATATACTTTTCTTTTTTGTTGTTTGCTTCGCGATTGACTAATCTGTTGTGTCGCAACGCGTGCAGGCGGCATCGGCAGTCGGTTTCGCATCGTTGGCAACACAGATCCGATAGCGGCTGATTGATGCGCGGAAAGTCTGAATGCGCCTTTGACGGACGCAAAATGGCGCCGCCGATGCGAAGATACGAGTGGAATATCAAATGGGAGAGTTTAATGATGACCGCTCCATTGTAAAAATAAAACTCTGGGCGATAAAGATATTCTGGGATTAAAGAAGACACTTTCCTCTTTTGTGTGGTCCATTTTATACTGACTGCTCTCGGGATAAATTTTAGACACGCTAAATCACGCGGATGGTTAAAGGAAATTTGAAAAAAAAATTAAACAGCACACACACACATATATGTATATACATTTCTCCCCACGCCGTTGTTCGTTCCATGAGCGAATGTAATGGATCGGTAATGGAGTAGTGGACTTGAAATAATTATGAAGGGGTGTATTCTAGAAGATCCTTATAGAGATTGTGAAGGTTAGAAAATGAATGTATAATAATGCTATTGGGCAGTAGTAATACGTGGACCGAGTGTATTTTAAATACTGCATACATGGAGCAATTTAATATATTTAAAAAAAAAAATTAAAAAGTTGATGGAAATTCAGAAAAATAGATAGTCAGTTGTGCCTATGAAATAAAATAAATCCTTTTTGTATCAAAAAACCACAGCACTTTTACACGAATATAAAAACCTTTATAATACTAGAAAGTTACTAAAAAAAACTTATTCGTAATAACGGCAGTAATGCAAGTGGTGGTGATATTACCTTAACTTAATCCGCGATTTTTCAGTGGCGTCCAAGACGGTTGCGATCTAACCTTCACACACCTAGAAAAAAAAAAAAAATTCATACACTAAGCCTTTTCGTTTTAATACATTCTATTGTTACAGTGTCGTGGCATTGGATAACTAAGATCGGCATAGTGCAATTAAACCGTGTGGAAATAAAGACAAAATAACGACGGGTCGTGGTCTTTGCACTTGGAAGCAGGCCAGAATGTCTGCCTCGACTGTACCGGTCATACAGTTGGGCACAAAATACCCTACACCAATACCCAACCGATGATCTCCCTTACATAATTAAAATGATCAATATTTCTGACAGAGAGTACTTGGTGAAATTCCATTACAATAATTTGAACAAAACACTCGAGTGATTTTTTGAAACTTGAAAATTTAAAATATAAAAATATACAATTCGTTCAAGGTAGCGTGTCTAAATCTAATTCACATTAAACAATTTTTTTTTTTATTAATAATTAAAAATATGGGTTTAATATTTTTTCAAAAAAGAAATCAAACATTGAAATTATTTCAAGCACAAACTATTTTCAAAGATATATGAGATGTACACGGCCGGTGATTTATCCCGGGTTAAATTGGTGGGCCTTAATGGGGTATCATTTACCGTTCGCAGGGCGGGTCGACCTCGCCGTCGTACAGCCGATCCGCGAGCGCCAGGTCGCCGGGCCCTCAGCTGGACCGCAGGCCGCTCTCCAGCACCTCTGACATGTCCAATAAATTCCAACCTCTGCAAGACAAGAGTAAGTGAACACAACACATATTACTATACTTAATCATTTTGAATATGAATATATATATATATATATATATATATATATATATATATATATATATATATGCAGGTTCTAGGCTAGCATGTTTATTTACTAATACTCCAAAATGTTTTCCCAACACCGAGAGGTGGCGGAAGCAATTACGCGTCCGCCGGACATGAAAAGAAGTCGCGCGCCATTTGCAGTGGACGCACCTCGGCGGCCATCTTGAGGCCAATTAATATAACGACTCTGGAGTGTAAAGTTATTGCCACACTAACAGTCGGCTATTAATGTTCAAAGAAATGGACGTGACATCAAACGTGTGTCGTGGCTTAAATCTTATAACGCTGCACCGACCAATCGCGACAACAAATTGTTACACACTGATATCCCCGTTAAAATATTTTTTTCTATAAATATATCAAGCCTAACCTGCTTTTTGGAGTAGTCAAATATTGCCATATTCTGATTGTTTTACAATTTGCAGGATATTCATCAACTGGAGGATCGAGCTTGGACTGCCTCAGCCTCATCGTTGAAAGCCTGACTGACCGCTCCATATGCAGACCAAAAGACGACCTAGCATAGTATAAGTGATTACCTCATACACACATATGTATAAATAATATAAGCAAAGCTTTATTGTAGGTGTAGGCTGCACGTCAGAGATTGAAATGTATGTAATAAGTTTTGAATTACCTGTATATTATGAAACCGGAGTCAGGGTAACTGTAATAAAGAAAAGCGTACACCATCGTATATATTAGACAACGACAAAGAGACAACCAGTTCTATAAAATATTTTATTCAATACCATCTTTCCATAATCTTCAAACAGTAAGGCAAACGCATGCTTTGGAAACGCGGTGTATGTGATCGCCCTTAATTTTTGAGGCAATGGTTTACAAGTAGCGAATACCGCGTATAGTGAGACACCAATTTTTTTATAAAAAATTGTTAATATTTATAAAAAATAGTATAAGCATACCAAAGACACTATGTGCTTATACTTTGTGCCTCGAATGATATTTATTAAGAAGTTACTGTATATATAGTTTTAAATCAATCATGAACAATGTGTTGGTACTGAAATATAATTTATTATTTTGAAATGTTTTTATTTCTAGCATTTAATCTATATTTTATGCAGTACTAAAATATGAAAGACGTGTGATTTGTTAGCGAATTTGGTAGCCAATGCGTGAAAAAATTTTAATTGAAATTCTGTAAAATGAAAAATTCTGCAAAAAGGTACTAGACTTAAACTACCCGAATCCCTGCAAAGGCAAATAGCCCATTAAGATCTTACATAGTTTTATAATATTTATAAGAATGAGTGAACGAGCTTTGTTTATTTAAAAATGTACTATTTTGTATCAAAGTATGCGCGAAATCAAACAGGAGATTCCTGGAAGTAATTATACTCGTATGATCTGTAAATGCCAAAGTAAGAAGAGCCAAAGATTAACTTTGAACTATTAAAAATTTGCAAAAAAAAGCATAACATTTGCACTGGAGACCGATGAGATTGCTTGGTGGCTGTATAGCAGACGTATAGTGTCAAATAGCTATTTTTAAAAGTTATTAAAATTGATTTAGTTTAGTTAAAAATCAGATACAAGTTCGGAATCACTCTGTAGAATATAAAGAGTTCAAAAGAGAAACAATCAGATTCAGGAGAAATTTAAAGCTGAGACAGATTCGTATTTTTTTAATAATATTATAAAATAAAAAATCACTGTTTTCTTTAAGAGTAATTAAATATGATGAGGACAGGGAAGCATGGAAAAGATCCAAGACGTAAAAAAACCTAACATTACATAGCATTTTGACGTGTCATTAATTAGACAATAAAAAAGTATTTCTAAAATGTACCCTGATGTTCAAAGCCCACAACTGAACAGAAGTTATATTAATCATATCAGTTTTACTAAAACTTCACCTAACCTAGCATTACACAGCCTCTTGACGTATCATTAATTAGACCAAAAAAAAAGATTTTGAACATTAATTGTGCTTTGATGAGTTTAGAACGGACTTGAAGTAAACTGCAGCAGAAATAAAAAAAAACCCTTGTTTAAAAATATATTTTTGGATTTATGACGACGTTGAATATTAAAATAAAATCACTCTAAAGTAATTGCCATGTGCACGCTAAGAGCACGGATGATTAGCATAGAGACCTGATTTGTCGCCTCCTCCAAGAAAACCATCCCAACTGGCCAATGGTGTAAGAAATACAACATGGCCGCCTGCCAGACCCCGTCTGCACCGCAGCCGCTCACCAATGGCGACCAAGTAGACCGCACCGCTCCTACTCCTTGGAAGATGTCCAAGAGATACCATCCCGTCGTAGGTTTGCTAATCTATTTTAATGACGTTAAGACGGCTCAGAGATATTCAGTAATGACTCGTTCAATCTTGATATCTCGGTGAATTTAATGTCCTGAATCAAAATTGCCTTTTTGTGTTATTTTTGATTAAACTGTATAAGATATATTTTTAGAAACTTCACAATTAAAATGAAACAAAACGAGCTTAACACATTGGAGTATCAGCAAATGCTCATATCACCGACTACTCCAGCAGCTGAACGAACTGGCGAAAGCATCAAGCAATAATTGTAATACAATATTTAATTTAATATACCTGCATTTGTACCTGTAAAAATTATTTTCCTTTACAATATATTTTAGCTTAATCAAATCACACGCGAGAGCTGGATGTCGCCCGTTAATATTTGTCAAGAATTTTTGCAAGTCACATATATTATTTAACAACCTAAGTATGTCTGTTTTGCATGTGTATATATCAATATGAATTCTCGCTCAATTACGGAGCCATAGTGGCTGAATTGGATACAATACCTGGCAAAGATAGTCACGAAGTTTGGGTTCGAACCCCACCTGTGCCAAGAAAAAAAAATGTGTGAAACGTGAAAACTAATTATAACGCCTTTTGATTCCAAAGTGTACTCTTTATTCTTAAATAAAATTTTGGTCAAGGATTAATAGAGCATTAATAAAAAAATGACGAGACTTTAAGTTCATCGGGTATTGGTGCCTTATACAGCAATAACAATGGTTTGTACAGGGGAAAAATTTTAATACATTTATAAAATTGCTTATACAAGTCTAAATATTCAAGCTACAATTTATTAGAATACTTGAAACAACACATATGATTGTCTACGGTACGCTCACAAAAAGTTTTTCTACGGGGACAGTGTGGTGATTAATATTTATGCTAATTCCATGGGAGGGCAAAGACAGTGTCGGATGTCTCTGGGCATGAACATGTCACACTGCTCGGCAGCTGTCTCCTTGACAAAGCGGAGGAACTCATCTATCATCTCCGGAGCTACGGTCCGACCAATTCCAGGTTGCGGATTCACCAATATTACCTGCAACGAATAAAGCACAATGTTGCGAGAGGAATGTGAATTCATTCATTTGGAATTGGACGTAAATGTTATTAATAATATCAATGTAACTAAAAAAATGTCCAATTGGAGCAAAGAACTTAAATTGAAAGCGGGATATTTCGGTGTCCCAACGTCGCACTGTCGAAACAGAACGTATGATCATATCACTCATATAACTAGCGACATTTATTATTTATCATTTTGATTGTTGAGTCTGTTCAAGATATCGTTATGAACTGGAAATATTGATTTTTAGGTTAAATACTATGCTTATTCATTGATTTATGATTACTTACCTCTGGAGGTTCCACAAATTTCACTTCGTGCATCTTCAGTGTGGCTGCCATGGTACTGGCAAGACTTCCTATACTTGACTTCAACTTTTCCTACAGAAAAAACAATTGGGTATTTAAATTACATTACACTACAGGAGCACAAGACTATCATTTAGGATTGTCTGAGACTAGTGTCCCGGGACTTTAAGGTTCATTTTAATCAATTGTGAAGCTCACTCTACCTCTATGTAAAAAAATAATCAACTCACAACTTCTATTTCATCATCGGAAGCAGTGACCTTGTTGAGGATTTCCTTTTTTAGATTTTCAGCAATAAATTCCCCGCTTGTCAAGGTCATCTGCCGTCCTCTCATGACACCTTAAAATAAAAATGGCAAACAGCAAGCAATAAACTTTAGCAAGCTTTGTATTCCAGGAAGTAACTTCATAAAAACTTACCGAGATCGTATTCCATATCATTCGTTTTGTCCACCAAATTTTCAATAGACTTCAACTCTTTATTTAAACTTTTTACTTTTTCATCTTTTACTTTTTGTATCTGAAATAAATTAAGCAATAAAAACTAATGGAACATTAATACAATACAAGTACAATTCACAGTCGTAACTATTTATCTTTTGTACTGAACATATAAGTATATAACTATAAATTTGTACATTATGGATTTGTGAAAAATATAAACTGCGTTTTACACGCATACAACAAATATATTTGTAAGAAAGATCTGAATCGAATACCTCATTCGCAATATCCGCCATTTCTTGAATTGTAATTTCGTCAGCAGTTTTAGGAGGAGAAAAAAAACCTATGACATGAGATGTCTCATAAATATACAATTGCATGCAAAAACACAAAAAACACAAATCATCAATGCATTATCGTAATCTACAAATAAATGAATCCTTTTGATTCAAATGTGAGTTTTATATTTTTTGTAACAACCCATTTATAATATTCATTGTGAAAATCAAAATAAATGCGAGTGAACAACAAGTGAACAACTTGACTCACACACAATAAAAAAGTTAAGTTAAATTTAGTAGAAATCTTACCGTCGTCTCCGCGCATGGACATTGCACTCAATGAATCGATCTGGTCTCCTTCTTCGGAATATATTTGAAGGGATACGTCGCCGCGCTGAGGAGGCATTGATGGATTTACTAGAAAAATACAAGGTGTCATATGGTGCTATCAAGTCTCAGAAAAGTGTATCTGTGATTCCTATTACTAAAAATCAAATTATTGTCAAAACGCCAAGAAGATGAAGAGAAAATGTCAATTTGCTTCGATCTCTCTGATGGATTTATTCGAACAAAAACGATTTACCAAATAGATACAAGAATTTCAGAGTACACCAGGTAGTGATGCAACTGCTCCAGAAAAATGCAGAGCGCTGTACTTAAATGCGACAGCCTCTGTGAAAAATTTAATATCAATCCCACAACTAGAAAATATATTTAATGAAAATAACTTACGATGACTTTCTTCTTCGAGTTCTTCCTTGTGATCATCGCCTCCGGCTGTGTCAGTTCCTTCTGGTGGAACAACGTCGCCAGTTTTTGCCTCTGCTGCGCCTTCATCTCCTTCATCATCTCCGGTCTCGTTTTCATTTTTAGACTCACCTTCTCCTTTAACCTCATCATCAGCTTTAGCTTCATCTCCATCTTCACCTTTAGATTCATTTCCAACTTGAACGTCACCTTCATCTTTAGCCACATCTTCAATTTCGTCTTTAGCTTGATTGTCAACTTTTGCCCCCTCATCTTCCTCATCTTTTTGCTGCTTTCCTTCATTTGACTCCTTACCATTTTCGGAAGAATCCTCTGAAGCTTCCTCACTCGAAGGAATATCTTCTGATTCTTCAATCTCATTCTTGGACTTCAGTTTACGTTTTTTAGTGATATTTATACTAGGCACTGCAAGTACATCGACATCCACTTCGGTTTTTTCTAAAATCGTCTCAACAGCAATATAAGCTTCGCTCAATTCTCCCGGAGTACATACTGACATGATATCCTAAAACATTGCATATATTTATTACTATGGTATATCAAAACGAAAGAGGAAGACCATCTTTCTCCCTCGTTTTGATCAGGGAGGAAGATGGTAACTAAATGGAACCAAAATCAGGCTCATCATGAGATAGTGATTTGTGTCGAGTGAAGTCTAGAAGCTCTCAACCTTCAGGGTATATTTAAAAGATGATTTTAAACAATTGTAATGCTCGCTTAACCTGGATCGCAGCCTCTCACAGGATGAATTAATGTAGCAACAATGTGGAAATACCAACATAATGATTTTTCCAAACATACAAAATAAATGTAATACAACTTTAAAAACAAAGGAAAATTAAGTGAAATTTACATACAAACAAATTTATATAAAATGACACTAAGTCGATCGAGTGAAAGCGTCAATTTGCTTTAATCTAATTGGTCGATTTCTTTGTGCGAAAAAGATTGACCAATCAGTAATCAGAGTTTTAGACATGCTTCCATAAATAAAACAATACTACATTATTATTATATATATATATATATATATATATATATATATATATACATATATATATATATATACATATATATATATATATATATATATATATATATATATATATATGTATAATATGTATATATATATATATTTAAAAAAAATTTCAACTAATAATTTCTATTGATAATTGATTGACAATTGATATGGCAAAAAATTAAAAACTATATCTACACATAGTAAATACCCTATAGTTATAAAAATAATAAAACCAAAATAAATTACTAACTCGATCTGATTCTTCATACAGGGTGTTCACTGTGCAAAGGTAAATAAATAATTAATTAAAAAGTAAACAAGGACAGGTAAGGAAAATTAAATAATTGAATATTATATCGCACAAAAAATATGGAGTATTACAAATTAGACCAGACTATCTTAGACGTATTTTTTAAGGAGTAAGTGTTAATTTATATGTGCAAACTTTAATTGAAATTAGACCCATCATGTGATTAAGAGATCGGTGCTTTGTGATGAGTAGAGTCCTAGGGCTTCCAATGAACCAAGTAGTCATTTCTTGTAAAATAGAATTTTAAATAATCGTGAGCATTACAAGAAGACAGTTTCTATAAACAATAAATGTTTACTGTCTTCTTGGCGTGGACAGGTGTAGCACTCTCGGGGGGCTTGGATGGAGAAATGGATGTCGGAGGAGACCTTCCCCCCGTACACAGGGACAGGCTCGCCAAGTATCAGATTCTCCAACAGCCTGGCCTCGGAACCCCATCCTCTCATTCTCTCGTACCAGCACTGGGTCGGGGACGAGAAACGGACGGGAATTGACAGGAGTTTGTGGAAATGGAGTCCCAACAACAATACAGCATCATATTGACATTATAATATAATAAGTGAATAAAATAATTATTAAAAAAAATATATGAAATTACCCTAAAAAAATATATTTATTTATAATTTTTAAAAAACTTACAACTGTTTCGGCACTGTACTCAGGCTTACTCTCAGCTATATCTTCAGCAGATTCTTCTTTTATACATTTCGGTTCAGATCCTAAAATAAGTAAAATAACCAAATATTCAAATATTTACATTAAAATTATTTTTATTTAAATTACATTTTGGGTGTGATTAATTAAATTCTCACCTTTGAGAAAGCCATCATAGAACGTGACTTCGACAGAAGCATCGATGGGCGCGAGGAAGGTGTATAGGACCACGAAGAGATCGGCGGATATGGCTGCACTGCCGCCGTCCGGTTCTTCGGTGTACAACTCGCAGAGCGTGATCATGGTCTGCGTTAGGCTCTAACGATGAGAAAATTAATTCAAGAGCTGGTCTCACGGGGGGGGTGTATAAAATTGGTTAATCTGATACTGTGATTATTATGTGTAATAATAATACTTAGAAATTATTTATTAGATTATTGTCAAAGATTAAGGAAGTTGATTATTTTGGCTTAAAATCTATTATATCAGAATTTTGTAAAAAATTATATATTAAATCTAAAATAATCGATCATTGCCACATATAATCAAAACATTTGCGTAATATACAGATAACCTCACATTCCTCTGATCTAACAGGTGTAATTGTCGAGTGCAAAAAATCTAATCACACAACAGCCTTTTAGACTTATTACCATTGAAAATGCGTTGCTTCATTATAAGCATAACTTTAAATGTTTTCAGTGCGACAGTATATTTTTAGGTAGTGCTGTAGAGACATACAAAAAAACTGCATGAGAGATAGCCTTATATTTTGACTGTAATAAAATTACTAGTAGATTTAACCAAATTTTTTAAAATCTGGTTTGTAAATCTGGAACCAATATAGGAATATAATTGTTGTGCAAGTACCTTGTTTAAAAATCCAGCTGCAACAGCAACAAATTTATAAAGCGGGAAGTTGTCCATCTTGTATACCCCGGCTACGCATAAAATTTCTTTGAGCTCATTTTCATCCAAACATATACCCGACCATCTTTGTTTCAAGACATCACTTTCAATGTCTTCAGTACCAGAGAACTAAAAAAAAAAATGCATGTATTATAAAAGATAAACTCAATATTAACAGCTGAGTATTTTTTCATTTACATTCAAGAAAAGTATAATAGTATAATATATTTTTAAGGGATGAAGGAGCTGTCGGACGTTTTTCACATTGTCATTCTAATAAATCCCATGATCTCATGTTTCTCTCGCAGTATTCAGAGATGGCCCTAAATACATCTCTATTAGCCAGCATGGTTGAAAATCGAGCCGATAATATACCCTAGTTATGTAAGCAAACTTACCTGGCGAATAATCAACTTGAGGAAACCAGGAGTGAGACCTCGCTCTGTAGCGTGAAGAGGATATTCCAGTCGTTCTTTAGCAGGAGGTATGACACCTGCAGCCAACGCCCTGAAGTACGCAGCGGACCATCCCAACAAATCATACGGCTGCGTTCTAATGGCAGCTGAAATTATAAAATACATACTCATCTTGCAGTTCCAGCAAAGTTTACACATTTCGTGAGAACACAAGGCTGTACTCGCAGACTCCTGGCAGATATGATGATTTGCTGACACAAACCATAGAATATTTTCATTGGACGTAAATAATATTAAAAATAAATTCATTGTTGAATCAAAAGTACGGTGACATTAGGCTTAAAGAGTGCTAACTCTATTTTATTTTGATGGAATTTAATTTTAACTTACCTAGATTTAACCTAAGCAATAATGCTTAAATTTCAAAAAATAAAAGGTCTTTTGAGTCTTTTTTTCAGTATTTAGATATCCAATAAATAATATTTTAGATATCAGCTTTAATAAAGGCTGATAATACATTTTTGTAATTCACGTTGATGAAAAAATGTGACTCTCATGTTAATTAGTTTTAAATTTAAAATATACCACTTTAAGCAACTGCAAGTTATAATCGCAGTATGCGTCATATTTCACATGGGCTTAAAATAAATAACAAACCTTTGGCAAAAACCTTCAAAACGTGTGGAAAAGTTGGAGGAATCAAAATCTGCTGTGAGCAATACATCGGTTCCATGACTTGGGGCATTTTAAATAGAAAATTGTAAAAATAACTTTAAAACACACAAATATATGTTGAAGGTGTAATATCAAACACTGCCTTTTGAAGATGTAATGACATTATATGTTTCTTGTGAAATAAGTCCGATTTTCGCGAGAAAATATATGACTTATATGGTTTGTTGTCGACAATTCGTTGCCATAACGATAAGTCATAACTGAGAGCAGAGAAATGAGAACACAAACACTGCAACCTTCTAGGTCGAGAGTAATCATTTCTTTGTCAAAATACCTTATTTAATGATTCGATTTAATCTAAAATAAATAATACTGATAATTTATACATAGCCATTTCAATAATTTTATTTAATTCAAACCTATCAATTATCATTCTTGCGGTACTTTTATTTAACAAGTTTACAGACCAAATCGCGTGTTCGTTGTAATTTTTGCTATGTAATAGAAAATCAATAAAATTTAAATAATAACCTTTATAAAAAATAATCTCGCGCCGGGTTTTTTTAAATTTGTGGTGTGATTGATTCTAATTTATATTTTAATATAAAATAAAAAGTTTTACACTGGAAAATTGTTACATTATAATATGTTAATTTGATACAAAGTGTCAAAAATACAATTTGCATCGTACTTATAAAAAATTAATTCACAATAAAACATTATGCGATATGGGGGTGGTATTAAAAAATAATTTAAAAGATGTCAAATATGTATCGACAACCAAAGTAGTGGAGATGATGAAACAACTTGTGTAGATATACAGAAATGTAGATTTATATGGATTGAGTGATTGAAAAGTCAACTGTCCAAAGAAGGATTAAACTTACGGGGATGCAGAATTAACGCGAGCCGAACTAACTAAAACCGGCCTCAACGAAACGGTCACGGCGAGGAGAGACACTCGAAGAAGAAGATACATCAGCGTTAACGGTCAGTTGAGTTATGCGCGGCGACACATTTTTCAAAGCGTACGTTATTTTTTTGCGTTTTTTTTTTATGGTTGTGTTCGAGGAAACGACGAGTAATCGCGAGGCGAGAACTTCGGCGACGGTGGGCGCGCACGGACCGCCGGCGGACATTTTGAAATCTGCGCCACGGCGCAGCGCTCTCTGTGGAGGGGGGCGTCAGGCAGAGCGCTGCACCGGCCGGTCACGTGGTCAACAAATGTCAGAAAAAATGCACAAACAGAAACCTGTTTTGCATGATACATCATCCGTGATGTTGTGAACAGTTCCCGAGCCGTCCGGTCGCGTGAGAAAAGAGCAAAGCTGCAGCCCGATTTTCTTCCCGAGATGAGAGGACCCGGCCTCTCCGGCTCCGCGACGACGACCCGTCCTTGATGTCGACAACAGCAACGAATCCCGAACAGTTGGCAATATTCGCGAGCCGAGTCGAGATGGCGGGTCGGCTGTCACACCGATGTCGGCGGTCGGGCACTTGTTGCGAGCTGTCGCACTCGGCACGCGGTTTTTGTGATATGCCCGATACGTTTTGACGTCTCCGATGCCCAACATGGATGGATCTAACGTCGAACAAGAAGTCCTGGCCGTTCTGGGTGAGTCGAAAGTTTCGAGCGGTTTGTTTTCAAGTCCATCTCGCGGCGCGATGTTTATCTCCGCGCACAGCGATGTAAATAAAATACTCCGAGTACGCATAATGCCGTAGCAAATTATTAATCTATACATACAATACGCAAGTAACAACATTGAACAAAATAGCTTATCCGCATAGACGGTATATTTTTGTCTGCCTATTGCGCACCGGATATCAACATGTATGCAGTATATTTATTATTAATATAAATACTACTACCGCGTATATATATCGACATTTACGCATATTTTGCGAGATCTTTGATCTTATTAGTTGTAATTACAAACAATGGACCGACTCGAATACTCTGCTCTCCGTCGGTTCGACTAGTCCGATAACACAGTTTAGAACTTATCTCGTGTCTTATTATTGTAAATTGATCACAAAGAAGGGAATTAAAACTCATTGCCTGTCAATAATGTTAATTAAAATAGCGTTCCCCGCAGAAAAAAATATCCGTGTGGCTGTTGTGTCGATTATTTTAATTGATAAAAAAAATAACCAACTCTCACACTATGAATGTTTTTTTTACCAAAGAGACTGCATTTTATTAATTAAAAATGCAAAAATATAAAATCATCTGACGATTATATAATTCTGTGGATACACGTAATGTATTTACACGCTTGGGTGTATATTATTATAGACGAGAGAGATGACACTGTATTATTCTATAAATTATACAGATTTAACATTTTCGTTGTATTGGATAGCTAAGTATATATATTTATAGTAAACAACATACGAGTAATTAAAAATCTATAAGCTTCAATCATCGTCATGTAACTTTATATTTATCAAATGTATACATAGCGTTTTTTGCTTGTTAAAAACACACGCGCATGCAATAACGGTAATAACTTTAAAACTTGTCCAACAGTTCAGGTATTTTCAAGAGCGAATACCTGACCTATCAGACAACAACATTTGAAGTAATCGCGTTTCGCAATTAATTGATACTCAATTATAAATTGAAACTCAATACTTTTGACAGAGTACTTGGTGGAATTCCATTTTAATATTTTTAATATAATATAATAATTTTTATTGGTGACCGGTTTCGCCAAATTATATATTTAAAATATTAATAGTTTTTTTTTAGTATGAGATTTTTTGAGATTTGAACCCACATCTCTGGAGTTTGCAATCCTTCGACCACCTAAATATTGCATAGACAATATCAACCTGTGTACGTTATACATGCGGATTTATTAAATATTTAATATTAATAATTCATGGTTATAAAAATAGCTGTATCACATGAGTGCAGTATTGAAATGACATCAATGTACACCATAATCCAAAACAATAAAACAAAAAGGTTGGCAAAACCGGTCACCAATAAAAATTAACATGTGAAAAATCACTCAAGTATTTTACTTTATTTAAAATATTATTATTTAGTTAAGTTATCGCAGAGGGATGACTCTGTATATAAAATGTCGAAAAATATATCAGATGGAGTTGAGTCTTCCTTCTATTCTTGATGATGATAATTTGCATGCTCCAAACTCCTGTTCATTTGAATAGTTTTCCTGACGACATTGACATTTTTGCCAGCCAATACAGTGTATTGGCTGATGTGAAACATCTTCACTGTTGTCATATGAACATTTGAACTTTGTACGATGTATGCTTCATAAATTTGTGTTTTTTTTTTGTTGTTAATATCAAAAATCCTGGTGTTAATAATTCCGTTTCCTGTTATGATTCATATGAATTTGTATTTCATAAATCATTTTCCCATTCAATTGATAAATATATTATCTAACAACAACCGTATATCCTGCTAAAAAACAATAAAAGTTTTTCGTACAAAAGACATTTAATATTATTAAAAAAATTATCACCCCTCGTGTTTTGTCTTCAAAACAAAAATATTTTTATTATTTTTTAATGTCCCGACGTTTCGGTTCCGGTGCACTTCAGCAATCCGCCGGAGCTTGGAAAAAACGAACGCTCCTAGCGACGTTTTGTCAAAATTGTTTTATTCGACCACTGTCGTCGTGCAATTTCGTTGATTCTTCAATTGTTATATGCAAGTATGTGAGCGGTGTAGTTTTGAAGCAATTGCTTCCAGGTGCTCGATTACCTGCCTCGTCCGTGATACTCGCACATACACCTCTTTGGTTCAGAATATGACTGAGACGTCTCGACAGCGTCTCTGGCGATGATTACAGCGAGGACTATGAGGTCATGAAGTGAACCGATGACGGCGAGTCATTGATTGGGCTGCACACGTGCGCTGGAGCGAGACCCTCACCTGGCGGCTCGGTGGGCCGTGTAAAGGGCGCAGGTTCGATATCCGCCCGGCTCGTCCACCTTGCACCCTAAACGCGCACCCCCTGAAACTACTGAACCCACCACTTGGTATTCAAATCGACTGCAGGAAGTAGTGATGCTTAACTATTGCAGCGTAGTAGGAAACTCTTCGTTCTCGCATTTGCTGAGCTTGGATGTCGGTCGCACGTAAAGAAATGTTTTTTTTTATAATTTCTTCAAGTTGAGTTTATCTTAGCATGACTAGTTTCAACCAACAGACTTGGTCATCATCAGATTTGTTCTGCATCTGATGATGACCAAGTCTGTCGGTTGAAACTAGTCGTGCTAAAATAAACTCAACGTGAAGAAATTATAAAAAGTTACCCATATCATTAATAAGAAATGGATCTTCGCCAAACGAATGCCTTGTCCCTCAAAAAGATTTTTTTTTTTTATTGCAAATAATCTTATTTACGAATTTAACGATGCATAAAAAGCTTGGTATTTTTTTTTACAGTAAAGTATAACCACACAACTCTATGAAGGTAGGAGCCCGCTGGAGAGGAAGCGGGTGAGAGCGAATCCGACTAGGTACGCTTTCGAAAAAAATCACAAAAAAGCGTGCATCAAAGAGGCTTTGAATTTTAACGAATTTGAAAAAAAAAAAAAAAACCTTGTATGTACTCTAATCCGCCCCTTTTGCGCTAAAACGGATATACCTTTCATTAAAAAAATATATCAATGAATAGCTGGAGAGGGTTTTTTTTTAAATTTCTATTAAAGGCTTTATCAGATAGCCAATTTATAAAAACAGGTATGCTGTATAGCGTCATTATATACAGGGTGCAATCCCGTATATGGCAAGCAATAGCGGTTCGATATACTTTGATTTTTTAAACATTGTATATATATCTTGTAGAGATATTCAGCTCGCTGTGTATGACGGTCAAAGAAAATCGACAAGTATTGACATAACAAAACAAAGCTGTTGCCATGGCAACAGTGAATTCAGGGCTAATCAATTCTCTATTACGTCTTTTATTAGTGTCGATTTAGCTTATATCGTTTCAAGAATTAAAAATAGCAATTGTGGTGCTCATAGTTTAGTCTAGTGTTATTATCAGCGGCCACAAGCGACAAAGCATTTCTTGCTATAAAGTATATTTAAACGTATTATTTTTAAATTTTATTTTGTATGTGTTGTAGTGATGATTTTCACGGGATTTGTTGTATATCAAGCTATTTGCGTGATTTATTTGACCAGTTTACATTTCGGACTGGTAGCAGTAAAAAAAACCTATGTACGATACAGGACATCCCTTTTTGCCTCAATGCACATTCCGGAGACATATCAAACCACCAACAGTCGCAGTTGCCCGCCTGTGCTTATAAGTTAGTGTGTTTATGAATATCAGTTGTATGTTTGTGGAAATCAGAATATTTATTAATATTTAATAGATCAATGCGATAAATCGCTTCAATGCATGCCGGGCCTGATAGCATACGTATAGTGTCTAATAGCTCGTCTCCCGAAGAATCTTCAAGAGAACAGGATCACAGAATACGTATCTGTCCTGCATGATGCTTGATGAACAAGGAGCTGATTTTATGCCAATTTTGCTATATGATTACAAGCAAAGTGGAGTGTTATAAATTAAACCGGTATTCAATTTAATCAAAAAAATATTTATTTCCGTTTAAAAACATGTCCAACAAGCCCCAGGGGTTGACGTTTCATGCAGCTAAATCGAAGGGTTGGGTCTCACTACAGATGCGTCGTAGTTTTCTAAAAATCAACTCGAAACTTGCGCGACCCTCGGACGGGAACTAACCAATGATTCTCAAAAGGTTCGATTATCCGAACCTTAATAATATCCTAGGTAAAATTCTGCGGCATGGCTGCCATTCTGTGCTCTGATCGGTAATGGAGTAGTGGCTGTGGAAGGATGTGTTTTGGCAGCCATTAGTTAACAGATTGCTAAATTGACATGGGAACGCATGAGGTGTACAATACCTGGTTACCTGTGGAATTGAACGCGTCGGCTGCACCCCACCCCGTTAATAATTGTGCACCTTGCCATTGCTGCCCCCTATCGTGGCAGGCATTCATCCGGAAAACCTTCGTTCCACCCTCTGTTTGATATCGTATATAATTACCCATTTGCTCCGTCCAACCCCTAATGTTTAAATGTTGACAAATCGTTGGCTTATGGGGTAAATGTTTACGCGTAACAAATAATATCCTCCTAGTTACAACATTGCACTCTGTTTATTCAGTCCGTGCAGGCCCCGTAATATATTTTCACACATTATAAAGTATACTTTTATTGTCAATGTTTGATTTTGGTGTTTTGAACACAATTTTAAAAAAATGTCCCCGTACAATGTGATCTTGGCGATCGTAGAGATTTACACATTACATCCCTTACGTACCGACGTTGTGGTCCCAGAACCAAATATGGATGGTAGTCAACCTCACTTCCTCAATACGTAAAATATATATATATATATATATATATATATATATATATATATATATATATATATATATATATATATATATGGATATGTTTTCAATCATGCTGTGTATAAGCTTCCAACAAACTTACAATAATGTGGTTCTTTGACAAAGTATTTAGTGCTTTGGATTTTGTTCTGTTCAACGTCCCTAATGTACTACCAAGAATGTCAGACGTTTGTGGATCTAACACGCTCTGTAATAATACCATAATAATTAAATTATATATATATATATATATATATTTCCTATTATTATTATTTGTAATTTAAATTCATCCACAGAGAAACATGTCAGATTGATTCCGCGGTGTCTTTGTTTTCGTAGAATCTATGTTTGTTAAATCGATAGAATATAAAAGGCAAACGGCTTATGGTAGATTTTTAATATAGCTAATTTTATATTACGACCAATTTTATAGATACGTACATATTTGCTTAGTATAATATATTTATTTATACATATGTGAAAATGAATAATATTTAATGTTAGTTAATTTTTATACACGATTTGATTGATTTCACAACATCCAGTCTAAGCTGATAATCCAAAAACGAGGAGTCTGCAACTATTCAACTTTGTACGAACAAAAGACCGCAACTCGCGATGCAAGCGTTAGATCGCACTTGGAAGCGATTGCGACTTGATCCGTCTCTGGCATTTTCCCCGTGTCGCGTTCGTGTTCCCGCTGTCGCGGGCACCGTAGGTGAATTGGAAGGCGGAAGCCGCGAAGGCGTGAGTTCGCATCCCCGGATGTGAATTATTTTCCAAAGATTTTTCCCGTCGTTTGACATGTGAATCGATTATCTAAATATCGTGCGAGCGCCATGGACTGGACTGTTCTATTCTCGTTCTGTAGCCATGGCTCTGCCCGGACTTGTTTAGTCAATAATTCTGAACTAAAAACTCGGACTCCTCAGAAATGTTTGCGATGGTATTTTTCCCTACATAATATTTACGGAATCATAAAATCTCAAAGTGCCTCTTCTCGGATGAGGTCGGTGACCATCTCACTGAGCATATGTTTATCATGGGCCAGTCTTACTGATTCGACTGTCGCAATACCGCATCCACGTTAGCTTTCTGCTTCTGCTAGGCTATGTGCTTTCGTAATTCGAAAGCTCTTGCAATCTTACAAAAACTTATTCGCATATTTGTAGCGATTTTATGGGGTATAGCAAATTATTTTTTAAAAACTCAATCAATCTCATTATTTCATCGATATTTCTCTGTTTTTTTTGTTGTATGGTTCAATGCATTATTTACACTAAAAAATAGCATTAAACCTTCCCTTCACGTTTTATATGCAAACATAAATACAAACGTCGGCATATTCATCGTTTGCCTCCCAATTATCATACAAATCGACCCGATGCCGATGTCAAGGCACATGGAATATAAAAAAAAAAAAATAATAAATAAAAAACACACGAAGCGCTGAAAAGTTTCAGGACGCTGATCGGCTCGGGCCAATGGGAGACGCCGGCTTCGCGTCCCCGCGCCGTGATTGGCCCGCCGGCCCGAGGGTCGCGCGGAAAAATCAATGCCGCCCCGCCATTGGCCCGCCTTCCGATCACTCTGCAAGGGAAATTATGACGTCCATGGGCGTAATTTGAATTATTACCCCTTCAGGCGCCTCATTTTTTTTTTTTCAAATTAATTTTTTTGCCCTTAAATTTTTTTTAATTACAAATTGGTCCCCATCTCTTGACTTTTTGCCACTGTAAGACTCTCAAGATCAACCCATGGTGTTTTAAGTATTCTCCTATGAAGCCACATTTCTACCTTAAGTGTGTGACAACATAACATTTGGTGAATGTCTATGTAATTATACTTTGTGCTGTCTCAATTCTCACTTTAATTTCTTGGTCAGGATCCCAGTTCTCGTTCAGCCGGCTTCCTAAGTATTCAAACCTTATCACCATCTCCACTACTTTGTTGTCAATTCTACTTCTTCATCAGGTGCCTCTCCTCAGAGGAGGTTGGCGACCTTTGAGCATATACTCATGCTAAGCCTGTGTTCGTGGCTTTCTAAGGGGAATATAGTGTAGTAGGTCCTCGGATCCTTCGACACCAGTAGTCAAGACAACTGTATTATCCCACTTTTAACCGTAACTCATTTAATCTAACTGGTTATTTATCGGTGTCATATAAGTGATGGTGTAATTTCAAATACACCATATCGACAATATGTTAGTTTTTTAAGCATTCATGGCTAGAATGATTATAGTAAAAAATATTTCGTTTCATATATCTGCATCCTCAGCCGCTTTATTTTATAATGTATGTACATATTCTATATATTATGGGATTCTTCTAGCCATTTGAACAACTGCAATATCCTTGGAGGTAAAGATTCGTTTCCCACATGTACGTAGAAAAAAATATTGTATTTTCCACGTCGTTTCATCAGTGATATACTATATGTATATTTTATATAAAATAACTTTCAATAAGTTTCTCCAGTAGGTGGATGTTTTATTCTGTACGATCGGTTTATTGTGTGTATATATAAACAATTACAATTGTTTGAATGCATTTTTTTTTTTGTTTCACTTTGGTTAAACACCTTTCGGTTTTGTTTCAATTATATCGTGAGGCCAGTCGGATGTCAACCGTGCGATATCAGGGAATGCCAACCGCGGTCCGCAGACACTTTTAATTACTCTATAGTTCAATCTTGAATATGATTAATACATCATGTAAACGTAGAAACGTCAAATTATTGTAAACATATTTATTTTTAATGATTATATGCAAATTATACATATACTAGAAATGTAGCCCGTCATAAAATGACGTATTCGATGAACGATGCAATAGTGTTTGAACATATGTTTGGCTGACAATTAGATGAATATTTGATTTCATTTTGTACACATATATTTTGAATAACCGGATATTAATTTCGAAAGCAAAGCCATTCTAGGAAATATCACATTTCGTGTCACAAACGACGAATCACTTTCACTGCACTGTTCTTTATTAGATGTAGTCTTTATCACGTTCAATTGTGCTATTCTTTTTTAATTACGTTTGCTGTGCTTAGACGGTGTTATTTTTTTAGGAGGCATTTTAAGTTATTAATGATGTGATTAATAATTTCTAAGGCAACTAAAAAATAAAATTGGTACTTGTATCAAGCTGACATAAACTGGAAATTTCTTAGAAACATCATATTTTGTTTTTTTGTAAAAATTCTAAATTTTAAATTCTCGCTGTGAACAACAGAATCATATAATTCGTACATAAAGCATATTTGATAGTTTTATTTAATTAGTTTATGAATGAAAATATTATCCTATCGTCTTGAAATTCGGCACATAACTGCGGAAAAGCTTACTAAACTTACGTGCAAAAAATCAGCGTTGTATCTTTTAAGATATTCTATAGAGAACCAAAAAATGAAACATACACACACACAATGGCTATTATTATAGTAGATATATATTTTAATTTTTGATAGCGACACAACAACCTGGAACCTGCCAAAACCTTCAAACACACATCTGTATTATTATATGTATGTATGTATAACTGCTTACTGACATTAGACGATCTTCGTGCTGCGATCTGGGAACATCTTAAAGTCACATGAAAAAAAAAAAAGTTCTTAGAAATTATACGTATCGTTGTGTGATTTTTTTTATTGTGAAACTTTTCTTTCAATCAGTATAATATTTACTTCAAATTGTAATTGGAATTTTTTGTTGTTGAAAATAATTAATTAATTAAAATTCTAAATGGCGCCCGCTTGGGAACCACTGCGGGCGTCGCTATCGACCGCGCCACCGCCCCGGCGCGCCGGCCACTGCTGCGCGGACCACGCCACGGCGCGCACCACGCGGAGAGAATTTAAAAAATATATATACATATATATATAAAAAATAAAAAAATATATCCGACCGCGAACTCGTCCCGCGCTGTGTGTGTAATTTTTTTTTTTTTTTACTGCTATTTATAGGATGTTTATTTTAGCTTCGATGTGTGTATTTGTGTCAAAGATATTCGTGTTTTTTTTTTTTTTTTTTTTTTTTAATTAAATAATATATATTTATTTTCTTTCTAATTTTTAAGAAATTTACAAATCAATAAATTTTTGTTGCGTTTAAAAAGTTGTCGCTATCGCCCGGCCATTTGGCTGTTCGTATTAGTTGCGCACATAGGGAGTTTATTTTTGTATATAAAATACAGTTGAGTACATTGTAATACAATTTATATTATTGATTAATTTACATAATAAATATATATATATATATTAAATTCAATTTTTTTTTATAATCAATGTATCATGTTATTTCAACTGAGGGTTCAGATAGATAAAGATTCAGACAATTCTTTGTTAAGTATATATATATATTATATATATATATAAATTATTTTGTTTTCGGCAAGTGTACACTGTGGCTCCATTTTTCAGTTACATTTGCATATATATAGTGAGTGTATCCATTCTTTGTCTATCTAAGCAAGAATATATAAGAATTTCTTGTTAAAGTATACAATATCCAAGATACTCAACTTTGAGCGAGTTTTAATTTGAACGCACTTTTCAGTTTTTCCGAAACATCTTCATAAATTTTTCAGTATATACTTTTGTCCACATAAACAATATATCATTTGGGTAGCGAAAGCGAGAATATATACGAATCTCTAGTAAAAGCTTTGCTATTCTCTGAATATGTATTATTTTATTTAACTCGGCGCAAGTTTACTTCAACTGCATTTTCCAGTTTTTCTGTGGTCGCCGTCACGCCTGAATGGCTCAAAATTTGTACTAAATTCTGAGCAAACGTAAAAAAAAAAAAACCTGGTGTCTTACCGTGTTGCTCCTCAATTCGCTTCGGACGACTCTTTGACACGAATCATCGAAGCATTTCGGACCCCTTGCACACTGTCCCGGCCGAAACAGACCAACCTTGCTCTTGCTCAGCCCCCGGTCACTGCGGGGCTAAATAAAAATATTTTCAGGACCCTGAGTTTCTAGGGGGAGGATATACTATTGACACGCCTTTCAATATGCAGTGTTTCAAACTAATGACAAATCTGTGCTACCTTTATTTAAAAATATATGTGAACGTTAATATAACGTGACGTGACTTTTTCACACATCTTGATAAAAAAAAAAAGAACTGAATACTCTGTTTAAAATAAATTTATTTGATTAAAAATTGAGACTTGAATAAATATACGGATCAAACAGAGTGAGCAGATAATTGTGTTGTCTTCAAGTGGTGGATTTATTGAGGGTGAGGGCTTCCCCTGAAGGACCCCGCATGCGGGCGCGGTGAGCCTCATGGAGTACTGGACCATGGATGGGGGGCCGCCGCCGCAGCCCGCCCCCAGGACCCCTAGGCCCCCGCAAGGTACACCACATTCTCTCTCTCGTCCCTGTAGTCCTTTGTGAGTTCAGACCTGCGCAGCCTTCAATGCCTCAAGAACCATATAAAACCTAATTTAGTATCTCGTATCTCTCGTCTAAGGTACTCTATTTTCATGTGATTTCTAATTAGGTATCCTGCTATGTCCAAAGTAAGAATTTCCGTCGCTTTCGATGCCAGACTGTATAGCAGTAGCCGCCGGTACTCTAGCCTATATAGACATGGGGTTGGAACCCCATTGTTGACAACAATAGAGTTCCAAGCAATACTATATTTTTGATGAGATTTCTTTGTACGCCCAAGGCCAATGCTTTCTACTCCCTGTATACTTTCCTCTCTTCTCTTATAGACTCTTGGGGACAGTCTATCTCTTGCCTGTCTGCCTCTTCTTCTCACACAGAGGAGAATTATAATAGGCTCGCGTTAAAAATCTTGTTGCAAAATTTAGAATTGTCCGCCCTTTCGCAAGATGCCCGGTGGTTGTTTGGCACAGTAATGGAGTCGGCCACCCAGTTATAACGGGTTTGACTCCGCGATTAGCACACGGAGCTATTCTTTTAGCCGTGTCGTCACCGAGGAAAACATGTTTTAAAATGCGAGTAATTTGTAATGAAACCGCATGCAAGGGGTATCATAATTTGGTTCCATTCGTTTAATAATTTTTGTCGCTCAAACAACCCCAGTTGTCACTCTCAGCCGAATATGCCTTACGCTTACCTTATCGTATTTACTTAACACGTATCTTCCCTTATATGGTATCTAAGGGGGATCATGATTGGGGTCGCTTAATCGTTTTTCAGTTAGTCAGTATTTTAGTCAGGACCACAACGTATTATTGGTTCATTTATTATTTGTGTCATTGAATTGTTGACCAAAACCTCGCGCGATGAACTCCTCTCTTTTTTTCTGTCGGCACACGGAACAATATTATAGGCATTACACCACAAAAGGGGATCATAACTTATTATTCGTTCATTGCATCATCCCTGTCGTTCAAAATCCCCAGGAGCCATCCTAAAGATGGGGTTCTGGTAAAATGATATTTCAAATACGCCACGATGATTTCATTTCGATGCGAGTTTGATTAGAGACTCTCCGTGATTTTGTGGAGTACAAACACGGCCTGAAGGCTCAACTCGCCTCACAGCACCGGTGTATTAATCAAACGACGAGTCCGACATCTCAATCCGATTATCTTTATAGCTGAGTGGCGATCTCAGATTATTATACGCCACTAAAGCGTAAAATAATTAGCCTCTGTGTTACTTTCACTGCGCCGTTTTTACGATAGTGATATTATTTGTACTCTCGTTTTTCTAAGTGCAGTGCTATGCACTCTTTGAATGCATTTTCTCCGTGCGAATGCGGCGGGACGGCAGACATGCTACTGGCCTATGGGTTTCATGGAATAAATAACGTTTCGTCGATGATTCATTGAATGATTCAAAAATCATCTGTCGACGAATCTTATTGTGCAACACTGCATGCTGTACAGAGCGATTCCAAATCTGTTACAGACCTCTCAACATCTATATTGATATATTACGCATGACATTTTTATATAAAAAAAATAATGTATATTTCATAAATTACAGTAAATCAACACTCGATATGATCTTTTATATATTTATATTGTACAGGGCGATTCAAAATCTGTAACAGACCTCTCAACCTGGAATTTATATTGATTTATTACGCATGAAATTTTTATAAAAAAAAAATAATGTCTATCAACACAGGATATGACGTCACGATCTGTATTTAATATATTATTAAATGCAGTATACATTTTTATACAATATATTTTTTTCCGTATTTTTAATGTTTTATCTAAAAATATATTCATGTTAAAATTATCTGCTAAATCATTCAAAATATTTTTTTTTATGCAATGCATTCAACTTTACGCTAGTTTACTTTTACGTGCTTGTTTTTTGTGAACAATTTTTATTTTTTGTATATATTAAATTTGAAATGAGTGACATTACCTGCTAAATATAAAAATCACCCTGCGTGCAGTGCATTCAACTGCATGGTCGATGTCTTTATCAAGATTTTTTTTCCATCAACAATCTATATATTTTAATTGCAGAAAACGCGCGTGTTCGAAGCAAAAAAAAATATCACGGAGCATAGACTGCAATTAGAGTAGTTTTGACGTCATACGTTCGATAATAAACAATAAAATACCAGAGATAATATATAATGAACACGCGGTTCGCGTGCAAGGCTGGAGTCTATGGATTGCAGATAGTAAAAGTACTAGCATCTCAATTAATATTCTTAGAATATCTTGGCTGTACACCAGTGGCGTGCGGTCCACACAAGCAATAGCGCATTGCTTGCCTTAAAATATATTCAAACATACTATACAGTTAGCGTTGAACTCGCATTAAAAATAATGCAAAAAATATATTTTTAAAAATTAGTAAAACATCGCTAACTATTCACGCCTGAAACGATGAGAAATATCCTCACCTGAATGAAAGTTTGAATCGTTGTATGCAAATGTGAATCCAATGATATTTATCTAGCGAATATAGTACATCGATTCCGTACTTGCATGTAACAATTGAAATTATCGCTGTGGTTGAATTAGATGCAGCACCTGAATGCAATAGGTTCAAATACCGCATGTGTCAAGAAAAAAGAGGTTTTTTTTGTCGTTTCACGTGCGTGTGTATAACGTATTGTTATACACAATATACCTGTATGGGTAAAAAATGTTGATTTATTGAATATTTCATAATAATCATTGATATGTTTATATATAAATACAATAATATACTATTTAAAACCTATGATTTCTAATAAATATATGTTAAATGTGCATTGCATGTTTTACCTTCACAGTGAAAATATATAATAAAAAATGCCATTTCAATTAAGATGCAAAGAATAGTTAATAGACAAGTGCTTGGAAATAAACAATTATAAAATAAAAGATAATAAAAATAAAACTTATTAAATAAATAGCTAAATGAATGAGCTCCGTTGTTTGATATAATAGTATTTTTTTTATATTCGAATGACCTAGCTCTAATTTTTTTGTCCAATACTTAACAGAGTAAAAATTATTGTAGGAAATCCAGTGACCGATTTAAACAAAGGTTAAATTCAGCTTGTACGTCTTCGCTGACGGCTTTTAGATATTTAATAAATCCGCACGTGTCGCCCGCACAGGCTTGCTGGGTTAACTATATTATTATGTAAATGATTTTTAAAAAAATATTTGAGGTGTCCAATAATTAGTAAACTTTTCGATCAATTATCCGCAGTGGTCCAGTGGCTATCGTAATATGTCGAATTCGAGTCTGGATAAAGCAACCGTGTATGTATATTGAGAGGCAAATGCCGGACACGTAGCAAGCCGCCTTGGCCTTCAGATGACATATACGGCTTGTCTGTCTGCATTTTCACTTGCGGCCTTGCACACTTACAAAATATTCTTTCTGTCTTCTGCAAATTTGTAAAACCGCCACAGCTCGATATATTGCTCCTGGAAAATGACAAACCCCATACATGGTTGTTGATTATACTTCAGAGCGTGTCTACCGCTCGTGGGGTAGCGTCGAATCGTTAGGAAAACGCGGAGCTCGTCTCCCAGGCGGCTCTAAAAGAAACTCGACACGCGAGAGATGAAGAAAGTCAGGGACTACCGCACCGTGGAAAACGCATTAGCTTGCATTTTATTGCAGTTAAACGCACCGCAGAACATGACACAAACGCTACATTTATTGCATACGTGCTTTTAAACATGTCTACAAGTACACGTCGCAATACACTGAGCAAATAAATAGATCTCCACCACAGCTTTACAGCGTCCTAACTGAATATTTTCGAAAGGGCTACAATCGAGCTTTCTGCATACAAACAAGGTATTCCTGAAAAGTATCAAAGACTTCAAAATGCATTAAATAATTCAAGTAATTTCTTTTTAAAAAGCATTTCATAGGATCTCATCACAACTCAAACATTATATTAATTAATTTATTACATACAATATATTTCAACAAGTACACAATAATGATTGTTATGTCCAAGCCCTGGTCTATATTTCGTTCCCAAGGGTGTGCATGAAATTAAAACAGAAGATCACCTGCAAATACCTTCATCACTACCTGCTATGCAAAAGATACGGAATACTGTCTACTTGTTACCTCGCCCAAGATGAAACGCCTATTAAGGTCTACCAACTTGGTTACCAGTGTTTTAAAAAAAAAAAAATTGTGCCAAGAATTTTTGATTTTTATTAGTTTCTCATCTAATTTGTCCCATTCTTGTGTCGCAGTTTGTGCGTTTTTTAAACAAAATACTTATTATTCTCTGTGCCATCTCTGAGCACTAAATATGAATAATATTGATATTAATATTTTGTACAAAAATAATAGTCATTATGAGTGCTCCGGGATTTGTAAACAAGCACACTATACTCGATTTTAAACACGTCTAAATATAAACAAGCTCTATACTCCCTATTCAACGTTTTAACAATCGTATTCTACATAATAACAAAACAATAATATTTTACTTTAGTCTGATGCAAAATTATCAACAAAGGAAGAAATAAAATTATATTTCCATGAATTACCAGATATGTATATATATATACTAATATATTTTTTTTAAATTTGATACTTGGGATGTTATTCCGAGCTTTTTCTTAATTGGCTCCGGTACCCCAAATTCTTATTATTTTTTTTTTTTTCACATCATCTTAAATTTTAACTTGTATTGGTAAAATAAGACTACCACCCTGGTTATTATTTTCTTTTGTGACTAACGAATAAACCCAAAATTACAGATACAATAAAGAGTCCCAGTTTATGCATAATAGTTATAGTCAGTCGCATCGGTTGTTATAAATCATCCAGTATGTCAATTTGTCATTTTTCGAATTGTTGTTGCAGAGATAAGACGCGATTAACATGTTTTCATAATTCAAAAATAGAACAACGCAATTCAAAAATCGAATAGCAGGCCTTGACCGCACCCCCCGATTGGTTCGGCTCCCGGCCAATAGGAAAGCCGCACTGCAGTCCTTGTGACCTGCGACTCCAAAACGTCTTGTCGCGAACCCCTTTTTATGACCGCATTATATATAAATTATTAATGATTAGCGAATATTTCCTTCGTAATGCCGTGAACACTAAATGATGATTATTATTAAATGTTTAAATATTTTGAATAAAAATACTTGAGTGATTTTCCACATTTTTGTTTTTATTAGTGACCGGTTTCGCCAACCTTTCACGTTGGCATTATCAAACAGAGTGAGATTTTATAATGCCAACGTGAAAGGTTGGCGAAACCGGTCACTAATAAAAACAAAAATGTGGAAAATCACTCGAGTATTTTTATTCAAAATATTAAAATGGAATTCCACCAAGTACTCTCTGTCAAAAATATTAAATTTCTTATTAAATATTTCATAAAATTTTATTTGAGTGTTATGCATTTTATATAAATATATGTTTATATTTCCAGTATATTTACTTATTCAAAAAAATCGTATTTGTATACCTTTTGGTTTTTTTATATTTTATTATATTGATTACACGAATAAAAAAAAAATATATATCGCTGGATTAGGTGATATGTATAAATTGTATCTGCTAAATGTATAGTATAAAAATACCGAATGTATTGGTCTAAAGCGGTGTACTGATTGTACTTTCTAAATAATTTATTACATATGCTAATGTGGTTTGCTTAGCCAAAAATATTTAATCTAAATTGTTTTGTATATTCTAAGTATAATAAGTGTGCTGAATTTATAGTAAAAAAAGTGTAAAACTGATGTGCTGAATACGTATAATGTTGAGTATGAATGTGCACGTATAGCCTATATTTTTGTGCTGAATGATATGCTGAATTTATACTATAAAGTGTGTAGTATAAAGCTGAATGTATTGTATACGTATACGGCATATAGTCGGCGCGTTTGTTAATTTGTGTTAAGTTGAAAGTTTGGATTCCCTGATATTGTAGGCGGTATGGTTTACGATAAAATCGTACTAAAGCACAGAAAAAGTTATAACAGACAAACACGCGATCCCAGCAGATACCGCGGCCGTTTTAAATGTCATCACGACATTGTTCATGAGATTAATCGCAACTCATATTTTATGCAATTCACCATCGCTTACAACCGACCTGCTGTGTATACGGATGATTTATATGAAACATCTAAAAAACACTAGATTTTTTTTCGTCGTTTCACATAATATATACATAATATAACTGTGTGGATATAAATGCAAATTTATTATTATTGGTACAACATTAATTCGCGTCGTTGTTGATGTATATAAATAGACATTAAATATGTTTAAATACATCGGTGCCAGTATTGGGGCCACTCCCAAATATGGCCCTTTATGAAGGAAATTATAAGAATAAACGCGGCATCACGCTCAAGAACTGAGTGTATATAATTACTATAGCAAATTTTCGAATTCATAAATGCAATGTGTGCATGGAACGGCGAGCAGAGAGGCGGCAGGGAACACGTGTTTTGAGATATTTATCAGAGTCTTCGTTCCTGGAAGTTAGGATTTCCTGGAGTTAGCAACTGTAATGCATAGCTCGATAGGTATTTGAACATTATTAAACGTTGCAGGTCGATCTGACTTCGTAGGCGGCATCGACAATGAAGCCCTGGACTTCAGCCAGCTGGAGGCTTTCATCAACTGCGAGGCCGGCGCCGGGCCCGCGGGGTACTTCGCGGCCACCCTCGCCGCCTCCGACGACCAGCAGGCCGCCAGGGCCACGCCGGGGTGAGTCCGCACTGAAAACTACCAGAACCACTGAAAACTACCAAGCCACTCAAAACTACCGGAACCACTGAAAACTACCAAACCACTGAAAACTACCAGAACCACTGAAAACTACCAAAACCACTGTAAATTACCAAGCCACTCAAAACTACCGGAACCACTGAAAACTACCAAACCACTGAAAACTACCAGAACCACTGAAAACTACCAAAACCACTGTAAATTACCAAGCCACTCAAAACTACCGGAACCACTGAAAACTACCAAACCACTGAAAACTACCAGAACCACTGAAAACGCGCTTAGGGGCGCTGACTGGGTACATCGTGATTTTGATCACCCAGTGGAGAAATGTTACAGTATATCCAAAAGGATACAATATAATCAATATTTTTGACAGAAAATACTTGGTGAATTTCACTAAAGTCACACAAGTAGTCGCACTAAAAAATAAAGCATCCAAAAATACCTTTTATCAAAAGAATATTAATTTTCAACAAAGAAAGTCAGACACACTCTTCCTGAAATTAACTAAATACTTTGAAAATAATATGTACTAAATGGGTTTTTTTTTCTTAAAGCCCAAACAACTTATTTGACTGCCTCTCATCCAATTGTTGCTTCCTGGTAGTGTGACTCTATTTTTAGTTATTTAGGCTTGAATATCTTCTGTTTGTTGATTTATAAAATTATATTCAAATGCATTTTTTACCTATAGGCACCACTTACCAGAGAGTCCCCCGGATTCTGGCTCGGAGCATCCCTACAGTCCAGCGGAGACGAAAAGCACTGCAGCTCCTGCCCCACAGCACGACTTGCAGGGCCACCTGCAGCACTCCATGATGGTGGCGACCAATCAGAGCGACCTCCGGCACCCCATATCCCCGACCCACATCCTAAACAATCCCCACACCCCCCAGCAGATCTACACCGAGTTGAAAACGAGCCCCATGCCGCACAACATGCTCCTCAACGATGGCTTCATCCAGCTGCATCATCTGGATGCGAACCAGCAGGCCGGCCTCATAGAACTTAGCAGAAACGGCAATCGGAACATGCTCAGATCGGATCTCGTGATGTACGATAATATGGTGGCACAGAACCGCCCGTTGAGTCGGCAGGAGCTGGGACAGATACGAGTGGAGCTGGAAGGAAACCTGGACAGTCCGTCCATGGTATCGCCATTGATAAACCATCAGTTGGCGGTCAACGGGAATGGCAACATGGGCCTGGGAAGTCCGGCCGAGTGTGGTGGCAATTTGGGGCAGGTCTATACAAACTTGCAGCCAGCAGCTCCGGGTCCCAAGAAGAGGAAATTGTCTCATGATTTAGTACCGCATGTCAAATGTGAACCGGGTAAGAAAAATCATCGTGGAATTCTCACTTGCTTATTGCAATTGTATATATAATACGACATGCAGGTTATGGCGGTCATTGGTAATGAACTTATTTTTTTGGGTGTTAATTCGACACTGCAGCTCCGTCATTGGAGCCAAAGAATAAAGAAATACTTTGAGATCCAGTTCCTACGTACTCTCAGGAGAAGGCACCTCTTCAGAGTTAATAACAAATCATTTTTAATCAACACTTGACATGCTTAAATATAAAAGAAAATAAGTCAAAGATGACCGTCTGCCACTCATTGTTAATAGGCAATATCAGTAAACAAATAAGTATAGCCAAATGGCTAAGAGATTACATTCATTTCGCGAGAATATTAAGAAAGCTACTTTAAAATAAAATGAGATTATAATATTTATTTCGGTCTCTTTTTGGGTTACATGAATTTGGTTGTTTGCAGCCGTAGCCCCCGAGCAGGAGATGGCGCCGCGCAGTCACCAGCCGGCGCCTCACGTGTTAGTGACGCTGGGTGGCGCGCTACCCACCGGGGAGGAGAGTGCCCTGGACCCTGCGTACCAGTGCATCCGCTTCCAGCCCTTCCAGCAGCCTGCCTGGCACACTCTCTGTGACCAGGCTCTCAAGCATCTGTAAGCAAACACACTTTATGCAATTATCATATCTGCCAAAACACAAGTGTACGTCACCGTTTGATCGATCCAGAAATTTTAAATATAATTCAAATTGATTGCGTTTATTCAATCAATAAATTATGACATAATTTCAACACATGCATTCATCCCTCAGACCTCCCCCACATTATCAAGTCGACGCTGATAAGGGATTCAACTTCTCCAACTCGGACGAGGCTTTCGTCTGCCAGAAGAAAAACCATTTCCAAGTGACGTGCCATGCGCAGTTACGCGGGGACGCGCAGTTTGTCAAAACACAGGAAGGCTTCAAAAAGATTACAAGCTTCCATCTGCACTTCTACGGTGTCAAGGTAACAATAACACTGTCTCCTCGGAATCAAATAAAAACAAGTGTCAAATAAACACTTTGATCTTAATGGACTTACAGCAAAGTCTATGAATGTATTAGGATTGATTGCTTTTGTGGCCTTCTAACGGAGCTTACTGCATAGATCAGACGTGTGGAAGAAGCGTGAGTAATACAAGTATGTAAAAGTATCCTTCAAAGAGAACTTCAAGCTGTCTCAAAGCTCCGATTTATAGGTTTCACGAGGACATCGATCAGTGGCAGCTAAGCTTTTGATCTCTCAATTAATCGATGATTATTGAATGAATTTGTATTTGAACTAATGATTGTCGTGTTATAGGTCGAGGCGCCTAACCAAACTATCAAAGTAGAGCAAAGTCAGTCCGACAGGTCCAAGAAGCCTTTCCATCCTGTTATGTAAGTATTGAATCTATTCTAGCCTCACTCGGTTCACATTATAATATCGAAATTCAGACAGATTGTAGACACTCTATCTCTGGAAAGAAACAGAAATTTTGAAATCAAACATATTTCAATTTTATTTTTTATATCTAAATTCTAATTTAGATAAATATAAATTCTTGTTATACTCATCTATTTAAAATCTAAGTATTTTTAAAAATTTTATGGTACTCACTTGTTGTTTTGATGACAAGTTGGAGTTTAGTTTGGTGAAAGTATAGTGTTAGGTTATATTTCATTCAATCACTTCTCGAGCACTCATTGGGGCGATTCTGCCGAAATGTTCAACTCTTGCATTAAATGGGATGTCCGGGCTGCACCCTAGGCTGGACCTGCAGAACGGCCAGGTGACCAAGGTCACCGTGGGCCGCTTACACTTCTCCGAGACCACCTGCAACAACATGCGCAAGAAGGGCAAGCCCAACCCTGACCAGCGCCACTTTCAGCTGGTGGTCGGCTTGCATGCGCACACCTTGGACCACCACTACCCGGTGGCCAGCCAGGCCAGCGAAAGAATCATCGTCCGGGTAGGCATACGTGTTGAACAAAATCAGATTCCAATATTCATAACTATCATATATCTTTTAACTACTTCAAGATCTCAAGAGTTTTATCATCATGTGTACCGGATTTAACATAATGAACGAACTTAAAAATATGCAAGAATACATTTACAATGAATGTGTGAATTTTCTACAGGCTTCAAACCCTGGGCAATTTGAATCCGATGTGGACTTGTGCTGGCAGCGAGGGGTGACTCCGGATAGCATATTCCATGCCGGGAGAGTTGGAGTCAATACGGACAGGCCTGATGAGACCTGCGTCATACACGGTAACCATCAACAAATAATTTTAAAAAAGCAGTATTCATGCTTACCCGTTGTATATCTTTGTTCATAATTATAATGTTTATTTCTTCTAGGTAACCTCAAAATAACCGGCCACATCGTCCAACCAAGTGACGCGAGAGCCAAGCAGAACATTCAAGAATGTGACACGGCGCAGCAACTGCGGAACGTTCAAAATATCCGGGTCGTCAGGTACTCATACTATTATAATTGTGCAGAGGAATCCTTCAAACACGCCCTGAGAGATACAAGCCCTTGAGGAACTTCACTCGTCTCAAAGCACCGGTCCATAAATCTCACAATGGGTTCAAGATCAGTCTGAGACTATATTAGAAAAAAACCCACATCTCATGCATTATTTATTTATTAGTTTATGTATTTTTTAATATAAATAATGTATTTATTGTTACAGGTACAGCTATAATCCACTGTTTGCTCTACATGCAGGAATCGGTACCGCTAATGGGGCTCCTGAGGTCCACATGGACACGGGAGTCATCGCCCAAGAGATACAAGAAATCCTGCCCGAAGCGGTGAAGGAAGCGGGAGACGTGGTGTTACCGAATGGAGACACCATCGATAATTTTCTCGTTGTCAACAAGGCAAGTTAACATTAAGATTTGATATTAAACCTATATAGATATTATAATAATAGATATATTATACAAGTTACAAATGCTTTGTCTATAAAAGTATATCTAAAATTCTGTTATCTGATCTGGCTAATAATATCAGAGTGAGTTGACTTTATTTTTTTCATCCTTTCAACAATTTAATACTAAGTGGTAATATATCTACACTATTTAATTTTAATTTTTATGTGATTTTAAACTTTCTAATATTGAAAAATAAAACTACTTTGTTTTATTTTTCCTAAAACATCTTTAAATGAGGTTTTTGTTTTCAGGAGCGAATTTTCATGGAGAACGTGGGTGCAGTCAAGGAGCTGTCCAAGATGACCGGCAATCTGGAGGATCGCATCGACCAGCTCGAGAGAATCAATCGGCGTCTATGCAAGATCAGCTCCCTCCAGCGGAGAGACAGCAACAGCACTGGTAAGAAACGGATGAAAACGTAGAGAGTATCGCCATAGTTACATTATAGAGAGACATTAAGAGATGAGCTGCCGTGAAAGCTTGACTGATGTGAGGCTTACACTGTAATTCAACACAACAAATTCAATACAACATTTTGTTTATGTGAACAAGCATAAAGTATGAAGTAATTGAGAGAATTTAAATTTTTAGTTGCCTCCCGTTTTTCAACATCCACTAACCAGTCGGGGAAATCTAACCACAGCGATGGCAACATTTCCTTTGGCCAATTCTGCGACGTTGCCAACTGTCAAATACCTCTTCCACATCACAGACAGCCATGTTGCCAGAAGCATGCCAAGCTTGCGAGTCCTCGTAATGCCAAACACACATGCGGGGAAAAGACCTCGTCAAAATATGGCAACTTTTACAATACAAACAAAATGAACGCTTGCGTCAAGTACTACACGGCAAAACACCATACGTTGACCAAAGAAATCTATGATCACCGCAGCCACAAGAATCATCTCTGCAACGGCAGCAAATTCTCACCGCTGCACAGCAAGCGAGATAAATTTAACGCAGATTATGGAAAAGAAAAAGGAAACATCTTCTTGAATTTCAAACACTGCAATGCCGATGAGAAGCGGAGAAAGGAGGACTGCTCCGTCTCTATGATGACCATTATGAAGGATGAGGAGGGTGAGAAGTGCTCAAGGTCCGTGAGCTGCGACTGGTCGAGGAAATGCGAGGATGGGATCTGTCGGAGATCAGCAAATTGCTGCAGTCGAAGCCGGAGAAGCAGCTCATCTTCCCACAAGGAGATTTGCTCCAACAAGTTTATACAAATTGTGATCTTCATGCTGGTGCTGATTATGGCTTTTTGGTATGATACTCAAATTCCTCGTAAAACCATTTCTTACTACAAACAAATCTTGCCTGTAAAAACTGCATCAATGCATTTAAAAATTATTAAAAATTCTCATTCATATTTCAGAAGATAAATGTGAAATCGTTAGGTCAGGTTAGGTTAGGTTTATTTCATATGATTTGCACATAGAACCAGCCTACGCTCAGTTTATAAATATATACAGTAATTATAAAATCTTATCAGTTATTTTAGATTAGATTATAAATATAAACTTTTTTCAGCTTGGTATCAATATCAACCCTTTACTTCATCGAACACCAAAGCCGAATATTGAAAATAGAAAAAATGAGTACGCATGACGCTGGCAGAGACAACCGGATCAAGAGCAACCTCATGAACAGGAACCGGAATTACCAGACTCACCGAGTGGACCTCAAGAACACACCCGCCGACTGGGACGTGGAGACGATGCAAGTCAACGAGATTCACGACACCGATGACTTTAGCTTCGATCCTCACGCCAGTTCACACGACGTTGACCCCAAGGTCAAGATGGCCACACACCCACCGTACTTTAAGAGTTCTCTGATTAACTTGCAGGTGATTATTTGTTCTATGCTCAGTTACAAACAATTTATGATCGTCTCTTTGTTCGGTAGTTGGTTTTCTTGTTAACTGTGACGTCCCGATTCAAATCTGGTTGTAGTAATATTGAGGACATATTGAGTTAGATTTTCCGCTTGTATGGACCACAAGCCATTGGCATCTGTGGATACATTTTAACCAGTTTCCCTAATAGATCCAACCAGGTCTGTCGAAAAAACCGGTTGTTTCATAAAAAAATACGTAGATGATTAATTTAATATCTTTGATTAAAAGTTAAAATATATATTTATATTATTTTTTTTCAGAATGAAAAATCATCAAAACTGCCTTACACGGTGAAGAACAACATGCCTTGGCCTAATAAAGATGCACCGACCACTGGGCCATCTGCTCGAAAAGGTATTAGCTCAATTTTAATTTAAATTAATTTTGAGACGATTGTACACTTCATTGCATATGTTATTTTTTTTTCTTTTAAAAGCTGTTTTCACTAGCAATGGTGTACCAGCGTCACCACTTGAATGATTCTCATTTGATTTCCACATTTAAACAAAAAATACAAACAGCCAAATGGCTAGGAGATTATGATCATTTTTCACAGTCTACAAAAGGCCTAGTTTCAGCCGGAGACTTCATTAACCATGATTCTTAATCTCTTTTCCAGTTAATTCACACAGAAGTAGAGATTCAAACCGTGCCATAGCTTTGGACAATTTCAAGCAAGAAAGCCTCCCGAATGAGGAGTACAGTACAGAGCGCTTCAACCATCCAGTCGGCCAATCCCCCGGGGAACACGGCAGCAACACCAAGACGGTCGATCCAATCGGCAAACCTGCTTCCTGTCAAACTGGGGAGACGCACAACGACGACGGTGTTGCCTTTATCAACATTCACGATTGCCAGGTTAATATCTTCAAAAGTACTTAACATATTTGTCAATTCGATTGATTACAAACATAAACAAGGTGGATTTATTTAATATTAAAAATTAACCATTTGCTATCTCAAAACACTTCAAATGTCTTCCTAAAATCAATTTTGTGGAAAGTCTTTATATATTTTAATGTTATTGTGGAATCCTACTTTAAGTACTTTCTGCCTAACATACTAACCATTTTAGAGACTTTCTTAAAAGTTGAATCCTAAGTTTTTCACTAATTGCTTTTACAAATCTTATTTCTTCTTACATGCTTTCATTAGTTCATGGATTTTAACGCTTGGAGTCATGGCAAGGTAATGTAAAATATTTTTTAATGGATTTACCAAAATAACATTGCAAATACTGTAGAAACAGATTGTCTATCGGAGTACGTCTAAAATGTTGCTATCTGATCAATTATTTCAGAATCATAGTTTTGACGGTTGGATTTTCTTTGTGTAATCATTAATGTATTTTTTTTAGGTATTCTGCTGCCCCAGTTCCACATCCGTATCAGAGATCGCTCATGAGGATCTTGACTCTTCGGAGGAAGTCGAAACTCCTGTTAAACCCAAGATCGCCGATAATCAAAATATATCCCTGCTGATTACGAAAACGGAGTTAAAAAAACAAGAAGAACCTCTTAAATCGCCTAAATTAGGTCCGGAGACACCGAAAAATTCAAAAAACATTCACAAGCTCCATTTTATTTCGCCTCCAGTCGACCAAGTAGAGCCAAGAAAAGACGAGAGTGCAGACTCAAAAGAACTGAACAATGTTCTACCCAATAGCAACCCCGAAGAAAGAGGTGCCAAAAATAACAAAATGACCGCCCTGCCGCAAGCAGCCAGTCGCCACCTGACGGCTGTTAACCTGACAACTGCGAGACTAATAAACACTTCGGAGAACGTCGAAAAGGATCTCAACAAGGATAGTCTAGAATTGGAGCTGGTCAAGAACATGCTTCCGAAGCATAACTTCACTTATTTGAACGAGAATGGAGCCAAGAAGTTCACGCTAAACGTCTCCAAGGTTCCCATGCATGCGTTCGAGAGCGGAAGCAAGAAGAGTGTAGAGAAGCATGTGGTTGATGGAGATTCGAAAGAGAATAGAACTGTAGATATGGATAAGAGAATCAAACGAGAGACAATTAATGCCAAACTGGATAAAACGGACAATGCTGAATTCCAAGACCCTGACGACGGTAAAGAATAATAATTTTTTTATAATAATTAATATCCATGTAATTAAGGTTGGCGCTCATAAGCAGCAAACTCCATGTAGTGTATTTTTAAGGATTTTAGTTTATCAATGGTACCGATGACCTTAAGAGGATATCAAATGTTGCACTTATGCCTCCCACTAGACCTGGTTGCGTAGATCAGATGAGTACAGATAGTGTAGTCTGGACTTCACGCCAGATCCTTCAAACACACCCTGGGAGTTGCAAATTACAATGATTGATATTTCACATTTATTTAAATTTCTTACCAAAACCTGCAAACAAATAATTTTTTAACGGTGCCTTTATATTTGCTTTCAGAATCGTGTGATCAAATAGATCTTTACATCCGTGGAAACGATTTCAATGTCAGTCTCGGAAACGACATCTTTTGCAACAGTGACGTATCCTTACTGAATGTCACCTACCACGTGCCCATGTCCAAGTACATGTCGGACAGGGCTCTCATCCTGACCTTTGTGTGAGTACTGATGCATATGATACGTCAGCACCAGCAGTAGAATCATCGTCGGCATCCTTAGCGCTACAACCTACAAATAAAGGAATGACAATAAACTACCTACTAACAAGGCAATCAATTCTTGCAAATTTCTATATAGGCTGTCAATTAACATGATGCAAAGATGATAAAGAGAATGTGTCAATTTGAACAAAATACAACATTTTGCAATCTTGTTTGGTTATACAATTATTATATTAAAAAAATTATGACAAATTATCATTTCGTGTAGTAGGTATTCAACATATTATTTTCTTAATCAATATATTTTTATACTATTTCAACATTACCTAGTACGAGGCCTTTTCATAGGTTCATTCTTCTCCGAGAATGTCTCCGGCGACCCCGTTATTATCTTGTCTAATTGCGGTATTTCTTGGTGAAGAAAAGTCTGATCTTACTGACAATATGTATTGCCACAAAATGATGCTTAGACATGATAAATATGGAAGTAAGACATGTTTTTGAATTCAGTTAATATTGTCTGTTTGAGATGAAGGCATTATATTTTCAGATCTTCTCAAACCAAAAATTTCATCCACTGCAAAACATTCCACACGCAATACGCCACCAGCGAAGATTGCCACTCCGACGCGGACTCCGCTCCGGAGAAAACGACTCCCACTCTGAATCCCGGAGAAGTGAGGACCTCTGCAAACGATTCGAGCTTTGAAATTGATGTCACCAACGTGATAAGCAAACGTCTGATGTTTCGTGCCGCGATGACCGACATGGGCAAGGTAAGAGACTTTATTCTGTTCTCAAAACAGTTATCAAGAAATTACCTCGGAGTTCAATGCTACATAGTTGAGGTTTGCTTCTAGCAATGCCTTGCGGTCTCATACTAGATATAACTGCGTCGAGCAGACGAGATGTTTTGAACCAGGACTGGGACTATCTTCAGGTGCTTGCAAGTACACCTAAGACAGTTTCATATTAAATATAAATTTTGTCAATGCCAATGAGTTTTAAATAATAATATGTGCCTTTTATTTTATTTCAGAACATCTGTGACTTGCTCACCAACAGTCTAGGAGACTACCTCGAATACACCGTCTACTTATACAGACACTGCGAACTGTGAACACGTACAAAAAAAAAACTAAGCCAAGCATAAAACGTACCTTAAAAATAAAACACCTGCACAAAAAAGCCGTAGATCTAGCGTTTAAACTGAAACGCCCACTGCAAGTATTTATTACGATTTCACGCTAATTAACATAGAAATTAAATTCCAATGTATATATATCAAATATATATCACTCCAATAGCGATCGATATAAATGTTGATAAATACATACATTTAGATAACTTCTATGGACACTAATAGTATTGTTAAGAAAAATTTTCATGACATTTTTATTTTCATCCATTAGAATATATTTTTTTATTAAAAACATGTGAAGCAATATTCTAAACTGTTAATGTAAAATCTGTCCATATTTGTCTATATGTAAAAGTATTGACAGTCTCCCCATGTGAAAGACATAAAAGTTGTATTGAAAATCAAATTATCATAACAACGCTAAAACGATGAAGAGTAATTGTCAATTTGGTCAGATTCGTTGCGTGAAATATTATTACCTAACGGGTAACAGAATTTTAAGTTAAGAAACAAACCACTGTTATTATATTGCGACGGATAATGATATTCGTTTATTTATCTTACGAAGCCGTTGAATTCCAACCGAAAGCTCTCGAAGGAATCGGTTGATCATTCAAGACGTTTAAATTTTTCAGATTTATTTAATTTTTTCATGTTTATAAACTTGGCTTGTGGAAAGATTGATGTTTCTTAGCACGGTAAAATATTTTAATAATTTATTCTTGCAAATCCGAAACGCAGCAGATTTTATGAGTAGGCAATGCCATTTGTGGGATTTTTTTTGTAACAGGTGGTCGATTTGACGTAAAAACAAATGTAATGTAATTTATAGTTATCATTGAACTCTTAGTGTAAGAATTAAACTTATGTTTACTAATTTGCAATGTTGGTTCACTAATGGTCATTCGAAAACCACAGTTAAACTTGGATATTTTGATCACGCCAGGTTAGCGTTAGATACAAAGATTTCAGGTTTTCGATTGGTCCGCTCTTTTCGAAAGCATAATCTATTTAAAAAATGTTTTTTTAGATGATGATAAGTAAAAAAAATCATCATTGGAGTATTGGGTACGTGAATTTTATTTTAAATTGGGCGGTGAGTGTAAATATACGTATATTATTTATATATTCACAAATCTATCTTATTTGTATATATATATAAGTATAAAGGTAATGTGTATATTTATTTATTTTCTCTCTGGATTAGTTATAAAAAAAAATTTCATGAATCAATTGATATTCAAAAATATATATTTTAATTATCATTAACCCTTTATAGGACAGATTTTTTCTAAATATTTTAGATCCCTTTCATATTAGCAATGGAAAAAAAAATAAGTGTGTATTAAGATAAATAATATGCACACATTGTTTAGAAACCTTGAAGCAATCAGGGTAAATTGATAAATAGATGAATGTATTGTGTGATATTATGTTCAAAGCTGAAAAACGCTTGTCTTATGAAGGGTTGATCAATACAGATGGAAGCATCCATTTTTATTGTTTGTTCAAAAAATACACACGTAGTCCGTAATATAAAATAGAAATATAACACACGCTCAACATCAATGTATGGATTGAATTATATGTACATAGGTATAGATATACATATCAGTGGCGTGCGGTCCATACAAGCTATAAAGCACTGCTTTTTCTGAGATATATGTATAAATACAAATTTTAGCGATTTTGTACAAATTTTTAATATAAATTTACGCTAAAATGGTATAAAATACACTCACGGTGATATTTTTCATGATATTCATTAAATAATAAGTTATTTGCATGATTTATTAGGCTTATTTTTATTCAGTGAGCTATCACTAATTTTGGACTCACCGAGCGCCACTGATATTTATTACGTCTTGATTAATTTTTAAACTTTTCAACTCTGAATACAATAGGCATGACGAAAGATTTTCAAATCCTCTTCCATAATGGGGGTACACGTTTACTATTTACGAAAAAAACTTTATTTCGGTAAAAAACTAGAGTTTAACGATGTTTAAAGCCATTTTTATAATATTTTTTCAAAAGTGCGCGAAAACGCGACATCGCGAGGCGTGACGTCATCGCGTCCGCTCTGACGTCATTAACTAACATTTCAACTGGCGTGTCATTGTGTTTGCATTGAAAACCATAGACCAATTTGAATACCATAGAGTTGTTTACGGTGGTATGACGTCATGCGCTGTGATTGGTGTTTCAGTCAAAATGGCCGATTGCAGTATTTTAACCTTTTAATTTGTTGAAAATCTTATTAATCTTAGATTTTTAAATAAAACTAAATCAGTTTTTTAAATCCTTTTAATATGTATTTTCCCTTAAAATAATTATTTCTTTGATTCTTTGATACTGTCGTCATGCCTATTGTTAGATTTACTAACGCAGGTTTTATTTATATGTATTACAAACCTTATTAAAGTCGTAAAAATGCAATTGGAATTTGGTGCATATTTTTTTAAATTCACAAATTTTTTTTCCATCGACGTGCATCATTTTTTTAAATTTTCCGTATGTTACTAGAAAATAGTCAATATATTAGGCACCGTGTAGGAAACTATGTGAAACCTGCTTAAGGATTTAATTTACACAAACCGAGCGAAATCACAACTAGCGTGTAAGCCAAGATGTCGAATTTGACATCCAAATGATACTAATAATATACAAATTGTAAGAATTTAGAGATCTTAACTGTACCTGTGTAGTTATTGTTACTTTTTTTATTTGTTTTTATTAAAATTGATAAGAGTTAAAGATCAATTCACTTCACGTCTACTTATATAACAACATAAGATATTAGTGGAGTTGATATAATTAAAGATATTTTTAGTCTTTGTATATAAATATATTCACGCTGCGCTAAACGCAAATATCCTACCTTGCCTTTAATTCCAGCTACGGATATTTGTTTGAAAGTATACGTATTTATCGGCATGTCAGATATCTAATTGCAAATATGAGGCATCGTCCGGTGCAAATGCTGGAAACCTCTGCTAGGCGTGGGTCGCCTGGATTGCACGCACGGGAAAAAAATATTCATTCAATTGCAGCTCCGTAAGCTTGTCTTGTCAAAAGAAAGTTTTCTACATCTCGATGTCGATGTTTATATTACACTTATTATATGGTCAGAGTGTTTTTAAACATTCATTGCATTGTATTTTTAAGTAATCGATTCACACGTGAACTAATAAAAGAGTATCCAAAACAAAATGTGGAGGTGTTGGTTCAAATCCCCCAGTACCTTGAAAATATACATTCGTATCAATCATATTTATAAACGAATCATAATCTTTAAATTTTGACTTTATTTTTAGCAGCAAAATCAAAAAAATGGTGAGATATAAGTATTTAGTAAAGTGCTTTAGTAATTATGTTTTTTATTGTCACATCAAGAATATTAAATAGAAAACGAAAAAAAAAAAAAAAAAAAAAAAAAAAAAAAACACAAGTGAGATTAAACATAGAAGATAACGTTTTTATTCAAATTTGTATTATTTAATATTTCCCTCTTGTGTTATGAAAGTATATTTCATTTTATATTTGTACAAAGATTTATATATGAATTTAGATTTAAAAAAATATGTAGCTATTAATCTGGTTTGTAGTATTTTGTAATCTAGATTAGAATAATATACACTCTAATTTATAAATGATCTGTCCCGGTAACACTTCGCACATTCCATATTAATAACGTAAGTTTAACCATTCCGAAAAATGTGCAATCCGTTAGATATGATTATTGTGATGTGAACGTTTGGTTTATTAAAGAAAAGCGTTTAAATAGCTATTTTCTCAATAATTTTTATGGATAGTGATACGTAATATAATGTATTGCTGAAATGAATGTCTGTCAATCGTGTTGGAGTATGTAGTACGCGTGTAGCGAATATAGACCCTACTGCGTGTAACTTTCTATATAATTAAGATTAACATTTGAATCTCTCTTTGTGAACAATAACACCCATCGATCAATCTAAATAATATTGAACAATACATTTTTATATAAAGATAAGCTCCTCTCATGTACGGGACTTAAAAAACAAGCAATATTTTTAATACTGCTTGACGACGTGTAAATAGTTTTTTTTTATATTCTTCTCGTTCCGATATCTAAATCTTCCTATAATTAATGCTAGTCTTAAAACAACAATATTTAAACTTTTTAGATAATTAGTACGCACCCGTGCAGATCTGACGATGTCGTCTTATTGACTATCTTGA
The DNA here is from genome assembly GCA_022113835.1 of Atopsyche davidsoni. Lineage (NCBI taxonomy): Eukaryota > Metazoa > Arthropoda > Insecta > Trichoptera > Hydrobiosidae > Atopsyche > Atopsyche davidsoni. The sequence continues at coordinate 1,605,669 of JAILWY010000028.1, forward strand.
ATCTGTGCTATATTTACAATTTATAATATATACAACATCGGGAAAGTATTCACCTCTAGATGTAATTATTTCACAAATTAGTTATTTATGTATAAAAATGCGGCCTAGATTATTAAAATTTCTTATCGGCACTAAAACATATTTTTTAATATATTATTGTACTACCTCACTTACGAAATTGTTACATTTATACTGAACTGGTTTAAAAAATAAAGATTTACTTGTCTTTTTTTGGTATCTTACAGCAGTGGCGTGCAATCCATACAAGCAAAAAAAAAATGTAAATAACTTATAAAAGTATAATAGAAATAATCAAAACTTAGTCAATATTTTTCAAATTTACTAATGCAAAATATTTTGACTTTGGGAAGCATAAAACGTACAAAAAATTAGTTTTAATGGCTTTTATAAAGAGCTCGCTACTTCTTTGCTTGCATGGATCGCACGCCACTGTCTCACTATTTCAATGTGAGACAATGGCGTGCGTCTCACGCTTGTTCATGTCTGTTAACCTTAAAATGTCTAAAACCTCTACAATCATATTGTCCATTCATTATTATCAAAATTTTCATGCATTATCAAAATAATACGATGTGGCAAACTCATTTTATCATACTTGTATTAAATATGGTGATCATTTCTAATGACGGATTTTCACTGCTTATAAGCATCAATTTTTTATTTTATTTTTGATTATTTTTATGAAATCACAAAAAAATTAAATCGAAAAAAGTTTTTGTATAGTATAAATTCTATTTGGTGTAAAATCTAGTCTTGAGCGTTACGCTACAGAAAATTTCGTTAAATACTTTGGAACCTACTAGAAACGTTAATTGAAATATGACGCAGCATAACAATGAAAGAAGTCAATTGGAAAATGCATTTTAGTGCCTTCCACGGATTCGAATCTGGTGCTCCTAGTTATTATAATTTCACACGCAGCTTTGGCCCAAAACAATAATTTATTTTAGTATTCAATCACTTACTTTTCGCATTTGCAAGTATTGACAGCACACCATTTGCTAACGATTAAAAAATATTATCACCTTTTAATTGTGGTTGGCGTGTTGGCTCAGTGGACCGTGGAGTCATAATCAAGAGGCACGCAGTTCGATCCTCGTCCTGACAGGTTTATCGCAAACTGATGCTATAGGGCTCACGCTTGCTCCAGTTTTATCAAATGATAAGCCATTTGAAACATATACCGGACGGTCGGTTAATGTTAGTTGTACCTTTAAAAGTTTAATAAAATATACGTGTATGTTGATCTGTGAGTTTGTTTCATCAATATGAAAAGTATTTCAGGCAGGGCGGAAGAGCTCTCACTGTTTTGGTAAAAGTAAATTTCATTTGGTTTTATTTATATGTAAACTTAATAACAGGCGTCCTTCACACCTCTCTTCAATTTGAAAAAACATCTTTTTTTACCAGTCTGTATACACATTTTTTAAATTTTTCATCTAATAGAAAATATATATATAGGCCCTCAATGTTCCACAATAAATATATTAGAGTCTACGATAGAGTATAGATTACTTATTATATAATAAATACAATTTTTTACATTGCAAATATTCATACATGTATAATGCAATCGGAGGGAATATGTTGTACTTAATTTTAAGTTTGAATGTATATTTTGAAATTACATTTATAAAGAAGTAAAATTAAATAAATATGTGTAGTGAAAACTTGTTTTTTATTGACGTTTTCATACATTTTTGGAATAATTGTATGATTTTTAATACAATTTTATTTTATATGTAGCGAGCATTTCAAGGTCAGAAAATCTAATCAACGTGTCCAGATCTCTAAATCCAGTTTCCAGTGAAAAATTTGAGTACATCTCAATCAGCTCCGTGACTAAACGTCGGATAAACAAATCTAGTGGTGGTCATCCAAAAAAGTGAAAACATTTATAGCCGTTTCCCAAACTTGTAAAATAAAATTTCAGATTCGATTCAAATGTCCTAAAATGAATATCTCAACTTTCTTCACATTAAAAATTCTGATCTTTTTTTTTACATTTTTATATGTGACAATAAATAAAAAAATATATATATTATTTTAAATATAACCTTACAAATTTGCACCGGATTATTTTTATAATAATTTTTTTTTTAATATTTACTTGTGTAAAAATTATTTTTTATTCATTTTTCTTTACTTGCAACATTAAAAATATTTAAAATTCTTAATTTTTGAAATTGTCGGCGTTTTGTTGAAGATCTTCGCCAAGTCGATAGTTGACAGGCAATGCTTATATTTTGGTTTAAAATATCGATATAAATAATAAACTGTGACTTGAAGTGAATAAAAATAGTGACTAATAGATTTATGTAGTATTAAAGATCGAATATTTACGTGTTGACAATGATTAATGACATATTTACAACAATTCCAACGAAATGCGACAGCCTGGACGATACGACATTGAAAGCGTGCCGTATAAAATCCCATCTCGGGGATCTGATCGCAGTTGGAGATGACAAATTTTTATATTTATTGAGCTTCACAGACACAAAAAACTTACCAAAGAAGTTGGAACAGTTAAAGAAGGCTCTATCGATGGATTTGGTGATCGGAAAGTCGAAAATTCTGACGAGTTTACAAGAAGAAATGGCGAAGTACTTCGAAGGAAAACTGAAACACTTCAGGACTCCCGTCAAATTCGTGGGAACAGACTTTCAGAAGGTACTTAATTAATTAATTTATTATCAAAAAGCTCCAGTCATGCTTAGTGAAATGAAATCAAATCGTAGGTTATTTTCCATGACACTCTTCAACATGCCATATTTCCTTTCTTCAAAGGAGGTTGGTGACTATTTAACTGTGTCTGTTCTTAGTTATCTTAGGGAGAATAGTGTAGTGGGTCCCCGGGTCCTTCTTCACCTCAGTTTTATATCCGAAGGTCTGCATATTGCTGCTGCCAAACAATGCTCTGGCATTTAGATCTGATATTTCTTTTGCATATCCATACAATGATAAATTATTTAATATTACATAAAGGCAGTTCTTGTGATGACATTCGAAAGGTCTACATATTTATATAGATTTAATCTAACCTTTTAAAAGATAATAAATCATAAAAGACATCAGAGAATCGGTATTGATTTGTTGTGGTGTCCATATGGGGAACCCAGTTTTTGCTTTACAATTAAATATCAGATGTGCTTAAATTGCCTTTCGGCATTGGATACACTTGTAAACCTAATTAAAATACTTTCTAAGCTATTCGTGCTTTTGTTTTCCAGCAATGCTGGCAGGAATTGATTCGACTTCCATACGGAGACACGCTGACTTACGGCAAAGTTGCTGAGAAGATTGGCAAGAGCTCGAGTCACTCGCGCGCTGTCGGTGCAGCCGCAGGTGCCAATCCTGTTGTTATTATTGCCGCGTGTCACAGAGTCGTGGCCTCCGATAGTAAAGGGGGCTTTTCATGTGGAATCGATCGAAAAATTTGGCTTTTGGACCATGAGATTAAATATAAATAATCTGCATTACTTGTTGAAAATGTTATAAGATCATATTTGTTTGCTACATCAAACAAACTTGCCATAATTTTTTTAAGTGTGAAATTTCACCAATTACTGTTGTACAGTAAATGTGAAATTGGAAATTTAGAAAATATTTTATAACATCGTCAGCAGCAAAGAATACTCGAGCAAATAATAATATAATTATTTTTACCGCTTATTCGATAGTTAGTATATCTGGAGGTTGTGAAACCAATGGCAAGGAATATAACCTATTATAGTGGCAAAAGATAATATCTTAGTATTTCAGCGCGCCTTCCATTTTCCATTTATTTAGTCATAAGATTTATATTATTGATCAGTTTAAAACGGCTTTAAGCACGTTAAGCAAAATTCTTGGAGCACAATGCACACCATGCACAATGGTGACTGCCAACTCGATCTCGGTCTCGTATCTTCACTTTATGCAAATCAGTACTCGTATGTCACCGAAGTATCAACAAATCCTGGCATGATGCGATGCATGCAAATAAAAAAGCTATAAGCTACAAAACAAAACTATTTTTATTCAGCCGTGGTGATGAGTTTCTTGGTATTTATAATATAAGCAATTTGAATAGAGCCTTGATTATTGAAAATACAAATATTATTTCTGTTACAAATATAGTTGGGATAATACTAAAAGTTTACAATAAATAAAAGAAACTTTTTTTTTTATAAAATATAAATATATTTTCCTTGATTTCAATCACTGAGAAAAATACAAGCATTTTACAAAAAAAACTGTAAAAAAACAAACATTACGTTTAGAAAAATCCACATCGTATTATTTTACAAAAAATGAAATAAATTAGAAAAAATCTTACTACATTGTCTATTGACTATTTCTATAAATTATTTTGTTTATGGTAAGTTATTCACAGAAAGTAAACCAAGTACAATGTATTATTTTTATATTCTTTCTTGTTGCAGTGTTATGTTAAAAATATATATTTAAACAGTGTACGAGCGAGAGTTGATATTATTTCAGCAATAAACTCAATTAAAAAAATATACAAAAGTAATAAAAAAAAAACATTGATATTTATTTTTTAATATTTTAAATTCAAATTTAATTTTTAATATTGACCAGCCTTTATACACATTAAAAAATAGAAAAATGCCAAGGAAACGAAGAATATTAGCGTATTTATGAAATCCGATGATGCATAATTTGTACAATCCTTTTCCAAAAATAATAATAATCGAAAAAAAGATAATCAAACAGAGAAAGCACTGAGATAATCTTTATTTTCTAATATCCTCGTCTACCATGACTTGACCAAATTAACTAAATAGATTGTCTATAGTTTGTTTGTTGGTAGTTTTGGACTCTGGTGTGCGAGCGCGTTGAAATTAGGAGTGCTGGCTTATGCCTTGGGCTTCTCTGTGGCCTTCTCTTCGGCTGCGGGGGTGGGGGCGGGCACCTCGGGGTACTCCAGCTTGGCTCCGTCCTCACAGGCGAACTTCGGGCAACAGCTCGGGAAGGGAGCGGTCTTGTTGGTCTTGTCTGGAAGGCAAGGATTCGTTGAAATCAGGCAAAGTAATAATGATGCGAGACAAACTTTTTAAGTATGTATGTCTTTCGGCAGGAGTTTCCGAATATTTCAGACCCGGAACTGGGGTTAATTTCATATAATAACTGATAATTATCCAATTTTATTCCATAATGTTATGTCGTCTCGGTTCTCCTTTATGGACTCAAGACAGCTACTATGCGAAGAATTTACAAGCGGCTATATAGGAGAATTCTTAAGATACCATAGGTTGACAATGCGCAATGAAAGGGAACTTAAAGAAGCGGAAGGTCTCCTATTTTTATGTGGGGCATTGGAAAAAGAAACGTGCGCCAGTGGCTGGAGATCGCAAGTGCAGTTGGATTGGTGAGACTGGCCCAAAATAGAGATATGTTCGAGGAAATGGTTATGGAAATGGATAAGTTAACAGAAGAAGATGATTTCCAAATCAGTTAAAAACTGCAATTAATATAAACATGGTATAATTGATGTCGTTATTTATTATAGCAATGGTGTGCAATAAAAAGATATATTGGCCGTCAAGAATGTGTGGGTTGCTGTTAGTATGCAACTGACTCCGACCGAAGTCATTGATAGACGAGGTCTGTATTTTGTGGCATGTTGATGTCGTCAGACTGGAGATCATTATGGCACAACGTCTAATTACTGCGGGTCACATTGCATATGCCCAGTGTCAAATAGCTTGTGATGTAAAGAGTCTTGGAACAGATTTGTGTCCTGCGGGGGTGGCTCACCAGTGTCCAGCTTGCACTTGGGGTTGGCGAGGGGCAGGGGCCCGCAGTCCTCGACCAGCTCCAGCAGGCGGGGCGGCTGGTCCTCGGACACCACGCACGTGGAGCGCCCGCAGAAGGGGGCCAGCTCCCACGTGCGGCCCGGCTCCACCGTGGCGCAGCGCGTGGACGCGAAGCACATCCCGGGGAAGTCTGAAACGACGAGGTTGCACGTTGAATCAAACTGAACAATAATCCTATCAATCATCCCTGAAGATGTCTGAATTCTCAGAGCGCTGCAAACCGCGCTCGTGGCGCTCGAGAGACAGGGCTCTTAATGATTTTAACAGCAGGCTGCCGCGGCGAGAAAGTGGGTTACAGAGCCAGTCGCTGCTGTCTGACTGCGCCGGAGTTTCCCCATCCCGTCATGGCGACCATGGATCACAGCCGACCATATATTTACACAGTAATTCAGCGAGCAAGACTGCTTGCCTTGATTTTCGACCGACTGGCTGAAACACCTTCTCACTTGCCTTCTTTGTACACGCGTAAATGCAAAAAAATCAAGCAAGCGAGCGGTTGACATAATAACCTGACCTAGCCGCTAGACTGCAAACAAAGTGACACACCGCTCCGGCTCGTGTCGAGTGCTTCTTGTCAGTTGTGAAACGCTCAGCGGGAGTTGACAGTGGGACGGGCATTGTCCAAGCCCACAATGGAGCCGCCGGAACAAAGCCTCCGTGTTTATTCATGAAACAGAGCCCCGAGCGTTGTCGAAAATTGGTTTCCGCCATTCTCATGAAAATTCAGGCGCGGATATATATATTTTTTTTTTTTTTTTCAATGCGTTGACCTTTTGCATAATAAATACCTTTTGTGCTTTCCACGCTGATTTGATCTGTTTTGAATTATTCAGTGTTTGTTTCACACTCGGGCGAAAAATAAAAAAAATGCTCACATACATTGTAAATAATTTTTCTAGGTTGAAGACTGCAAAGTAGTTTTGCTATAAGTGCATATTTCATGTATATTTAAGTGTACCCAAAAGTTCGTTCGTTTTTTTTTAAAATGATTTTATTTCTTGTGCGAACACTCGCCTTATCTCCATATACATCGCAAAGGTTTTTTTTAAGTTTTTTTTTTTATGAAACTCATACAACATCAAACAACGCAAAAAACGTTTGGATGGAAATTCTTCAGTCCTTGTAAAAAAATGTGATTTAATATGTAGACTAGGCCGCGTTGGCAAACAATAATACAAAAGAAAACTGTACAGCTCAAAACGGAGTGCACACCGCCTATACCAAAACGACCAAACTTTATGGTACACCTAATAAAATGATAAGAATGCACAGTGAATTATTTACAGTCTTTGAGTAACGGTCATGCTGTGATTATTTTATTAGTTTCGTATATTTGATCGTTGGATAATCGTAACTGCATTCACTAACACACGGTGAATTGTTTAAACGCTTCCGTGTTTTTGATAGTTGAATGGTAGCCAAGTAAAGCCTTGAATAATTTAACTATGATGACTTAGGAAGCCTAAAAGTTTCGCAGTAATTGTTTCAATAGTTTCAGGAAGTTTCAGTTGCAGGAATATACAGTGAATTATCGTAACTGAAATTTGTGTCAATGGACGTAACAGGAAGTAGTCAAACGACGATGAGTTGCATAAACGGTTTCGTATCTTCAATCGTTGTTGGTTGTGAGAGCTCGAATAGTTTGGAGTCTTCGGTGGTGGAATGGTGGCCAAGTCGAGTCCCGAGTGGCTGTGATGGCTTTAGGAAGTTGGGGTGAGCTGATGACGGAGTCACGCGACGGCATTCCCAGGCGCGACTAGTGGTCGGCCTCGTTGCCAGTGTTAAGCCAGTTTTTTCTCGACCCGGCTTTATTCCTACTGGTTTATGAAAGTGAACGTACCGGGCTCATTTGCATACGAGCATTATGCATGCAGCTTGCTCTCCAGACCGGATCAGAGACGAATCACAACCTTATAAACAAATATTTGTAATTCAAAGGCATCGCGTGTAACAAAACAAAAAAAAAAAAAAAAAACAAACAACCATTTTCAGGTGTTTTACAAAACGTCAATTTTTAAAACTGCGTTAAACTTTGTACCAAGGACTTTGGGGCTAAGTAAGGTTAGGTTAGGATACTCTCCAGACCGAATTAGAATCATAGAAACAAATATTTATAATTCAAAGGTATCGCGTGCAACAAAAAAAATACACTTTCAGGTATTTCACAAAACTTATTCGACAGTCAATTTTTAAAATTGTGTTAATCTTTGTACGTATATATTTTTATATAATTATACAGTTTGCTTACATTATAGACAGACAGAATGATGTAAAGGTAAGTAAGGTTAGGTTAAGGTACTCTCCAGACTGAATCACAGACGAATAACAATTTTATAAACAAATCTTTGTATTTCAAAGCTATCGCGTGTAACAATTTATTTTTGCATTAATATAAGGAAGTTCCATCTAATTAATAACGACAAAAGCAAACAATAAACCGACTGCTTGCCAGCCATTACGGTTATTCAACGGTGATTCCCGAATTTCGTAAAACGATCTACGCAACACCAGCGAAGCCTTAAGCTGCCTGCACACGCTACAACATTATACACTGGATGTGCTCCAGTGCGAATAGGCAGCATCGACGTTTGTCTCTGCTCTGCTAGGATGTGGTGCATCCAGGATCTCCAGAACTCCAGGCTCAGGTGTTACCATCAAATTATTACTTTGTGGTTACACTGTAGGTGACATAAGGAGTGGGAGAGGCTGCAGCCTGAGTCCATATATATATATATATATAATTTCTGCTTCTCATATTTATCTGCACATGTAAAGCCTCAAATACACGGTGATTCATTATTATTAAATTATTTACAGATTTTTTTTATTGTTTCCTCGTACGTTTCCTGTGAGCCTGTGCTTTGTTTTCACAAGGTCGCAATGTTTTTTTTAAATTTTATAATTTTAGATTTTAATGTAAACAAGCCCGCTTGTGTTAAATCGAATTGATTAACGACTCCGTGACTAATTGCCGCCGCGTCCAGTGAATGTCCAGCCGTGTGGCTCGCCCGGCCGTCACACCGGCGTGTCGTCACGCTCGCAGTCACACAAAAACGAGAGCGAATACTAGTTTTTTTTTTTTTTTTTAAACAAATATACAATTATTTGGGTAAGGCTGGGTGACGTCACCGTTTAACCTTGCGCGCGAAGGAAAACTGACCCTGGTGGGTAATTCAAACACACGTGTGCTCTGGCCGCCACTTTGTTGCTGACTGGTGGCCAAATACCTTTATTTTGCCTCAAAGAATTTTCCGTGCCTCAGCTAGAGAGGCAACGCAAGTCTGTAAATCGAAATGTATCGTATCACTGCTTTGTACACGTTTTGCTAGATATGCAAATACAATGTAATGACGGCGTTAGTGTTTTCGCTGTGTAGCGAGTCAGAAGTCACGACTACCGGAAAATTTAAAAAAAGTCGTAAAACTCACAGGTTTTCAGGTCATTTAACTTTCAAGTTTTTTATATTAAAAATGCCCAAATCAATTCAACCCTCCATTATTATATAATCCTTTCCTTCCAAAACTCTGATACTCCTTCAGCAAGAGCCTTTCTTACATCGACAAGGTACTTTCAAGTCCACTGCTCCGTTACCGATCCTTTATGCTCAGGGCGCAGAATGGCAGCCAGGTTTATTTATGTATTTCTATCCCCTTCACTATTTTTTTTCCTTCATCCTGGGGAGAGGCACCCGATGAAGAAAAATATGTCATACGACGATATGAACAAACACCCCTGCGGCTTTATAAACGAACGTGAATTTTAATCGTTTTACGCAGGTCTAGAACCGATGTATTTAGTTTTTTTTTTTTTTTGTCGTGTGTTTAGTTTAATTCGACTTCCGCTCCGACCCTGGTGGGCAGGAAGAACCGATCGTAACCCATTAGGTGTATTATCACACTGTGCTCGTAACAAACCAGACACGATCGGTTGCGAAAGACACTCCGCCAAGATTCGTCATGCTGCAGACGTCAAGTGACTCCGCGTTTCGTGTGCCATTAAAATTACACAATGGACGTATTATACAAAGCACCCCGACCGGCTAATCGTCCGGCTCTATATGGCATGGGTTTTCGAAAAAAAAATAACCACACCACGAACGGCAGGCTCTGGATTGATTGCTCGTTGAATGTAAATGTGGTGATTTTTATTGGTGACCGGTTTTGCATATCTTTCACGTTGGCAAACTTAAACTGAGTCAAAAATATTGATTATTTATCATTCTTATGGCTATGGTCGTAACATGGTGTGTGGCTTACAAGGTGTGTGGGTTAAGTGGTAAGCGTGCGTGTATTTCTTTATTTTTCATCGTTATTTTTCAAAAATGGTTTAATTTAATATTTATATAAATATCTCTGAATACATTGTCAAGACACTGGGAATTTGTGTGCAAGCGCTTTTGCCTTCCAACTGAGTCTAAATAATTCTTTGTTGGGCCATCCACGTGTTGTTTTAATATGGAGAGACAAATGAAATTTAATTAACAGATATATTTATATATATATATATATATATATATATATATATATATATATATATATATATATGTGTGTGTGTGTGTGTGTGTTATTTCGAGATCGCTTCTCGGCGTTCGTTGTTTTGTGGAGCGAGGTATGACTAAAGGCGAGTTGCTCCATGGTTTTTATCGGCGTTTGTGGGTAGGTATACTCAATTCCACCAGATTTGGCTCGCGTGAAAGGAACAGGTTTTCGAGACCTGGTTTCTGAGAAAACAGCTGCTTCTGAGAAACACAAATCGAATAAAGCGTGCGTCCCGTAAACACAAATATTTTTTTATTAATAATATATAAAAAAATATATATATTTCATTGAATTTACGCGCAGGTGTAAAATATTATTTAGAAAATTGCATATAAGAATTAATTCATAACTTTTTATTATTTCATTTTAAATTAAAGCGATCAAAGACACATGGGGCTATTTTTGGATTTAACAGTACAAAATATATATTTTTTTAATAGTACAAAAATATCTGACGAAGCCCTCAGAAGGCGAAAACGTTATTAATAAATATGGAGTTTTACAAACTACACCGCTATGACGTGGGTTTGAAATCAAAACGCTCCAACGATAAAAACTGACCTATCAGACAACAGCATTTTAGAATCACTACCGCACGGAATTTTTAATTGCGGCGTTCGCAAATATCGAATCTGGACATAATGTCGACGAACTTTGGCCTCTATTTCCGCCCACTCGAGTGCACAATTTCCGTTACCAGACTACAGCCTGTTTCGAAATTATATACCTTGTTGTATTTTACTGTTTCTCGTCATATTTTACAGTTTTGGGAGCAAAGAACGCGTATAGACCCGGTGTGCTATGAAACGACGATAAATATTGAAAAATTGAATCGTTACATGCAACTGTAGCACTGATGTACGCAGTCTAAAGTGTGATCGATTATCTAAATATATAACTTTAAAACTGTAATTTAAATGACATATTAGTAAGAATTTGTATGTTTTATATATATTTATTATTAAATCTGTTATAGGTATATTTTCAGGTTTCCTGTTTACATACAAGTTTTCAGGTTTTTCAGCTGTGTTTTTTCGGCAAGTCGCCCCCAAAATAAAAACCTAGTATTTTATAATGATTAATTTATATTTTAGAACCGTTTTTGTCAGAATCACTAGAGGCTGTGTTTTTTTTTTTTTCAGTTTTTATTCAGTTTCAGGTAGATGCAGCGCAGAGAAATCGAGACTCGGGCCGTATGTATGTAAGCCTCAGAGATTCCACTGTGTCGTGAGTTAACTTTCAAAATCGTGAGTGCAGTCAGTTCAGGCCTGATTGTATGCAAGTACTTTTCAATATTACAGCGTCCTTATTTATCGCGCTATCAATCTTTATGACTTTTATTACTTTATCTAAACCTCCCCGCTCTCCCCGTTCTGTTGCTTGTGCCTCACATCTAAACGCCACATTTAGATCTGAAGATCAGGAAAGGATTATATAATGATGCTATTGGGCAGCAGCAATATAAAAACTGCAGTGTAGAAGGTCCCGGGGACCAACTATCATAAACACTGGCTCAGCATGAGTATATGCTCAGTGAAATAGTCGCCAACCTCCTCTGAGGAGAGGCACTCGACGGAGAAGATCTAAATTTCACCACGCGTTTAAAAACTCCACAGCGCCACCGAGAAGCAATTGCACGTACAAATAACGCATAAAATGCTGCTTTACGATAGGTCAGAAATTTTTACAATTTATTCATTGTATATTTACGCCTTTTTACAGCTCTTTCGCAAAGTAAACACGTCACATGTCGAGGGAGCGTCCACCTCGGGTTCACGAGTCTCACCTTTCCTCGCAGGTAAAACCGGTCTTGATCAACCGACGCCCGCAAGGACCACGAGGACTTTTTTGGGCGGAGAAAGCAAGCCGCGTTGTGAAAGTCCCAGACGAAAAACCATAACGCCGAGGCACATTTGCATCCACATAAAACCGCCATTAACCGCACAAAGCATGGAGAGCTAAAGGCCATAAATTAAGCATTCAGTTTTTTTTGCATACACATTGTGCAATCGCCACCATCAAAAGCTGGACTTTCACTGAGGATGTTGGCCAATTGGATATATCGCCGAGTTTTAAGATTTCTGCATACCAGTGGCGTGCAGTTTATCAATATTTTTGAGTAAAATACTTGAGTGATTTTTTACATATTTGTGACACGTTGGCATTATCAAACAGAGTCGATAATGTCTAATAAAAACTCTGTTTGATAATGCCGACGTGAAACGTTGGCGAAACCGGTCACAATTATCTGGAAAATCGCTCAAGTATTTTACTCAAAAATATTTAAATGGAATTCCACCAAGTACTCTCTGTCAAAAATATTGAATTTCTGTGCAATTTGTTCTTAAAAATATTTCATTATCATCACAATTTTATGAACACATATCGACTGAATTCTGAAGTCTAACTATCTGCCCTAGAAAAAAATAAAAAATAATAATATCTATTGTATACTTCAAAACGTTTCATCGATTAAATAAAATTCCACTGTATTGTGAACAATACCCCAAATTTTTTTTTTCAAAGTGAACAATTTACATCCCTTATGCATAAAGCATTACTGTATAATCGGCCGTTTTAATCAATATTGATTTCTATGGCACAGTTTTTAGGCACAAAGCATAGGTTTAATGGGGTGGGTATTTATATATAAATATATAATATATCTACATATTAAAATTTAAAAAAAACATGATCTATATAATTTTTTTCAATGAAATTGTGAATCGTATACTTAAATACTGTAAAAACAATAATCTTGTAAGGGTGAAAAATGCAGATTGTTTTATACGTATAGGGGTTGTCTTTTATATAGAAATTTATATTTATTTTCATGATAAATATGATAACTTAAAAAAAAAAACTCGATCAAAGTATACTTTCAGCCAATTTACAAATAAAGCCATTTTCATGACGCGCTTGTATTTTTAATAAAATGATATGTAATATTTATGTAAAAATGCCTTTACATCTGTATGGTAACAATAAAAAAAACATGTGCGGCGAACAGTTTGTAGATTGCGATAATACCTTTTGTAAACAAATATTCCACCAAATGATTTCACAGCTTCCCAAGTGTTTGTACAAAATATTTAATAGCGGTCACCCATTAGTTTTGATTTGAAATATATTTGTTAATATATATATGTATACGTTTTTTTTTTTGTTGGTATTAATAATATTTTAAATTCGCCCCTAATAAAAATAAAGCACTTACAAGTCATTCGTACATACAACTAGAACAAGTCTAAACCCATCAAAATAATTATTGCTTTCGATTAGGTTATAGGGTGAATGAAAGTTATATATTATTATTTATATAATATTATATTTATGTAATATTATATATATAATATATATATATATATATATATATATATATATATCCGCCTCTGGCATTCGTATAATGTTGTGTAATACCGGGAGATGTTTGTCTCGTTTTTTTAATGTTATTTTTTATCCTCGCTGACTCAATGGGTAAATCCGTTTACTAAATATGTGGCTTTGACATGCAAAGTGAACAAGTTTGCTCAAATGTCACACCTGTGGAAAGGTGACTCGGTTGACAGTTCAAATCCTGGTCGAGCATAATAATAAGCTACAGTGTTTTGTTGAGATTTAAAAATTCATACACCACTGTACGAAAAGCGATGAATCTACAACTTCATCCTTCTGTACTATAAATTACAGGGTAGCTAAAAAAGAGGCAGCCGGGTAGATTGATACAAAGAAATTTAAACAAAATTAAAATATAAACTGATTAATCAATTTCACGGATTCAGACTTTGGTCTGTATATTTGCTACACAGTGTGACCAAAAAAACATGGAAATTCAATAATGCGTGTTTCTAAAATAGCTTTTTATGACATTCGAGGCAAAAAATCTACATGTTATGGCAAATAATACCAATTGCGTGCTCAGTGAAATAATTTTTATGCATGCATAGCATGAACCTGCGTGGCTGGAAGGTGAAGGCATCAGCTCGAATACCTGTGATGTTGTATTCCAATGTCTTTAGTTTTTACGTTGACAATCAAAATTTCGATGTGATCAAAGGTAATGAATAAAATCTATACAACAACTAGAAAAGATAGTCTTTTTATAGGTACCATTACAAACTGGTTTAATTTTGAATACTCCATATTAAAACAAGCAATAATTAATGACAAATGGATATAAAAATAAGATCATATATGTTTGTGAGTGTATCACAAAAATGTTACGTATAAGCAATAAACCATAATATTTATTGCATTTTTCAATATTATTTAAAATGTCACTACACTTGTAGTGCTATTTTTATAATATTTTTTACGTAATCAGTAATTTTCGCGATTAATTGTGTTAGTTGATAAAAACGGCTTGCTTTGATTCCGGACTCGCCGCACGCCACGGCCGGTCGTATCAGGAGAACGGATGCAATTTTCAAGGCATTCTGCTATTGCAAAAAATCACATTGCATGCTTAATATACTGCGAAGCGAGAATTGTATCTTGAATTGGCACGCCATTAAATATAAAACGGTAAAAAAAAAATAACAATTATATTCATGATTAATTATCAACAGAAATAACTTTTTTTGTAGAGTCAGTTTGAATAAACAAAAAAAAGACAGTAAACAAACAATGGAGTCGTTCATTACAAAGGCAACACCTTTGACATTAAAAAAATAAAAAATATTCAAAAAAAATTCAATGAAACTTAAGCAGACTCACATTAATTATATTAAACCATAAATTGTGAAAAAAAAAAATATTTTCAATTTTTATTGCATTAATTATGTACTAAAATTATTAATTGAGTACTAAAAAAATTAAATAGAAATTAATTTCGTTTTTTTTTTAATTTCAAATAATTTTTTAAAAAAGTTTTAAATTAAACATAAAAAATAGCCATGTTTATTGAAAAATAAAAATTACTGTGTTCTTGGAAAAAATCATTGAATCCTACGCCAGCGTCATTAGTTTTTATTATGATTTATACAAAATTTAATATTCAATAACAAAATATATTTAAATTGCTTTTGTTAGTCATAATTAATAAACTGGAGTGAATACAAACACGGCAAGAATATTAAAAGATTTTTATTAATCACATGTTTTAATTTAAAATCAACACCTGTTTTGCTGTTGAAAAATAAAAGTATATTTTGATGATTAATAAAACAATTATAAATAGAAAGTTAATTTTATGAATATTCATATCTGCGTGTAACTGTTAAATGTTTCCTCGTCGCAAATACTACTAAAAAAATTTAAATAGTAACTAAGGCATTTTTTTAATATCTAGAATAATTTAAAAAAAAATTATAATTGATATAACGATATTTCTATTTTTTTACCAATCACGCGATGAATTTTTTTTCTTACCTATAAGCACATACTTTAATTTATATGCAATATATATTTTTATGAATTCTATTAATTCACGAGGTTGAAACAATAAAAACAAATAATTATCACAGTAAAACAACATTACTATACTTTTATAGCAAACGAAACACGCGATGAGTTTTTACTCTTACCAGTAATCACGCCGTCTTTTCTACGACTTATTTTTATAATTACTAGACTTTTTTGGCTTTGAATATCTAAAATCGATATTTCTACGAAAACATTTCGATTTACCAAACAAATTTCAACACAACAAAGAATATATATAAAAAAAATTGCGAATCACGCGATGAATTTTTATACCATTCAGCACATCCGCTGTACGCATTCTAACGACAAAACTTACACACAATCGATATTCCTACGAACTCTATTCAATTTACAAGTTTCGTAGATATTCAGTCGCACCTTTTCCACGAAAATTTTTTACGAATCACGCGATGAGTTTTTGCCTGTCATTTTGAGGTTAAAAATCGTCGAAATCTGAATTCAGCAGTTTCGAAGGTATACTGTCGTAACAATTCGCGTCTGTGTGGGGCAAAAGCTGGTTTTTATTATTTTGGGGCATTTTGAGGTTAGAGGAGTCAACAAAGGCCGACGGTTTGTGTGGATAATCAATATTTTCGACTGCGAGTACTTGGTGTGATTTATGTGATTTATATATTTTAGGTGAAACCGGTCACCGATTTTTTATGTTTTTTTCAACGTGTGGGGAAATCACTCGAGTGTTTTGTTCAAAATATCGAAGTAGGTTGTGTTGGTGGTGTTGGTTGCTCACCTCTCAGGACGTCTGCGGGGATGAGCCTCCTGTAGGTCTTCACCTTGTCGTCGCCGGCCTTCTCCTCGACCGCGTCCTTCTTGTCCTCGGCGTAGGCCAGGGCGGCCACGGCGACCAGGAGACACACTGCCGTATACTTCATGGTGGGCACTGGAGCGATGGGGGGACACTGGGGTGGGACGTGTGCGCGCGCTGAGCCCGGCCTGTCGACTGGCCGCCTGGGGACCCCCCGCGCCTTTATACCTTATACCCCCGGGGACACTGGGGGGGGGCAGGTCAGGTTAGGCCAGCTGGGCTTCTGCAGTCGCTTCCTCCTGCTTGATTGCCATCTTGCTGCCGCCCGAGCTGGAACCGATGGGCTGCTTGCACACGACAGGCAACTTTAATGCTATTAGTGTCTTCATATTTGTGTGATTTTTTCAAGTTATATTAATCGATGGCGTCTTCTCGTTTTGGGTATTTTTCAAGCTTCCTACACCCGTAGCAACAACCGAAATGTTATCAGCTTATAGCGTCTTCTTATTTGTGTTTTTTTTCATATTACCTACACACTTCTAGCTTCTACATATTTACGTGTATTTTTAAGCTACCTACACCCGTAGCAACAACCGAAATGTTATTAGCTTATAGCGTCTTTGATTTGTGTTTTTTTTTTTTTCATGTTACCTACACACTTCTAGCTTCTACATATTAACGTGAATTTTTAAGCTACTTACACACGTAGCAACAACCGAAATGTTATAAGCTTATAGCGTCTTCTTATTTGTGTTTTTTTCAAGCTACCTACACACGTAGCAACAGCCGAAATGTTATTTGCTTCTAGCGTCTTTTGATTTGTGTTTTTTTTTCATGTTACCTACACACTTCTAACTTCTACATATTTACGTGTATTTTTAAGCTACCTACACACGTAGCAACAACCGAAATGTTATCAGCTTATAGCGTCTTCTTATTTGTGTTTTTTTCAAGCTACCTACACACGTAGCAACAGCCGAAATGTTATTTGCTTCTAGCGTCTTTTGATTTGTGTTTTTTTTTCATGTCACCTACACACTTCTAACTTCTACATATTTACGTGTATTTTTAAGCTACCTACACCCGTAGCAACAACCGAAATGTTATTTGGTTCTAGCGTCATTTAATTTGTGTTTTTTTTTCATGTTACCCACACACTTCTAGCTTCTACATATTAACGTATATTTTTAAGCTACCTACACACGTAGCAACAACCGAAATGTTATAAGCTTCCAGAGTCTTCATATTTGTGTAATTTTTTCAAGTTAAATTAGTCGATGGCGTCTTCTCGTTTTGGGTATTTTTCAAGCTACCTACACACGTAGCAACAACCGAAATGTTATTTGGTTCTAGTGTCTTTTAATTTGTGTAATTTTTTCAAGTTACCAACACAGTTACTTACGCTTATTTTCAAGCTACCTACACACGAAGCAACAACCGAAATGTTATAAGCTTATAGCATCTTCTTATTTGTGTTTTTTTTCAAGTTACCTACACAAGTAGCAACAACCTAAATATTATAAATCCACGGTGTCTTCTTATTTTGGGTATATTTTAAAGATGTCTATACACGCAGTAAAACAAAAAAAATAAAACAACCAAAAGATCATTAATCGATGACTCTTTTATTTTTTACTTTGGGTGTCTTTTTAACGACAAACATAAATTCTCAAATGGCTCTTCAAGGGCTTTCAAAAACTAGCTCTGATGAATTAAATATAATGTATTACAAATTAAACCAACCATTGCTTGCTTTACGAACATTTAAACATACAATTTTTAAAAATATATATCAACTTTAAAACATACGTTTTTAATTAAATGTATAGTCTAGAATTATATAGTACATGATTCAGTCAGAATTATAATTTTAAAACTTATAAAAACAAATAATTTGCGTGGTTTCTTAGAAACATTATATACTCAGTGCATAAAACTGCTTGATTTAATTTTAAAATCCTCGCACGCCACTGCTGTAAATTCATTATATTTTAAAAAGTAAAAAATGCGGGTTCAATAAAAAAATAACATAACACTGAAAAAGACGAAAAAAGCCTTGATATTTTTTTAACTACCTCGAATATATGAATTGAATTATAAAAACTATTAATTAAATAATATATATATATTTTTTAATTCATGGAAAAGTTTAATCGTGCATTTATTTTTAATATATATTTGTTGGTTCTTAGAAAAAGTTCATATCGATTAGAGAATAATTAATAAAACGTTTATTTCTCAATGAACACATGCTCTTAACATTTTATTGATAATGAAAATTAAATAGGACCGCATTTTTTTCTCACGAGGGTCTATTGTTTGTTTGGTCATTTTACGTGAAACGAAGAAAATTATTAATAAACAAAAAACAATGACTGTGCAAATCTTGCTAGTGCCGCAGTGGTTCAATTGGCTAGAGCACTGCGCCGCGACAGCCGTGGATCGCGGGTTCGAATCCCACGTGTGTTTTTTTTTAATTTACTTGTTAATCGATTGCATAGAAAAAATATTTACAAGTATGGTTACTCTACTGTTTTTTTTATTTTATTTCGTTATTATTAAATTAGAAAGGATTGCTTATAAATCAGTGGCGTTTGGTTCGCACAATGTTTAAACAGCTTTTTAAAAAGAAAATAAAAGGCAGCTACAATTTTCGAAATGAGCTATTTTTGTATATTGATCGCTGTGGAGATTTATATCATTCCAAGGTCATCGATTTCGTGGTACTGTAAAGCAGCCTACACACACAGTGATACAACCGACAACTGAATTATGAGCGTTTACTTATTTTGTAGGTTTTTAGTACACCATTGCTGTTAGGTTATCAGTTGTGTAGCGACGATTGTGTATGCAGCTTAAAGCTGCCTACACGCACTGTGGCACAACCGAAAAGTGAAACGTCAATAAAATCATTTTCATTGAGGTATTTAAAAAAAAAAACCGTAACAAATAACGCAAAAAAATCGGTCGGTTGTGTTGCAGCGTGTCTAGGCTGCTTATGTGATAGCAGAGGTTATCAGCTATATAAAAAAATATTCGATTGTTTATAAATCGATTCCAAATTTCTATCACGGCTGTCGCGGCCCGGCGCTACTGCCAATTGAAGTACAGCGTTGTTGCAAAATTCACATTATTTTATGCGTGAGAAACGAAAGTAACATTTAATGACTTTTTATAAAATATATGTATAATCTGTTAAAAACGTTAATTAGATTTTATTTTTATTGGAGTGTAAAAACATTCATTTTTTTAAGAATCGCTATTAAAACATATATAATTCTATATTAACCTTGATTTTTTATTTTCTTATATATATATATATATATATATAATTTTATTTTTCGGTTTGAAGTTTAAAATCGTTCAATATCACACTTCTAACAATAATTAATTTCGCAAACAATTTGCTATAATTGCAGATTCGCGGAAGCCGGCGAGGACCTTCATCTTGTAGCTGATATTGCTATACTTCTTGTGATTAATTATTATTGTTCCAGGTGCAACACTTTGCGCCCTTCTATAAAACAATCAATCGATCGATGTGTCCTTCGATTAGTTGATTTTGTTCATGCCGCCCCGTGGTCCGGTGGTTTGCACGCTTGCACGCCAATCCGGCTCCGAATCCCCAAATCGAGCCGATAATTTGAGTTTTAAAACGAAATAATTTATTTTAATTTCATAACTTATAGAACCGGTTTCAGAGTTTTTATAATAATTTAATTGTAGTATATGCAAGAGTTGCATTCGATTTAACTTACAATTACGCTAGATTATCTCGGTTGTAATTTAAAATATAGTGCAACTTTAGTAAGAGTTACGCCTGTTTTGTGAAGCCAACTTAACAATGACGAATTTATAATATTATACATTGCACTGTACATAATATTTAAAAAATATATATATCCAATGGTAATGGTAAGAAATTAATTTTAAAAAAATTCTAATAAAGTCTGTGTGGGTAAAATTTAAATTTAAATTTTACCTGGCGCATATTAATTTAATTAAAATTGCACGTAAACATGCGATGCTTTAAAATTGTCGAACTGGACTGTAGAAAGATTGCATCGTGTGGAATGGACTTTGGTTTCACTGATACGATTTGTTCAGCAAGTGGAAAAAGCAATGATTACAACTTATGATAATTCGCAACAATTGCCGTAAGAAATATTAATATTAATGTTTATTTTTCATAATACAATTCATATTTATGAAATTTTTCTTCCTATTACATACTTGGCTGCAAATAAAATATTATAAAAATGTTTATATATAAATGCAAGCACGAATAGCCAGAGAGATTGGGCAATATATTAATTGCATTTCAGAAGGTTCTGCAAAAGAAGGAAAACCTTCACCAGTTCATAAAAAACTAAAAAAAAAAAAAAAATTAATCTCGTAGTCTCCTAGCCTTGAAAATTTAAGTATTTTATTAATTAACTTAGTTTGAAATCAAACAATATATATATATAAATATTGAAAATTGGAGTACTCGATGATTTTTACTCATATGAAGCAAAACAGAATATTGTTAACAGCAATGATTAAAATTTACAATCAATAATTAAAATATATTATATTTTCTCAGTGAATTGATTACAAATTAATATTCGTGAAAAAAAATAATTTTATACATTTTTCTATTGTCGTGACCGAGATAAAGGATTATTAATTATGTATGTACAATTTTTTTTTTACAGATATACATCCGCGTCGATTGCAATCAGTACAAACTTTTTACTGCTCGGTTACCGATCCTCCACGCAGCGAGCCCGAGCAGACCCGGCAGAGCGGGGAGGATAGCGCGATTAGAAGTAACCGATAAAGTGTTTTCGGTCGGCATTCGTATTATCTGTTCACACAGCCAAGGTTTATTATAGAAACTGAACAAGTGAAGATGGCCTTGTTTTGTTACGTACAATGAAAGCCTTGAAATGTCTGCGGTCAAGTTAGTGCGAGAGAAATCATACAACAATAAAAAAATTATTCGGTTTTAATGATCTGTTATTTTTTTATTAAAATTTAATGGTTTCTTGAAATCGGAAGAATTACGTAATCGCTGAAAAAAATGCGAAACGTATTCAGGAGCTGTTGTTTCAGGAAGTGTGACGTCATTTCATATTCAGGTCTTCTTCATTGTGTGCCACCATTTCACTGAGATTCTGAGCAAGTATTCATGGTTTTCTTAGGGGGAATAGTGTAGTGGGTCCTTGAATCCTTCTACACAGCAGTTTAATAGCATTCGTTCCTTACAAAGCTCTGGCGTTTAGATCTGATATTCCTTCGACAAGGTACTTCCAAAGCACATCCCTTCACAATAATTTCAAGTACATTACTCCATTACCGATCCTTGAAGGTACAGAATGGCAGTCATGCACAAGCAACATAACGCGGAGAACGGGGAGGTTTATTTATGACTCATTACACTATTTTCCCATTAAAAAACCATGGATTTATGCTCAGTGAGGTGGTCGCCAACCTCCCCTGAGTAAAGGCACCCGATGAAGAAAAATATGTCATGCAATGAGAAAACTCGTTATTTTCGTGATTACTTTTTATGATCACTTAACACATGAACATTAAATAAAAAGTTTGACCACCCCTGATATATAATATTAATTGAGAAAGCTCAAACGTTGAAAAAAATATATATTTTGCATTTGGTTGCAGTTGATATGTCTGTTTCAGTTCACAGAATAAATCCCATTTATTAAATATATATTATTGATTTGCGAATGAAACGATGCATGTGTGAATTTTAATCGTTTTATGCAAGTGTAGAACCGATGTATTAAAATTTACATTATAGCAGGGGTGGCCAAAGCGTCGACCGCGTAAGAAATATATATATTTTTTTTATAATAAAATAACTTGATATCCAGTAAAGGCTTTGAATAACTACTTTTTATGATACGATGTCGGTAAATAAAAAATATAGCAACGACAGGTGAAAAGTCGCTGTGTGCGGTCAAATTTAAATAACATATTAAATAAAGCTTTTAGAGTCAATTTTGTTTTAAAAAATTTGCACTCACTTAACAATGCAAATATTGCAATGTAGGAAATAAGTGAATTTGTGGGTTTTAAAGAACAAAAACGGTATCCGAGGACAATGGGGGATTTCTCTGAGACAACATGTCCGCCATTGTGGGTTTCTGGCCGCATTGTCTATTGTGAGCATTGTCTCTGGCCTGCCACCGGATCAATCGGTCCATTGGCAACAGAGAGTGTGGCTGATTAATACCAGTAAACCTCATTTGTGGTCTGATTATGCTCGTACAAGCGTGGGAGAGAGAAATTGAGAAGTGAAAAACACTGTAACCTTTGAAGTTACGGTGAAGTTAAAAAGGCTTGTCTGGTACTTGTGGGTCCTTCCCTTAACCATGCATACGAAAAATCTTCTTCTTCTTATGCCTCTCCTCATTGGTGATCATTTCCTGGAACGTATCTATAGCCTGGGACAGTATCACTAATTCAGCTGCACTTCCGATCTCCAGCCACTGGCGCAAATCCTTTTTTCTTTCGATTTTTCCTTTGACAATTGTTACAAAAAGCAGCGACTACATAAGGTGAACTGAAGCGACTTAACACTTGTTGAATCTCTAGCGAGATTTCAGGGTTAAACAATTAAAAAAATATATTTATAGTGCTTATAATACGGTGTGTGGATATCCACTGGTTATTGGGCTTACAACGTGTGGCTTAAGTGTTAGCGTGCGTGGTTTTCTTTATTTTTATTATTATAACCAAAAACTCTTATAAGATGATACGTGAATACAATAAAGGATGAGGCACACTCCCCAAGGCTGTGGTTTAATTTATACGATTTATATTTATAAGCATTAAAAAAGCGTTGCTACAAGACATATTTTTTCCCGATATGCACAAATAAAACGAATAGAGTTATTTTTAATACGAGTATAGTTCAACGGTTTGCATTAGACAAAACTGTGAGGGTAGAAGGCCGCAAGTGCAGTATAAGAACCAGTCTCCATGGTGAAGACAAGACACTTCATGGACTATGCAGGAAGTCCATGAATAACCTCATCTGCATATTGATTTCACCACGTGGTCATATCAGATGTCTCAAGGTCACGTATTTATTTATACTATTCGACTCTCCGACGATACTGTCACTAACCCAGTGTCCTTGAAAACGGTCTGAACTGAGTTACTGTGTCATTTGAACAAAGCGGGGACTTCCCAGGGCAATTAAAAGTAGATTTCGGCCCCTCTGCCGGTGCACCATGAGCCCGGTGAGTCACCGCTTGCTACAACGGAATAAGGACGTGAAATAGCAAAACAGCCAGGAGATTATATATTTTTTATATAAATATGGTCCTTACTGTAATATTTTCTTGCGGCCTCATATTTTTAAATAATTGTGCAATCACAGAGTCCTATCCTCTAATTCTCTAGACGTATAAGTTGATTGCTTAGCTATGAAGTCTACACTCGGAGGTTGTGAAATATTATATATTTTATATGTTAATTGATTCCACTTAGTTTTTTTTTTTTAATCTCTTAATTAAAGCACTATTAATGGCGCATTTCGCAACTGAAAAAGCATAAATCATGAGCAATATAATGCAAACGTATTGCAACCGTAGCAATTCCACAATTCCAAACCAGAAATAGAGTCAGTTATTGTATGTGGAAACACGACAATTATCCACTGTGTTCATTACAAAATCCATTGAAAATTATGCTTTATTACCTGGCAAAAGTTACAATTATTTTATGAATGAGAAGCAGTGGAATAAGCTTTTTCGCTGCCAGTGGCGTGCGGTGAGTCGAAACCCAAGGCAAGCAGTAATAGCATTAAGATCTAATATTTTTCCAACTCTACAAGTGCCTTCAAGAACACATAATTTTTACGTACGCTCAAGGCATAAAATGGCAGCCATGCACAAGAAATAGAAAGGTTATAAATATATATATGTAATAAATAAATATTGATTGTCATTCGAGAAATTACGAAAGTAAGTTAAGTAGAACACTTCACCGCAGCTTCCTCCGGCGAGATGAGTGCCTACGTGTAATAAATCATCACACCAAAGGGGCACTGTGCTACGTCCATGTTTATGACTGCATCTTTAATTAAATAATTAATATTTTAAATATATACTGACAAAAAAATCTCTATCTAAATAATCTAGTCTCAGTTCTTCTTTGTTCTTCCTTGAAACACCATGGTATCAGAAATGAGAGTCATAGGAAAAAAACTCCTGATGATAGATGCGGAATTAACGCAAATGGCTGGAAGTCAGGAGCACAGCCGAAATGCGAATATATTCGATAAAATAGTCACCAACCTCATAATAGGAGAGGCACTAGAAGAAAAATATATAAATATAGAGCAAAACATATAAATTAGAGTATAATAATATATATTGTATAGTTAAGGGTTGCTGTGTTTGGACTGCAAAAAAATTATTAGTACAAGGGAAAACATTGGTATTTTAGTTATACTTTGCTACTGGTTTCATGATTGGCAGAAATCCTAAAAAGTCTTCACTTTCTGTTGCTTGTGCATGACTGCCATTCTGTACTCTGAGCATAAAGGATCGGTAATGGAGTAGTGGACTTGGAATGATTGTGAAGGTGAGGAAAGTATTATATAATAATGCTATTGGGCAGCAGCAATACGCAGACCCACTACACTATTTTCCCTTTAGAACACTGGCTCAGCATGAGTGTATGGCTCAGTGAAATGGTCGCCGACCTCCTCTGAGAAGAGGCACTCGATGAAGAAGAAAAAGTCTACAAGTATGTGGATTTTTTTTAAAGATTGGCCGTAGGACGCTCTGGGCGTGGAGCGTGGCGTGATATATGCTTTCGGTTTCGTACAAGGACAGACAGACGATTGGAAAGTGCGCCGGAAGTGAAACGACGAGATTGCATCACTCCCGGGGCGCTCCACGCTCCTCCGCTCTCCGCGGAGGCAGAAAGTTGTGAATAAAAGATTCTAGATCATATTGCCCCCGGATCGTGAGAAAAAAGCCGAATTCGCCGAACCGAACCGAATTTATCCGAACACGTCCGTAAAATGATTTTCCAAACATGACCGATTTTTTTTGTTGACTGAGAGGAAAACACCTGAACTCGGGTATTATGAGAAGCATGAAGCCGTCATGGTGACATTCAAATGCTATTGCAGACGTGTCTGAGTTCTTGACATAGTCTGATGAAGGCTCTGAAAGGCAAAATGCTTGATGAATAAAATACTCGATTTTCATTTTTTTTGCGTGCAAACAAAATAAACATAAAAATGCGATCGATATCAAAGCGTATCGATACACACGGCGTTGTGTGTCAACAGCCTCTGGGGCATTCCGCTTTGTCTTCACGCCCGGCCGCCCGGGCCTCGACAAGACGTCGCCGCCTGCCACGGAGCGCGTCTCCAAAGAAAACAATCATCGGGTGGAGGAAATTGTGCACACAAACGCGATGTGAAATTCGCCTCGCCATTCGCCGTTTAGTCGATATGGTCCGATAAGCGAGTCTACAAAGCTGCCTGCACGCGCCGCAACACCCAAGAAATCAACTTAATACAACAACAACAAAAAAAATACAATAGTTCTTATGCTTATGGTTGTAGCATAGTGAGTGGTTATACCCTGACCCAGCGCGCAGGTTGTGAGGCTTACAAGGTGTGGCTTAGGTGGTAGCGAATATGTATTCGTTATTGAGTTAAGCTGCCTACACCTGCTGCGACACAACCGACAACCGAATAGTTTTATCTCAGCAGCGTCCGATACGAAGAATGCTCCCGGAATGCGAAACTCTTGACGATGGTAAAAAGGCGTAAGGTCTCCTATTTTGGTCTTTAGTTTCAAAATAATTTATTATATTGATTGTTCACGGAAAAATCAAAGCAAACAGAGGCGTTGGAAGGAGAAAGCTAACGTGGATGCGGAATTTAATTCAGAGGTTGGAAGAAGAATGAGATCGAAGCTCGAATCAATGGTGGGTTGTATTGCATACGTAAAAGATCAAATAACTGTGATATGTAAAAGTAGATTTCCATGGTAAAAAGTCAAGGTCATGGGATTTATTATTCCCTTGCAGAATCCAGGATTTCTGATCAATAGTGGGTTGTATTGTATACGTATAGTGTCAAATAGCTTTAATTGTAAGTGTGTGTACGATGCATAAAAAATATACGATCATAAATTATATACATCTAAAAAATATAAATATGAGATAAAAGAAACAGCAGGTAAAAGTCAGCTGTTGACAAGAAATTGTTTATTTAATATTTATTCCGCGAGCGTGAAACACCCACGCTAAGATAATTTGGAGCAGTGAGATTTTGAGCATCCTTATCTGGAAGAGAAGGAGGCCGCAAGCTTATAGGCAGATAAGTAATAGCTGACAGTAGAAAGCATTAATTAGAAAATACAAAATTTATTTTAAATGCTCTTTAATTCCTTGAAGCCGAGCATTAAAAAACGCGGCTTAACACCCAGGAACCTAGGAGTATTTATAATAACAACGACCACCAAAACGGTCGCAGCAGTGATTATTCATTATTATATTCTATAAGAAAATTTCTATACGAATGAAAGTTTATGAACTTGTAAAATAAAAACTATTTGTCTTTTTGTAACGGACAATTGCTTTTATATGGAAAATAAGACTTTCTCTCCATTCAGGTAAAATAAAGATGGCTGGACAGGTGGTATTTAAACAAATACCTCTTTTTGCCAATTGAACTACTGCAATATATGCAAGAGCGGAAACGATATACTTAGTTTCCTAAACTTTGTGACTCGCAAGCATTAATGATTTAATATTAACTTTCAATCTTTTTAATGTATATGAGTATTTTTTAAATTATTTTTAATTTAGCGAAGACACGAACAAACGTGTTTAATTACATATTTAATAAATGCGCATATCTCAAACTTACAGGCCACTAAACAGTTTGGTAGACAAATATTTGTGACTCGCAAGCATTCTTGATTTAATAGTACAAATATGGTACAGCATTTGGTCTTCTAAGGATATATTAGTTTTTTTAACTTAGTAAAGATACGAAACAACGATTATTATTGAATATTCAATAAATACACACGTCCGAGTTTTATGAATAAATATCTGTGACTTGCCAGCATTTTTAACGTAATAGTACGAATTGAGTTTTTAGTTTTTTTTTTAATCCACGATAGCTCCAGACACTTTTATTTTTTAGTGAATGTAAAGCACTTTAAAGTATCGCGTTTTTTTAAATGATTTAATGATTCTCGTATTGAGTTGTTACGGAGACAAAAAGGTTTCGGTTAGGGAAAAAACCATGTAAACGATTCGGTGTATAAAATGTAGAAGCCCACGGTCGAAAACATGCAAAAACCAACCTTCGTGTGCATCCACCAGAACGAGTGGCCGCCGTAGTGATGTCCGCCGACGTGAAATGTCACGATCACGACTTTTCACGCTGTATGAAGCAGAATCACCCTTTACACTTCATTCACTTCGTACAGAGGGGAGAGGTAAAAAAATTTTGCACACGTGTGCTCTGAACGCTACTTTGTTGCCGACTGAAGCAAAAGGTGTAAATTTATTAGAAAAAGACAATCGGTCGTTTAATTGGAACAATTATTGAAGCAGTATTTTATTAATGTTTATTCAAGCAAAGAAAAGTATGTTCAGACTAATTCAAAACAATACATGTTTATTTTTATGAAATTCATCAGTTTACATCATATTTAAATAAACGTGTGGCATTGAAAGCCTTAAAATCGATTCGTCTCAAAGCACCGGTCTCTTAGTACCATATATTTTTTTCCTACATTCTGGCAGTTGCTATTTTATAATTCGATACTAAAAAAATACTGCTGATTCTGAAAAGTCCTAGTGAAACAAAATAAAATACTTGAGTGATTTTTATTGGTGACCGGTTTCACCAACCTTTCACGTCAAGATTATCACACTGAGTGAAAAACCACTCAAGTATTTTATTTTATTTAAAGTATTGAAATTGAATTCCACCAAGTACTCTCAGTCAAAATACAAGAAGCAAGAAGAACTTTACGCGAGGGATACGTTCTGGAAAAAATCGCGTATATCGGGGTTTACAATAAAACATACATACATAGTCAAAACTTAATACAAAAAAAATACGAATCATTTGAATCAATCACTTTAATTGTAAGAACACTTTATGCAATATTACATGTTATTTTTACTGAAAAATATATTTATTGCCTTTTGGGTAGCGTTTCTTTTACGTTCGTGTAAAATACGTTCATAACCCCCAACGCTTTTTTTAATTGTTAAGAGAAGTCAATGACTACATTATGTTCATACACATTCTTAAATAAGAAATTCGCGTAATGCGAGGCAATTTAACGCGAAAATTGAAATTTGCGTTATAACGGGGTATTACTGTAGTCAAAAAACATACGCAGGGGTGATCATTGCACCCTCCTGCGCTAACTGTTATTGTTGTTAATTTTTATCTTTGTTATTCAGTTCGTAGATGCAAATAAAGGGTTTTCCCCACTCATTTTCAATATTGTAACTATAGTAAATCATGAATGCGCTACCACGTAAGCCACATATCGCAAGCCCCGAAACGCGGATAGCCACGCACCACACCACAACCCACTGTGATATAACTCAATGCAAAATAAAATAATTTTGAAATATAATAATTTTTTTTCGTGAAAAAGTGATGCACGGTCGTGAGCGGGTTCAAGTCCGGGACATCCCTATGGAGAGAACGCCTCGCGCGGTTGTCGAACCGTGGAAACCAGCGAGTGTGCAGCCGGAGAATCGTGTGGCTGTAGTTTTTTACTTGTTTCGATCCGGCCCCACGAATTGTTATCTTATTTCTGTTCCAGCCAGCCAGCAAGGACCCCGGCTTATCGGATGGCGATGACAGCCTCCTCTTTGGGATTTCTTTTCCCCTCGCTTTCTGAACATCACGCTTTACGATTTATCTTTGATCAGCTGCTCGGTAATGGTGTACAATTCCAAACTCTCTGAGCCACGGAACAACTAATTCATTTTTACGTGTTCGTCCTCCCCGCTCTCCCCGTTCTGTAAAGGAACGACAGCAATAAGCAAACTGCGGTGTTGAAATACCCGATGACCCACTACTACACTATTCACTCCTTAGAAATCATGAATACAGGCTCAGCATGTTTGTATGCTCAGTGAGGAGAGGCACTCGATGAGGAAGAAGAAAAATGTTGAATGAAAAAATTTAAAAAAATATTATACATTATATTTGTGCGTTGTGTGCTTTCGTTCTCTGATGAGTCAAGATTAAGACGTCATAATGCATTTCGGCGACTAGCAGTGAGTGCCAAATCTACATCGGCTTGAAGAAGCCCTTCAAGGCTAGAGTATTCAATTGGGTAATTTTTGGTGTATATATATATATATATATATATATATATGATAGTAAAGGATGTATTGAACCGGAGAGACGGGCAGATCGAAAGTGATCGAAAGAGACCGAAAGTGAATCGATGACTGCATTTCGCGATATGAAGGGAAACCGGCGAAAGTGGCTGCGGCCGTCTGCCGAAGACCTAGAAAGTCACATCAGCGACTTCTATATTTATTTATTTACTTGTTATTATCATCCATAAATATAGCAAGCAAAAATAAAATTTAAAAAAAAATTCATTAAATCTTAAATACGAGCACTTGGTGTGATCCTTTCTAATATTCGGTGTTCAGTGAACAAAACTGCTTGCCTTGATAGCAGACTTGCCGCACGCCACTATTTACAAGTAAAACTGAATTTAAGCATATATATACTATAAATATGTACAGGATCGAAGCTTATGCAAATAGTGGCGTGCGGCAAGTCTGAGATCAAGGCAAGTAGACTTGCTCACTTGCAAGGGTTAATTGTTTGTATGTACCGCACGCCACTGCTATATACACATACACATTTTGATTTATCAATATTATTCTGACTCATAGTATTTCTGTGAATTTTATTCAGGACAGCTCCTCGCTGTATACATTATTTTATTTTTCAGAACCATAAGTCTACTTGGAATTGAAAACACTTAGAATATGGCGTCATTCTGTGAGTGACCCAAATACTTTTTATTTAATACTGAATATTTTGAAAAACAAACACGAACTAATTTATATATATATATAAATAAAATAATGTGTTTGTATTTACGTAAAGTTAATGAGTTATATGATAATTAATACTTAAATAATTTGATGTAAAAATAATATTTTTAGAGACAAGCAAAAAAAAAAAAAACCGACTAAAGAAGTAATTATAAATCTAAGTGAGAAAAGC
Source organism: Atopsyche davidsoni (assembly GCA_022113835.1). Classification (NCBI taxonomy): domain Eukaryota; kingdom Metazoa; phylum Arthropoda; class Insecta; order Trichoptera; family Hydrobiosidae; genus Atopsyche; species Atopsyche davidsoni. Next base: position 1,636,518 of record JAILWY010000028.1, read on the forward strand.
CTTCAAGAAACTACTGTTTTTATTGCATGGTAACTGCGATTTCCTGGTATACAACAACGCAAATGCCGGAAACGTATCAAGACCTCTAATTGTATTGCGTTATAATTATATCACACAGGTGACTCCGTACTTGTTAATGTATTCAAAAATTTCTATTCACACATAATTTTTTTTAACTATGCTAATAATAAATACAATACGAATTTGTGCTCATTTTTCGTTGCTATGCTCCGATATGTCAACACCATGACGTCACTGTTTTGTATGGAACTTTCCGGTGACTAGAAGTGAGTGTTGAAACCGTACACACGGTTTTAATGGATTTCAGGAATATTCTGAAAATAAGTCTTTTTTTAATATACGACTTTATAATTTACACCCTGTATAACTTTTGGCTAACGGGCTGTGCTTAAAAATCAATAGGAAAATGTCAATTGACGAGTTAATGTTAGGTTAGGTTATAATGAAATGTCAGATAAAGCGAAATATCAGCTGTGTTGTAAAACCTGTTCCGCGATGCAGGGGCGTGCGGCGAAAATATTGGGAGGGACTTATTTGCTACAAATTAATATTAAAATTTTAAAAAAATTCCCCCACAACAGATACACTGTATTCACTGGAAAAAATGTCAATGTCGTCAGGGTAACTGAAGAAATTTATGACGTCCGAAACCCACCACTTAAAGCATGCAGACTGACAAATCGTTCATTCCCTGAAAGCCTGAATAATGTCGGTAAGGGTAAACACCATAAAGACCGAATGTATTTTTTTACGTGTTATTCTTCTTCTACTGGTGCCTCTCCTCATTATTGGTGACCATTTCCTCGTCCAAATCCCTATCATGGGCCAGTCTGGCGCAAATTCCGCATCCACGTGAGCTTCCTTCTTCCAGTGACTATCAGCTGGAGGTTGCCATATTCAATGATGTGGCCAAAACAGCAGACCTTCCCTTCCCTTTTTTTGCGCATTCTGGATTTGCACATTAGCTGTCACCACAGCACTTGGTGAATCCCCAGCGAGATTTCACAATTACATCTCTCGAGCACAGTACTTAGATAACATTCGCAAGGTTCGCAACCACTGGCGTAGCTTCACGCCTCTTTTGTCCCTATCGGCAACAATCCCTGTTGCTTTTAAAACGTCCGTCTTCAGCACCGGCTTGCCATCACTAGCGCAAGAATCACCATGATGCCATGGTGGTTCTTCACCAGTCTCGATGCACCGGAACACCGTGTGGGCGTGAATATACAGACAGGTGATCCGAAAGATACCTGGCGTCTGTATTAGAAAGTGTGATCCTGCGAAGGACGCGTCGTCCAGCCTGCTTCACACTGTGCGGGTTGAACGGAACCCGTCCACGAATCGAAGTCAAGGCTTTTGTTGTACACGCTACGGTGGGTTTTATGCGAACAATGGAAACACTCTGCGCTAAAATTACCACTCCATTGTGCGGCACACGACCGCGGCACATGCTCAGTGATTCCATCTTTGATATCGATCCCGCGAGCGGTAGACACCCACGAGGATACAATCTGAATAATCTGAACGAAGCGCTGTTTATTTTCACAAGTGCCTTTTCAACGTTTCAATACAAATTATATCACCTGCAACCAAATGCAAAGTATATATTTTTTCAACGTTTGAGCTTTATGAATTCATTTTATATATCAGGGGTGGTCAAACTTTTTATCAGTTTGTGCGGGACGAGTGTCAAGAGATGTGTTACGCGGTCGACGCTTTGGCCACCCCTGCTGTATGGTGAAAACTAAATATGTCGGTTCTACACTTGCATAAAACGGTTTAAATTCACAGAATACTGAGCCGAGATAGTAGCGGAGGTGTTTGTTCATATCCTTCCTGTATCATGAAAATAACGAGTTTTCTCATTGCGTGACATATTTTTCTTCATCGGGCGTCTCTCCTCGGGGGAGGTTGGCGACCACCTCACTGAGCATAAATCCATGGTTTTTTTTAATGGGAAAATAGTATTTGGGGTCATAAATAAACCTCCCCGCTCTCCCCGTTCTGTTGCATCACTGCCATTCTGCAACATTAGCATAAAGGATCGGTAATGAAGTAATGGACTTGAAATTATTCTAAAGGGATGTGCTCTGGAAGTACCTTGTCGAAGGAATATCAGATCTAAACGCCAGAGCTTTGTAAGGAGCGAATGCTATTAAACTGCTGTGTAGGAAGACTCGGGGACCCACTATACTATTCCCCCTAAGAAAACCATGAAAACTGGCTCAGAATCTCAGTGAAATGGTCGCCAACCTCCTCTGAGGAGAGGCACATGATGAAGAAGACCTGAATATGAACTGACGTCACATTTCCTGAAACAACAGCCCCTGAATACGTTTCGTATTTTTTTTAAGCGATGGACGCAATTTTGCCGATTTCAAACATGCTGCGATTAAATCTAAATAAAAAAAATAACAGATTATTAAAAGAAACTCAATCTTTTTGACAGAGAGTACTTGTTGGAATTCCATTTTAATATTTTAAATAATAACTAAAATACTTCAGTGATTTTTCACTTATAGATTTATTCCACGTGAAGATTTACTCTGTGTGATAGCACCAACGTGAAAGGTTGGCGATACCGGTCACCAATAAGAGTCTATCTATATATATATATATATATATATATATATATATATATATATATATATATATATATATATATATATATATATATATATATATATATATATATATACTTGACGTGATGTTAACATCGAGATAAGCTGGGTGAGAGCTCACATTGGTCTAGTTGGCAACGAGAAAGCTGACGAAAAGGCTAAAGAAGCCACCAAAAAGAAAATAAATTATGTATTTTCCGACTTTCCTCTGAGTTTCGCAAAAAATCTCCAGAGGAAAATTACAATGGACACATGGAATGAAAGATACACAAGCTCTCCGCAAGGAAACGTAACAAAGATGTTCTTTGATTCTGTTACGGACGACGCTGTATACAGGAATACCTGCGGGATTAGCTGTGAATCAACCCGAGATGAGAAGTTATCTCCGCAGGTTCCACTTGACACATGCCCTTGTGATGATATTACTCCACAAACAGTGATCCACCTTGTGGGTTCATGCCCCATCTTTGGTCTTCAGAGACACCAACTGAATGACCTGAAGTCAGTGGCGAGACACCCACAGTTGATGAAGTCACTGGATGGCTTCTTGGAACCATAAAGAAGATAAACCAGGGGGTGTAGCTTCAGTCACTCCCATATATAAGCACAATTTCGATCGACTAGTTTGGAAAGTTTCCCCAAATTGTGATATAAAAAAACCTATAAAAAAAAATTCAAAAAATATCTATACTTATTATTTAAAACTAGAAATGTATCCCGTCATAGAATGACGCGCATTCGATGAACGATGCAATGGTGTTTGAACATAATAAGATGAATAATTGCTTTCATTTTGTACCATCAGTTGGATGAAGTTCTGTGATATACTTGGCCTTGAACTTTGAAGCAGAGTGGCCCACAGTTAATTTAGCTCCCATTGATGCAGAAGATATACTGTTATCGTATGATCTTATTTTTCTCTTGAAATTTCCATTATAAATATCCTTTAAATATACTGGGGAAATAGGCCTTGCTGGTAGTTTCACTTTACTTTTGTGACAGTAATCGTTGAACTTTCCATCTGATGGGTTTCTGCTTGATAATGTAAAGCATTGCAGAATCGACAGGTCACACTAATTAATCCGAAGACAAACGCAGCGTTCGCTGTGCATCAGTTTCTTTTTGTCTTGAGGTCGATGCGCGTACTCGAATTTTAAGAAGACGCTGCTCACGTTTTCCTTCCAACTCATTGCTTGACATTTATGTCACATTTCGTGTCACAAACAACGCATCACTTTTCACTGCACTGTTCTTTATTTGATGCAGTCTTTATCACGTTCAATTGTGAAATTCTTGTTGAATTACGTTTTCTGTGCGTAGACGGTGTTATTTTGAGTTATTAAGGGTCTAGGTCCCATAATCGAGTTTTTTTTTTATCATTTTCTAGTCCGTTTTGCGAAAAATTGACTGCACCAATCAATAAGATTTAAATGTAAAAAGTTTGGTACATCCCTTCTTCTGAACACAATATATTTTTATTTCTTATAAATATACTATTAATATGATAAATATGTGTTTTTCCGATTAAAATGTAGGAATTTGGAGATTCGTCTGGTACATTTTCCAAGAATCCTAAACATTTAAAAGTCTTTTTTTCAATTGGAATTAAAAGATTAAATATAAACCATGTGCGTCTTATTAATTTTAAAATTAAAAAAAAAATCTTTAACAAACTTTGGTTTTGAAAAGTCGTCATTTTAACCAATTTTTCAACATATTTAAGATTTTATTTTACCCTAAAAATGGACGTTAATTAAATAATAAAAATTAGATAAATTTTATTTTTTAGTTTTTTCAATACTGTGTAAAAATATCAACTTTCGATATAGCAAAATAAAGCGACAATTAAATTAATTAAATGACACGATTTCGCCAGGTAATGGACTGCCCTCTGGTGTGCCAACCAGACACCAGAGACAGCCCAATCGTGTCATTTTTTAAAATAATATGGCGCACATGGTTTATATTTAATCTTTTAATTTCAATTTAAAAAAAAACTTTTAAATGTTTAGGACTCTTGTAAAATGGCCCAGATGAATCTCCAAATTCCTACAATTCAATCGGAAAAAAAAATTATCTTAATCATTTCGATATAGAAAAATAAAGTGACAATTAAATTAATTAAATGACACGATTTCGCCAGGTAATGCACTGAGCAACTGCCTTAATGATGTGGTTCATCATTTCTAATGCAATTTCGATAAAAAAAATAGAGATGGCACTTGTGTCAAACTGACAAACTGGAAATTTATTTTTTTGTAAAAGTTCTAAATTTGAAATTCTTGCGGCGAAGAACTGAATCCTATAATTCGTACATATTGAAATTTGCTAAAGCATATTTTATAGTTTATGAATGAAAATATTATCCTATCGTCTTGAAATTCGGCACATAGCTGCGGAAAAATTTACTTAACTTATGTGCAAAAAATCAGCGTTGTATCTTTTAAGATATTCTATAGAAAACCAAAAATCGAAACATACATACATACAAACACACAATGGCTATTATATATATTAGATACTAGAAATGTTGCCCGTCACAGAATGACGTTTTCGGAGGCATTTTGAGTTATTAATGATGTGATTAATAATTTCTAACGCAATTTTGATAAAAAAAAACAAAATTGGTACTTGTGTCAATAAACTGAAAATTTCTGAAAAGTTCTAAATTTGAAATTCTCGCGTTGAACAATAAAATCCTATGATTCGTACATATTGAAACTCGCTAAAGCATATTATATAGTTTATGAATAAAAATATTATCCTATCGTCTTGAAATTCGGCACATAGCTGCGGAAAAATTTACTAAGCTTACATGCAAAAAACCAGCGTTGTATCTTTTAAGATATTCTATAGAAGACCAAAAAATGAAACATACACACACACACAATGAATATTATTGTAGATTAGATTATTAAAACCCCTGTTGTGTATGATGTAAATGTGGCAAGCGAGGCCCCCGGCGACCCCGTGCCTGATTCCCTGCGAGCCGCAACAAGTGATTACCAGCGCCGGCCGCAGAGCCGCAGAGCCGCAGACAAAGCCGCGGCCGCCGGGCCGGACTTCCGGCCGCCGCTCCATGGGAACGCCTGTCTATGGTCACGCATCGCCAAAATGTCACCGAGCCGACCCGCGGCTTCACACTCGACTCCCCCATCGTGAAATATCACATTTGCACGAGCACCACTTGCCCTTCCTTCCGACGGAAACATCGCCATCCCAAATATCATCAGCCGTCAGAACCATCGGTTTGAAGGTTCTAAATATTAAACCTTGTCATAATTTTAAAAAAATATCTACTATAATAATAGCCATTGTGTGTGGGTGTGCATGTTTCATTTTTAAGTTCTCTATAGAATATCTTAAAAGATACAACGCTGATTTTTTGCACGTAAGTTTAGTAAATTTTTCCGCAGCTATGTGCCGAATTTCAAGACGATAGGATAATATTTTTATTCATAAACTATATATGCTTTAGCGAGTTTCAATATGTACGAATTATAGGATTTTATTGTTGAGAATTTCAAATTTAGAACTTTTACAAAAAAACAAATTTTGATGCTTCTAAGAAATTTTCAGTGTATGTCAGTTTGACACAAGTACTATCTTTATTTTTTCATCGAAATTGCATTTGAAATTATTTTTCACATCATTAATAACTCAAAATGCCTCCTAAAAAAATAACACCGTCTACGCACAGCAAACGTAATTCAAAAAGAATTGCACAATTGAACGTGATAAAGACTGCATCAAATAAAGACCGGTGCAGTGAAAAGTGACGCGTTGTTTGTGACACAAAATGTGACAGATTTGTCAAGCAATGAATTGGAAGGAAAAGGCGAGCAGCGTCTTCTTAAAATTCGAGTACCCAGATATTCGAGTATTCAGCCAAACATATGTTCAAACACTATTGCTTCGTTCATCGAATTCGTCATTCTGTGACGGGCTACATTTCTAGTATATAATAATCTTTGAAAATAATGAAAGTTCCATACACTCGACTTTGATGTCAAGTTATGGTATGATACACAACCCCAACCTTTTTGCACCCAAGAGCACATTCTAGAATACCGCGGCGGCGGGCACCTATTATTTTTTCACTGTGTAGGTATTTACAGTTGGACATAATCAATAATACATATAATGCACAAAAACTATTACTATAAAATGTTAATATATAATAGTATAGAAGTGGTCGCACAGCGGCGGGCACACGCAAAACAGTCGGCGGGCGCCACGGTGACCTCTGTACTACAGTATATAATTAAATTTTAATTCAAACCAATAAAAGCGGTCTTCTTTATAAGATAATACAATTATAATTTATTGTGTTTTTGACTTTTTAGTAACAAAACAATGAAAATAAAACGTGACGTACTTGGACTTGTGATGACGTATAATCATGCTAATATTACTCGATAAATGGCGACACTTGCGAGACTGTACGAATTAATGTGAAACGCATTACGATGCTCAAATTATTCTGCGTGTTTACTATTAAAAATAAAGTGACACTACTAGACATAGATTTATTTATAATTGGTCATGAAATCACTTACCAGAGATCATAAATGTAGGTCGACATCTTCTTCTTATGACAAATGTCGTGGCAGTTTTATTCTAGATTCTTCGATTGCACATCACACGAAAAACACGTTGAATTTGCAATGAAATCACTTGCGCGTTTACTTTGCATTTCATAAAGAATTTAATATAAAATTAAACTAAAGCACACGCGTGAATCGAGTTGAACTGAGATTTTCATAAAGTTGACACACTGAGCCCAAAAAGTTTGCCATCATTGATGTAGGTAGACATCTTTTTTTGCTCTTTTTGCAGCCTGAAACAATCTGGTATCTGGCAACAACGAAGCACATATGGAGCACTCTCTTCTTCATCAGCTGCCTCTCTTCAGAGGAGTATGGAGACCACCTCACAGAAAATATCTTATTAGTTCTTCGGCAATCAGCTGCAGTGGGTTATATTTGGTATTGTTTCGCCAAAACCCAACCAATGTTAATCCATAAATAAAAAGTCTAAAACACTATTAAACCTTTAACTAAGACTCTGTATAAGACGAAAGCACAAGTATACTCAAAAAGCAAAGTATATGTTGTCCGTAAAATTCATTGGCACGGTGTTCGCTTGCAGCTCTCACTGTCGCAGAAGAAAATATTTATGTCGTGCTATAAATTCAAACAAATAAAACAATGCGTTGGGAAACTTCAACATTTATTTGAAAATTATCACTTTACAAGCTGTAACGACCTACAGAATTTCTTAGCGGTGTACATATACAATGATTAATATAATAATGGTGAGTTACATCTGATATTGAAATCACAGTTTAGTAAGTACTCCTAAAACGATTTATCCCATTTAAAGCACCTTTGCCTCCGTTACCAACACCACAAGATGGCATTTATAAAGACAGGTTTCAAACCTGCTACCTAAAAGCGTGAATGTTTGTCAACGTATGATCTATATTTATTATATTTGAACACAGTGTATTAGAATCATCTCCGATGGTTTGTTTCTTATTAATTACATTTAAATTATTATAAATAGATTCATAACGTTTCTTCATTGCTGTAATATTGACGGTAATATTTCACATATCTGCATCTTTATCGTTAGCTTATACAATAAAAATAATTTTACCGCTGACATAATGATAATTGATAGATCTAACGCAAGCAAATTATTGCATTCATTCATTGAAATGAGGACATTAAAGTACAATAGAACCTCTATTACTCAGAATCCCATATATTAATAAAGTTTGCGTGATTCAAAAATTCTCACGCAAATTTAACTCAAATCTGTAAAAAACTTATAAGTAATAAATTTACTTTAAAACTATTTTTTTTACAAAAACAGAGTTGGCCCAAACAATAAGATTTGAGTTGCAGAAGTACAATTATTGCATTTTCAATCATGTTTAATGTATATATTTTTTTCCCGAGCTCAGAAACACTGATCAAATTGAACTACGATTACGAAGCTGTCAAATACGGCACAAGTACTAAATAAAGCGCTATTAAACAAAACTAATTTGAAAATTAGCATTTTATGCAATCTCTGTGATATATTTAACAGTTTAGCAATCATCGTTCAATCTAATCAATCTTTCAAAACTTAAGCGTGTGCTAGCCGATATAAAATTAATAAACCATAAATAAATAAAAGATCTTTATTAAAAACAAAAATATAGGTAAACCTACAACAATAACAACGAGAAGTAATTTATATAATTAACAAAATATAAATCAAACATAAAGAAAATATATTTTCTAAAATATAGCTTTATAATAATATTTGACTACGAAAAGGCAGATAAATCTACACAATTTTTTTTAGTAGTACACTTATGGAAGTACTCTCTTATTTAAGGTGTTTTTTTCACTAATTTTAAACGCTTGAATTAAAATATTGCTTTTTATTTTTACACTCGTCATATTAAATATCCCACTTAATCTAAACTTATACTAAATACTGTATAATTTTATAATCATATTCTTCCATCCCAATATTAAGGTATTTATTTAGAACATTGAAAATACTTCATTTACTTTACTAAATATTTGCTCAAAATATATATTTCTTTAATTCATTTGTAACAATTGTGTATCGGCAAGTTATCGAAAACGGCTGATATTTTAATCAATGATTTCTTATTCCAATCCGTCATTTGATTTTTACAATGTTGTTTTTGTAATACGCAGGTATATTTTGACTTAATGCGAGCCTGGATCGGTCACTGCTCCGGAGCGAGGCGAGATCGAAGCTATTCGCCCTCTCGCCATTAAATCAGCATACCACGCACCGATTTAGTTAGATCGGTTGATTTGTAATTACTCACGAGATCGTTTTCAACAAGCCATAATATTTTGGTGGATTTGTATTAGATTTAACAATAAAATAAATCTTCTGAATTATTTTTATTTAAAATTACTACCAGTAAATTATACAAATCGAGCCATTAGTCAAAATTTTACATAATGTATATGTATCACTTTATTTTCAAAATATCTTGTCGGTGAAATATTATATATAATAATTTTCTTTTATAAAATATTTGGAAATTTCTTTGTGTAAACACAATAAATATATATTTTTACGTAGAAAACAATTCTTTGTGATCGTCTAGTGAATTTCCACGAATAAACTATTTTTATTGTTTATTATATTAAATATATTTAAAACAATAAGTACTTGTATTGTCATAATTATTTATGCACTCGTACAAAAAATCATCCAAACGTCATGTTTACCAATGCTCTACGATTCTATCACACTTTGTAAGTATATTTTATAATCCCGTGTATAAATTACCAAGTAATTACGACATTGTGCTGGGATAATTGCATGCAACATTTCAATTCCTGGAATCTCCGCTTCCTAAGCCTGAGCTGACGCTTCCCGTGTGACCCAACCTCGTCGGTCGCAGGCTTTTTAATTTTGTGGCATGAACGTCGAATTTGATGTCATCGTCGCACCCTATCAGAGGGTGGTTCGTTATATTCTCACATGGCTCAGCTTTCTCACTGGCTTTGGTAGAATTCATATCAAACTTTGCGTTCCCGTGAAGTGACCTCTCGTTTGGAGAAATAGGAGTACCCAGGCCGCTATCGAGGTTGGGATTGCAAGTTTTACTTTCAAAGTTAAACTGAGTGATGTCGTTGTTGCTCAGCTTTGCCGACACTTCAGACGGACAGACTCCTGCATTGCGAGACACTGGAGAAAGCATATCTGGCTTGAAGAGTTCATCTTGTTCATGATGGAAATGGTGCGGAGATAGCCTCGCATCGAGTCGTCTTAAATTCTCGTCGAATTCTCTTTTCATCTGCTCGGCTTGTAGCTTCTCTTGTCGTATTTGTTCGTGGGAATGAGCAAAGAATCCGGAAGTCTTTGGTTTAGCTGCGTCACACTTGATGGTGCTTTGTACCAGACTATCACTGTGGTGACTGGAACCTGAAGAAATGCTGATAGTAGACGCATTGCTCAAGTTAGTACTCTTGAGAATGTCATAATTCTTATTGTCAATTTCCTTCGGCTTATCTAAGTATTCATTGTACTCCATGCTTTCGTCGAGTACTTTAAGGGGGAATGATTTAAAGTTTGAGGATGACTTCCCCAGGCTTCCGACGGAATCCTGTTTCACGTCATGCAGAGCATCAGGCTTGGGGTTCGCCATGAGGCCTGCGTTGCACGAATAAGACTTCTTCATTGACAAGTACTGTCGCTTCTTTTCGAGTATTTGTTCAGATTCCGGTGTCTTTGCTTTTGGTGGTTCATCCTTCTTCGGCTCTCCTATCTTATGGAACAGATTAGGAGCGCTTAAACCTGTTTTCAATATTCCATGTTTTCGTGTCGTTTTATCTCCCGTGCTTTTCTCGTCGGGATCTGAACCGGACTCTTCGGAGTGCATCAAAAGATGGCCACCATTCAAATTACTATTTGTGAATTCTGTGGATGAGAATTTACTGGACCAGCTTTGCCCGAGCTTCTGCCCCAAAGCTCCGAGTGTCTTCCTATCATTTTGCTGGACTTGCTGACACAGTCTTTTTATATCATTGGGTAGTTCTATTTTTTTATCATGTGTAGTTCCTATATACCTTGCCAAAGAAGCGACAGTCTGCTCTAAGGTTTTGACCTGATTTTCTAGTCTGCTTTGAGACAGCTGTATAGTGGACGCTTTGTTCAACGAATCTTCCAGTTGTTCCATGAGATGCATGTTTTGTTGGACTAATTTTTTATTCTGCTTTTCTAATACATTCAACGCTTCCATTTTGGGTGCTATGGCAGCCATTTCTTCTTGCAGAACATTGTATTCTACGTGGTATTCGTTCAGCTGTCTTCCAAAGTCCAAAGTGAATGCCAATTTTATAACCTTGTCCAGCATCGTCTTGTCTATATTCGGCATTTTGTGTTTCAGATACTCCATTATCTCCTCGAAGGAATCGCACAGCATCAGGCCGTCCTTGTGAATATCCAACAAGGCAATCGCTACTCTAAATATAACCTCAGACGACTCGTGAAACAGTAAGTCGAAGACTCTGGTGACAAATCCGAGGGGAAATTGTGATGTAAATATTGTGAGAATCCAAGGAGCGGCGTACAGAGTTGGAGAAACATCGTAGCTATCAAATTTCTCATAAAGTTCTGGTATGTGATCCTTGAGCAAACGAGACAGCTGGTACAACTGTAAATACATGAAATTATAGATTATAATACATCTCTATCTATTCGTAAATATTACATTTCACACAGAGAGAGAGAGAGAGAGAGAGAGAAAGAGAATAAGAGCTTTATTCTTAGATGAATGATTTAAAAGACACACACTACTTCTAATCAACTGCTTTACGCAGCCAAATGTGATAAAAGGCCACAAGTACAATCTTTGATAATCTCTTAAGGGATAAGACCAGCAGCCACCTCGATAAATCGAAATCCTCAAATGTTTTATGGACTTAACTGGAAGTCCACGAGTGCCACCACTTTACAGTCAGATTTTGGTAAGAAAGGGGTGTCAATGTAACATGATAACAAACTGTGAATGACTAAGCTCTGTAATATTCAAAACAACGTTAAATATCTACCTTAATGACACTTCTAACAAGTCAATACTAGTTTTGGCCGTATCTTAATTAGTTCCCTTTGCTAAAAGTATGAAGACATCAAATGCAATCACATACCTCTATTTGCAGGGCTACCATATCAGGCAGGTATTGCTTGCGGAGTCCTCTTCTAAACATGAGATGTCTCAGCATGAAGAATGCCTCAGCTTCCTCCAACTGAAATCAAATGAGCTTTTCATTATCATGCTTTTGAACATTACTGAAATTTTATCGGACGACAGCTGCATAATTTATTAACTATCTATTATATTATGGTAGTAAATATCACAGAACATAGAGCAAGCAAATAAAATAGATGTGCTTTAATAATTCCCAAGCCCTCATTTTGTCAATAAATAAGAAAGCCTCAAATGCGGCTGATGATCGAGCAATAAATAAAAACATGTTAATAATGTGAGAATCAATTACTCAAATGTGGTTATCAGGTTGTGAATTGTTTCATTGGTTAGTAAAAAAAGACAACGCAGGACTCACATGCAGGAGCAAGACACCAGCCACGAAGCTGAGGCCCTGGCAGTAACCGACTTCAGGGTCCAGCAAAGAGTAGGCCTTCAGCAGATTGAAGAGGGCCAGCTGTCCTGGACCCATTGGAGATGAGAAGTATGTGTGACTTGGAAACGTCCTGCCTGCAATAAGACAATAAAATTGTTGTGTAGTTATTGCGTCCAGGGGTTGAATGAGAGAAAGAGCAATCACTATCGCGTCGTGTCATTTATAGTGTGCTGTATCCCGGGGAGGAATTGTCACTGTTGTATTTTCCCGAGACGTTTGATGTGCCGTAGATCCCCTTCATGGGCCATTGACTACAAAAACTTATAACTATTACTATTACTACGAAAAGAAGGAGATTTATTAAGCGCATCGGAATTGATTGTCCAGAGAATATCCAAGAGAAAAGACGCATTAGAAGGAGAAAACCAGCGTGGATCATACCGCCGAATGGATAAAAATGGCTCAGAACAAACATATGTTCAGTGGAATGGTCACTGTCCTCCTCTGATGAGAGGTTCTTGTGAAAGAAGTTAAAAAAATCAAATACTTTGACAGAATAATTTTGCTTACCAAGATCGATGAGAATGGCATGCTGGTGGGAAGTGAGCTGCTTTAGCAGGGCCTCGTATGGGGTGCTGTAGTTGGGGAATAGCTTGACGTCTGGGGGGGGCTGTCGCAGACAAAACTGTTCGGCCAGGAAATACCAGACTTCGCCTCGCTTGGCACGAGGCACTCCTGGAATCAAACAACGTCATTATATTCATTGATCCATAGAGGAAAAGATCAAAACGGAAGCTGCCATGGAAACCTCTGAAAAAGTTAGACTCATTGTAAGTTCTGGAAACAAGTCAAAGGATCAACTCAGGGCGTGTTTGAAGGAACCGTTTGTTAATTATTTACCGTGGCGGATAGCTTGGAGCAGCATGTGTGAGTCCACTCGAGTGGAGATGCGGGACTCCCGGGGTGCAGTGAGCATGTCCCAAACTTTAGAGTTCTCGTGGGCGCAGCCTCCAATGTCCTCGTACTCAAGCTTGATACGCTTCACCGCTGACACCTCTTGCCGAGCTGAAACAGAATAAAATCAAGGATAAATGAAGTAATCAATATAAAACAGTTTTGAAACTTAATATTGTATTGTATGAAGCGTTTTTACTGCAAACTCTCCTAGCTCAAAATTTTGTTTCCATCTTTTCTTTTTAACTAAATAAATCAAATTTTACTGTAACTACAACATACATTGTTATTAATAAGTCATCATCGTTTACAATAATGTTTAAAAGATTCGTTAAACAATAGATATTTTTGTGATTTTTTATTTTCCATGTTTTATTTTTCGGTGTGACTAGTTTGCATTTTCATTTTGCCTTTATTACTTTCTGCCAAAAATATTGAATACACAAAAGATTTGTAAAGTAATATAATAAATCATTGCAAGATGTATCAACGAATCATTTGTTAAATCAAAATAAACTTCACAGAATAAATTCCATTATTTTTTATTTTTAGTTACTCAAGTCATTTTTGCATAACGGACGACAAGAGTTCAATGTCTAAAATGACCGATGCTAATGCTTATTTCTAACCTCTAAGACGGGCGTTTTCTTTCTCCATTCTAATGAGCAGGATGGCTTGATTGATGCCTTTCTTCCAAAGTTCACGCAGCTCTGCTTTGTCTCGCTTTCTTTGCTGCAGTTGGTTAAGGTTGGTGAAGGATGAAGGTCTTCGCAGCAGCTCATTTCCAGTAGGTACTACAAGCAAAAAAAAATTATATATATAGCACCTTAACAAATAAGAATAATTTAATAATGTCAAGTATCTTAAAAATTAAGCCATTCTTATGCAACACTTACATAATATAAAAATATATTTAATCGCTGAAACTAAAAGTCAAATTACTAAAATGATGCTAATACATTTATAGAGAAAATGATAAATTTTTTAACCAAAAAGAAAATAGAATTTTAGAAATATGAACAATTAAACGGCTTAATTGGTTGGATTGAATATAGTTAATAAAATATTTGTTTTATCGTACTGCTGCTATTGCTGTTGTCATCTTCCTGCAGTTCCAAGCCCTGCTGCGTGACACGGTTGAAGATGGCCTGCCGCCACGATCCCACGGGCTGTCCCTTCCCCTCTCCCTCGACACTCTCCTGGGGCGACGGAGCTTTGGTAGAGGGACTACTGCCGATCTTCATGAATCTGAGAACATTTGAAGCATCGGGTAAAAAATTAAAAACAAATTTAAACTCTATGCTTGTAGGTTTTGGTAGCCATTGTTATTAGATGTCTAGTCATGCCCATGAAACCTATGCATTGGTGCTTTACGAGGAGTGGAATTCATTTTACACATCCATGCAACCAGATCTGGTAGATCGCAGGTGCGGTCTTATTACATTTTGTGATATGCGTATTAGATAATCTACAAAACGAAAATAGCCTAATGAAATGGATGTAATCCACCGGCTGCAGCGGTAAATTTCAAACTCACATATCCATCATCGGTGACTTTAACTGCGGAGATGGTGAAGTGTCGTGATAAAAATCTTTTCCATTTTGCGCCTGCCCCAGTCCAGGGAGGTCCGGAACGGTGTTTTGATTTCCGTTAGCGGCCGCAAAATCCTTTCCTTCAGATATGGATGGAGATCTGACGCGGATCATTGTCGGAGGAATAGCTCCAGACTTGGTCGGCTGGTTTGTGTCTAAGTGGAGATCCATATTCGAGTCTCTAGTGGGAGTTCCCGAGTGGTTCATTGGGGATGTTTCCTGAAAGAATTAATACCAGCCTGTCATCAAACTTGATGTAACTTTTTTTTTACATTTAATAACTTCTTATCTTGTAAAAAATGAATGTGGTAAATAGTATAATATCCAGTCAAAAGTGGGGTTTTAATTTGCTACTACGAAAACAGTATATATAAATATAATTTATATTACCTTTTTCCAGTCTTTAGGTAGTATTCCAAGGTCGTCTTTCGAAGCTTTTCTCTTCAGGAGATGATCAAAAGAGCTGGACAAGGAGCGCTTGGCCTTCATGAAGATTGTACTGCCTCCAAGGTACTGGTTAAGAAATTCTGATCTGAAATACGAAGAAAGACAACGCATGATTATCTTGATCCACATATGCTCAAAGTTTTGTGGAATATATACATTTATTTACTATAAAGGTTATTAGTTGTCTAGTAATAAATAATGAACGAAGATAGTAAAGCAATAAAAATTGGATGCCGGATAATCTCACCGATTTTCTGCCGTATCGTGTACATGTCTCTGTTGCTTGGCTTCGCAGTGGGCTCTGAGAAGCATCATCAGAAAAGCGTTGTGTTCTCCAACCTGTGAAAAGAGATTGTACATTTACTATCTCATCAATACAATGCCAATTTTTCTCATGAAAAAAATTCTACCCACAAATAGTACCAAACCTACGAAAAATTGTTACAAGTATTTTTTTTCAACATTTGAGTTTCAAAAATAAAGCGAGAACAAGGTAAATAGAATATTTACCTCATACAGATCTTCCGTCCCTCCCTGGTACTTGGTGACTATCTGTGTCTGCTCTTCATCGGAAAGCTGTTCTATTCTCCGTAGAATCATCGGATGCATACGCTTATCTGATATACCTGAAATATTCATATTACAAATTAGTCATGTAGTAGTTAATCAATTGATTCGGTTTCCTGTGTGCTGGGACCATCTTTAAGGATTTTTTGAAGATACGGAAGTACGGAGACTAAAGCAGTGCAACACCCGAGAAACTGAATCAACTCTTAGGAATGGCTGCGAAAACTTATGACCATACCTGTGAAGTAATCAATTTGTGAAAAAAATAATATATAATCAATAGACTTTGGAAAAGTAATCAACTAAAATATTATGACTATATAGTCATATAACTAAATTGAGTTCATTGCCAACGGATTGGGCGCTACACGTGTTATAGACAAGCATCAATGGACCCTAGTCCATGGACCATAGTCTACCTATCTAGAAGTAATGATTTGTTACCTTCAAGATCCTGGCACAACTTGTGGTACCAGACCATGGGGCAGTGTTCACAGGAGAAGATGGGGGAGCGTTCTTTTCCCTGCTTCACCATCTCTGCGTGAGCTACGAAAGCCTGCGTGATCGCTGTGTGAAAAATATTAATGCTTAAATATCCAATGAGTATATTGATTTGATCCAATTTAAGCTAAAATGATTATTCCTTACCTCCGACGACATCAGAAGCAACGCCAGCAGATTCACACTTGAAGACATAGCCGACAAAGCTTTCGGCCCCAGCTTCACGACAGATGAAGCCAAAGTGGTCCGGCCCCCGCAAGCCCTGCACGCATGACGCCACGTCCCGCAGCTGGCGGTGGAGCAGCACCTGCTTGCGGTCAGGGCTGATGAGCCGGAGATCTGACCTTCCCACCTGAAAAAAATACATTTTGATATCATATTGCTAGCCATCATGGAAATCGCTAACCATAATCAGGCCTATCGTGAAGTTTGGTGGACTCCAGGTACTTTTCAATTGTAACTCATCTGCATTTTAAGCCCTCTCAAGATTCTCAACTCTATAAACTCAATAGTCTATAAACTCCAACACCATCCACAAAGCGATGGACTAAGAATATAAAGTATCAAAGTATACAGCATTGTCACATTGTAGGCTTCAATAACGTCCTTTGTTTAATCGCTTAAAACATTTTGGACAAATAATACTTTCGGTAGTTCACTCACAATATTTTGACGAAATAAAAATGCTTAGTAAGAATAAAAATGTAATTTGTTATTTTAAGCTATCGGTTTCGTCAACATTCTTGGTTAGCAAGTGTAGAATATTAGACAATTATTATTTGCTGAAATTAAAATAATACTTACTTGAAACAGCATTGTTCTATTCTGGTCTCCGATCAAATGAGCGATTGGAGTTTTGTGCAGATTCAGTGTTCCGATGGATGCGGACCTGTCCCTGGTGAATGGCTTGTTCTCTGGAAGCTTGCTCTTTAGGCTCGCTTTCTCTTGATAACTATCCTTGAAGTAGTCCTTACTCTCTGAGATATTGCTATCCATGCTGGAAGAGTCCATGACACTGGGCATCGATAGCTTTCCGCTCTCCTTGATACCTACTTCCTTAAACTCTAAAGACATACTCTTCTTTATCTCCCATGCATTTAATGCAGGTATGTTATCATCAGATGTTATAGGACTGTTCAAGTTTTTTTCTAGCGCAGCTTCCAGCATTTTTTTTCCATATTCTAGTTTACTAGTGATATCTATCTGTTTTGGAACGTCTTTAACCTTCACACTGGGCTCACTTGGCAGTTCAGACGATTCGTCATCGTCTTCTTTTAAAGTTGTCAAATTTTGATTGTTTTCATTCTGCGGCCAGTTGAGGATGATCACGTTTGGCTCCAGAGCCACGGGCAAGGATCTTTTGTTCAAAGTCAAAGGTGCATCTTCTTTCTTCTGGACTCTTTCTGTTGATAGCTCATCGAACTCCTCATCGACTGATTTTTCATTCACGCATTTTTCTTTGTCAGGTTTCTGGTTTTCCCAGCTCAGTTTTTTGACAGCTTTTGACGGAGAGACAAACCCTTCTTTTATTCTGTGGTCCAAAGTCTCATCGTTGCTTAGAGACAGATTCTCCACGTTTTTCTTGTACACAAGGGGTAGAGGAGCAAACTCCACTCGCTTTGTTTGATTTTGAGATACTAAGCTCTCAAGTGAGCTGTTATTGCTAGCAACTGAATCCTGTAAATAAAAAATGCAAGTATTATTATTCCATAAAATTAATATCATTATGTTGAAGATGGTGTTAGGGTTGTCAGTTATTTTGATTGGTGTGTTAAAAAAGGGGTAGCTATAATCACCGCTTGACTGGAGAGAAGGCTGTTTCTGCGCATCTGGGCCGCTTTTATCTTCTCTACCTCAAACTGCTGAAACTTGGTCAGTGCATCGTCGATGAGGGTTTCTGGAACCTTCTTGTGGGACACCTTGATCTTTCCAATATACAGCACCTGACAAAATTTCCATTTACTATAAAATTTCTCTACATATTTATTATATGAAATAGTTTCTAATACTAATTATATACTATCGGTCTAATTGCATTGATGCATATGAGGAATTATGAATTAAACGGATGTAGAGGTGACGTATGATGCAATGACTTACTTCGAAAAAGTGCGAGTTGCATGGAGATATATCAGCACACAGTGATGTCAAGTTGGCAGCATTGCTGTGACTTCGTGCCATGGAGCTGGCGCTTGAGATGTTCTCTCCGGCCAACGATGAACCAGACCTGAAATCACCGAGCAACCTCATATCAAGTGTTGGCTCAGTGGTTAGACCGTGAAGCCCAAACTGATGTTATTGGAATGGTTCTTTTAGACGAGTGGAGTTCAGGGGGTTGCAACCCTTAGAACGCTTTAGAAGGGTCCTTTCACTTAATCAATAGCAATGATAATTAAGCGTAAGAAACTATATAAAACTGCACATTTTAATTTCTTGGAATTGTTTGTAGTGGTTCGTGTCTTTCAACGTTTCGGTTTCGGTACTGGGGCTATCTTCAGGGGATGGCGGATTGGCACGAACCAATATGCAGCACAACACCGAGGAAATCTCAAGGTCATCCAATAACACATTTTTAGAATTCTAGCTTGGATTGCAGCCGCTCCCACTTCGTGTGTAAGGATCCACCTAGACTTACTTGTTGAGTCCTGCGTTGTAGCTCTTGGACTGAGCCATGCCGCCCTGGTTGCCAGATTTAGCAGACGCGTTCTGCAGCACGGAGTTCTCGATGGCCGACTGCTGGGCGCGCGCACTCTGGAACCCCCTGAAACAAACCGAAACCACCATCAACCCTCGTGCCGGCTGGGCGTCGGTCACGCCCGAGGCTTTTTTTTTTGTGCTGCGTTACTGGCGAGCGGCCGGCGACACAGTCGTCCAACCGGTCGCTATAGAAAAAGCACAACATGCTCTTAACATAGACAATTGGTTATACAACCCGTCCAATAATACATCGACGCTTTGGTCCCAGCACTAGAGTCATCTTCAGGGACTCGATATATTACCTGTTTGTGGCGACAGAGGAGGCGGCCTGCGGCCTCTGGAGGAGGCTGGCCGGGGAAGATGCTCCGGGGGTGGTTACTTTGGTCTTCTCCGGAACCCCCTTCCCCTTGGCCTGCTCACCACCCAGGGACGTCAGGCTGCCGCCGTGCGGCGCCAGGTCCCTCATCTGCCCAAACAGCTCCGACACCTGTCCAAATTAAAGCTTATTGAATACGACGCCAGACACTCCTCGTTCTCGTTCACCTGGATTTTTCATACACCCTGTACAAACATATAAAATATTTAAAGACACAAAACAAGCTAATATTCTCGACTAAACTGCTACAAACTGATTCGCCTGCCAGAGGCAGCGATCGAACCGAGAATCCCCCTATTAATAATCCACGCTCTTATCAGCAAGCGTATCGTATCATTTTCTACAAACGAATGATTCCAATGATTAATTAAATTCGCCTAATGCCAGGCAGACGAATCTAGCAATGGTCCAGATCTGGCTCGATGCCAGCCTCTCGTGGAAGCGACTCCGACGACTGCGTTACAAGTAATTAAGGAGCAAACTCGCTTGCACTTTTATCGCACAGTTTGCACAGCTGATGCAGTCTTAAAACAACTTTAAATCTTTCATTGCTGTTGTATATATTTTTTTGTACACTCAATTCTTACATCATCTGCAAATAGATACGGTACTAGCTTGTGTGCGAGATCGCACTGAATTTTTCGCGCGACTAGTTTCGCCGACATGCCATGTCGGCATTTTTTTTTTTTAATAAATTTCTACAATAAATGAGGGACAGTGATTGCCAGGAGTTAATAAAATTTGTATTGGTGAATTTATATTTTAAAAAAAAATAATTCATTACTTAAGACAGCAAATAGAATCAGTCATTTGGATATTCATATTTGTAGTATTACAAATTAAACCAGTCTGCCCCAAATGTATAAACGTTTGGGATACATTTTTAAATATATACATTAATATATACTTTTACTATTCAACACGCAGAAAATGTTAAAAGCCAAATGGCTATAAGGCAACATTTCAATGGCTTTATCAGACTGAAGTCGTTGAAAAGCGAAAACGCTCACAAACAAATTAAACATTTATATATGAGGTTTTAAAATATCATATTCACGGCGGAGCGGTTTAATTTGTAGTACTGTATATTTAAATGATTATTAGAAAGCATCATCATCATAATCAGTATGTCGTGGTATTGGATATGCTTTGTTATGAAAGAATTTGGTCTGCTACTCCAGGTGGTGTCGGGAAGAGCGTCTGGTTTCTCTTACCTTGTTCTTGATCCTCAAGGCCGATGCATCCGAGACGGAGCTGGTCAGCAGACCTTCGGGCAAATGCTGTCCATACATCCTGATCGAACTTCGTCGGAAATCCAGCACAAAGACACTCTCAAAGCGACTCGATTCACCGTCAGGGGGGAGTCAACAAACCACAAACAAGTAACACTGCATTTCGACCATAAACAATGCACAAGTAACACGTTGAATATTTTTGGTCAAATTCACTGTAAAATATTAAATTTTATCAAAAAAAAAAAACCACTTCTTCACTCTTGTTTAGATGAAAACTAAAGCAAACAACAATTCCACTGCTTACTCTACATTTACGTTCTCTGATCGGGCAGAAACTTGCGCGCGCAAATATCTGAGCAGGTCAACAATAATTAAACTCAATATATAATTAGATGGGACGATATAAATGTATTGACGTTTTGGATTGGGCAGAAGTTTTCACGCGAATATATCTGACCTAACAAATTACGCAAATGGACAATGTCAAGATGTTTGATGGGGTAACAATTTGCATATGAAATTATTTAATATTATATTATATAAATATGCTTTTTCAATTATCATTCCGGGACACTTGTTTGATAGGTCAGATATCTGACCTAACAGAGTACGCAAATCGATTATGTCGAGAATAAGCAAACTGTTCATTTCAAGGACTATAGGAAGTCTAGACAATAATTATGTTTTTTTGGTACCAATTTTATTATACTGTTGTTTGATGGGGCAGAATATTGCACGCGCAAATATCTGACCTAACAAATTACGAAAATCAACCGTTTCAATAATAGCTAAGCATTTTTAGAATATGCATGAATTTTAATTTTAAATATTTATATCTATTTATTAAATTGAACAATACATTTTTTCTATATAGTACATAAGTGATTTCTGACATAAAAATGAGAAACCTACATAGCGAATGCATTACCAATTTAAACCTCGTTATTTCTCATAAAAAAAAATTTTTAGTAAGATAAAAAAAAAAATTGTTTTGAAATACAATAATATTTATAATACATATTCAAAACAAACAAAAATATTTCGTATACTGAGAATGTTCACTTTTTGCGATCGGTACGATTTGAGAGTTTTATAAATTGATTCACGCTGAATAAACATTTAATAAATCCGCATTAAAAGCCGGACGGGGTCGTTTCGGGGCGTTCTAGCCAATGCAACCACTGACGTTCTGTTTATTAAATTTAAGATTTGTTAAAAAGTCTTAACTAATCTGCTGTCTTAAATGCGGTCTACACAACAGACAGCAACATCAGACAATCGACGATAAATTACACCACTCGGGGCAATATTGTTGAATTATAGAAAAACACAAAAAAATAAAAAAAAAAACCGTCGGTCGGTTGTCGGCTGTACTGCCTCGCGTGTAGTCTGGTTTACTGAAGTTTGATTTGAAGGATTTCAATGAAATTGCCACACGCCCTACACCTTGCCGGTACAAAAAATAATAAGCAATAGGCAAATTATCGGTCGGTTGTAGGTTGTGCTACCTCACGGGTGGTCTGCTCTATTGACACGTAACCTCGAAGAAAAAAAATTTTTTAAAAATCAGCCCGCACGCCATCAAACTATTTGCATACTTGCAACTCATCGGCCGGCTGCGTCGACCGCGCGGGACAACAACAAAAACAAAAGCGAACGAAAACAAAAAAAAAACAAAAGGGGCGCGATATAAAAAAAAAAAAAAAACAAAATATTTCGTATTGGTAAGTGATTTATCGGCTCGTGACCTCGGCCCGGCTGGCCCACAAAGCGCCTATTTTCGCCTGACCCATTTGCATAATTGCCGCTCGGGGAGCGCGCGTTTCGGACCCCCCGACCCCTGCCACTGCCGGCACGCCAGGGGTGCCCAACCGTTGCGTACACAAAAAAAAAATAAAAAAAAAAACAACATTTTACTACAAAAATATGATACCGGCCGGTCACATTCGGCCAGTCACATGCGAGGCGTTCATCTAAAGCAGAGGTTCCCAAAGGGGTCAATGTCGACCCCCGGGGGTCGATTTCGCCCTGCAAGGGGTCGATGACAGTGAAAAATTAAATTGAGCGTACATGAACTGTAAATGGGGGTCTACGAGAGTGGATTCCGATTTGTAAATGTCATAATGCACCGAACACAGATTCTGTACTTTGTGACGAATCAAAGCCCCGAAGCGTACAAGTATTTTGTATGTTTTTCTATTCAAGATAATAAAATGGAATTCCACCAAGTATTTCCCGAATGTTAGTATATTTGCATTTTGTGTGTTTTTAATTAAGGGTCTGGGTCCCATAATCGAGTTTTTTTGATCATTTTCTAGTCCGTTTTGCGAAAAATCAACTGCACCAATCAAAAATATTTAAATGCAAAAAGTTTGATACATCCCTTCTTCCGAATAAAATATATTTTTATTTCTTTTAAATTTACTATTAATATGATGAATATGTGTTTTTCCGATTGAAGTGTAGGAATTTGGAGATTCGTCCGGTACATTTTCCAAGAATCCTAAACATTTAAAAGTCTTTTTTTTAATTGTCTTAAACGTCTTATTAATTTAAAAATAAAAAATAAAAAATCTTTAACAAACTTTGGTTCTGGAAAGACGTCATTTTGTCAAATTTTTCAACATCTTCAAGATTTTATTTTACCCTAAAAATGGACGTCAATTAAATAATACAAAATAGATAAATATAATTTATAGTTTTCTCAATACTCTGTAAAAAAAATCAACTTTCGATATATAAAAATAAAGTGACAATTAAATTAATTGAATGACACGATTTCGCCAGGCAATGGACTGCCTCTGGTGTCCGGTTGGACACCAGAGGCAATTAAAAGGCTGGAAGCAACTGCCTTAATAAAGGTATAATTAACTTTACATGTATTTTAACTTTTTCATTTTTAAGCCCACTGTACAGTAAACCCTATGAACGTGAGTTGTTCTATATAAGATGTCAAAAATATGTTTAAAGTTGATGAATTTGTAAAAATTCAATATTAGCAAAGCAGGTATTCGACGAAAAACAGGAAAACTCGACAAGGGGTCGACGGGACAAAATAATTTGGGAAACTATGATCTAAAGGCAATAATTAAGGCAAAAGGTGATCATATCGAGCTAATGTGAATAGATTCTGAATTTTTTATTATTATCACACATTTTGTACTTTGGAATAAAAAAAAAAATTATGGCTTTGTGAATAGGTTACACTTCGTCCGGGTAACCCTGTATATATATACACTGTGTTTCAGGTAGATAACCAAAATATATAGTGAAAAACAGCTTTATTATTTAACGGTCCAAAAAAAGTTAAATATATATTAAAATACGGAATTCCATCGAGTACTCTCTGTCAAAAGTATTAACGCCAGGACTTTTTAAGGAAAGAATTATATAATAATGCTATTGGGCAGCAGTAAAACGCAGACTTTTCCTTCCAATATAAAACTGTGGTGTAGGACACCCTACACCAGAGGCTCTCAACCTTTTTGCACCCAAGGGCGCATTATAGAATGGCGGTCGAACGGCGGGCCCCATTTAATTTTTCACGGTATAGATATTTACAATTGGACATTGTTAATAATACATATAATGCAAAATAAAATTGTTTATATTTTTAAGTAAAATAAATAATAAGTAGTAAAATGCACAAAGAATTATTATTTTGAAAAATATTACGATATAATTATTTCCGCTTATATTTCTTTGTTTAATTAATAATTATATATATTTTTTCATGACATCAAATATTTTTTTATCGACGTTTTATCGTTTTTTTACGGCGGCGGGCACACGTAAAACGGTCGGTGAGGACCGCTGTCCTACCATGAACACTAATTCTGCATAAATTTATGCACAAAGATAATCGCCAACCTCCTCTGAGGAGAGGCACCCGAAGAAGAAGAATAAATATAAAAATTTCGATTCACACAAGTATGTAGATCAGAAAGCAGTGCTGTAATTATTATGTAGCAAAATTGGCTTGTTGGCAACCCCTGACGCACATTACACTACAGATTCAACATCAACTTCATAATTGTATATAGAAGCCATTGTTTTGCAGATGTTTATTAAATATTAGCTTACATGCAGTACAGGGCACTGAGTTTATGTGAAATAATAAATATAGCCTCCAACAGCTGATTGTCGAAGGAAACTAACGTGGATGCGGAATTTATGCCGATGGCTGGTGATCGGGAGAAGACAGGTTCAGGGGTCACCAACCCCCTCTGAGGAGTGGCACATGAAGAGAAAAGCTCGACTTGTATATAATAAAAATGTTAATACTCGATTTATTCGATTGTTCGGTTATTAAATACAAGTCAACACAAAAAAAAACATTTCAACCAACCTGAATTAACAAATATGTATTATTTATTGAACACAGATTTTGTATTTAAATATTCACTGATATTCCACCTTTTAAATATATTTATTTATATTAAAGTTTGATAACTTGCACACATTGCTGAATATTTAAACTTTCAGTTTAAATTGAAAATTAAGGAAAAAAAGGGATTGGTTTTTGGTTTGAATTTCACAAACGAAAATAAATAAAAAAATTCGGTCCTTTAAATTTTTATTTAAGGTTTATGTTTTTTTAATTTTTTTTTTACATTTTATGCATAAACTTAATTACTTTGATAAATATTTTATTGTTTACTGTTTTGTTTTGTAACCTTCGATGACTTTTAAAATCAATAGAGACTGATTGATTGATCGTCACATTAATTAATTATTGATAATATATATAAAAAGAATATATGATTAAAATAAGTTTCTTTTATAAAATAACTAATAACTTGTTTTTGTATAAAAATATTTTACACTTTTGTTTGAATGAACAAAACTCTTTATATGCATTCAATTTCAAATCTAAATTTCTGACATAATTTCGGTTTCCAATTAGTTAAAAAAAAAAATACAAAATAAATAAATATATTAAAAATCCGGTAAACTGAGTTTAGAAACTGAATTTTAATAAATATATTATTATATAATTTTTTTTAAAAAAGGGATTTCGAAAACACGTTTTAACCAGACAATGCCACCAACGCAACTTTCCCACAGCACTTGATTAAAATTGCACAATCACCATTCGATTATGTTGAAATTGGGTAACCATCAGCAAAAATGGCGGACACACGCACTCACCACAATTTTTTCACGTAAAAATATTTTTTTTTAAGTTTTCGGTGCGAGTTTTTGCGAGTCACGAGCGCACAGTGTTTTTGGTTTTTGATATTCGTTTGCACCGCGTGGCGAGCTTTTGTATGGGAGACGTCAGAGCCGGAGAGACTGACCAAATGCCGTCGGAATAGACCGCAGCTTCCCCCTCTCCACCCTTCCACAGCATTCGCTATTTATACCCTGGCGGATGTCAAACGATCGGAGAAACATCACCACTCAACTTTGTCCTTTATTTGCTGCCACCTAGAGCGTGAATTCATCGTGAAAAGCACTTTCGGCTGTCATGCCGCATAAATGTCTGAATACACAATAAAATAATTTTATACTCAACACGACAAGAGAATATAATTTTAATTATATTTTTAGACAAAAAAATATATATAAATATATAATTAATAAAAAAAAAAATTCAAATACTCCATACAAGTCCATTTTCATAATAAACAAAATGTACAATACCCAAATGCGCCAAGTAAAATAAAAATTTCTACGTTAAGCCTATGCGCGCGAATTGAAATGCTCAACACACAAATTTGTATATTAAAAATGCTCAATACATGAATTCAAATACTCGACGCTTCGTGTATACGAACCGATGTCCACACTGTATAGCAATAAATTTCGTCGTATTGATTTACAGTCATAACTCTTGTTAACAGTCTGACGTACAATAAAGGAAGTAAATCAGTTTGTTTATGCGCCATCCTGATCTAGACTGATTGTTTCAGAATGTCACGGCACGAGACTCTTTGAGAATTGGCTATACACGGTGCATGAAAACTCGTCGTTTTGTAATTATTATTATTTTCTAAAATTCTTTAGATACACTGAGAGCGCCCCCACTAATACTTTTAGGAGAAAAAAAAATATCTTTCAGCGAAAAATCTGTGACTGTGTTTTATTTGTAGATCTATTCTAAACGGATTTTTTGGTGCCAATTTTATAATTGCCAACGAAAATGGAGTAAATGACCTACATAAACACTTTATATAATATAAGTGTATATATAAACAGGTGAAACGACATAAGCCAGAAATATGTGTGTGTATATTTTTATATGTTGGAGACTCGCACAGAATCACCCTGTATGGTGGATTTTCATAGTCTCTACTTGGAAATAAGAACAAGGAGAGGCTAGACCACTCCACAAGCGCGTGTTTAAGCTGCTGTGCCAAAATCACAAGTAGACTACGAGCCGCCTCGTCCGGCAGCGTGAACACAAGTAGACTGCAAGCCAAATCATCTAATAACACGGAAGCTCCGGAGTGACGTCACAGTCGAGCGTGCCAATGACGATATAATAAATCCACATTTACCACGCATACAGGCTTGCTGTGTATATACATGAATACAGTAAATATTGACTCATTTTTCATATTTCACAAAACAAACAAAAATCGTATAATTTGAACATACCTACACAATAATGTACCCCTAGAGAAACGTTGTTTTTTAAATTAAAAAAAAACTTAAATAAAAAAATATATAATTATTAATAAAGGAATTGCACGACAAAAACAAATCAAATATTCTCAATTGCCCGTTAATTTATTTTTATTTTATATTAAATCGGTATAAAAATATCGCTATATAAATGGTATAAAAATATTCTCAGTGAGATGATCGTCAACCTACACGAAGATGATAAAATGACTGAAAAATCATGTTCCAGGAAAAGACGATTGTATAGTTTAGAATCAAATATTATAAACTGCCCATTTAATTATTATAAATATTGATTATTTGTTATATAAATGGAATAAAAATATATTTATAAGACTAAACTAGGATATAGATATGCTCAGTGAGATGAACACCAACCTACTCCGAAGAAGATAAAATTACTGAAAAATCATGTTTCAGGAAAAGACGATTGTATATTATAGAATCAAATATTTTGAACTGCTCATTTACTTTTTATACGCCTTGATTATTTGTTATATAAATAGTATAACAAAAAAAATATATATATATATTTATATAAGACTAATAAGACTGAACCAGGATGTAGATAATCTAGAGATAACCTACTCTGAAGAGAGGCACATGAAGAAGATAAAACGACTGAAAAATCATGTTTCAGGAAAAGACGATTGTATATTTTAGAATCAAATATTCTGAACTGCCCATTTACTTTTTATACGCCTTGATTATTTGTTATATAAATAGTATAACAAAAAAAATATATATATATATTTATATAAGACTAATAAGACTGAACCAGGATGTAGATAATCTAGAGATAACCTACTTTGAAGAGAGACACATGAAGAAGATAAAACGACTGAAAAATAATGTTTCAGGAAAAGACGATTATATTGTTTCGATAATTGTGCATTTGCTTGTGCATGGCTGCCATTCTGTACCCTGAGCGTGTGTAAAGGATCGGTAATGGAGTAGTGGACGTGCTCTGGAAGTACCTATCTAAACGTCAGAGCATTGTAAGGAAATGATTTATTATGATGCTATTGGGCAGCAGCAATACGCAGACTGCGGTATAGAATAACCCTGGGACTATACTATATTCCCCATAGAAAACCATGAGCACAGTGGCTCAGCACGAGTATACGCTCAGCGAGATGGTCGCCAACCTCCTCTGCGGAGTGGCACTCGACGGCGACGATGAGCTGATGATGAGACACAAAGCATACACCAACCTTTCACCGACAGTCAGTAAAATAGGTCGTACATATCCCGCACCACGTGGAAGTACACCACGTCCAGCTCGCAAGCCAAAACGATGAGGATCGTCCCCAGCCAGAACTCAAAGTTCGACAGCTGCGATGCGGGCAGTGCACCGGACGCAGAGTAGTACATGTGCCTCCAGCTGCACTCTGCGCACATTTTGCTTGCTTGCAAAACCCACACTCGATTATTCACACGGATTAAATCTCGTTGCGACGTGTCAATAAATAATAAAAAAAAAAAAAAAATATATATATATATATATGGTACCTTTGCCCAAATAATATTTTACAACGCTTTTTCATATGTCTAAAAAGTTGAAGTGCTCAGTCATACTTGGTGGGTTATTTTTTTTTTTTTTTTGTTGCTGTTATTGCAATTTAACGCTTTTAATTATTTTTTCAAATCTCATAACGTGTTCACATCACAATTCACTTTATTTTTTTTGTTGATATATTTAATATCTATACACTCAGGCGATTATATCGTTAGATTCAAAGTCATCGCGTCGCACCGGCACTGGCGTTTGGGGGATGTCATTTTTATCTGCGGCTGGTGCTTTTCAGCGTATCGATTGGTGTTGCTGAAGACACGCGAACAATTCCGACATTATACAGACGCGACGACCGCCTTCAGATGGGATCGATTCGACTTTGAGGTATTCGACACGCTTCCATCGACAATGAACTGGGCTGGCAAAGATCCCGAGTTCACTTTCGAAATGGAGCCCATGGTGCAGGGGAAGAACCAGATACGTCACATATATAATTAAAAAAAATAATAATTAAATACTCGCAAAAAATTCACTAAATGTCACGCTTTCCCATTCCTCCTCGCGGAGCTAAAGCCTGGATACAATCGTTTAATTTAAAATGTGCCTTTATGGGAGAACACTTAAAACACCATGGATTGACCGCGACACAACAAATGAGAGTTTCGCATTGAAATAAAACCCCTGCAAAGAGTGAGGTGTCCTAGTATAGCAATATTTTCAGAAATAGCATAAAAAAATCCAGTACATTTTTGAATAAAATTAGTATAAAAATTTCTTAATACATGTTTTTAAAAATATTTTATGGCAAGCAGTGCCTTTTTGCTTGCGTGCGCATAAAATCTAATGTTTTAAATTTGAAACGGTCTTGAGTTGCCTGAAACGTCTTTTGCGTGTGAAGTTAGTCTATATTTATCTTATTTAGTGCATAATATATAATGTTTGCATTTTTCTAAGGCCATGTGTTATTATATGTTGTTAATCATTATTATAGACTAAAGATATTTATTAGAAAAATAAATGCTCTTCTCGCTGCCATGTGATGGTCGAAATATATTCATTAAATCAGACAATGAAAAAAAATATATATTCTTTCAATAGCTGCAGAAGAACGATTCGTTATCTACGATATTGAAAAAAATATTTAAAAATCTACATTTAGGATTTTTATTTGTCAGATGCAAGTATTATTTTAAAAATTTATTTTAAAAATCCACATTTCAGATTTTAGGCGTTGTTTTAGGTTGATATGGTTTATTGGGTGTTGAGCCGCTTGAAGCTTTCGGTACTCCAGCGTTTCGGTCCCCGAGAAATTAGATATTTGTAGAAACATTTTTTCCTTTATCATATTTTATGGTTGTTTTCAGTTTCAAGAAATCAATTAAAAATGTCAGTAAAAAATTCAAGCAACTGCTATCTTTAAAAATAATAAATGATATAAAAAATAAATTTTCAATTATCCGTACTCTAAAATATTTTTGCGAAATCATTTTAAATAAAATATTTATAAGCTTGTATTTTTTAAAATATTTATTTTTGACAATTTCTTATGTTTTGGACCCATCTGGTTTTTGCAGCCAATCCGACACTTGGCAACTGCAGTTCCAATCAAGATATAATTTAGATCATAGCAAGGTCCGAGACAAAAATAATCACAGAGGGTGTGTAATATAACGCGCCTTAACAACCAAGAAAAGAAAAGTGTACTCCGACGTGAACACTTGCAGGGGTAGTTGGCAATTTCTCACCCTTTTACACATATGGTGGCTTTATAAATATTTACCGAGTTGTTCACAGCAGTTCATATTTAAAAGCCGGATATGCATCAAAAGGATTACGTTGAGCATTATAATACACATACTATTTAGATAACCGATTCTCACACGAGTCGACGAGAAAAACTAATTTTTGAAAAAAAAAAAAAAAAAGACTTTTTTACAACAACAACAAAAAACGCACTGCCCCAAATAGCTGCATAACAGTAGTTATTATTGATATGCGATTTCGCCTTGCGAGGGCTTGCTCGGCCTGTCTGATAGACGGCCTTGAGTTGTGGCATTGAAAATCCCCGAAAAACTCGTGAAAATATTTTTGACATCTGATATACAGGGTGCGCCATATTTTATGTCGGTATGTAAACATTGAATAACTATTTCTTTTTTTTTGTAAGAAGGTTGGACAACTGCACTGAAATTCTTTTTGTGTGGTATGAAGTTGGAAAATCTATCAAAAACCTTCTTGCGATAGTCCACAATGCAGGATTAACAGCATTATTATGTAAGTACATATTATGGAATTTATGGAATGATGCCATTTTGGTGATAACCTGCTTAAATGGGATGTGAAAATATTCAGCGGCTTCGGTGGCTGTCACGCCAATGGGAAGACAAGCGCGTATCAATTGAAACCAATTGCGCCGATTGATAGCAGATGCATGTGTCGGCAATGTGGCATTGGACGGCACATGGCCACTGTCAAAACAGATTTGTCCAGACCACACAGAACGTGTCAACACAACACGACGTTATTCATTTGAACGCATCGGATACAAGCTTAGGCTATTTTATAAAACTCATATTAATCCTAAAAAAAAAAACTCTACAGTACATATAAATCTTCTCCAAGTGCCTCTCCTCAGCGGAGGTTGGTGACCATCCAATGCACAAAACTCTACAAAAAATATTACTGCGTTGCGATATGCGTCGATATTGCGACTGCTTATTGTTGGCAAGTGTATAAGGCATAAAAAAATATATGAGTTTAGACATGTATGTCGACTACACGTGTCGTTAGCGGCATCTGTATGCGAGACCTAAAAACTTAGTATATAATAGTAGACATAGAGATTTGTCGACATCGATCGATTCTTCGACCTATAAACTATAAATAGCCTGATGAACAGCAATCGATTAGTATGCCTAACCTTGCAGTGACCATTCCAGCAGCGAGATCTTGAACCGCATGAATCCTGTTTGCTGTGCTCACTGGTTAATTATGATCGAGCCGAGGGGTTAGAGAGGTCTCCGGGCAGCTCTTTGAGACCCATGAAAGGCACTCGGTTATAACTCATCAAAGAAAACATCGTCTATAGAACTTTTCTTTAGAATAAAAAAACACATAAACGTCCAAATGGACAGATTACGATTTCGCCTTCGGGGTGGTTCAAATTGTAGCACTGCATAATCATATCAAATAGCTGCGAGATTGCGATCGCTTTTCCAAGAATACCTTCGTACAAAATGTTTGTAACCTTCGAGCCTATTATTCATATATACTTAATTGTGCTTATCAATATACAGACAACACTGATTACTCTGACTGTGCGAAATATTAAAATGTTCATAGCTGAGTGCATATCACTGGAAAATGTCCATTGATTCCGAAAGCGTTCACAGACAAAAACGACTGTAGATAGCGATATTAAGATATATCGAATAAATTATTTCTATGCATCTATGATTTAGCAGGTAGAAAATATTTTTGACACAATCTTCGGTTGCAATATAAATAAATATCTCTACAACGGAAACGGTGAATATTTTCTATTCCACGCATACCGGAAATTGATAAACGGATTCATTCAAGGGAAAACATAAATAATATTTATCAGTTTATAAATAATATGCATAAAAATATTGATGATGATCTTTTTGTAACCGTGATGCAAAAAAAAAAAAAAAAAAAACACTGGCGTGAAAATAATTATTTTTGTGAAGCAAAAAAAATTAGCTTTATTATTTTGAAGGCTTTGTCTCAACCTCATAGCCAATAGATTATTCGCAGTCGTTTAAATGTATATATATATATATATATATATTATGTTAAACCACTCTGTCGAGGATTGACGTCATAGCTTGCACGCCACTGGCCAGCTTATTAAAAACCAATAAAAGCACATGGAAAATAATGATGATGGAAAGAGTGGTCACAAAAATTTACTGTACACCATCAGCAATGCCAATTGCGACTCAATCTCTATCAATTCATCCACTATCTACAATCGCAATATATTATCAATAAATAATGAATAACGGATATATTATTTTTAAGGCTTACCTCTTCGGGGGTGCCGGCTTGGAAGAGGTAACAGAAGAGCAGGGGGTCCTTGGAATCCTTCAGGAGGTACAGGAACTCCGTGGGGTTGCTTTGCACCTGCGTAAACCTGAAAGCACACCCCCATTGCATCACACCTCCCAATGATTCATAGCAAATAAACAAACATCAACACTAAACCAACCTCATGATGTTTTGAAGCTTGTGGGTAAACTGAAGTTCAAAGTTCACGTCGAAAGCCTGAAGCACCCCGCCTTCAACCCCTAAGCACAGCTGAAAATTTTATATATTTTAATATTCCGTATTCCCTTCGGCGTGTTAAATATCAATTGAATTCAATTTTTCATGGGGTTTGATATTACCTTATCAATGGAGCCCCTTCTTCGGATCTCAGTCAGTATCCATGGCAGCATGGCTGTGGAGAATCTCCTGTCCACTGCCGTGAACCCCAGATAGTCCACAGGCGTGAGCTTAGTCTTCATCTTTTATGGGATTATTTTACAACACTTGTAACAATCACTGACACATCACTGTATGCACTAAACACTTGCAATATTAATGCACTTGAATATACTTAATAACATTTTGAATATATTTAATAAAGCAAAAAAAGTCTATGTCCTCCTGTAAATAAATACAAACAATTTACAATGAATCGTCGTAGATCTGAGGCTGATGCGAAAACCTGAAGAGACTGCGACGTTCTCGGGGCAACTGTGTAAATACCGATGGAATAAGGTCGCTGTGGTAATGGCGTTATACATGGTGTACACAGCAACAATCCAAAGCCTCTCTGTATACCGGTTCTGAGTTAAGCGGAAATGCTCGCGGAAGCAATTTTCTCTACAGGGTGGTCCCGAGCTTATTTCATACCTTCAAATGTTGTGGTCAACACCTCGAAAAATTTAATTGTTCATGGTGGATACCATTGAAGCAGGTCATCACCGAAATTTAGGCATTCCTTATCACAATGCACCTAACACAGATTGTACCTATGCACTTGCTGTTTATCCTGCATTGTGGACTATCGCAAGAATGTTTTTTTTTGAAAGCTTTTCCATCTTCATGCGTCGTAGAAAAAGCCTTCAGTGCTGTTGTCAAGCTTCTTACAAAAAAAAAAAAGTAAATATATTGAAAATCACTGGGCGAGACGATTTAAAGTTGAATCAGACTTATTTGATGCCAAATATTGAAATTTTTTTTTATTGAGATTTTTTTTAGTGAATGTTACTATACTTGCATTTTGTGTGTTTTTTTTAATTAATAAAGGTATAATTAACTTTACATGTATTTTAACGTTTTTTTATTTTTAAATCCACTGTACATTAAACCTTATGAAAGTGAGTTGTTCTATATCAGATGTTGATGAATTTGTAAAAATTCAATACATATAAGCAAGGCACAAAAAAGTTTGGGTACCACTGCTATAAATCTTTGATTGACAACTTCAATATGAGAGTGTTTGGGCAGCTGGTTGAATGAGAAGTAGGGATCCTGGAGTGAGGATTGAGACACTCTATGGAGTCGAAGCTTGGACACTCTAGACAACTACTGTGGTATGAATTAAAATGTGGCTGTATAGGAGAATCCTTAAAATACCATGGGTTGACAAAGGGGAATTGGAAGAAGGAAGCACCATCGCATTATTAGATGAAACGGTCACCAAAAGAAGAAGAATTCTGCATGTGGATACCCTCAGAGGAAGTTGGTAACCATCTCACTGAACACATCTCTATCCTGGGTATCTTTTAATGCTACCTCTTAAAATTGCTATTGGCACACGAGCCAAGGGTGCAAAGGTATTAATGCTTAGCATGCCATAAGAAACAAAATAATATATATTAAATTATTTTTAATTATTTATTCTAATGTTCCGTGCCTCAAAGGGTTATCCTGCTTAGTTCTAAAACTCAGCTCAAAACGACGAAAAGCACAAAACCACGATAGGTGCGTCTGAATGTTGACATATCAGAGCACGTTGTCGATACGATATGGCAAGAAGCTTGCAGGTGACTAGCGATGTGTGTTGAAACTATACGCGGAGTGCTCCTGCGCTTTTTGGAGTTTGTAGCAGCTCGCTAATGATGCGCAGCACGTGTCGCCCACACCTCACCGTGACTTAATTCGAGACGACACTCGACCGAACTTGACCTTCGACCTGGATGGTAATTGCTACTCTCTCACCTGATCCGCATGTTTGTGCGGCCTACACGCGCTGAGACACCACCGACCGTCTATAAGCGTCGTTTAAACTAATATATATATATATATACATACATATAAAAAAAAAAAATTATCATAGATGAAACGACGAAAAAAATAAGCGAATCACAAAAAACCTGTCCGGTTGAAATTTTTTTTTAACATTAATTATTATGGTCGGTTGTGTTGGAATGTGTATAGACTGCTGGAAAAATACTTAGATAATCTAGGAATTAAATTGAGTACGGGGCCGCAAGAGAAGGCGTAGCACACGTGGGCGGCTTGTCACGCATCTGGCATTTTTTTCTATACAAAAAGAAAAGACAAAAAACCGACATTGAAAAAAATTTTTTTTTGTCTTTTTGAATCGAGAGATAAATTATAATTTCAGCACAGCCGCAATTGCCACTGAACGCTATTGTATGATTATTTTTTAATATTGCCTGCACAAGCGGGAGACATTCGAGCCGAGTTAATATGAGAGCGAAATAATTTACCCGTGCACGTTATACTGACGTCAATTATAAGTGCACACGATGTTATGATAAACGTGCAAAATTACTTTATGGAAATGCCCACAATGCTTTGTTTTAAGATTCATATCGCACTGAGTGTAATATATCCTATTTTATTCATATTTATTTAAATAATAAATAAAGCCTCCAACAGCTGATTTTCCAGAGAAAAAAAAAAAAAAAAAAAAAAGGCTATCCCAGGAAAAATATATGTCCTCTGAAGAGAGGCACCTGAAAAATTGAATGGCTTTTGCAAAATAACTGTAATATTATTTATTTAATTATCGCTTTAATTTTCTATATTGAAAGTTATTTTTTTTACAGAAAATACAAAATATATATAAACTATATTTAAATATTTTTTATTATTTAATTAACGTTCTTTTTCAAGGTCAAATAAAGTCGTGAAGATGTTGAAAAATTTGATAAAAATTGACGACTTTTCCAAACCAAAGTTTGTTAAATAATTTTTTATTTTTAAACTAATTCTATTACATATATTTATATGTAATCTTATAATTTATATGTAATATTCGATTCACTCGTGACATGCCTAAGTCTCGAATATTTACTTTACCTTCACACCTGCGTATGACTATTAAAATTATCGCTCGGCTGCAGTTACGATCGCAAACAAATTTTATTATTATTTCATAATTTAATACGCGGATCGTTTACCTATAAAGGTATTACATTATATATAAACCTGAATGGGTTAAATATTTAATTTTAATTACCAGAGTCTTGTCTCTAAAAATTAATTAATTAAAAATGAATTTCAACATGTATAACAAAAAGTAATAAAAAAAAATTATTTTTCTAAATTTGACGGTTTGATCACGATATTGTGGCCATCTTCGGGGAAATGAAAATGAAACGTCGATATGCGGCTTAACACCCGGGAACCGAGAATAAAAACATTTCATTATATTGTAATTAAAAAATATATTATAGATTCATAATAACTGCATGCCTAACATTTGACGTCACGAATTAAAAATTAAACTAATTAATGATATTTTTTTAATAATTTTTTTACCTTTGGTTTGAAACATCGTCGTTGTAAATGGCAACGCTTAATATTTGAATGTTTTCCTGTCTAGTTTTTTTTTTATTTATACTACTTTTTTTACAAAAGCCACGACAATTATGAACTTTGCTTTTTCTCCGGTTTTATTTGCACGTCTCTCATAATAATATATTTATAATATTCAATCGAAACGACGAGAACAAACGCCAGATTCAAGAGAATAAATATAAAATATTTAGGTCGCAGGAGAAGTGACACGCGAGTAAGCGTCAAAGGCGATTGCGGCTGTATCGGTCAAATGGTAGTCAGTTTAGTTTTAGGCGTTTGATATAAGTCTGCAAAGTAGCCCTTGAAGGGCGAAAGCGCCCACAAACAAAACTAAGAATAATCTATTCGATTATCCGTATATGCGGTTTATGACCTCACGGTCATTGCAAGTAATACACACGAAAAATATATTTGAGTCATTGCTATATTTGGGTATTGAGACACGGTGGCGTGCGGCAAGTCCCAAATCAAGGCAAGCAACTAAAAAAATCACAATACGCATATTACATATAACTTGAACGTTTTTTTATTTATATTAAATATGTTTAAGGCACGCCACTGGTGAATGGCAACCGTTTTTTTTTTTTTTTTGGTAAAAATCTCACTTGAATAAGCAACAGCTCGTTGGGGGATATTTTTTGTGAAAATTTTTAATGCCAACTCGTATTTAATACAGAAATAAATCCATAAAAATAGAAACAACCGACAACGACAAAAAAAAAACATTCAAAAACACTAAGCCGGCGCGAGTTTGAGAGTAAAAAATGCATCACAGTTTAATCAGTGGAGAATTCGCGGATACAGTGTGTTTCAAAGCTCACGGTAATGTGGCAATGCATTAACCCTTAGACCG
This sequence comes from Atopsyche davidsoni, assembly GCA_022113835.1. Lineage (NCBI taxonomy): Eukaryota > Metazoa > Arthropoda > Insecta > Trichoptera > Hydrobiosidae > Atopsyche > Atopsyche davidsoni. Next base: position 1,674,507 of record JAILWY010000028.1, read on the forward strand.
CCTGGAGATTATTAACCCATTCAATCGAAAAGCTGTCACGGGTCAAGGGGTTAATCATTTTCATTTTTACGGTATTTCAGAAGGCAGAATTTTCGCAGGGGACTTCAATGGAATTGGTATGGCATTATAAGGAATATAACGACGCGTTCCATAGTGGTAATGTGGATAATGATTTATGGTCACATCAATGATAAAACCTCCACGAGAACTGGTCCATTTCTGTAGACGATGTCGTCAAGGTCGGAAGTACTCGCAACTAATCGACATACCCTTGACATTTGTTTCGTTTTCTTTGACTCGAATAAAAAAGTAATCACTGTACTGATGATGTTTTTATTTTTCACAACAAGTGAAAAATTCCAATTGATCATAATGACTCAGCTGATTGGCCCACGATATATAAATATATATACATATTCATGATACTACTACTACGATTATTCTGATTTTTTTTTAAATTTAATTCAATATATATATTATAACGCTTATACGTATTATGCTTAAGATTTATGATATACTATAACAGAGTTTTTTTTTTTTTTTTTTGAAAACATGCTTAGAAATCGCTCGTTTCACCGAAAAAACAAATCACACACCGAAATTGAAAAAAATCACACACATTTGCACGCCGACGTCGCGGGCTAAACGTATTCCGGCTCACAAAATTTCGGCAATCGATAGAATCAACAAGAAATTTTACTTGTCTTTCACCCGCACATCTTTCTTCTTCCACTCGCGGGGGTGCCGTGAGACTATACTCGGTGTATATTCAGTGTGCAGGAGAGCTGGCCATCCCCGCCGTGTGCGTGATTATGCCGGACACTGTGCCAGTCGCCGATATTTCAGCTTCACTGAGTGTCGGCCAGTATTGACTTGCTGAGCTCGACAATAAAAACAAACTGCGAGACGGGCTAGTGTTCCCTTCTAGTGGCACTCTTGCTAACCAAGCACGCGCACTGCCATCTAGCGCCGAGTAGCCGCAACTAAATGAAAATTCACACGCAATATTAATAATACGCTACTTTGACTTCCATCGTAGTATATTCGTATTTATACAACAATCTTGGCTGTGTATTCATTATATATTAAAAAACGTCTCAGTGTGTTCATTTTAGATTAAAAAAAATTTCAGCCACATAGTATTGACATGAAACAGACTTTACATCGAGGAAAATTGCTTTTAGTAGCGATTTTACGATCTTTGTACACGCGCTGCCATCTAGCGGCAGCCGGGCGCAACTTAATAAAAAAAATCACATTCAATATTAATATAAACTATTTATATTTTACGCAATATTTTTAACTCAGTGTGTTCACTGTAGATTAAAAAAAATTCCAATTGCGCAGTATTGACTTGCTGAGCTTGCACAATAAAAACAATCTTTGCAGCGTGTTTGCTTTTAGAAGCACATTTACGAACATCTGCCATCTAGCGACGGCCGGACGCAACCAAAAATGAAAATTGTCACTCAATATAAATAAAACATTTTAAGCGTTATTTTGACTTCCGTTATGTGATTTTAGTATTTTACACAATAATTTTGACTCAGCATATTCACTATAAAATTGAAAAATGTCCCGCAGCTTTGTATTGTCTTGATGAGCTCGCGCAATAAAGACTTCAACGGGCTGGCGTTTGCCACTGGTGGCTTTCTTGCGAAGCAAAAGAAAATGTATACTAAATATTAATAATCAATTTTAAACGTTATTTTGAATAAAAACTGTGACAAACTTGTATTTTTTATCAGTAATCGTGCTCCGGGTGCTCACTTTGTATTGAAATATGTCCGCACGCGTGACGCAGCGTTCAAGCGTGGAGCACTGCCGACAGAAAAAACACCCAAAAATACAAACACGAATACATTTTAAACGATATTCTGACATGACACTGTAACATATTTGTATTTTAACCAGTAATCGGACTCACTACAGATTGAATTACGACCGCAAAACTTACTTTTGACTTGCATAATAAAAACAAACATCCCCGCCTGTAATGGCGCCATCAAACACTAAAGCCAAAGCCAGGGTTGCCAACCTTTTTCAGCTGCCGGGTCAAATTTATGAAATGAGATTTCCTACTGAGCCATGCAACAAAAAATCATTTAATATATTAGGTATATAACTTAAAAACCAGAATTTGACACTTGTGTATGCGCTGCAGCAAATTATTGATATATATATATATATATGTCAAAATCAGTCAACAGTGTTTGATTTGCTCGTGCGCATCATATTTTTTTCAATCATGGAAAAATTTTAAATAGCATTTGCGTGAAGTTTTGCTGAGTCACTTTTTTGTTATGAAAACTACAGCCGAAATTCATCGTTTGCTCATGGAATTGTATGGCGAACGTGTACTTGCGAAAACACAGTGTTTTGAGAGGTTTCAACGCTTTAAAAGTGGAGATTTTGATATCAAAGACAAAATCGGCCCGGACAGCCGAAAAGGTTTGAAGATGAAGAATTGGAAGCGTTGCTCGATCAAGACTCGTGTCAAACACAAGAAGAGCTTGCGGAATCATTGGGCCTGACTCCCATTGCCTGGCAGCCATTTCCAAGCGCCTAAAAGCATTGGGATTCATCCAGAGGCAAGGAAATTGGGTGCCATACGAGTTGAACCCGAGAGACGTGGAAAGGCGATTTTGCCCGACAGAAATGCTGCTCGAGCGTCATAAAAGGAAGTCGTTTTTGCTGCGAATTGTTACTGGCGACAAATAATGGGTGCATTAAGACAACCCAAAGAGCAAAAAATCGTATTTGAAGCTTTTTAAAACTAGCTTAAAGTTGTGATTGATTGTTAACACAAAGAAATTGTCACGATAGTTGAATCAATGTACTGAGATACTTCCATATATATATATATGATATGATACGAACTGCGCTCAGTGGAATATTCTTTTGGTAGTTTTATATACTTTAAAAGAAAAAAATGTTTGCATATGATAAAAATATATATCAGCCCGCGGACCACAGTTTGGCGATCCATGCACTAAAGAAAAATCAATGCACGCACTACTATCTAGCGGCGGCCGAGTGAAACAAACTAAAAATAATAATTAAATTAAAGTAAAAACATTCTTTTAACTATAGCGTATTTAAATAAAGCATTAAAAAAATACCGCGTAGCTTTCTACGTATTTTTTTTAAGTGTTGTTACATATTTTATTTTTGCAATGGGAGCTTAAAAATGCGTTTTAAGCAGACGGCCCAAAGTTACTGTACATTTTTTTAAAATTCATTTTAAATTAGTACAATAGACGCTATTGAGCCAAAACAATTTATAATTTCCCCAAAACGCTCTAGTTTAGTGACCTACACTTTTAAATACTCGTATTTCGCGTCTATTTCCACGTGTGACTACGCTTTATTTCTTTCTGTTTCTTCAGAGACTATGACGTAGCCGCTCAGAGAAATGTCTCATCTTTGTCTCGTCTGCGAAGTTTCTGCGAATTACAACTCATCGAAAATAACAAAATCATTCAGAAACAGAAAGGCGGGTCCGTTGCCAAGTTTCTCGTCGTTTCCGCGTACTAGGAGACCGGGCACAGTCAACCCTCACACAACGCGATCGATTCGCAAAGTATGCAAAGTATTTTTGCACATTTTCAGAAATACCAGATAATGCGTCGTCTCAGATCTTCTCCGCGAAATTGAGGCGAAAAATTCAGGAAAAAATTGGCATCGGAAGGAGAAAGCTAACGTGGATGCGAAATATGCACCAGTGTCTGAAATTCGGAAGTACAGCCGAATCTTCAGATGCTCTGAAGAGTGGCACTCGAAGAAGAAAATAACTAAACTATATATAAAAAAAAAATAATAATAAACTGTTCTAGGATTTCTATTGCATTTTTGGATCAGAAACCGTGTTATAGGAGATCCGCGCTTTAGAAGGGCATTTTAACTTTATGTGTACTATACAAACAGTAAGGGTACAATTTGCTGCTAAACTATACTATATAAACTGTAATAGCTAACTATACAAATTTTTAGTTACTGTAAGAGTACAATTTGCTTTTAAATTATAAAAAATATAATATTAATATACTTTTTAATTACACTGTAGTTATAAATAATATTATAAATGATGTAAGAGTTCACTGTACTGAATTATACTTTGGATACTGAAAGGGTGCAATTTGATTTCAAATAATAAAAGGGAGCAATGCACTTTTAAAAAATTCTGCCACTTTAAATGATACTATGGAAGGTAAACAATCAATATTTTCAACACCTGAAAAGTTTCGCGAAACCGGTCACCAATAAAAATTACTCACTATGGAAGTTGTTAAGGTTCACTGTGTATAATTATTCTTTTGATACTGAAAGGTGGCAATTATCTTTAAAATATAACTGTAATTATAAATGATACTGTGGAAGCTGCGAGGGTAGATGGATGCTCCATATGCTTTAAACCCATCTTCTTCTCCTTATGCCACTCCTCATAAGAGGTGTCCATTACTTGGAGCATATGCCAGTCTCACTGATTCCGCATCCCCGTAGACTTCCTTTTCAGTTGTTTAATGAGTTCACTCTCAACCCATGGTGTTCTAATGATTCCCATATGCAGCCACATAAAAATTCGAGTGTCCAAAGCTTCGGCTCCATGAAGGAGAACTGAGACGACATGACTCTCATTACTTGCTGTTGATATATTAATGGTGTCAATCGACTCTGTGCGTGACAACCATTGATTTAAATTTTTTTTAATGTCCACAGAGAGACGATGCCTCGAGAATAATTTTTTTTAATAGCGGTAAATGTAACATCTGAATATTTTTTTTATGGGTGTATAAGCTTTTACAGCTGAATGTGTCTTTCATGTGAGAAGGCGATCAACCTGAAAGCGCCATGGGGGGGGGGGGAAGGTGAGTGGAGGGGGGCGTCTATTTCGACGCCGCGCTCCTATTGGACGCCGCTCGCGGCTTTTGTTTCTGCCCGGTGTTGCCAGACGATTGACTTCTTCCCGCCCTGCGGGGAAACGAGAGTGCACGGGGGAATCCTCAAAACACCACGGATTGACGGCGCGACAAGTGAAAGAGCCTCGCCTTTTTTTGGCATCGTCTCGACCGGTGCTTCTTCTCAAAGTGGTCCCCACGGACCATTCAGGGGTCCTTAGAAAATTAAAATCGGTTTGGGGATCCCTGAACAACGTCAGGGATCCCCAGGCATAAAATAAAAAAATTTTGACACATTTTTATTAATATGGAAGTTTAAATATATAACAATGAATACGTTATTAGGGATTTTTACGTCCTAAGTAAAAATATAAATATAGACAGGTGCATAAAATACAAGTAATAACAGATACGATAGAGATAGATAGAGTCGATACTTGCACCAACTAGTCTATAATATGAATTAATGTAGACAAGTTTTGACTATGAAAGGGGGTCCGTGGGCCAAAAGAGTTTGAGAGCCACTGGTCTAGACGACGATCAAATTTCACTGCTATTTCAGACATTTTTTTGCAGGAAAAATGTGGATGCGGAATTTACGCCATAATATGCGCTTGGTGAAGTGGTGACCGACCCCCATTCTGAGGAGAGGCTCAGTGGTAGTGGACTTGGAATGATGTGCTCTGGGTGTACTTGGTAGAGGTTGTGGGGTGCTGCTATTGTTGCTGCAGCCTGCTGCAGAAGGAGTATCAGGTCTTAATGCCTTTTGGCACGCTTGCTCTGAAAATAATGCTATGCTTTGTCCACTAGTCATGCTTGCAGGTTGTGGGGCTTACAAGGTGTGGCTTAGGCGGTAGTTGGCATGGATTTCTCATTTTGCGTTATTGAGGTTATGTAGATACACCCGTAGCAACTAATTGCGCCATCAACTTGCAGCTAGCCATAAAACCTTTAAAATACTCAAAATGGAGGGACAGCTGGTGGTTGACCTTTCAGCTTTCAGTTTTCATGGTTTTCAGCGCATCACAGAGACGCTGTCTCCATTGATAGTCAGGGACAAATGTCAGCAATGAATCGGGAACAGGCAGACTGGTGAACAGCTAAAATCCCCCTTCACGAATGCATTTTACTGATATTTATATTTATTTAAATCAAAGACCAGCTCAGACCCGGAAGAAGCAAAAAAAAGAGGAAAAAAAGAGGAAGTTGGCAATCAATCACATCACTGAGCATATATTCATGCTGATCCTGCATTCATGGTTTTCTAAGGGGGAGAATAGTGCAGAGGGTTCACTGGTCCTTCTACATTATCACATAATCCTTTCCTTACAAAGCTCTGGCGTTTAGACCTGATACACCTCGACAAGGTGCTTCCAGAGCACATCCCTCCACAATTGACCACTTCAACTTCCAGCATTTTTCCTTGGGCTATTGGCTGTATGGTGCTTTATTTACTGTCTGCTTTACTCGGCCACGCACGAGCAACATAATAGGAAGAGCGGGGTGGAGAAGATATACACGGTGTCCAAAAAGTGTATCGGGTGAATGTGATGGGCCCAGAGTTGCAGGAGTTTCAAGGTTTCAACACTTGCCATTAACGAACTATTCCCTAATAACATCATTTCACGTAGAAGTAACATCAACTTAGCCCTCTTGACTATTTCGTACGCGGATACCTTAAAAGTAGGGTTTGTGAGAATAATCCGACGAACCTAACCTAGAAATGGCAGCATTCTAGATCAGACTAGAAGAGTGCCAGCAGCGCGCAACGGTCACCATTCGGATAACATCATCTTTTCGAAACAATTTTCCATTCTGTACTCTCACAATCAGCAGTAAAAAAAATACGTGATTACAAGTAGTTTTTTTTTTTACTGAACTAACAAACACCCGATGCTCTATTTGGACACACTGTATGTGGGAATCGCGCAGCCGCCGCGTGGCAACACAAGCCTGACAGTTTTATTTTCGCCGTACTATTTCCTAAATGTCTCCGCCGGCGGTCTCGCCCTGACCAAGGTGTCTCCGGGAGTCGTCGTCGGAGACCAGCTGCAGCCGAGCCCCCCCGAGTCCGCCCGAGTCCAGCCGAGTCCAGCCGAGCCCAGCCGAGCCCAGTAGCGGGCGCGCGGCCCCAGAGTGGGTTTATTTTGAAATCGGCGCTTGCCCGCTAACATATCACTTTGCAGTGTTATTTCCGAGGAGTTTTTTTTTTTTTTTGCGTATTTATATATTATTATATATAGTTTATATGTACTATGTGTGCAGTGCGCCATGCTTGTGATCTCGTGTTGAATTTCATATTCGCCGCGTTGTGACATTTGCTGGTGTATTTTAAGGTATGTTGCAAATTACTTGTAGCCATGCTTTCAATCCGATCCATCCTTACATCAGAAGCTGGCAGTGTCCATTTTAAGGCGAGCTCTATCTTCTTCGTCAAGTGTAGATCAAAATATGTATGTTATGTACATAATCATCTGAAGAGACAGTGTCTTGTCATCCTCTTCGTCTCGTGACTTGCGTTGCCTCGTGGTGTTCTCATCAACCTTCTTCCTCCATCTCACTGAGAATATACTCATGCTGAGACAGTGTTCACGGTTTCCTAAGAGGAAAGAACCCTTTTTCTTCGTGAAGTTCCTGAAAGTCCTGAAAACCTCCCCGAGAATGCAGCTAAACACCTTAGTATCAAGCTTTTTCTTCGGATGTCTCTCCCTGAACATATATCTAATCTGGACTCTTCCTTCTTTGGATCCTCACTTCTTTCCTCATCACAGTTATTTAAACTTTTTTACCCTCTCCACTACTTGTCAATACTAGTTTACTATAGAAATTATAATCAACTCTCTACTGACAGCCATTACTTGTATATGTCTATACATTAAACTATTTTTTTATTATTAGAAAACGTGTGAAGTTAACTACGATCATTATAACTCTCTGGTTACACCAGTTGCCGAGACGTTGGTTAAGTAACGAGTTGTTTACCAAAGGCACAAGGGGATCGATAAAGATTATTTTTCAACACTCGGGCAGCGCTTATACTTGCTAACATTGTCTCCTTCTGAAAAGAGCCTCTCTGTATTCTTAGTCATATACAATGTATTTTGTAGCAGAAACTCACGACGTAGTAAATAATGTATTGCTTACTGTAACAGAATTTTTCCTGTAGAATATATACTGTAGCTAAATTCTTCACGATATAAACTCTGTATTGTAGCACAAAGTATCAACGAAATGTTTACTATAGCAGAAAGCCTCTATGTTTTGTATATTCTTAAAAAATTAGCACAGTTCACTATGTGTGTACCTACTTCCAATTTTTGCTAAAAATAATTGTATATTGTAGCAAAAGTTAGTAATTAATCTTGTAGCAGAAATTCTTTGTGTGACAGAAATCATCAATGCAAAGTAATTTATATTGTAGCAGAAACTGTAGAAGTAATTAATATTATAGCAGAAATTCCTTGAGTAATATATATTGTAGTAGAAATCTTAGCAGAAAATGTAGAAATAACAAATATAAAGTAACAAGTATATATTTATAGTGTAGCTGAAATTATTAATTCAATGTTTATTGTAGCAGAAAGTCTTTAGCTATGTTCTATACTTATATTATATTTAGTAGCAATAAAAATTGTGTAGCAATGCATATTGTAGTAGAAATTGATTATTGTGATAATATATTTTTTTTAATAGAGGAAATTCTTGAATTCTTACAAAATTGAAACAGCTGAAATATTTATCGGTCCACGCCGAATCGAGTTCCCGCAGTTGGCAAGCAAAGATGCTAACAATAGCCCCACGCGGTGTTTTAAGTAGCACATTGTATAATAAGACTGATAAATCGCAGAAACGCTATCAGAGAGGGTTTTTTTTTTATCCAGAAGGCTTTCCTTTCCTCCTGAACCGGTTTGAACTTCGCTCGCAAGTGTTTTACTCGTCTTCAAGCCTGGAGGTCTCCTTCGCCGCCTCTCCTCCATTTCACTTAAAAAAAACCTCCGCACTGGGCCAGTCTCACCGTCGGTCGAATTCCGCATCCATGATATACCCGAAGGCAGCTTATCATATAGTCTTTGCAGATTATTGGAGAATCGGGGACCATGCGTTCGGTCACCGAGCCACGAGGCGTTACTCGAGTCGATCACCTGATGAAAGATATTTTTACCTGCTACAGGGAGAACATGAAAACACGCCCGTGTGTATTTTTCACTCACCCAGTGGTCCCATTCGTGGATTCGCACCTAATTACCAATTAAAAATAACACCTTAATGCCCTCAAAAATACTGTAAAATAAAAATTAATTATTTTAACACCTTTACACTATTATATTACATTCTTTGATATTGCTTTCACGTTCTTTCTTTCACGAGCCGCTTGAAGACCTTCAGTGCTTCGACGTTTCAGTCCCAGTACTGGGACCATCTTCAGCTTCAAGCGGCTCAATATCCAAGAAACCAAATTATATCATAAAAACACATACGATTACCCACGAACATATTGACAATTTATTTATTTTTTAACCCACTTGTTTACGGCTACCGCGGCCCAATTCTCTTTGCCAATTGAACTACAGGTGTTTTCACTTTTTATTAATTAAAGCGGCCAGTTTCGCCAACATGCAACACTGCCATCGTCAATCGCAAGCAAAACGAAACTAGAAGCGTCAATCGAGACTTTTTTTTGGATACGCGTTTATTTTCAGTGCATTTTCAGGACTAAGGCGGGGATATAAAAGAAATCGACAAGTATTTTTTTTTTTGCTATATATTTATAACTTTTCGTATAGCTTTAGTCACGTTTTTAAAATATATGTCATGCTTTCCACATGGGCGCTCATAAGATTCCTCCAAGGACGGTTTCAGAAATACACTCGGCTGAAATCGCTTTCAGAACTTTGAAACTTTTGTCTTATCTATTTCCTGCGGGCGTTTCAACAGACGTTCAATTCAGGTTAAATATATCCTCGCCGTAGCGGAAACCACTTGCTGACATTGAAAGCAATATAACACGCTAAAACTCATTATATCTTCTTCTTCTGGTGTCTCTCCTCATGGTAGATTGGCGACCATTTCATCGAACATATTTCTCTCATTGATTCAGCCGTACTGGCGCAAATTCCGCATCCATGTAAACTTCCTTTTTCCTTCGATTTTTCCTTGGACAATCAGCTGTTTGATGCTGTATTTATTCTTACAAAAAATGTGGCTAAAATAGGAGACATTCTGCTTCTTTACCAGCATCAAAAATTCCCTTTCTTTGCAGGATTCTCCTATAAAGCCAATTTATTTCTTCACTAATTCGGCTGTACTGGCGCAAATTCCGCATCCATATTAACTTCCTTTCTCCTTCGATTTTTCCTTGGACAATCAGCTGTGTGATACTGTATTTATTCTTACAAAAAATGTGGCTAAAATAGGAGACCTTCTGCTTCTTTACCAGCATCAAAAATTCCCTTTCTTTGCGCATTCTGTGCAAGAGTCAGTGTTTTAAGGATTCTCCTATAAAGCCAATTTGTTCCTTCACTAATTCGGTTGTACTGGCGCAAATTCCGCATCCATATAAACTTCCTTTCTCCTTCGATTTTTCCTTGGACAATCAGCTGTGTGATACTGTATTTATTCTTACATAAAATGTGGCTAAAATAGGAGACCTTCTGCTTCTTTACCAGCATCAAAAATTCCCTTTTTTTTCGCATTCTGTGCAAGAGTCAGTGTTTTAAGGATTCTTCTATAAAGCCACATTTTAACTCTTCACTAATTCAGCCGTACTGGCGCAAATTCCGCATCCATATTAACTTCCTTTCTCCTTCGATTTTTCCTTGGACAATCAGCTGTTTGATGCTGTATTTATTGTTACAAAAAATGTGCCCATATAGGAGACCTTCCGCTTTCTTACTAACGCATTCTGTGCAAGACTCTTTCATTTGTATTTCATGTTTTTTCAACCCATTTAAGGATTCTCCTATACAGCCACGTGTAAATTCTTCGCATAGCAGCTGCCTTGACTGTCCAAGCTTCGGTTCCGTAAAGGAAAACTGAGACGACATAACACTTGGTGAATCTAAAGCGAGATTTCATTGTTTGTTCAATCCTCACTTTGATTTCTTGAGTGTCCAAGCTTCGGTTCCATATACTGAGACGACATAACACTTGGTGAATCTTTAGTCAGATTTTACTGTTTATTGTTTTCGTGCTGTCTCAATCCTCACTTTAATTTCTTGGTCAGGATCCCAGTTTTCACCTAAATTCACTCCAGGATCCCAGTTATCATACAACCAGCTGCCCAAATATCTAAATCTTTCAGCTCTCTTACGACTACTTGTTGTCGATATATATATTAAAGTTATCAATCAACTCTTTACTGACAACCATTGATTTCATTTTTTTATGTTACTTTAGGACCTTACTCATGGCTAAAATCGTTGAATTCACCGAATAGGATTTGTGGACATTGGATTTCAAGACAATGTGTATATATAAACGTAAAATTATTGCCTGGATCACTCTAAATCTGCAGACCAAATTTTTTTCATGGAAAATTGAGCATTTTTTTGGTGAAGACACCTGCAAATTTTAATTAATTTTTTTTTTGTTTAGACAGTGGCGTGATGGATGCAGACGCATACTCTCGCATGATGGAGAGTAGCGCTTCCGGTTCCGATCCCGGGGAGTGCAGCCACTACTCCCCGTCCAGCCCAGACTCCAGCAGCCCCATAGACCAGTAAGCCCATCCATACAACCCTCAGATGCCACTACGGCACTAACAATCAGAAATTCGACCTTGAGAGCATCTGACCAATCACATTTCACTTACGAAGAATTTATTTGATATTAATTGGTTATTTTATGTGTAACATAAAAAAAAGCTCACTGAGATAAAAAAAAAATATTAAGAATTATTTTATGAATATACTATACATCCCTTCAGGTTTATTTTTATCAGTTTTCATGGCTTCGTCCTAAAAAGGCTTTATTTAAAAACTACCCTGGCTTTTCTGAATATTTCAGTTTTTTTTTTTTTTTCAGTAATTATTTAATTTAATGCCATCTGTTGATGTGTTTTCAAACTTATTCTTATAACTTAGTACTTCTTGTATAAACGCGAATATGTTTCTGTGAAAAGACGTATAGACTCTATAAAACATTAGTTATTTATTATTTTCTTTAATACAGTTAAAAAAACTTTTCTTAGCACCATATAGCACAACGGAAAAATATATAAAAATTTAATCAAACAAGTTTGGAAGTCATTTATAAGGTTCATCACTTCAGTCATTTAATTCCAGTAGGTAGTTATCTCTGAAGGTTTTGGCAGCTAAATGACTATGTGGTTTCATGGGTGTTGAGCCACGGTTTTTTTTTTACTGGTACTGATACCATCTTCAATGATTTTTCTAATCCCAAAGGCACTCAATCCCACTCGAAAAGAGAAACGAGCAATTCATATTTGCTGTCAGAATATATTAATAAATTTTCGGTTTCACATTTTTTAAAGGTTTACTATAATATTTAAGGCTTTTTTTTTACTTTGAGGCTTTGTTGTTGTCATCGGTGGTGCTGAAATCCGCAGCCATGTGCGGCAGGGGTGTCTTTCTATTTTTGGCAACCCTATCTTTGCGAAACCTTACGAGCCCAATATCACGTTATTTGTACATCAAAGGTTTCTCTCGAATTAACTGTGCTCCAAAATATTATAATAAAACTGTCCGTTGTCAAGAAAGCTTTAGGTCATAGGTCAGATCACAGCATTGACTTAAACTATTAAATACTTTATAAATCACACACCCTTGACTCGAAATACTGCCTTTTTAAAACACCCCAACTCAATCGCTCGCCTTCTTCGAACTTACAGGTATATTTTATTTATTAAAAGCTTTCAGGTGACATCGTTTTATTTTTAAACGCGAATCATTTTTCTGGAGAGTTCGTCACAAAAAAAAAATCGACTATGCTGACGTCAAGTCGAGGTTAATTATATTTTTCGTCAAGCTCCATAAAACGTGACGACTTTCCTTTCAGCGTTATGCAATTTCAGCACAGTGGCTGAAACAAGAAATCTGCTCTTAATCGATGGTTAAATACAAAACCTCCTGCTAACTAATCAAGTATGTTGTATCATATATTCACTGTATTTATATAAAAGTCTAATTAAGTTATAGAGGCTTTATTTCGTGCTTTAGGCAAGCGCGAAATTTAACCGATGATCCAAATAATTTAAGGGATGATCAGAGAAAATTTCTAGAAACTAAAATAAAGTTTGAAAAATTATTTATATTCAGCGACTTGAGTAATAATTTTATACATTTCTTCAGTTATATTAATTAATACGAATCAATGAGGACATTTTCAGTTTGAACTAAATTTATTCAGCTTTTTATATAACTTGCAATCAAATTTAATGATCCTATGACGTAAATCAATAAAATTTCATAATTTATTTTCTATATTTACCTTATTGATATATTTTATATACCAACGTCTTCGATAATTTGATATTATTTTTCTTATTCCTATTTAATTGGAGTTTTATATTGGAGCAATATAAGCATGGTTCTTGGGTATAAAGCCGCATTTTCACTCTTGATATATCCCAACGATTCGATGTCGGATATCAAAATAACAAGTGGCTCAAATCCAATGGATAATAAATAATGTCCAGAATCCGTTCAACCCTTGTGAACTTGTCCTCGTGGACTAAGGGATGTGTTCGTGTATTCATATAAACGAATACATCCCCTACAAAGTAATTTACCTAAAAACTAAACAATCAGCTGATTTAGCTCAGCTCTTTTAGGGTTTCCCTGTTGGCACAACCTTCACGGGTCGACTGGCTCAACTCAACAATTATTACACAAGAACTGAAAGAATATTTTATTCCACGCCGAGTATTCAACAAATCTGCATTAATTACACTAACTGAGCAATAATTTGAATCGTTATATGCAAGTATTATTTTCTACACACACAGGAAATATCATTTTGGCGTCTACTATGAGATGATTCGGTTTCTTGGGTTTTGAGCTGCTTGAAGTTTTCGGTCCATAATACTTGTTTATTTTTTTTTTGTATGGATAAATTGCCTAGCGATTTGTCAAAGTAATTTTTCTAAACCACTGCATGACATGCATACCATGTCAGTGGCATTATGTTACCATCTTAAATTAAGCCATGGCTTAATTCGATTCGACATTATGAATATTGATTTGTTGTTCTTGTGTTATATAAGGTTTCTAAATATAGAAACAATACACTGCTTAAAAAAAATACTTAAACTTATCACTATGAAGTTTATTCATAAAATTAACGTCACACAAATACAAGGTCTAATAACAGATGATTCTTCTTCATCAAGTGCCTCTCCTCAGAGGAGGCTGGCGACCATTTCACTCAGCATATGCTGAGCCAGTATTCATGGTTTTTTAAGGTGAAAAAAGTGTAGTCTCCGTGTTCTTATATAGGAACGAAAAGTTTGCGAATTGCTGCTGCCCAATAGTATTATTATATAATCATTCACTTGCCTTAAGATCTGATACTCCTTGAAACAATAGCATGACTCCAACTTCTTCCAGACCACAATCACTCCAAGTCCAATACTCCATTACCAATAGAGAGACGTCCTCATAGTATTTATAAAAAAATCATATTAAATTTCACAAACATTGACGTGCGTGTTTGCTGACGATAAGCCCAAAAGAGCTCTCATTGTTTCATATATATATATATATATATTTTTATTTTTATAATCTACCTTTCACGACCGTTGCACGTCCGCGCACTTTGATTTCCCGATGCTATCAGAGAAATATCAGCTAATGCATACACGAGATAAGAGACCCGACAGATTATGCGTGTATGCTCTTTAATCTTATACATACAGCCGTGGTGTTTGCTTTATCTATCACTTGCAACTATGGCCGGGGACACGGCTCGAAATACAGTCGACCCTCGAGTAACGCGAAAAATTCGCGAAAATTCGGAAACCGCGCTAAAGAGAGACCCCGCAGAGCGAAAAACGAAAAAAAAAAATTATTCTTTGTTTGTATTGAAACCGTGTTATAAGAGTACCGCGTATATGAAAACCGTGTAAAAAAAGTACTGCATTATAAACGTGTTATTTGAGTACACATATAGCTAATATTACATGTAAAGCTTTGCGATTGTATTTACATGATTATTGGTATATTTTAAAAGCGTTTCGGCTCCGGTACAGACGCACAACACCTATAAAACACAAAAAAAAAACTATTTTTAATTATTTATACATGTTTTAATATTCTGATTGCTGGCCAATCACCAGAAAGCTATGTTCATAACTAATGATGCTATTTGCTCGGTTTTTATTCAAAATATTGTTTACAGGCGACGAATAAGCAATAATGGGTTACAATGAATCGAAGCAAATGGGTATAACGATCAAAGCTGCGTACTTTCTATTTTTATTGTAAATGAGTGATCGTTTAGTTGCTGGTCAACCACCAGAGAGCTGAACAATCTCATAACATTAATAATATTATATTATTATAACAAAATATAATAAAATAAAATATAGTTTGAGTTTTTAACGAAACGGTGAAACGGTTGAAATTGTTTTTTTTTTTTTTTTTTTTTTTTTTTTAATTATTTTAAATCAGTACTGCATATTCGTGCTTTTTCGATCAACTGCTGATCAACCGCTGGATAAAAACCTTGCATTCAAACTGCTCGTGCAATTTGCTGCCGGTTACTTTAAAAGCACTTAGCAAATACGGTTCACGTGATATCACAGGACAAAGCGAAATTGCAAACTTTCTACTTCCTAATTGTCATTGTGAGTGATAAGCGATTGTCGTACACGGCCTAACCAACCGTAAGACGTATCCGTCCGAATGAATGCACATGTAAAATGGACTTAATCACCACTAAGCGAAAATTCGCAGGACGGGAATAGAGTCAGTTCGCTCTGGCCACTCGAGGGGTTAGCACGTCCGACATTTCGAAACCAACTGACAAGTGTTTTAAATAATAAACAGTGATTAAAACCACATAAATAATAAAAAAAAAACTTAAAATAATTTATATATATTTATATAAATAAATAAAAAACAACAGTGAGTGAAGCATTGCAATACAATTACACGTGTGTATTTGCAATTCAATTTGGGCCCAAATTTAGTTAGCTCCATTTTATAAGCATAAATATCCCTTGATTAATTAATATAAATATTTCTCCTACTATATATATTTATATAAAAAATTTAATATATTTAAATCGGTAAATCTTGTATAAGTACATTTGACACGAGAATGTGATAGCAACCCTTTTGTGAGATCGCAACCCTTGAAATGAGGACTTTGGTCGCTACGCGGCTGAGTGGTTGAAACTCAAGTATGTTGTCAAGCGCAATAGCAGACTTGGACTCGAGCAAGTCGGTAAATAAGATAAGGGATGATTGAAAGGCACTTCCGGTTTGAAGAAAACAGAGCCTTTGTTAAAATGCATTGTTGTCTTTCAACAAATCTCGTGTTATCGTAAACTATTTTGGTAAACATTAATATGCTTTTAGCTTTTGTGCTATTTTTCACAGTGTGACATCCTAAATGTACAAATGACACAGACGTAAACATTAAAATTTGATAATGCCTTTATTTCGTAAAATATCTACATTAGAAAGTTATTTGGTATTACATATAGCAATTAATCAAAATTAACAGTTAACTTGTAGCAGATTTCAAAACGCATACGCAGTGATATTTTTGATATAATTGATTTATATTCTCTCTCAGCAGCACTGTAGTTCAATTGGTTACGGCTTCGCGTGTAAATCGAATGCTCTAAAACTGCGCATTTAGCTCTGATTCACCAAAATGACTTATAAATGTGTCAATAAGTGAATCATTTTACTTGTATCGTGTTTCTTAATCGGCGTGCATCGATATGCTGAGAGCACCTCCACGACGCTAGCATCTGTTCAAAACAATTTATCTTCGAGCGATCTGTGACTGTGTTTATATTTGTAGATCTATTTAAAATGAAAGCATAATTCATTGAAGAAAAAAGTAAAAAAATAATCGCTGCCAAATTTATAATTGCAAGAAAAAAAAAAGAGCAAATGACCTTGTAGAAGAGTTTATTTAATACACCATAAACTTGTAGGGGTGGAAAATGCAGATTTATTAAATATATAATATTAATCATTTATTTATTTTATTTTAGTATCACGTCTGATTTTTTTTTTACTTTTAGTGACAAAGCATTTTAAAAATCAAGAAAATTCTAGTATATTACATCATTAATAATTTTCCAATTAAATTTATTGCGTGATTAATTTTCTAAGTATACGTTTAACCTTTTATCTATTGTTTTTTTTTTATATATATATAATTAAAAAACTAATTAATATATCGTTTATGAAATATATCGAAAGTGAAGAATAAAAAGAAAACCAGATCGATTGAGACTTAACAGGACATGCCGTTGATATAATCAAATGTATTAATTAATTATAAAAAAACACTTCGCAATAAAGACAAATCATTATTAATTATAAAGAATACTGTTTTCACGGCCGTTTGTAGATATTTTGATGTAGTTTATACAGTGCGTCTCAAAACTCGTGGTGTCTTAAAAATTTTGTATGAAAATAGTGATATGTATATATTATATGCATATAATGCTTTAAAACTAATAAATATCAAAGAGTTAGGAAATTATGTGTTATTTCAATGAAAAATAATCAAAAAAATATTTTGAATATTTTTCATATATTTTATAAAAAAAAACTGAGTGAAAAAAAAATTTTATTATAAAAAAAAACAAAATAATTTATAAGTCCAACATAACGGTCACAAAACGAAATAGTCGATCTTATAAGTTTGTATCCGGTTTTAAAACAGTTTTTACGATTTGTTACCGATCGGCAACAGTATGCAATTGAAGATTAAAAGGTTGATATATGAGGTGAATTAGTCACGCGTTCGCAATCCGAGGACTTTTTTCACCATTTTATAAGCGTAGTGCAAATTCTATTCAGAGTTCCTTGAGGATAAACGAAAACATGGCCGCAAGTAGGGTAGAGCTAGAGTGAAAAGCCAGGGTAGTGATGCCGGTGGAGAAGCGGCGCTCGAAGGGGTGGCGATGGGGGCGAGGGTCTCGCCGTCGGGCTGCAGACTCTGTATACTGTGCCGTGCCCCCCAGTGAGGTGACTCCTGGATCCCTGGAGATCTGGTCCGACCTCCCCGACGAGATCAAGAACGACCCGTCGCTGGCACCCTTCAAGGACCAGTACGAGAGGCAGCATGGTGAGTTGCAACCCCTTTTTGTATTCATCCCTGTTGTACTACGTCCAAGTGCCGACAGTTTATTTCCTCCCTTCCCTTATAGTCATCTCTGTCATTCGTCCCATGTCTATCTAAAGCAGAGGTCCCCTAACATTTTTGTCCAGTAGACCCCTTGTTGAGTTTTCCTGTTTCGTACAAATTCAACAACTTCAAATATATTTTTGACATCTGATATAGAACAACTCACTTTCATTGGGTTTAAAAATAAAAAAAGTTAAAATACATGTAAAGTTATTAATTAAAAACACACAAAATGCAAGTATAGTAACATTCACTAAAAAAAATCAATACTTTTAATGGGAGGGATGGGTCTGATGCTTTGATAGCAAATTTTTAATATTTGTGATCCAGTGTTATGGGTATAGCTGCTGCCTTTTCTTACAAAGCGACAATGTACTTCCAGAGTACATCACTCCTCAATCATTCCAAGTCCACTACTCCATTATTGATCCTTTACACACGCTCTGGGCACAGATTGGCAGCCATGCACAAGCAACAGAGAGTTTATCAACTTAACCTATTTCTAGGATTATATAACATATTAATGATTGAAATCGTTATGCGTTGATTATTTTAATGTCATTTTTTTTGACCTCACGCTCACATGCTTGAACGTTCGTAATCTCCAAGCTTTTTGGCTGTTCATATTAGTTATTAGCTGTTTTCATTGCTTATGTATGGCTGTCATTCTGCGTTTTGAGCATTTGTAAGAAGATTAATGGACCTGTAACGATTTTGGAGGAATGTATTCTGGATGTACTTTACAGAGGTGAGGGATTTTTTTTGCAGCATGCTGCAGAGGGAATATCATATCTAAACACCAGAGTAAAGAAATAATTATATAATAATGCTATTGGGCAGCACAGCAATACGCAGACCTTCGTATATAAAACTGCTGTGTATAAAGACCCACTACAGTATTCTCTCTAATAGAACCATGAACAGACATAGAGATACGTTCAGTGAGATAGTCACCAACCTCCTCTGAGGAGAGGCACGCGAAGAAGAAGATTAGCAATATTAGCCAGTATGTCGTATGTGGGATACGCTGTTCTAATTTATTCTCGTAATTTCCGTCAAGAACTACAAGAGTGTCTCGTGGGATTAAAATTACCATTTCCTTCATTTTTCCACTTGCTAGCACTCCATGGCTCATCCCACAGCACTGCTTACGTGATGTCAATTTAAGTTACGAAAAATAAGGAAATTTGTCACGTCTCTGGCATATTTATTCCTGTGTTATATATACATAAATATGTATAAGGATATTTAGTGGCGTGCGGCGAACTAAGATCAAGGCAAGCAGCTTTGCGTACTGAATATAAACGAGCCTAATAAATTACGAAAATAACTTATTATAAAATAAATATCATGACTTGTATGTTATGTTATTTATTACACGGGCCATTATTCAAACAAATATAAACAATATTTTAACTTATTTAATACGTTTAAAGTACAATAGGTTTATAAATTATTTTTTGTAAAAAAAAATGATTATTGTCTTCATTCAAACGTCCATTGTTTATAAAAGTCATGAATGTTTCAAGCTCCTTACAGATAATCTTTTTACTTTTTGTAAAATATATAAAAAGCAAATGATCAAAAAAATGTTATAAGCCTAACAATTTTTCGCGCATGTTAAATATTAATATAATTTAATTTAATTGTTGAATGTTGCCACCCAGTTTTTTGATTTAACAAAACGTTATTTTTAACAACATAGAAGAAAAAAAACCTCTATGTCATTCTGATATTGATGTACCTATGCAATTCATGATTTACCCCATGCTTTTTCCATAGAATTTTCGGTGCTTGGTGCAAGGCATCGCAAGGACTTTTAATCCTATTTTTTTTGTAAGATTCTTTAAATTTACAACAGTTACAATACTGTAGCAGTCCCCTGAAACTAGCGCAGGTTGTGAGGCTTACAAGGTGTGGCTTAGGTTAGGTTATAAACAATTGTAAAATGAGGCAGGATATGTGCAAAAAAAAGCGTAAGGTCTCCTTTACGTCCAACGAAAAATCAAAGGAAAAAGGGGCCATCGAAAGGAGGAAACTTGCGTGGATGGGGAATTTAAAGGTGGAAAGTCGGAAGCACAGCCGAACTGGTGAGATATATTCAATGAAATGGTACTTTGATTAGAGGCACCAGAAGAAGAAGAAACGACACCGCGGACAAGAAGAAGAGACAGCTGTTAAAAGGGTTACAGTTTCGCTTTGAGGGGCAGTATTTCTTAGCCCCATAGCCTTACTTGTGTTCAATGGGGTCTGCGGGCGACCTGGAAATCTTGAATTGGTCCATCAATTGCTGGATGAATGCACTTCCTCCGGAGATTGCGCTGTCGGTACTTGACAAGTGTTTAAGTGCCTGCAACGGGGGCGGCCGCGCCGCAAACGCTGGACACGTCTTGAGAATAAATTGCTTAATAAACTATTCGTATTGACATATCAAATTAACTATTCATAAAATATATACTATATAAAACATACGGAAAGACACATATACATATATTTTTACATGTAATGGGTATTTGTGTGTGTGTGTATGTGATTCAACTTGTCATTTGTATTGATGGTCTCATGTTTGGTACACGTTTAATAGAAGTTGTCTCGGTGCAGGTCCAGCAGTGAGCGTGCCCCTCATCACAAGCACCCCAGCAGAAGTCATCGAGGATATCAGCAAACCTGAAGAAACTCCAAAGTCTAGAAATGGCAGCTGCTTACAACTGTGAGTCGTGGTTTTTACAAACCATATAAAACATATAACCCCATTCAAGGCAAACAAAATGACTCGGAAGGACATAATTATTATCATGTGATTTATTTAAAAAACCAATTTGAAAAATGTAATACAATAGTAGATATAAATAATGTTATGTTTGTGTTTCCAGTTCAGACGCCAGGCTCAACCAGAACGGACATGGAGATTCCGTGCCGTTTTCCCCGTTCATTCCCACGGAGCACAGACCTTCTCTCGGTTACCATCGGGAATCCTCGGGTTCGATATTTGGCAGAGACCCTCCACGGGTCAGCTTCATCTCCTCCAACATGTCCCGTGATCATCCTGGGTAAGTCAAACACACCGGCCACCAATTACAGAAATAACGTACCATGCATATATTTATGCAGCAAGAACGTTCAACCTAGAATATTTAATATATATTATGTAACAATTGTATGTACTTAGTAATACTAATACATTACATAATCAATAAAAAGACCTATAAAATCTGTCCTATCAAATCTGTTTTTGTCATATTTCACACAATAATGAGTATTGTATACTATCATAACAAGTGCATTTCAGACGATCTACAAAGCCATAAACATGATACAATGATTGTATGTAAGAATATTCATAATGCCCGTGACAGGATATAATATAAATGAGGAATGCATTTACATTTTTTATTTGTATGTGTACACATAATTATTATTTTTTGTAAAAAAAAATTGCAACATATCGATTTATCGTTGACTAACCGTAAAGCCATAAATGTATAAATCAGAATATCATATAAATTATTAATGTATTTATTTTTTAGTAATAAAAGTCGGGCTTCGATAGTATCCACGCCGGAGACGATAATGGAAGAGACGCACGACGCAGTCACTGGACACAAGAAGGTATTCAATGCTTCAATATTGTTGAGTAATAATAAATAATCATTATTTTTGTAAAAGGATATTATTGAAAAATTGATCCTTTGAAAATTAAATATCCCAACTGATCATCAAGTCAAGTCAAATTAATACTTTAATCTTTTGAACTTCATCACAATACATGCCACTTTATGATATGTTTTTCAGATGAAACCTTGGATCAGGCATACTAAAGTTTTCATTCTCCTGCTGTGTTGGGTCGTCTTCACGTGCGTTCTGATGATGAAGAATGAAAAAGTGGATGCCTCCAGGCAAATATCTGTACCAGAAAATAAAATCAAAAGTAAGTCACAGACGACTAATCGACAGCCGGTCATCTTTTATATTTAAAATTCTTCTGAATAAACGAAATGAATGATAACTTTTCAGGCTACTTCATAACGGAGGATTCTCCCCACAAGAAACTCACCTTGCACATGAGCGGCCCCTTTCTTCCCGAGCAGTATGGAAACATGTCGGTGAGCTGGCTGCGGGTGTGGGTGGACCTCGTGCAGCTGCCTTGGGAACACCGCAACTACAGTATGCTCAACAAAGCCGAAGCCATTTTTATCAGGGTAACTATACATTCAGTATGACCCTGCTTAATGCACTAAAAAAAATTGCGTCTTAACACGTAAAAGTAAAGATAACTGAAACAGAACAACGAGTAATAATTTATTAATATACTTTCTAGAATCTGACTGACGTTTGGAGCATACCACTGGTAGGAGAAGAGATCCTGGATTACGTACCAGATGTCAAGAGAAAGCACACCTTCGAGCTGGCAGAACACAACAAGACGGCAGGACTTCTCCGAGTAGCCATGACTTCCAGCATGAGTGTGGGAGTGCCGATTACCATGAGTTGCGATCCAAGCCCCATAGATGTGAGAGATGGAATATTGTATGCTGCTATTGTTCTACTGGGTCTCTACATCCTTATTGTATTTGAGGTAATAATGATTCTATTATATCATCAATAGCACTCTCTCCTTAGCATTAACTAACAAGATGATTTATAATTTTGAATAATCAACATGTATAATCTGTATTATATATTTGAAAGATTTCTCAATGTATAAGTGGAAACTCTTCAACCACTCCCAGGTCCTCCTACGAACTCCCCCGTGGCGAAAAGCCTTCATTCACCCTTTGTAAGGACCCATACACAAAGAAATCATAAAATTTAAAGATGACTATCACCACAACTTTCTAAAAGTAAGACCATCTTGGCTAATGACTTCTCTTGGTGTGTATTTTCAGATCGTGCACCGCACATTTGCAGCCATGCTTGCGTCCACCATGTCCGTTGCCATCCTGGCAGCGCTAGACGAGCGGCCGAGTACTTCAGAGCTTATCTCGTGGATAGACGTTGAGACTCTGCTTTTGCTGTTCTCCATGATGGTCCTTGTAGCCATTCTCTCCGAGACGGGCATCTTTGATTACTTGGCTGTCTACGCATATAAGGTTAAAATCTATCCCTTATTTCTTAGTTCAGATGTAATCTTATGGAACACCGAAATATTCAATACAGCCTACTTACGAAGCATCTCATTTAATAGTAAAAAGATGTATTTTAAGATACAAATAAAATAAAATGTTTTTAGCCAGCTTTGAGGGCTGTTTTAGTTCCCCGCATGATATTTTTTATTGTTCGGGTTGGGTTAGGTGTTGTATTGCTTACTGAAATGTTCCAGGTGACTGGGGGCAGAGTGTGGCCCCTCATCAACTACCTTTGCCTCTTCACGGCCGTCATGTCGTCATTCCTTGACAACGTCACAACTGTCCTCCTGATGACGCCTGTAACAATTAGGTATTATTTCATTGCAATTACTCAAATATACCTCACCTAAATTTACTAACATGTTGGTATATTTAAGGATAAACAACCCTCAATATGTATTTAAATGATTCCTTCATAAAATTATATTGATCAGACATCCAGCCTCTTCAATAAACTTAAATCTTTAAAAGGCGTTTCAAAGACTTTTACGTGTGTCTTCAAGCAACAATTTTAATTGTTATGTGATAATAACCGATGCCTTAAAAATACCTGACTCTTCCCACCGGGCAATCGGTGCTAAGCTTCGGAGCACCACAAAAACAAGCTTTTTTACTCTACCTGAGTTATCATATTTCTTAATACTCCAATAAGCCTCGAACAGAGATGACAATCAAACTTAAAATAAGGATCGATAATATATTTGTGGTATATTTTTTTCAGACTCTGTGAGGTGATGGATCTCAATCCGGTGCCGATCCTGATGGCCATGATCATCTATTCCAATGTTGGTGGAACGCTGACTCCTGTAGGGGATCCACCCAATGTCATCATCGCATCCAACTCGGAAATTATTAAAGCTGTACGCACTCACATACATCAAACATAGTCAATACAATCATTACATCAGCAATAATATAATGTCAATTACTTAAAATATATTTTAATCATTCTCTGCCTAGTAACGGAAACTAGCATGATGCGCTCAAATTATCACAACAACAGTAGATTTTAAAATCTTTGAAGATGCCCCTAGTACCGGGACCGAAACGTCACATACCTGACGAAGAAGAAGAAATGCAGCACAACTATTATTTGAAATTCTTGTTTTTGTTTCCAGGGTATAGATTTCACAACATTCACAATGCACATGAGTATTGGTATACTCCTGGTGGCCGTCCAAACGTACATCCATCTCCGCTTGTACTTCAGGAATATCAACAGTCTCCGTCATTCGGAACCTCAGCATCTTCAAGGTCAATCAACTTTATCATTATTTATAATACACATCCGTTGTATGTATCAATGATGAATGAATTCTAATTCTTTGGATTATTTATAAAGAAATCACATAAAACCTGCATCAGGGAGAGTTTCTTTCTGACCACAGAAATCGCATTTTATTTTATGATCATAATTAAAAATATTGAATTTGGCATCAATCGTTTCAGAGCTGCGTCACGAGATCTCAATATGGCAGCGGGCAGCGGCCTCTCTGTCCAGCTACTCCAAGGACGAGGACTTAGTGAGGGAAACTCTTCTCAAGAAGGTCAACAGACTGCTGGCTCAGCTCAAGCGCAAGGTCAACTCCGGGACCGCCTGCACTGAGACTTATCAGGCCAACCTCGAACACCTCACGCTCAAGGTTTGTTTACATAAGTTTTAGCAGCCGTTGTTATTGGATGTTCTTCCTTTTTTGGTGTTGATACTTGTGGAAGACACAAATCACAATGCAACAGAACGTCTAATTATTTGTATATTAGTTTTCCTGCAATTATATACGTAGAAAAAATATTTCTAGTATGCTTGGTATTATCTACATTTAATGTTGTATTTTAATTTTCAGTATCCAATACGAAATAGAGTACTTCTAGTGAAATCAACAATTGCGGTGTTGTTTGTCATCATCGTATTTTTCCTGCACTCCGTGCCAGAGTTACGTAAGTGCATCATATTACTAATATTCTTACGTAATAAGTAATCTTGTTTATAAAGAATTGTAAATAAAATTGATAATTTTCAAGTATTTCTTTGTTATTGTAACAATAATTAGAGACCATTAAAACAAATGTTCAGACACGGCAATACAATATTTATGTAATATATTCATTCACACATAATATGACTAGAAAATCCTCATAAAAATCCTCCAAATTAAAATATAAAGCCAATGATTTTTCTCATCGTTTCATAAATGAATCGATTGCCTAAATGTTTTAAAAACAATAAACTTGTACGAATGATTTCTTGTATGTGTTGTTTTATTTAGATATCTTGCTGTATTAAAAAAATTGCTTCACTCATCCGTAGAGCGCCTCTCCTTGGGCTGGACTGCATTACTCGGGGCTCTGCTTCTGCTGATCCTCGCAGACCGAGACGACATGGAAGCTGTCCTCGCCAGAGTGGAATGGTCCACATTGCTATTTTTCGCAGCCCTCTTCATACTCATGGAGGTAAAAAAAATTCTTTTGAAGGTTTTGGAAGCCATTTATAAATTCTACGTTCTAAGATATCGTGCTTATCTGATGTTTCTACCCTGTACTAAAGACATCTTCAGGGTTTTGATGATGGCCCCAGTATCAGGAACGAAACCTCAGAACATTGGTGTTATTGGTATTGGTACCCAAGAACGTGGTATATATATAAAATCAATTGCTTTTCATTTATATCTGCTAGATATATATAATCTTATACTAATCTCATAATTTGTATATACAGGCGCTCTCTAAACTAGGACTGATCGACTGGATAGGCAAACAGACGGAAAACGTCATATTATCAGTCTCGGAAGAATCTCGCCTGGCGGTTGCTATATTATTGATATTATGGGTAAGATTTCTTTTTTTTAAATAAAAAAAAAACAATATGATTATAATTCAAGTTATCAAAAAATCTAAATAAGTACGTAGCTTATAATTGCCATTGTTCTCTCCGATTACTCATATTTTTATATTTAAAATGGTTTCAGGTATCAGCGGTTGCTTCGGCGTTTGTGGACAACATTCCCCTCACAACGATGATGATCAGGATAGCCACCTCCCTTGGCAACAATCCCACTCTCAATCTGCCTCTCCAGCCGCTCGTATGGGCACTCGCCTTCGGAGCTTGTCTAGGAGGTCAGCCACAAGCATATAATCAAATTAAATCCTCCTTTTCCTTACAAATATTTTAGATAGATATCAATTTTTATAGATACATTATCTTTCTTGGATTGTCCGCATTTCAAATTCATATTTTAACTGTAAATTTAAAGAAACTATTTTCTCTTTTCTGCGGTTAAGTTTATTCTTCTTCTGAAGGAGCTTTATAAATTATCAAAATGTATTATTAAAGTATTTCAATTTTAATCACTGCTATATAAAATTATACAGATAAAATATCTCTCAGGTTTACTAATCATCACATGTTGAATGTCTGTTAACACTCTGCAGGTAACGGCACCCTCATCGGTGCATCGGCCAACGTGGTCTGCGCTGGAGTTGCAGAACAGCACGGCTACCGCTTCAGCTTCGTGGAGTACTTCAAAGTCGGCTTTCCTGTCATGCTTGGCTCCGTCAGCGTCATCACCGTCTACCTCCTTGTCTCGCATGTCCTTTTGCAGTGGCATTGATGTCCAAATCCACTCGTCGTCATGATCTTAAATCTTTACACTTAATTACTTTAGTAGTATACAAAAATGAACATTACCTAAAATAACCTAAAAATAAACCGGAGACTTCGGCTGACATGATCAATATAAACACTCAATGTTTAAAAAATATATATAAATATACAATATATAATACAATTCTACACATTGTGATAATTTTACAATACTATTGATGTAGATTTATACTAAACATGAATACTTTTAAGCAAATTGTCAATAACATGTAACGTTTCACAGATTGTAATATTGTTTCGATTTGTACATTAGTTTACATCAAATGTGCAATTGTTGACTTTAATTATTACTACTTCTGACTTGGGTAAAGTCACTTACACGCTGAGCAACCAGAGTTCTCCTCTTATCGATAACTTACTAATTATTAATTATTAATTAATAAATACCAGAATTCTATTACACGTTACCCGTTATGTATACTTGATTTGTCAGTATTAAAACGAATGAAAATGAAAAAGCAGACAACTATAAATAGGTTTGTAATAGATTGAATTGAATTAATTATATTTTAAAGTAATAATAATAAGAATATTATTTTATTCATTACTCAACGCAAGAACTAATTTTTATTATCCAATGTTCATTTTCTATTTTCTAAAAAAATATAAAACTAATGTTGTTGTTATGATTTGCATAAATGATATGCTAAGTGATGTTCAATAAGTCCTATAAAATCAAGTAATATCAAAAATAAAATATTTTTTTTACTATTTAATAGAATGCCAGACTATTTTAAGCATCAAAAGCATAATTTTTTAAGCAATTTTATATTTTAGTGTACTTAAAACAGTAAAAAAAATTATCAACTGATCGTTGTCCGAAATCATCTTAAAGTCATAATATATTGCTGCAGTATTTTTATTAAATTTTATTTCAATTATAACTATTTATAAGGCTTGTTGGCGTAGAGGTTGACTATTATAACTGTGGACTCTTTATCGAAAGGGCTCCGGTTCGATGTCCGTCCTCACAAATGAATCGTAAACTGATGCTATTTGGCTCGCACCTGTTTCAATTTGGTCGATGACGATTTATATTGACATGTGCCAATACTAATTGTTATTTTAAAAAATAGGTTTATTTGATTTTTTGTACTGATATCTTTAAGATATAAAAATGATAATATTGCACATTGTTGAATCTCATTTTTGGCTTTTATTTTAGTCTGGTTTTCTTAGAAAGATATGCATATATTTTTTAATGAAATTATAATTATATCTTGAACTACCTACGTGATGAACTTAACAAAGTACATTACAATTAAAAATTGTAATACCCGATACTTCATTTGCTTTTTTTAATTTAGATTTTTTTACTGTTTGAGTGTTTGAATTCGTTATAAGTTATTATCAGATATTATATTTCATTACAACTGAAAGACATTTAACAATGAAGGCGAATGAGTATTATGTTTAATTAAATTATTATTTATTTGTTTAATTAACGTTATTTGTTAAATTATTTCTTTCTGTAAGTTCAAAAAAAAATTTCAAGTGTATTTAAAAAGCCTTTTTTTCATTAATTAATAATACAAAAATACTTATTGAAAGGAATTTATGAAATAATTTATCGTTTATTTATATCGGATATTTGTTTGGGATTTACTATTTAATGAGTAAGTTACGATATATTTAAACTACCACATTATTAAATAATATATCAAATGTACATAATGATATTTCTTTGAATTTATGTAACTACCGCTTATATGTTATTTTAAATAATAAATATGAAACATAAATTATTGTCACGGTCCATGCTCAGAATGAATATATATATATATATATATATATATATATATATATATATATATATATAAATATAAATATATATATATACATATACATATACATATATATATTTATATAAATATATATCTATATATATATGTGTGTGTATAATCTTGTCTGACCAATGAGAAACCCAATTACTTCGTAAGTAAAATTATTGTACGATACGTCCAAAATTACAGTAGATTATAAAAATTAAATAATTCTAAGTAAATTTGTATATTTAAAACAAAGAAATAGCTCAATATAAACTGTTTCCTGAAAACCTGATTTAATTGAACATTGATTAATAAACCATTGGGAAGATATTGAGGAAAATGTATTTTTCAATAAGAAAGTAATTTGTGATAGTTATAAAAATATTTAATTATAATCCAAATCTTTATTTTTTTTATTTATTTTATCAAAAAGGATCCCATTGCTGAAAAAAAAAATAGTTAACAAGTATTTTGATATTTGCTTTCCAAAATACCCCAATATTTCTACTGTATCGTATTTAATCTGCCATTATTGATATTTTAATGATTTTATACCTTTTTTTGTTTTATAAGACCTAAAATAATTATTTTTGCGTGTTATGTTGAAGTACATTCAATCTAAAGAAAATAATTTAAAAACTCGTATACACGCAACAATATTCATACTGACAATTATAGCAAAGAGCTGTTATTGTTAGTGATCTAACAATATATATTATTTAATAAAACGCTTCATATTATTCACACTTGTTAATTAATAAGTATGTTTGTATTATATATAATTTTAATTTAAAATATTAAGCTCAACTCATTTAATTAGTCACAGTGCTTAAAAGAAAAATAGTTACTAAATAACAATGATGAAGTGAAAAAGTCAATTCACGCTGATCTCACAGGTCAGATTCTTCGTGCAAAAAATTTACATCAATCAGATAACAGAATTTAGACAAAGCAACGTTTTGAGTGTTTTTTTCTTTTTTTAGTAAGACGGAAATATTTCTTTATAAGACAATATTTAGTTGATTGCTTGAATTGCATGTGATCAGAAACAACTTGCGATCCTAATTTATTCATAAGACGGTGAATCCAGTTGATTTGCGTGATTAAAATTTTGATTATTGCAAATCTGTGTACAAAATTTTCCGTAGTGTAAATAAGAATTTTCCATAAATCAAATATTTAATGAAGTTTGTCCAAATTTCAATGAAGAAAAGGTCCAAATTATAGTCAATTTTGAATGAGCTTACATGGATGATGTGTTAAATGAAGTGATTTGTACAATTGCTTATAAGTAATCGATTCACACGTGAAACGGTTCACACATCCACCGATATCGCAGCCCAGTATTCTGGCCAATCGAACTACTATGTCTCTTCGTTAGTTCAGTTAGTAGTAAGTAGATCAATATCTCGCTCGGTGAATCCCAAAGTGTTGTAATTAATCAACACTTATCCGCGATGATCACGGAGGAATAGGAACCCACATGAGTTAAAAGAAACTGGCGAATTTTCTCACCGTATCATTGGTGAATCGATTAGCTATAAACATAATGTGTAATAATAAATCTTTATCCGTACTAGTGCGGATTTATTGAATATTTAATAATGATCTTTGGTGAATTGTTTTAACTTTCGCAACATATGTACACCCATGGGACCATGTTGTCAAATAGTGGTAGGCGTGTGTATAATATGTAATATTGAGAATATTTATTTTGAGATGAAAGGATTTGTATATATTGTAAATGATTTTTTATGTAAATATCAAATATAAAAAGCTTGTCTTTTATCCGTGTTATTATTTTTCAGTTGTTCGTCTTCGGGTGTTTCTCCTCAACGCAGGTTTGATCACAAATAATCGTGAATCATGAAACGTTATTTTTAATTATCATGTATTTATTTCTTACAAACAGAGGGTTTATACAAGTAAATACTAAAGTTACAATGGATATAGGAACTTAGAATACCTTATCATTAGTATATATCAAATGACATGCTTACTTTACAATATCCTAAAAATACGAAATAAATATGTGTATAAAATTATTACAAATTTTGTAAACCAAATAGTAAATAAGATAAATATATATTATAGTTTGTAAAGAGTTTAAAAAATAGCACTATATAAAAATTATATATAATTGTGGCATGTACAACTCCTAACAAGTCAATTGAGCAAATATATATACATTGTTACCGAATTTTTATTATATATACTTTATGAGAAATTTGTATACGTAATATAATATATATTTGCAGATTTTGGTAGCACTGGTTAGTTGCACTATTTTCTTGGATCTTAAGGCGTTTCAAGTTTAAGTTATTGATATCTGCAGAAAAAATCTTTTTTTTCGATGAAAGTAAAAAAATCCAAATTATACACCGACGTATAAAATTTAATTTTTATATGCACATTTTTTGGTTTTCAATTAAAATTACAGCAATTATCAATTTATTAAGCCAGACGAAATTTGCTTTTAATAAAATGGCTAATTTTATGAATAACAATGGAGTCAAAACAGTGCTCTGGTATACATATCGTTATAATATAACTCTCGGTAAATATGGTATGAATATCCATGGATTAATATGTTATTTGATCAACTACAACTTGAATATTACAAAATTACATAAATATTCATAGTATAAGGAAAGATCAATATCGTGAACAGTTAAAACCAACGTTTAAGACATCTTTTATATGCTTTAATTCGATGAGGGCGTTAAAGTTAGTATTATATAATAACGTGACATATTCATGGTATTAGGAGAAATAACGTTATTTGTAATTATCATTTAATCATATATTGATTAATACCTAAAAGAAGGCCTATGAATACAATTCCGCTTTTATAAATTTCCATAACAAAAATAACCTTAATTAACTAATAGTTTTTTAAAAAAATAAAACTTTGATTTTTTTTATTGCACAGAAAGAGTCATCACTGCTCTCTTTTAATAAATTATTTTGCTTTGTACTGATCAAATGTACAAAATAACATTTTTTAATACGTTATACATTTAAAAAAAATTGTTTTTCACAATTAAAATTACTCTATAAAAAATTATATTTAATAAATATATAAATTAAGTTATTCAAATCATAAAACTTGCAAATATAAATATAATCGATCGTACTTATAAATGATTCCTGTAGTGTAATCATTTTAGATATAATTAATTTAATTAATCTGATAGGTTAAGTATTTGCGAGTGCAGCCCACAACATTTCAAAATATAACTGATTAAATTAATCATATTTTATATATACTTTAAAATATACTTTTTATCTAGTGGAAAAGGTAACATTCGTTGTTAAATCACAATATTAAAAGTTTTTTTTATTATAAACAACCCAAAAGTTATTTACTGACTGCAATCTCATCGTAAGATTTTATATCATTCACAAGCACCGTACGTAAAAATAAAATATTTTAATACTATTAATGAACTCATTTAGATCTATTTACACAAACTAAATATAAAATCACAAAACCTTAAAAATTCTCACTGATCTCTCAACTTGCGTTAATTAATAAATTATTATTCTAAATTTCACCATGACGGATAAAAGAAGCCCATCAAATTTTCATTAACGTTACATCACAATTATATATATATATATATATATATCGCTTGATATATATTTACTAGAATATTGGGTTTACATATACAACTTTTGTATCGTCGCGTTTATAGAATTTGATCAGAACTTTTACTTCAGAATATATATATATATAAATATATATATAATATATAAAGAATATATAGACATATATTTGTGTTTGTGACAGGTAACAGTAAAGATATTAATATTCAATGTATTGTAAACGTTATAACGTTTCCCCAAAAGTATTAATATTTTTTTAATGAAAATTAACTGTATTATGCTATTTCAATTAGGCTGATACAATTGTTTTCTTTAATAAATATATAAAAATATTTACTTTTTTTATAAATTATGCAATACAAAAAATATTTATTTTTTTACAAAATGAAAATATTCATTTATCATAAAATATATTTGCTGCAATGTATAAATCTAGTCCGCAACGACAGACTGGTTTAATATGTAATACTCCATCTTTGAATTACACATATAAGTAGCCAAACGGCTGGGCGATCACAAAACATGTTCGTAACCTGATCGTTCGTCATCTGGCTATTTATATTTGTGGCTTGATGGTTTTGTATGATTGGTGCCTAGACGTTTGGGTTTCCATTGCTGGACATGCTGACGGTGCGCTGCCTGGGGTAGGTGGTCCTGATGGAAGCCCTGACGGACGCTCGGGAGCGGGCCCCCAAGCCAGCGGCTCCTAGACCCGAGGACCTTCTGCTCACAGCCGATCGCATGGAGGAAAGAGCCAGAGAAGAGCGGCGCAGGTAGAACCCAGGATGCTCGTGGTGGACCTCTTCCTCGGGTTTCCTGGAATGATATATCATTGTCAGTATTCCTACTACTCCACCATATTTATGTATACTTCTATACTTGTGAAGTGTTGCACTGACTTTCCGCAGCAGGGGAAGTCCCAGAACTTCTGGTCCTTCCCGAAGTTTTCCCCGTCCTGCATGCTCTGGGGCAGCTCCTTGTCAGCCGTCTCCGGCAGGAACAGGCACAGGAGGCCCCCAATCACCCCCAGCGTGCCGAGGATCAGCAGGGGCAGATCCTGGTGGATTGTGACCTGCAATGCACGATCTCAATTGCACAAACAGAACTGAACTTTGAACGGCCCTCCGAAGCTGCATTTTCGGGACTTACCAAGTAGACGATGAAGGGAGCCAGGATGCTGGCCACGTAGCCCATGATGTGGATGAAGGCCACCCCTTGGGCACGCACCACTGTGGGCAGCAGCTCTGCGGCATACTGCAAACCGATGTTGTAGGAGATGTTCACGGCGAAGCGACCCATGATGGCCAGCCCCGCGGAGAATCCACCTGAATGACGGAAACACATATGTAATACTCAAAAACAAACGTGAATAGCTTAAGGGTCTAGGTCCCATAATCGATTTTTTTTGATCATTTTCTAGTCCATTTTGCGAAAAATCGACTGCACCAATCAAAAATATTTAAATGCAAAAAGTTTGATACATCTCTTCTTCCGAACACAATATATTTTTATTTCTTATAAGCTTACTACTAATATGATAAATATGTGTTTTTCCGATTGAAGTGTAGGAGTTTGGAGATTCGTCCGGTACATTTTCCAAGAGTCCTAAACATTTAAAAGTCTTTTTTTCAATTGAAATTAAAAGATTAAATATAAACCATGTGCGTCTTATTATTTTAAAAATTAAAAAAAAAAAATCTTTAACAAACTTTGGTTTTGAAAAGTCGTCATTTTATCCAATTTTTCAACATCTTCAAGATTTTATTTTACCCTAAAAATGGACGTTAATTAAATAATAAAAAATAGATAAATATAATTTATAGTTTTTTCAATACTCTGTAAAAAAAATACAACTTCGATATAGAAAAATAAAGTGACAATTAAATTAATTAAATGACACGATTTCGCCAGGCTGAGAGTAACGCCTTAAGAAAATTAATTTAAAATATGTATACGACAGGTTTTTTAGTTTCAGCTTTCTCACCGATCGGAACAGCTGTTGCCAGCAAACTGAAAATTCCGCTGAACACCATCGATCCGCAAGCCAGCCACCTCCGTCCCCACCTGAAAAAATACAGCATTTGTATCAACTCATCCCTTGCAGCCTCCTACTCTCACCGAGTAGAGTGGTCATACACTGATTATAACCATCCTCTGATGCCAGTTAGAAGTGGTCTTGCATCCCCTCACCTGTCCAGGACGGCCGTCAGGAAGGTGTCGGCAGGCAGCTCGGTAGCCGCGGCCACCGTGAAGGTCAGGAAGATGTCCAGACCCAAGGAGCCCACGTTCCTCACGTGGCCGTCGAACACCAGCGAGATGATCATCCATATGGCCACGAGCAGCAGGACCGTCTTGCGGAGACGCGGCGTCTTGAAGAGCTCGATCACTGAATAGGTCTTTCCGGACTGCTCTTCTTCCTTCTGAATTTGCAGACACGAATCCTGAAACACGATAAAATTGTAGAGTCGTGCACGAAAAAGCTGAATATAATTAAAGAAGTAAGAATTTTTTTTATACTCACAGTGAAGTCTTTCAAAACCTTATCGGGGATTTTAGATTTGTTGATCTTCTCAAACTTTTTCAGGATTTTCAGGGCTTTTTGAAGTTTTCCTTGGGACACCAACCATCTAAACACCATAGATATTTTTTATATAAAATCAGATTGCAATGTGTAGAGGAGGGGGTGGTCTGAAGGTAGGAGGTGGTCACCTGGCGCTCTCCGGCACGGCCCAGGGTGTGGCCACGGCCAGCAGAAGAGGGGCAGAGGTGACGACCGCGAACCACCTCCAGTCCGCCAGGAACCACGCGATCCAGGGCAGCACGCACGAGGCCAGCGTGAAGAACAGCGCTATGGACATGTTGGCCACGAAGGTCCTCCACTTGGGCCCCACGTATTCCAAAACTGCAAGACAACACCATTGAAAAAAAAAAACCATGACTAAATGGCAACACAACTGAAATTCGTTTTACCCAAAATACGCTTTTTTTTACCGTCATCAGTAGTTTTCTTTCTGTACTCAACCCATGGTGTTTTAAGGCTTCTCTCCTATAAAACTGCGTTTCTACCGCTTCAACTCTTCGTATTGCAGTTGTATCAAGGCTTCAGCCCCATAGAGAAAAACTGAGATGACATAACACATAATGAGTGATAGACATTCTCATCTCAGTCATTAGTATCCCAATATCGTTTCGTGTGTAGCAGGTTGCATTGAAGTGATCTTCATAATTTGATCCCTCGCCATTAAACTAATACGCAACAGCCTTAAATCAATGGTGTGAGGTTTGAACATTGACTTGATCAGTGGTCGAACCCCATGCCTCGCAGTTGAGTTCGTTTTCTTGCACCTTCACTTAGTTGGCCGACAGACAAGCAATTAGTATACAAAAGCATTGGTCGAGTAGCTTCACGTACCCGTTTCTGTGTTACGTCTTGCGGCGAAATCACACAAGCCAAGTAACGATGATCATTACAAAATATTTAATACATCCACATTCACAACCCCCACAAGTTTATTGTGCATATATACACGATACGCACGTGTAAAAGAATCCTTAAAAATAATATATTAGACATGAGGGAGTCGAACTGAAACCTCCACTGATATCTAGAAAGATTCTAAAGTACTAACGGCGACTAGCGGTGAGTGCTTAAATTACACACGCAGCTTAATTCTCTTGTGCTTTTTAATACTACATAATTCAACCCTTGGAGGGGCATAAATTTCAGATCAAAGTATTGAGTTTGAGGGATGATTTTTTATTTTTTTTTTTTTTTGATATTTGTATTTTTTAGGTTGAAATAAAAGTCCAGATCCGCTCAGCCAGTGGCGGCTCGTTGCGTGACTCGGGCCGGGCGCAGAGGAGCGACGCCCGGCCTTCAAGGTTCAATTCTCTCTAGATTCTATGATACGAGTTAAACGCTGCCTACGCCACTGACCACACCGAGCAGATGGAAAATCACCAGTGGCGTCCGGAGACTTCACTTGAAATTAACCACGAAAACAATTTACCACTGTCTCGCAAGTAAAAAAAAAAAAAAAAATCAGTGGCGCACTGCGAAAAAAAATTAAAAAAAAAAAAATTAAATAAATTGTTTGATGAATTATTGCATAATTGCAGTCATCGAGTAACACTTTTTTTTTTTTTTCATTCGTGGGCCGCCAATTACGGCAGCCTTCGTGTGAGGCTGAGTTGAATCGGAGCCTCAATTAAACTTTGTAATTTATTGCAATAAGTGTTCGGACTCAAAGTTCTGAGAAAACTTGCGTTGCCTCGTTTTCGATCCCGCCGGTGAAAAATGCTGAAAAATCGCTGAAAAACGCCGCCGCCCCGAGGTCACTTCATTTGCACAACCAGTTGATGAGAAACCTTAATTTATTAATTATATTTCCAAGAACGATTATTTTATACCAAATTTAGTATATGGAATAAGCCTCGCATAAATAATCTATATATAGTAAATGTTACGATGTTTCTAATTCGGATACTGAAAAATGCTGTTGCTATAAAAAATTGCTAATTTAAAATATACAATATCATTGAAAAATAAGTATTCGATGAAATAATTTAATAATTATACGTTCACGTTATTGCGGTAAATCAAAAATCAAAACAAGTAATTAATAAAGCATATCGTACGGGTATGAAAAACACCATGGGATCGGAGTCGCACACCATTAGGGCCGAATAGGGTTGCTTGGGGATGCTTTGAGGCTGTAGTCAATGCTAGAGCAGAACTTACCCAGGATGTACATCATGGTGAAGCAATTATCGAAGGCGAGCCCCACGAGGAAGCGGCAGACGCAGAACTGCCAGAAGTTGCTGCAGAAGGCTGTGGCCACGCCGGCGATGAAGCCCACGAGGTTCGTTCCTGAAAACAACGCAAAAAACCATAATATAGTCGCGAAGTCCCATCAGAAACCAGTGGCGTGCCCCTGGGGCAGAATATTTAATATTTCCTCACCGACAAGAGCGGGTATCCTGCCGTACTTGTCGGCGAGCCAGCCGAAGACGAGCCCCCCCAGGATTGCTCCGCAGAAGAAGATGGCCTGCGCCGTGGCTGGTCTGTTGTCCTTGTCGCACACCCACCCCAACTGAAAAAAAAAATCACCCTTGTTACATGAAACACCCTAAACCAAAAAACCCTTATTTTTCTATAGATTTATGGAACCTAACCTAACCCACCCCAACTGAAAAAAAAATATCACCCTTATTACATGAAAACACCCCAAACCAAAAAACCTTAATTTTTCTATGGATTTATGGAACCTAACCTAACCCACCTAAACTGAAAAATATATATTACCTTTATTAGATAAAACACCCCAATCCAAAAAGCCTTAATTTTCTATGGGTTTATGGAACATAACCTAACCTAACTCACCCCAACTGAAGAAAAAAATATTACCTTTATTAGATACAACATCCCAATCCAAAAAGCCTTAATTTTTCTGTGTATTTTATAGATTTTTCTGTCTGATATAAAAATAATTAATAATAATAAAAAATATGAAATAAATGACGACAATAATCTACAGCCTTCGGTGCCAGGTGTTGTATCCAATTCGACTACTGTGTATATATTTGAATCAATATTTGCTAGCTGTACAAAATTTAATAGATACAATTACCGAAGTGCATATTATACATAAATTAATGTCACACGATTATTTAATAAATACAAAATTGTTACAACGAGTTTTGCATATTATTAAATATTAAATATAATATCATATCCAAGCGACCTAGAAATAGTTTAATTACGCATTAATTAAAGTCATGTAACATAATTTTTAATATTCAATATATATTTTTTAATTTGAATTTAGCCGCCGAGTCCGAGTCCTCTAGCCAATTGAACCACTAGTGCCCTGCAAGCCTTATAGGGATGTGTTCAACATTCTATAAACACAACAAAACCTTTATTGAATACACAATGCGCATTTTTAAAATATTACCAAGCAGGAAAAACACGAATAGCCACACGGATAGGAGATTACGGATATTTTTTTATTGTGACAGTTTTCGCCTTTCATTAGGTTTTTCGGCCGTTTTTTTAAAAACCAATTCAACAACACACTAATTATCGGCCACTTTTGCCTTGCAAGGGCTTCGTCGGACACGCTACGCCATACAGTTTATTTTCATTTGCCGTAATTCAGGTGAATAGCTCATTTGTTACTGCGGCGAATTGCAAACGATGACATCATCTGCTGTCCTTACGAGAAGTTAACATTCACTATACAGAGTGATTCAAAACATGAAACACGCCTTTTTTGATGAATGGGTGATTTTTTTTGTTCTAGTTAAAAAAATTATAGCTTGTTGTAAAATAAAAACAACGCATGTAAAAATAGAAGCGATGATTTTTTTTTAATGTGATCACAGATTCAGCTTAATTTTCAATTAATTTTTTTTTTAATGTACAGGTTGAAGGCTCTGTACGTTCGCAATCACCCTGTATAGCAGCAAATGCAACCTCAATAAATAATGTATCAATAAACAGCCTGCGCGTTTAGAGTAATTGATCTTGACTTGAGAAGGTTTGGTTTTAAGAGTAGCCGCAAACATTCCTTCGTACTTGATATAATCAAGTTATTAATATTTATTATCTGTGCAGAAATATTGAGAGATTAAAATGGCAAAAACGCGCCATAACACCCAAGAACGCAGTTTATATATTATAAAAATCCAGACAACATTTCAAAAGCTACATATAATTTCTGCCAATGAAAATAATTAAGTTTTTGGAAGTATACATTCTCTTCATTTTATCTTCTATCCTTCGACGCTTCGAATCAATTTTAATTTTAATCAAAAGTATATATTTTTTTTATATCATTGTTTGTATTGTACAAAATTAAATGTCCACGTTCACCATTTGGCGGTCGCGCTTGAAACGACGATAAAAAAATTCAAAATATCAAAAGGTTTGTAGGACTGCCGAAAACGAGATTAAGATATGCTAATTTTTCCACCGTGAGGTACTTTCATACAACCTAGAATGCCCAACAGAGTAGTGCGACCTTCAGCAATGAGCTACTCGTACCTGCTGTGCGTTTACGGAACTAGATCAGGTCGTGTGTTTACGCAATACCTCGGCAGGCTGTGCACACAAATATCACATTATTTAATTATAACGACTCTAGTTTATTCTTCTTCTTCGAGTGGCTCTCCTCAGAGGAGGTCGGTGACCATTTCACTGAAAATATCCTTAGTAATTCAGCTGTAGGCCTACTGGCGCAAATTCCGCATCCATGTTAGCTTACTCCTTCCGATGCTCTGATATTTCCCTGGACAGCTGTAGTAGACTATATTTAGCATTTCCGATAGGATTTTCTTTGAGAATTTTGAGCAAATCTCTTTTATTTATGATGCGGTCAATCCATGGTGGGTTTTAAATATTTTCCCATAAAGCCACATTTCAAACCATCGATTTTTTGCATGGTTACTATATTAAATGTCCATGCTTAATATATATCCAGCAATTTTCCGTTTTAAACAAGACATTTTTGATTATTTTAGTGTATTGTTTACACCAGTGTTTTTCAACCTTTTAGGTCTTGTGCCTTAATAGAACTCAGTCAGTGATTTTAGTATAGAACCTACAAACAATTACATTTTCCTTTAACCTGCGATTCCCCAAGTAAAGCATCGCGACTCACAGATTGAAAAACACTGTTCAAATCAAATGTTTTATTATATACAAATCACTAGAATAAATTATCTTCTTGTTTGTTTTATATTTTTGATTTGAGGTCATACTTGTGAGACAGCGACAACTTTCAGTGATTAGTGCGTAGCGAATAAAAGCTTCGGCACTTCCTGTGGTCATATGACATTAATATATATATGCGTTGCATGCCATATCCGGGTCTGCAGGCTGCCTCAAGATCGCAGGCGGTCGAGAAATGCGCGGAATCGCGTAATTGACTTCCAGACCACTTGTCAACTTATATCTATGGATTTATTCCGCCAAGTTGATCTGATCTTGAAATGTCTGATTAATTGCTCCAGTATCAAATAAGGCATAATAAAAATTTATTAATTATTATTAATTACATTACCGTGTACTTAAAAAAAATTCCACGGATAGTTTCCTGTAAAAAATATATTCGCGACCCGTGAAACTGAAAACTTTCAGGAAGCTCTGTATTTTTCAGGCCATTCATCTGTCATCTTATACAAGACTTAAATAATAAATAAATACGCAACAACAGTGTTTGCATAATTAAAAATATTATAATTAATATATTTTGGTGTTTAGTATTACTTTGTAAACATTTGGACTGATTGGGCAACGGTTCTCAGTTCTTGATAAATATTAACACTCAATCTTCAAAGCAATGGCTACTTTGCATCACAAATGCGAAGACAATGGAATTCATAATTATTTATTATTTAATTAACATTACAATAATTAGAAACTGCACCGTGTTATACTGTGCATGCGTTTGTTTGTGAATACGGTAAATCAAAACACATAGTACACCATAAAAACTAAAACTAAATATCAACACAAAGTGTTTTTATATGGTGTATGGCTATTTAGAAACAAGCAACTCTTTTCCTACGACAAATATAAGCGAAAGCGCCAACTAACATAAATGATTGTAATCTCCTAGCCGCTTGGCTATTATGTCTGTAAATCATAAATTGTGCCAGTTTCTCAAAAAAAAATACTGGCATATGGCGTTGATTTGGTTTCTTAGATGCACATCAGGCATTTTATTTTTTTAAATTAAGCTAAGCTTAGCTTATATAGTTTTGCAACGATCAATGGATTGGATGAAATCCGAATGGATTCATCTTCTTCATCAAGTGCCTCTCCTCGGAGGAGGTTGGCGATCATTTCACTGAGCTCGTGCTGAGCTAATATTCATGGTTTTCTATAGGGAAAATAGTGTAGTGGGTCCAAGAGGCTTCTACACCACAGTTTTATATAGGAAGAAAAAATCTGCGTATTTCTGCTGTCCAATAGTATTATTTTTAAATCTTTTGGCGTTTAGATCTGATACTCCTTCTGCAGAAACAATAGCACGTCCCTCCACAAGCATTCCAAGTCCACTGCCCCATTACCGATCCTTTACACCCGCTCAGAGTACAGGAAGGCACGGATGCACAGTGGATGACATTAATTTTATTGTGATTTAGTTTCATGGGGTTCGTTCGCTCACCTCGCTGGAGATGGTGTGGTAGGGCACGTCCGTCAGGTTGAACTCCCATCCCCGGCTGCAGGGGCGCCTGCCCACGGCATGGGGCACCCCCATGGGGATGCCCTGGCTCCAGTCCACGTCGAACTCCTCGCAGCGGGCGTAGCTGCCGTCCGCGTTCACGGGGATGGCCAAGGAGACCCTGAAACCCCAAACATACCCATTAGCACAGTGGTCCCCAACCCAATACCCGCGGGCATTATGGCGCCCGCCGACCGTTTTACGTGTGCCCGCCGCTGCGCGACCACGATAAAAAATATATAAGATTACGAAAAACATTAATATTTAGTAATAAAATAAAATAATTATTATTTCTACTATAAAACTATATTTAAAAAATAATAAAAAAATGGGGCCCGCCGCCTGACCGGCATTCTAAAATGTGCTCTTGGGTGCAAAAAGGTTGGGGACCCCTGCCTTAGCATATCTCATATATATATATATATATATATATATACTACACACATATATCATTTGCAAAGACGTAATATCACATATTAATTGTGCATTAACTATATTACAACAAACAACATTTTTTCTACTTAATACATACCATAAATAATAATGATTTATGAATATATATATATATAAATGATAAATTGTTATTGAAAATAATCCAGTATAATCAAATAGACATCAAATCTAGCTGTACGATTTTTTTTATTTTTTATATACAATATATAAAAATGGTGCATTTGCGCATTGTTGCATAATATTTTTGAGTAAAATACTTGAATGTATTTTCAACATGTTCAACTTGATAATGCCAAGTATTTTACTCAAAAATATTAAAATGGAATTCCACCAAGTACTCTCTGTCAAAAATATTGAATTTCTTCATTGTTGCATATTACATGGAGCTCAGTTTGATAATGCCAACGCGAAACCGGTCACCAAAAAAAATTTCTACGTGGAAAAATCGCTTCAACAGTGAATTTTTTTTTTTTTGCTTTTAAAGTTATCTCAGGTGAGGTTAGAATCGGTCGAGTCGGAAGGTCGTTTCACTGTGTTTCCATTATCTCCGGTTCGCATCCACGCCGGCCAATGCCGAGTCGGTTTATGGCTGGATTTGCATTAAATCGCGTTTTCCAAGATTTTAATGATTTCAAGGACGCCGCTCGCCGTACAGCGTGTCTCATTATTCACGATCCATTGTTATTTGCATCCGATTTATAATTTTTTCCCAATATACTCAGCCGCAGGCGATGGACTGGCTTTTGGCTATTGTGAACGCACGATGATTGACAATGAATGAGAAAAAATATTCAACCTAACGATTCTAACCTAACCTAACCCAAACGTGCAAAATTTAGTTATTTTTTTTTCCAAACCCAGCCTCACTGATTCTGCTGTACTTCCAACTTTTACTAAATTCCGCATCCACGTAAGTTTTCCCCTTCCCATGCCCCCTTTTCTAAGACCCTAAGACTATCAGCTATATTTATTTATAAAAATCTGCACTTTTTTACCATCGTCAGGTATTCTCTTTCCCATGTGTGAATCGGTAAACCCATGGTGTTTTATAAATTCTCCAGTGTCCAGGCTTTAAGAAGAACTGAGACGACATTCGTAATTTGATGGAATTAAAAATAATTTTCTACTTTTTTTCACGCACTCAAATCGTATATATTTAGTCAAAAACGTATAAAACCTTGATTACTTGATTTTTTATAGCTTTAAAATAACCACAAGTCGATATGTACGTTTAAAAAGCATTGCATTGAAGAAATCATCATATAAACTATAAATAACATTGAATATATCATAATGTCACATCCTACGATCAATAAAAAAATTTATTCAATGAACAAAGTCCAACATAGGTTTTTATTAAAAAAATAAATGAATACCTACATTTATATTCTGAAAAATATTTTCACTATACAAATTGGCTGCATAGATTTTTTTTAATTTTATTTCAACGTTCATATTTTTTTAATGTATCAAAAACTTGATTCAAGTTCATACGATATATGATACGAGCTTTATGAACATGTTCCGAACGAGTGATCAAACTAATCAATGATCACAACGCTGTCAAAAATGTCACACCGATTTAATAATCGATCTCAAATTAAGATCGATCACACTTCCACTGTGTCAATCAAATTAAATATAATTTCTAAGTATACACTTAAAGACATTAGGGTCAAATTGCTAGATTATTACGAGTAGTTTTATCTGTGAGTGCTCTCGCCTTTCAGGGGCAATTTCCGAACCCCCGAAAGGTGAAAACACTCACAGATAAAATGCAGGCTATTGAAATGTAGCTGTATGGGAGAATGCTGAAAATACCATGGAAAAATTAAAGGAAAATGAGGCATTGGAAGGAAAAACCTAGCAAGTATGTTCAGTGAAATACCCACTAATCTCCTTTGAGGAGAGACACTTGGTGAAGCAAAAATATTAGGGATACGAAATGTAGTTTTCTTTAAGCGTGTAAAGCATAAAATATTTTTAAAAAAAATTATAATTAATTTAAATATTCACTACTGTATAATGGTAGCTTCTAATAAAACTCAGGTGCTGTAGCAAGGGAGCTTCAGAATAGCACGTTGCTTGAAAGCTGCCTACACGTGGGGTTCTCAAACAAGCATAAATGTATTGCATGTATATACAGCTTCAAAATCGCATAAAAAAGACCTTAAAGCACTTGAATTTTTTTAAATTATATTAAAGTGTACGTCAGTACTTTTCGTGGCCTCGGTTAGGAGTATAAGCATGAGAGTTAAGACCGGAAGTCAGCAGCAGCCCCGCGCGCTCCGGAAGTGGCCTGAGGTGTAGCAGTGCCGTTCGTATTATCGTATTATCGTATTATTGTATTATTGTATTATTGTATTATTGTATTACGTATTCGTATTATGGCCGCGGGTGGGAAATATCCGAGACCGTTGAGAAGAGAAAGACGCAAAGACCTTGCGCGACGTAGTCTGCACCTGTTGCAGCCAAGCGAGGATACACAACGCATCGCAGTCTCCTTCACCACAACAACCTGAAAACTTCAATATCATCCTGAAAAAAGTAGCAGAACCACAGACAAACAAGATGGTGGGTCTTAACGAGAAGCATTCCCCGCACGAGCCCGTGAAAACTTGAAATTGAAAAGTAACCTGTACTAAGTACTCTAATATCACATCTAATCAATGTACTGAATACTTGAAGATTTGGTCCCCGTGGTGGGACCATCATCGGAGACTCTTGATGGTCCCAACATAGGAAGCCTCAATTTTAAAAAAAAAGCTAGTTGGTCGTTGCTTATTTTTTAAAAAATTTAACCCTTATCAAAGATCCTATATAATATTTGGTG
Organism: Atopsyche davidsoni; assembly: GCA_022113835.1. Taxonomy (NCBI): domain Eukaryota; kingdom Metazoa; phylum Arthropoda; class Insecta; order Trichoptera; family Hydrobiosidae; genus Atopsyche; species Atopsyche davidsoni. Next base: position 1,719,424 of record JAILWY010000028.1, read on the forward strand.
AAACTGAAAAAAATGAGTGTTTCATTTTTCATAATTTATTCAAATGGTCGTTGTTTTATAATCTAAAATAGATTTATATATCCCAACCTCATTTGTATTAAAGTGCTCAGCAAATATCCTTCACCGTGAAATATAATACAATAGCCGATATAATATTTAATTAGTCACGATTATCTGTAACATATGGCAGCCAAATTAATTTTTAATGACCAAGGAAGTAATTTTAACACCCAGTAAAATAAATTATTGTTTAAATATACCATAAATCTACGGTTTTATTTAACGCACATTTATTCTCTGCTCGGGTGTATTTATTAATTTATTAGGTCTGCACAAGTCTTTGAACCTGTGAAGGTTTTCACGATCTACAAGTGTTTTTAAGGATACACGTTCGAGACAATAGAAATGGATATTAAACAGACAAAAAAACTTAATAAAGTTCACGGACAAGCAATGTCGATATATCTTAAATAATTTTGCTTTAGAATATGTTAAGATTGCAATCAACACACGATTTATGTTCAATATATGGTTCGGTGGTCATTTATTAGTGTGCACCTGGCGTGGTTGGAGACCGGATCTGCTCGCGAATAAAGTACCATTAATATTTTAGCAAACCGAATTCCGATTTCTCAAGACCCATTCTAACTTGTTGACAGTCAGAAAAAAAAAAAAAAAAAAAAAAAACAAAGACTAAGGTTATTTATTATATATTTTTAGTATGCAATTGTTTGAGTTTAAGAGCTTTTTGTGGTTTATAAGTCATTCTGAAAAACAATGGGTAAATAAAACAATAATATCTGTATTTGCAATAAAACATCGCTTGTACTGAAATATATTGAACAATACGAATGTACTTTTGTACTTTTGCATTTGTACTTTTCCTTTGAATATAAAGCATGGGTGTAGAAAAACCCGAGGACCCTTTACACTATCCTCCATAAAAAAAACCATGAACCACCATGAGTCACCAGTCTCAAGTATATAACAAGTATTTTACGTGATGTCTCAGATTCTTGAACCATTCCCTGAAGATGGCCAAGGAATCCTAAAAAACCGTCCAGCAACAATGGCTGCCGAAACCTAACAGCGTATTAATCAATCGTAGATTGTCTCGTATCGGATGTCTCCCACTCGTCAGCCCGCGTCGAAGTTTAAACAATCCCTGAAGATACTCAAAAAAATCCACAAACCGTCTACTTGTCTACAAACGCTCTCAGATTGCCCGGGATCGGATGTCTGCCGCTCTTGAGCACGTGTCAAAGGTGGAGTGCAACCGTCGTGCGCGGTGAATTAACGGCCGGGACGCGAGAAATCGCCGTCCTTCGTGCACCGTACGTGTAGCACACTAGCACGTGCTACCGTCTCATACTTGACATACATGACATTCGACCGGAATATTATAATTTTGCAGAATAACACGCAAATTAAAAAAAAAAAAAGCACAGCTGCAATGCATCCGAACGCCTCTAATCGCTTGCCCGATTTTATATTCCAATGTGACTAAATTCACGTGCACACCGTGTTTTGCGCATTACTCAGGCAAAACCATAAAAAAGCGATGTTATTGACTGATGATTGTAATGCAATTTTAAATCGAATACGACAAAAAAAGCTGCCTACACGCTTTGCGACTAGTGACAAGCCGATTGCATCCTCATTTACCATACGTTGATCTTCAATCAAAAACTGAATAGTAAACACGAAAAGCGTTTGATTGTCAGTTGCGTCGCAGCGTGTGTGGTCTGCTCTAATATTCAATTTTAAGTAAGCGTTTTTTTTTTTTACGACTTGAACCGATTTAGCGCAGGCAAGCTTTGCATACTGAACGGCGTGTCCTTGCCCGGCTGTAATTCACGGTTGTGATATTGAATAATCTACATTAGTTTACGAAATACAGCTCGAGCGTTACGCTAACGCGAAGCAGGTACGTTTACGCATTTTTTATCAAATGCTCGCTATTCCGAGACCGGGTCTGCGACGGGTTATGCAATTTATATGTCCGCGCGTGTCGATACATTAAATTTAAAAAATATATATATAATAAAATTCACTTGAGTGAGGTCAAAAAATAATAAATCAAATATTCACACGTATATTCGCATACACGAAAAAAATCGCAGTCCCCTAGCCGCACGGCTCTTCGAAATATTAAGAGTCATTAGATGAAGAAAGATATCATGGATGCGGAATCAGTGAGATGGTCACCAACCTCATCTGAGGAGAGGAAATAATTAAATATGCATGCTTGTTTTACGACTTATTTCCAGGTGCGTTGCTCGACATTCGTATAAAATTAAATTAATGTTTACTTCCACGATCAAAAACGGAAGAAGGCGACAGCATATTTCATATCTGTATTAAAATATCGACAAGGGTGTTGAGCCGCGTGAAGTTTTCGAAAACAGTGCGGGCAGCCGAACGCCTAACAGGAAACACTGTAATATCCTAAGCATTTGGCTAGTCATATTATATGGAGTACTACAAATTAAAGCTGAAATAATATTACGCTTTACGCGGACCGATTCGATTGTTGCTGTGCGTTAAAAGGTCGCACAATACGAAACTAGTTTTATGTTACGAAACGTGAAAGACTATTAATTGCGGGTGGTCAATTTCGCGCGGTGATAATTTCTACAAATCGATTGGTCAGAATTTAAAAGCAGGCCGCCTTGTATTTATTAAAATTAAATTAAATATGACTTATATAGACATTAAATTTTATTAAACTTCTGCCTGGCTGGCGTCAGCGGCATTTCAGTAGCGACCAGAGCACACGTGTGTTTAAAATTACTCCCATACAAGAGAAACGTTGAAGGAAACATTTGATATGTGGCTGTATAGGGAATGCCTTAAATACCATGGATTGACCGCATCACATATAAGAGACTCTTCTACAGACACGCAACTCATGGCGATGGTAAAAAAGCGTAAGGCTACTTCAGGAAAGTCTATGGGAAAAGAGGCATTGGAAGTAAAAATCTAATATTGAGTATATATGCCTTTTTTCAGGAAAAAACACAGTCGATCGAGAAAAATAAAACGCTATCAGAAAGAATTGTTGATAGAATGTTTCGCCTCAAGCCTTGAATAATGTTGCTATTCATTTGTTTCTATTATTTATTTGCTCAATTTGGACAGTCTCAATGTTGCAAAGCGTATCGTTTGTTTATTAACAATCACTGCAGATTGTTTCGGCAAGCAACGTGAGACTGCGATAAAAATTCAGCTGAAAACTGAAAAAAAAAACTCACTTTAAAATGTGCCGTTTCTGAGTAAAGATGTTATTTATTTATTTATTTTTTTAATTAAATATTGAGCTGAACAAAAAAAAATTATGAAAATATTTTTAATTATTCGCATTTGATAAAAAAAAATTATTAAAATATATTTTTTTTAAATAAATAATGCAATGAATCACCCTGTATAGCAACATCCTGCCAGCACTGGTTTGCATGTAAGAAATGTTCCATTGGCCTAGATAAGCCGTCGGTGGCTATCCGTATAGTATTCTCAAAACTCACAGCACCAGATCCCTCCGGCATACTCGAGACAAAGCCCTCGTGAATAACCGAATGGCTAGGAGAATACGATGTTTTTTTCTACGTGAGAAATTTCGGCTTCCAAGGGTTTCGACAGACTGAAGACACGCCTATTTAATTTTTAATAATTCCTATTAAAACAGCGAACAATAATAGCCTAACGGTTAGGAGATTACGAATATATATATATATATATATATATATATATATACGCATAGTCAGAGTTATTAGTTCTGCCAATACACCAAACAGACTAAAGCCATACAAAAATAAAAATTATATAAATATCCCAACAGCTTGGAGATAGCAAAAATTTACTCATGAAAATAAAAAGCGCCCACGATCAAAAAATCGTCATCTCCTAGCCATTCGACTGTTCGTATTCGCTGTATGAATAATTATATTTTTAATGCCAAGTTGGAAATCATCATGAAATACCAAATCTACATTATATTTATATATATATATTTTTTTTTTAATAGGCATTATTTTTTGAAGGATAACTCAAGTAATAATTATACGGCAAGATTTTTATCTAAATATATTTTAAGTGTACGTAAAAAATGATCTTAAATATTATAATTACTATAATAGTCCCAATGTCTAGTTTAAGTGAAAGGTAGCTTAGCTAAAGTTTAATAATTATTGGTATTCAAGGAGTCGCCTGATTTAGCTTCGGTATAATTTTTATTTATAAACTATGGATTATCCATTCATTTTTACTATATTATATGCGGCACGAGCTATTTGAGACTATGCGTAAACAGACCATGTATTTATTATGTAAAGCCATAGTAAAAAATAATATATTTTAAGTCAAACTTTCTAATGATAAGCAAAATCGAAAATTTGAAGTGAAACGTACAGAAAAAAAATGAGACTGAATTTGTAGGAGATCGTCACATTTTTTAATTATTAAAAAAAAAAAAAATTTCTTCATCCCTTTTTATATCTTCCGCATAAAACAATGGAGTGTAAAATTATTTGTGTTTTTTTCTATTAAATAAAATTTGTTGAACTCAAAACCTTGGTTTAAATTTTAAATCAACACTGTGATGATTTGTATATTACTCCGTTAATATAAAATGCACGACCATTTTGTATATAATTGATGCTAATGCGATGAAAGTGGTTCTATATTAACCCTTTGAAGCCCGGATTATTAATATATAAATAAATAATTTAATTACTTAAATATTATTTATATAGGGAAATCTGACCTTTCAGCCTGCGTCAGGTTCATGAGCTCGGGAACCATGCACCAGTGCTGCTCGGGGACCAGGGTGATGAAGATCTGCGAGAAGTAGACGAAGCTGACGAAGAACGAGAAGGGAATCATCAGCAGGAACAGGATCTTCTGGTACAGCCCGAACTCGCCGATGTGGGGCAGGAGATCGTCGAAATCGGTCAGATCGGTCTCATCGGGGTCTATGGGGGGCTTGTTGCTGTCCATGCTCAGTCTGCCGTTCTTGCTGTTCTGGTTCTCGTCCGTGGGGTCGGAGTAGTACGCCTTGTTCACGAACGCCCCGGAAGTGTTGATGGTGCCGTCCGCTTTGGCGGAAGTGCCTCCGCTGTCTATGCTGGACAGCCTCTGCATCAGCTTTTGCTCGTTGGACATGGGGTCGCTCTGCTGGGCCCTGGGCTCGAGTCCTGCCGAGTCGCAGGGCGGAGGCGCCTCCTCGCAGGGGATGGAGTTCCTCTCCTGAGGAGCCATGGTCGTCCTGTTTGCGTTTCGGGAAGCAGTTCACGTTTGCGTCATCCAGAAGACGGTCGCTGATGAGGAACACTGTCTCCAACAAAAAAAAACCACTGTCACTGTCTTCTACCGCTGCTACACACTCTGAAAAAAAAAAAAAATAAATAAATAAAAATAATCATTTATCAACTCCCCTGGTATTAAATATAAAATATAAATAACCTATTGATAATTTAGAAAGCACGAAATTTTTGCAAATAATTGATGCTAAGTGGTTTTATATTCCTGCAGCACAAAAATTAAATATAAATAATATCACAAAGTGAGGCGCCTTAACACTTAAAACACCATAGAATGACCGCGACGCAAATGAGAGAGATATATACAAATAATGCGTATCTCTGATAATAATAAACAAGCATGAGGCATAAAATTTTGTTAAAAAAATTAAAAAGCCCACTGCAGCTGATTGACCTCGGAAGGAGAAAACTATCGTGGATACGGAATCTGCGCCAAATTAGTGAGACTGGCTCGGGACAGCGTGTGTATTAATTAAGCGGTAAATAACCAATGCCGTACTTGCAGCGTGTGTAGGCAGCATTTAAAGCATATTTGCTATTAAACACTTCATAATTTTCCACATCACGCGAAAGACAAACAAACACCATACTGACTATTTATCCATTCACTTAACGCCATTTTACCGTCGCCTTCGATGTTTTAGAAGTGAGATAGATTTTCTAAATACATTTTCCACGGGCGGGAGACATCCGAGGTCAGATAATCTCGAATCGATTGCCAATTGCTGTATAGTGTAAGCAAACAGATGGAGCAAATGTTTTGTTTGGGTACGGAGAAATGTATTAAGAATTGCACCAAGACTTGAAAACGGATTCAAACCCAAGACCTCACCTTTCATATTAGACAATAATTAAAAATATTCTATCAAAATATATAACTAAATTATAAATTTACATTTTTTTTATCACAAATCTGCCTTTCGAGTATATAAAAATAATAGAATATAGTTTTGCACCAAAGATGAAAAAAAATATTTGGTATTATCTAAAATCATACTTGCAATTATTTTATGCAAAACATATATATATTTTTTTACCATTAAATTAAAAAATATTATATCCTTAAAATTGTAATATTTAAACTTTTTTTAAAATAATTTTGAATAAAAAGTTATCACAAAATTATATTTAATTTTTTAAATTTAATTTTCCAAACGATGATCTTAAGAAAAGTATAGTTTTTTTTTTCAAATAATTGTAAAACTGATTTTTTTTATTATTATTCAAATAAAATATTTTATGTGGTTTTTCGCATTATCAAAATAAAATAAATATAAAAGCAATATCGCTGGTATTATTAAAATATATTTAAATAAAGTATTAAAATTTAATTATTATAGATTTACACCAAAATTGAAAACTTTCTTAAAAAATACGTTTTTTTTTTAATTAAAATATTATCTAATTAAATAATATGTTATTATTTTTTTCCAAAAGGGAGTCCAATATCACGCCACGAGTCCTCACCGGAATAAACAAAATAGGTAACAAGAGAAATGAGCGAAAAGGGTTCGTGTGATGCTGATTTACTGATTAGCTAGTATTTCAGAATGATGCAATGTCTGCATACAAATTGAATGTTAAAAAATGAATATTTTGTGGTAAAAGCCTGGAAAGTTTAAAAAATATCTAGATATGTATAAATAAATTCAAAAGGATCATGAAAGTTGCGGATTTAAATAAGTTGCCCGTCTCGAAATGAGTCTAATCGTGGAGAGATGCGCAATTTTCTTACATGAAGAGCAGGTACAAAAAAGATAACTTGATCAAAATTAAATACACAAGTGAGTCACCGCTGTTATTGCGACCTGGCGCTCTGTCCAATTGAACTATTGCGGCTGTCATTTTGTATGCATAATAAATGCGTATTTTAAAAAATGCGGATCTATCAAATGTCTTCATTTGCGTCATTGCGTGAATTGCTTAAAAATCTTGATCTATTAAATATATTAAATTAAATTAAAATCTCTTTTTTTTAAACATTTAAAATAAAATTTAAATATTTAATTATTGTATTATGATAATGAAGTTATTTTCTGAATACTTCTGATTAAAATTAAATAACACAGCATTCTCGAGTGAAAATAAATTTTACATATATTTGATATGACTTGATGATATACGACACGCTGCTTTATTTCGTAACAGCCAAACGGCTAGAATACAACGGAAAATATTGTTCCCAACATTGGTCGGACCTTGAAAAGAGCGAAACGGCTACAAAAAAAAAAAAAAAACTCAAACGTTTTTGAGTACTCTCGCCTTTCAAAGGTCACAAAAACATCATGCTCGTCATCTCCTAGCCGACCGGCTATTCGACATTTATTTGAAAAATACTCACTTTTTTTTTTATTACTGCGATGAATTTTTGTCGGCACTGTTAAAAAATCAAATTCATAGACGAAACAAAAACCTCAATTCTTCACAGCTCTTCGGCTATATTAATTACGATTTTAACACAACTATGTCAATGTCGAATCAAATCCGACAATACAAGATCGCGAAATGCACAACGACCGCTCAAAAGAACTTGTTAGAAAAAAAAAAAAAAAAAAATTATCTTCACTTGAAACTGACTCGTAAAATTTTTTTTTTTTTTTTTTATTATTGTCACAGATGCGTTATGTGGTCTACGGGTGTGGGGGTCTGTGGGCCGGGAGTTAGGAGACGCTCGAAGAGGCGGCGAGCCGTCAGCTGACCGCGCCGTACTGGCGGCCGAGGCGGCGCGCGTTGTATATCAGCCGCCCCCCCGCGCGAGCGAGACGGCACGACCCCGTCTCGCTCACTCTCGGACCCCCAGCGGCGCCCAAACCGCGGGCCGCGGCTCCGCGACTCACCCGAAACCTCGAATACACACAAAAAAAAAACGATGCAGCTCTGAACGTAACCGATCACGAGTAAAGCAGTGTCGTATATTTGAGTAAAATACTAGAGTGATTTTCCACATGTTCGTTTTTATTTTCGGTTAACCCCATTCATATAAAAACATTTGTTCACAAAAATTTGCATTTATATAGAATCCTCCACTTGTCAGGTACATTAAAATCGCATCAGCCCTTACCACCTGTCAGTCACTCTCTCTCACTCCAACAACCTCTCCCTCTAACAATTGTTTACCTAATTGCTTATTATTATATAAAATCTCACTCTGTTTGATAGTGCCAACGTGAAAGGTTGGCGAAACCGGTCGCTAATAAAAACGAACATGTGGAAAATCACTCATGTATTTTACTCAAAAATATTAAAATGGAATTCCACCATGTACTCTCTGTCAAAAATATTTAATTTCTTAAAGCAGTATCGACGGACGCTCCGCTGCGTCGTCGGCTGCGGGTGTAGGCATCACAAAAAAACGATGCAGATCTGAAAGTAACCGATCATGAGTAAAGCAGTATCGACTGCGGGTGTAGGCAGCACAAAAAACGATGCAGCTCTGAAAGTAACAGATCATGAGTAAAGCAGTATCGACTGCGGGTGTAGGCAGCACAAAAAAGAACGATGCAAATCTGAAAGTAACAGATCATGAGTAAAGCAGTATCGATGGACGCTCAGCGGGTGTAGGCAGCACAAAAAAAACGATGCAAATCTGAAAGTAACAGATCATGAGTAAAGCAGTCTCGACTGCGGGTGTAGGCAGCACAAAAAAAACGATGCAAATCTGAAAGTAACCGATCATGAGTAAAGCAGTATCGACTGCGGGTGTAGGCAGCACAAAAAACGATGCAGCTCTGAAAGTAACAGATCATGAGTAAAGCAGTATCGACTGCGGGTGTAGGCAGCACAAAAAAGAACGATGCAAATCTGAAAGTAACAGATCATGAGTAAAGCAGTATCGATGGACGCTCAGCGGGTGTAGGCATCACAAAAAAACGATGCAGATCTGAAAGTAACCGATCATGAGTAAAGCAGTATCGACTGCGGGTGTAGGCAGCACAAAAAACGATGCAGCTCTGAAAGTAACAGATCATGAGTAAAGCAGTATCGACTGCGGGTGTAGGCAGCACAAAAAAGAACGATGCAAATCTGAAAGTAACAGATCATGAGTAAAGCAGTATCGATGGACGCTCAGCGGGTGTAGGCAGCACAAAAAAAACGATGCAAATCTGAAAGTAACAGATCATGAGTAAAGCAGTCTCGACTGCGGGTGTAGGCAGCACAAAAAAAACGATGCAAATCTGAAAGTAACCGATCATGAGTAAAGCAGTATCGACTGCGGGTGTAGGCAGCACAAAAAACGATGCAGCTCTGAAAGTAACAGATCATGAGTAAAGCAGTATCGACTGCGGGTGTAGGCAGCACAAAAAAGAACGATGCAAATCTGAAAGTAACAGATCATGAGTAAAGCAGTATCGATGGACGCTCAGCGGGTGTAGGCATCACAAAAAAACGATGCAGATCTGAAAGTAACCGATCATGAGTAAAGCAGTATCGACTGCGGGTGTAGGCAGCACAAAAAACGATGCAGCTCTGAAAGTAACAGATCATGAGTAAAGCAGTATCGACTGCGGGTGTAGGCAGCACAAAAAAGAACGATGCAAATCTGAAAGTAACAGATCATGAGTAAAGCAGTATCGATGGACGCTCAGCGGGTGTAGGCAGCACAAAAAAAACGATGCAAATCTGAAAGTAACAGATCATGAGTAAAGCAGTCTCGACTGCGGGTGTAGGCAGCACAAAAAAAACGATGCAAATCTGAAAGTAACAGATCATGAGTAAAGCAGTATCGACTGCGGGTGTAGGCAGCACAAAAAAACGATGCAGCTCTGAATGTAACAGATCATGAGTAAAGCAGTAGCAATGGATGCTCCACTGCGTCGTCGACTGCGGGTGTAGGCAGCACAAAAAAAACTATTCAGATCTGAAAATAACCTGTATCAATGGACGCTCCGCTGCGTCGTCGACTGCGGGTGTAGGCAGCATAAGAAAAACTATTCAGATCTAAAAGTAACAGATCATGAGTAAAGCAGTATCAATGGACGCTCTGCTGCGTCGTCGGCTGCGGGTGTAGGCAGCACACAAAAAAACTATTCAGATCTGATAGTAACAGATCATGAGTAAAGCAGTAGCGATGGACGCTCCGCTGCGACGTCAGGCAGCACAAAAAAAAACGCGATGTAGATCGGAAAGTAACTAGTTTCGTAATCGATGTGTCACTTTTTTTACAGTTTGACTTGTGTGCAATAAAAAGTTAATGGTCAATATGTGCTCGGTATATATTTCGAAAGCTTCGAGTGGCCTTGACAGAAGATCAGCTGTTTGGCTTTATCATCTTCATCGAGTGCCTCTCCACGCTTGTCATTTAACATTTATTGAGTCAGACTTACCAATTCGGCCGTACTCCCGATTATTGAAGACTGTTACGAATTACGCATCCACGCTAGCGTTTTTCTTCCAACGCCTTATTTTCGTTGAACTTTCACCGGTTAATCAGCCACTTTGAGCAAATTCAAAACCATGCGCTATTTGAGGTTAATTTCTATCTCTCATTTGTGACGCAGCCACGCCATGGTGTTACAAGTATTTTCCTATAAAGCCACGTTTTTGCATTGTTGCTGTCTCAAGTGTCCGGGCCTCAATATATAAAGAAGAACTAAGACAACATGACATTTAGAGAATCTCCAGCAAATTTTCATGTTATATCTCTTGTGTTGGTTAATATGCAACGAGCTGTCAAAAAAAAAAAATATATATATATTTTTAAAAAAATATTGTTGTGGAGTATTTTTAGCTGTTCAAGCATATTAAAAAAAAAAATTAAGATATTGCTGGCACAAGCTGAGTGTGAAACTTCTCATTGATAAAAAAATGTGTTTGCATAACGAATTTATAATACCGATTAAGATTACTAGATAACATAGAATTGTTAGGAATAAAACACAAAGATATTTAATTTAAACAAAAGTCTAATTTGGCAATGTAATAAATCAAGATTTTATCAAATTCTTAAAACATATTTTTTTATTTTTAATCAAACGATACTTTTATCTTGAAGATTCTAAGCATATATATATTTTTTAGTAGTGTTTTTTTTTTAAAGGAGTAAATGAGTTTTTTTTTTATTACAAGCATTTTATATTTCAAATAATATTTTTTTTAGCACAACAGGAAAAAAAGGGTTGGGAGCCGCTGCCAAACGGCGATCTGATTTAACATCGAAGTTAAAAGTAACTGACCGAAACCTCGTATATTCGATGTTTTGTCTGTGCGACAGAGACGTAAGATGCAAAGGCCGCGGGAGAGAAGAGACAAGAAGCCCGAACCTTTGAGGCGAGACCCACTTTTTCGCCTTTAAAGCGAAGTTGCATTAAGACGACTTCGTATTTGGTTATTTATTAGTATTTTCCACTTGAAACACTTTGTATAAAATAGTAAAAAGCCTTTTTAAATATTTGATGCATTCATGTTTAATTTTTGTATCAGTGGCGTGCGGTGAGGTGAGCGCCTGGGCAAGCAGTTTTATTCTAAATAAGCCTAGTACATTACATTTTCTATAATATAGTTCATAAAAATGTATATATAGTATAGTATCATTTTGAGAAAAAATATGGGAAAATAGAATTTAAACATTAATATATATATTTATGTTAGGTCAAACGATGCATTAATGCTTGTATGGACCGCACGCCACTGATTATAAATTCTAAGAAAAAATATAATTTTCTGGAAAATTATAATTTAATTAAATACATAGATATATTTTAAGTACTCTATATTAAGTATGTTTTTTTTATATAGGTCTACATTTTCTGCGAGTTTTTGAATACCGTGTATAATTTAGGAAATATCCAACCAGTTTTTGTGAATGTTTTTTTTTAGCACCGAAAAACCGCAGACATCCCTACCCGGATAAACTGAGTTGGGAATCAAAAAAAAAAAAACAAACCCTACAAGAGGTGCGATACAAAGGAAGCAGTTTACTAGATAGATTCGTCACTGGTTTTTGTGCGTGGAGCGTGTATCTGTACCGCGAGTAAAAAAAATTAATTTATAAATATATATATATTTTGATTTTTCTTTTTTTTTATTGTTACAAGAACGTCCTCGAGTTGTAAGAGCTACCAAGTGCTATTTTTATATTGAAAGAGAATGGAGGTAGTGAGTATTTAAACCGTTCAAAAGACCGTAAAAAAAAACAAAAATATTTCCTGAAAAGCTGGCACGGCTGATCGATGATGCACCGGAAACATCCTGAGCATCAGTTATGACATCATCATCATCACCAGCTGTATTATTCAATTTTCGGTCATTCGATCAGAATTGGGACAATGTCACGTTTCCGATGAGTGACTTCTTATACGTATTTTTTTTTTGTCGTCCAAAATTAGTCACGGAGGGTTTGGTGGCAAAAACGAGGTAAAACTATGAATTCTTGCTGCTTCCATATTATATATATGTTTGTCTGTTCATGGTTTTCTTATGGTGAATAGTGTGATGGGTCCCAATGAAATTCAACACTGCATCTATATTCAAAGGAAAAGTCTGCGTATTGCTGCTGCCTAATACAGCTTACTGATCCTTTACACATGCTCAGGGCACATAAAGGCAGCCATGTACAAGCAGTGGAATAGGAAGAGCGACTAAGCACTTGTATACTAAAATAGCATGATTGTCAGTTTCTATGGGTTTTTTTTTTAAATGCCGGTACCGGGACAGAAACTTGAGATATTTTAACTGAAGCTTTGTGCTTTAACTTGTTCTCGCGGACGGCGGGCTGTGCGAAGAATGGAGACACTCGCCGGTCTGACATCGGAAGTGAGACCAATGGAGCGACGATCGGCCGACGGAAGTGGGGTTCGCTCATGCTGCACTGCAGCGCGGCCGACCTCTGCGACGAGGCCGCGAGGCACCTGCTGGACGAAGGCCCCCCGGCTCCTGCAGCATTATGCCTGCACGGGCGCTCTTTACGGTTCAGCCGGTGCAACGGCGTCCATGAAAACCGATCGAACAACAAGCCGTTATTATTTCTGAGAGACGCAGTGGTTATAGACCGTGGACTTTTGTTCGAGAGGTCTCAAGACAAATCACACACTGATATAAAAATATATATGGCCGCCACGCTCTCCCTATTCTGTTGCTTGTGCATGGCTGCCATTCTTTTTCTAAGCATGTGAAAAGGATCGGTAATGGAGCAGTGGATCAGATCTATACGGCAAAGGTCGTGCAAGCGTACACAATTTTCCCCATAGAACCTATCACTGTGACCGCCAACCTCCTCTGGGGAGTAGCACTCGATGAATCATCATCATCATTCTGTTGCTTGTGCATGGCTGCCATTCTTTTTCTATGCATGTGAAAAGGATCGGTAATGGAGCAGTGGATCAGATCTATACGGCAAAGGTCGTGTAAGCCTACACAATTTCCCCATAGAACCTATCACTGTGGCCGCCAACCTCCTCTGGGGAGTAGCACTTGATGAATCATCATCATCATTCTGTTGCTTGTGCATGGCTGCCATTCCTTTCCTAGGCATGAAAGGATCGGTAATGGAGCAGTGGATCAGATCTATACGGCAAAGGTCGTGCAAGCGTACACAATTTTCCCCATAGAACCTATCACTATGGCCGCCAACCTCCTCTGGGGAGAAGCACTCGATGAATCATCATCATCTTGATTCATTTGATATTTTTTCATAATCAATCATTGCAGTTGTGCCAATACCACAGATTCGGCTCAAAATGATGGCCTTTGCTCGTCTGGCGTTGCCTGAACGGTTCCTTGGTTTCCTCGGTCGAGGGATCCCGAGTGTGGTCGCATCCCAGATTACAGCAATAAAACTGAGTCATAGCTTCAAAATGCAGCGAGAAGAATCTCAATTCGCCAAATTATTCAAAGCCAAAAATATGAGTAATAATTTAAATTATATTTTGCAATTAACTAAAAAATAATATCGTAGTTCATATTTTTCTATTCGTTTGGATTGAATTAATGTTAAACGCATTAGCTGTCAGCGTGCGTCTCCACCTTGCACCAATTGAATTGCAAATGCTAAATAGCTTCAGGCCACTTCTTATGTGTGTAAATTAAATAAAAATAATCGGATTTTAATGTTTCATAAACGCATTGGCTGTCAGCGTGCGCACATTGACAGTGATAGGACTTTGCTCTGAACTACTGACTCAAATGTTATAAAGAAAGTTGGGGAAAAGAAAAAAAAGCATCGTACATAATAAACACTGTCGTGATCATCCACAACGGGCAGCTTTAATATGTAATACTCCATATTTTCAACAAAAAAGAAAGTACACTAGAAAATAACGTCATTTTTATTTGCGTCATTCGGGGATTTCGTAAAACTCAGCCTGAAAGGCAAAAGCTCTTACAAAACAAAAAAATATCGTAACCTTCTAGTTTTTGGCTATTTAATAATAATTACAATGCAACACTTTGATTCACTATAAATATATTTATTTATGATTCATTCCTATAACGTCTTGGCCCTGAAATCATAATGAAAAAAGTCGTAACCTCCTAGCCATTTGGTGAGCTTATCTATGGTCTTTTGTTTAATTATCTAAGCTTGTATGTCAACCGCTCGGCAAACTAAGACGCTTGAATAAAATATGTTTATTTTATTTTATGTTGATTAACAATAGTTAGGGCAGTGCTTACAATATGTGTATGACTTAAATACGGTGTATGATCCAACGCAGGCTTATAAGGGGTGGCTTACAAGGTGTGGCTTACGTGGTAGCGTACACGGGTTTCTGTATTTACGTTATTGAGTTTGGGTAGGTTAGGTTATATAAAAAAATATGCATATATTATTCAGAAGCACAGCAACACACATGTGGATCTATTAAATTTTAGAATGTATGGTTTTTCTAAGAACTAAGTGAACGCACTGCGAAGGCTGCAGCAGCTGACGAATCGATATTTGAGTTCCGGAAGTTCCGAATATGATAGATTCAGCAGATAGACATAACAATCTATCGTTTTCAAGGTCATCCCATAGTATACCTGTAGAATAACGGTTATCTCTCATTGTTAAAACCCTCTAAACACAACCTGCAATTTGTACTACGAGTATTTAGCATCGTTGACTTGGGCTACACCATAAGAAACACCCTAAAATACATGGTAACAATACCCTGATTTTAATATTTACTCATGTCTTCATAAGCTCTGCCTTTTCTTCTTATTTTAAGACTTCTAAGGTATATAATAATTCATCCCATCCCATCCCATAATTCAGCTTATTCTGGATGTCTCCCCCAAACAGCCTTTGAAGTATACACAAAAAAATGTATAGGTCAGACAATGGTAAATAATTATAATTATAATGATTCAATATATTACATTAATTGACTCACTCGGCCTTGATCTCACTGTTGACCGATTGAATACGAAAATTGTCTTAAAAAATAAAATCATGGACACACGCTCTAATTCTGCATGGTTTTCTAAACATATACTCTATAAAATAAATAAATACCATGTTTGCAACTAAATGCACTAAAATAAATTTGATTATTGTTATTAGTGCATTAATTTAATGCACAACTCACTTCCCGTGCAATTTTAATTAAAATTATAATATTTAATATTTTAACAATGATCACTCAAAGAGGCTTGCGGTATTTTCTGGTATTATATTAATTTATTTAAAATACTCAACAAGACGCAATCAATTGAAATAAAATTGATTATTATCGGTAGGACTTTAAATTAACGCATAACTCGCTCCGTTATATTATTTAATACATTCACAATAATAACACACACAGGCTTGTTTATTATTTATTTATTCAAAATATTAAGAAAAGGCTAAATCAATTGAAATAAAATTTATTTTAATTTGTACATCAAATTTATGCAAAACTTACTTCCCATATAATTAAATATATTTTTTTTACATAACCAGATATTAAAAAAAATATTATTATATAGCATTTAAAAAATTGTATAATTTAACAAATTTTTTTTTTTATTTTTTAAGCCGTTAATTTATTTATAATATTTATAATTTTAATGTAATAAAAATCTAAAAGATTGCTGCAAGATACAGTCTTCTCGTTCAGATTATCTAAGTTTGAATGTCTCCCGCTTATACAATACACGGCTCGTAAAAGAAGGTTTATATAATATAGTAAAAACTACTTATTTTAAATAAAAATAATTTTCCTATACATGTAAAAATATTATTTATTTAAAATTATGCATAGTGATTTTTTAAAATGTTTAAAATATATTAAACTATATAGGCAATATTAATTTTATTAAATTAAACCGCTTCGCGGTTTAACTTCTTAATGACTCACTTTTAATAAATATTTAATTAAAACTCATACCAAGTAATTAATTATTGTCAAATTAATAAACAATTATTCAATAATTTGCACGCAGTTCAGTATGTACAAAAAAACCCATAAAGATAATAATTAAAAACAATAATTATCTTATGGAAAATAAACTCGTTCTTGCGTCAATAAAAAGTGTTTTCGTTTTGTATGGATTTATTTTTTTTTCATAAGCCTCTAAACTAAATTCAACACGCTAAAATGATATTACATATTTCTTCATGAAGGCTTTTATTTAACTATGAATTTTTTTACTTGCATGTAATAACACATTTAAAAAAATACTATATTTATATAAAACGCGATCAATGGAGTCAATTTTTAAGCTAGCACAGCAGGGAATATGTCTTAGAGTTCTTCTTCTCCGTGTGCCTCTCCTCTCGGGAGCATATCCTGAAAAAAACTTTTCATAGGGAACCCCATTGAACAACTCGAGAACAGTGATGTTGACAAATGGAACTCAGAGCTCCTGATGATGGTAAAAAAGCGTGACGTTACCTATTTTGGGCACAACTCCAAGGAAAATCTAATAAAAATACGCACGGGAAGGAGAAGGCTATCATGGATGCGGAGTTCTTATACGCATTAAGTTCGCAAGTAGTTTGCATTATTTTTTTTTTATACGGTGTGTGATTCGATCGGTAATCCAATTAACAGTGTGCCTTTTGTTAATGGGATTGTTAATAAGTCAAGTCCACTTCCTCCTCTTGTGGGCGGTGACGTCATGGCGGGCAAGATGGCGTTCGAGGCCGCCATTTGCTTGTGTGCTCGAGCTCTCTCGGCCAGGAGGCCCAGAGTCGGGCATTGCCCGCGGGAGAAAGGGAGGTTAGGTTAGGTTCAACACACTCAAATTTAATAATAATAATAATAATAATATATCCCACTTGCGATAAAACGTGCGGGGCTTTTTTTTTATTATTATTCATTACTAGCAGCATTATCTGCAATATATTTATCATAATTACATTTTAAAAAAAACACTGTACATGTACTACCGTTACTGTGTGTGCATTAATAAAAAGCAAAACTGTATTCAATGATAAATTAAATAAATTTTAACGGTATCGTTTTATCGATTTCCTTCGGTAAATTATTAATTAAAATATTCACAAAATATTTTTATTTTGATTTTATTTTAATGCTTAAGGTCTAATAGAAGACTGAGAATAAAAAATAAACAGGTGTTATAATCTTCAGATGTTAATAGAAGAGCTTTGTTAGGAAAGCATTGTATAAAAATGCTATTGTATTTATACACTATTCACCATAAGAAAACCATGAAAAATGGCTCAGCATTTATAAAATAATTAAATATTTTAATGTAAATCATGAATTCTACGTATATTGCTTTTATTAGCGCTTAAGATGTCATATTATGTTTTGGAGCATTAAATTAATATTTATCGCATGTTATTTTTATAATTGTCATATCATGATATGATCACTTTAAAATTAAGCACAAAGGTATCCGAAGAATCGATTGACCTTTTTGGGGGTTGATTGCAGATAGAGCAGAGTTGGCACAGAGAGAGACCCGCATCCAGTAGCGGATCTATAGCACATGATTTGAATGCATTGAAGCTACAGCCACCCTTAATTTAGGGTGTTCGTGGCTTATCCTAAGTAAACATCGCATTAGGACGCTATGACCAGTCGCTATTCGCTTGTCAGTTGTGTCGAAGCTTGTGCAGAAGGCTTTAGACCTAATTACGGAAATGTAATTAAAATATCGATTTAACTCCTGAAAAATCAATTAGACCGGATGTGTTACGCCGATTTAAAGTAGATCCGTGAATGCATTGAACATTTTGGCAGCTCAATGACACTCATTCAATATGCACTTGTCAATCGAATAGAAAGGCAGACTTATAACATTTATTAGGACCTCGCATGTGTTCAACCTCATGTGTTCTGTACCCTGAGCGTGTGTAAAGGATCGGTAATGGAGTAGTGGACTTGGAATGATTGTAGAAGGATGTGGCAGGGATGTGACCCGGAGACCCTTTTCAGTATTTTCCCTTAGAAAACCATGAACGCTGGCTCTGCGTGAGTATTTGCTCGGTGAAGTGGTCGCCAACCTCCTCTGAGGAGAGGCACTTGATGAAAAAGTTGAAAATGTACACATGTGCGTTAGACCAAGATTCCCGAAGTGGTCTATAATGACCCCTGACACGAATCCGCCCTGCAAGGGGTCCACAACCATTGGGGATACATGAGATGTGAATAATTTTTAACTAACACATATTGTACCTGTGAAAACATAATATACATACAACTTTCTTATAATAGACGTATAAATTATAAGACTTTTTTTTAAAATAGTATTGATAAGTACTTTATCAATACTATTTTAGACTATCGATTAATATCATGAAACGAAGAAATAATTTAGGGCAACCAATGCTTTATCACATGTACAGCCACTGTAGTTTAAACAAGATCACTCGATTGAGAAGCGTATTTCATTAAAATGATTGATGACTTAATGAGCATTTAATTGAATATATTTCATAAAGCTTATAAATGAGTTCTCTGTCCTTTTCAACGTCCTACAAATATTAATAAGATTTTTGCTTGCTAAAGAGCAATGACGTAGCAACTTGATAAATGATTTGCAGGAAATATCGACACTTGGGGCTATGCTTTGCCAAATATATATCATTGGGCATAAAATTTATTTATATTTATTCTTATTTCGTGTGCAAGACATATTTTATCTTTCTTCAACAGCTCAGTATTTGATAGACAGTAAACAACCTTATACGACTTTGCCACGTCGATTTGTTTTTCTCCGAAATCTGTCGTTCAAAGTAAATTGACTCGAAGGTTTCATTAAATTTAATAAAAAAAAAAACCTCAACAGAAAAAACTACAAAGCTGATTCATATTGTTGATATTTTTTTTATTTTCTCGCGAATATATTTATTTGCGAATCATTTAAAATAACGCCATCTACCAAATTTTACGTACATTTTTATTAATTTTTATAAAAAGTATACAAAAATATCAATAGATGGCAGTAACCGCACTGCATTTTTTAATTAAAATAAAATAATATAAAATATTTTTATTTTTCAACGCTCCATTTTTAATTATTTGTACGTGTAACTTACGTATATTTAGGTATATTTTTTTTGCATAAAAAGAGACGAAGTATCATCTCGCCTTGTAGCGCGTCGGCTTTTACTTCTGCAGATACAAACCGGCGTCCGTACCCTCGTGCTGCCGCGTCAGAGAGGGACGCGTGTACGGCCAAGTCTATTGCTATCTCCCTCGCTGCTACGAAGTATGCCGAAGCGGAGCTCCGCTCCTCGGCATCTCTGAAATAACAAAACATGTACTTTCCGTGCCAGGGGTCGCCAAGCCGATGAACTCGCCAAGACGATGCAATAAAATTACGCCTACGTGTATAAAAATTATTTCTAAACATTTATATGTTATCAGCAACATAAAAATATATATACGCTAAATTATGACATGATAAATATTGTAATTTTTAAATTATAATAAACTCGTAAAAATATCGAAATAAATTTTAACTGACCACTCAAAAGTATTTATTATGATATTTCCAATTCACTGGGTCGATTAATTGAAAATAATTTTTTTTAAATTTATTTATACCTGAAGCACGTTTGTATTATAAATTGTGGTGACATAATATTAATATGTCATTGTTAAATCCTTCCTACTAATAATAAAACTATAAACATTAATCATCTCATGTCTTATTGACCCGATAAGAAAATAAAATTAAAATATTGTTCTGTCTTGTATTTATTGTTTTTACAAACGTTTTAAGTATTTTTCGCTATCGCAATGAGAGTTAATTTAATAGTGAATAGATTATTGTATGTTTGTGTTAACATTAAATAATAATCAAAGATTTATGTTGGTTTTTATTCTAACATAAAACACGCTCCTAATAAAAACCCATTGTTAATGCGACAAAAGGAAAATAAATAAAAAACGACTCTTTGCGCAAAACTTTAGTCATACTTCTATTGACGGTGTTATATTGTTTGCGACGTTTAAGATGTTTTTAGATAAACAGTATTAACTATAGAGTAAAATATAATGACAAAACTTTTGACGTACTTCCATAGACGATGTTTTATGGAGAAAAATTCAATGAAAGTTTCAAAAAGAGAACTTAAGACATCGTTTTAGATAAAAAGTATTATCTATGAAGCAAAATATAATGACTATTCCGAAACAAAATTTCCAATAGACGTTTAATATATTTTTAGATAAGTAATATAATAAAAGGAGTAAAATATACTGATAAAATTTAGGACATATTTTTATAGACGATGTTTTGAAAATAGTAACCTTCGGAGCAATATTTAATGATTTTTCCAATATTTAAATCCGCCAAGGCGGATTTTTCTATTTTAATATTTTTTTTTTGTTTATTTATAATGCGGTACGTAGTCAAGGGCCTAACGCGGTGTTTCCTATGCGAATTTCACTATTTTTAAATATCATTATTTTAAATTAATAATTTTTTTGTTAGTTTATAATGCGGTATGTGGTCGGGGGGCTTACGTGGTGTGGCCAAGACGGATTTCTCTATTTTAAAATATATATTTTTTTTGATAATAATTAAGTACATTTTTTCAAATATTGAAATATGATTAAAGAAACTTTCAGAAAAATATCATCGTGATTTGTGTGGGATTCGAACCCACATCCCAAGCTTTCATATGCCAACGAATCACTATTATTTGACAAGAATTTCCTTTTAAAAATCATATCCTGAAACAACGTACTTATTATGCCAATTAAATATTGTGTGACTTACAATACTTGACTTTTAACCCAAAGTACTGAGTGAAGCATTTAAATCCGATCTGGATATTATTACTTTTAAAGTCTATTTCATTAAGCCAATACACGCACTTGTTAAATATATTATTGATTTTTTGTGAAGACCGTCTCACAGGATATAAAGATGTCTTCACAAAAAATCAATAATATATAAAAAAAAAATTTTATATAATGCGGTATGTAGTCGGGGGGGCGGTACTTGTTTTTTATCCGACCACCAAAGAAACTTGTCTATTGTTTTGCTTCTTTTGTTGGCAACAGCGAGTAAACACGTATTGTTAATTTATTTAATTCAAAGTATAACCGTCAAAGATAACCGTCAAACAAAAAATGAACTTACTTCAGTTATTAACAATCGTACACGACAAGGCTAGTAGCGTTCTTTTTCTACAACAGCGTGGTATTTCGTGTGAAAATGAGACATATAGATCCTTTCGACACCATCATGGATGGCATTGTAACATTCTGGCCACCAGGATAATGCATGTCTCATATTTCATTGTTTATAAAATGTGACTTTATTGAATACTAAAAACTATATAAATATATGATACAAAATTGTTTACTCGCTGTTGCCAACAACAGAAGCAAAACAATAGACAAGTTTTTTTGGTGGTCGGATAAAAAAATAAGTACCGGGGGGGCTTACGTAGTGTGGATCAAGCGGATTTCTGTATTATTATATATATATATTTTTTTTTAAATAAATATTTTTTTTTGTCAGCCCGCGGGCCGCGGGTTGGGCTCCCCTGGCCGGGCACCGGCGGAGCCGGCACGGGGTAGTTGGGGCTCGCGCCAGTAGCCCGCCGGCCGCGCTCGCGTGCGCCGCCCGGAGCCGCCCGCCGCCGCCCCCGACCGCACGCTTCGGCGCTCGCAATCTCGATCGATAACAAACACACCGGAAAAAACATCCGACACGTCGGGCAAGCCGGCCCAGCGCCCTGCACGCGCCGACCGCCCCGGCCCAGCGGCCTGCCCGCGCCGCCCGCGAGTGACCGTTCGATACACGTGCGATAATCCGGAGCCCCCCGCGGCCGCGGACGCGGACGGGCCCTGATCGATTGGCCCCGAGCGGGGTGTCAAAAATACAAGAATAACAAACCGAAAAAAAAAAGAAAAAAAACCCCAGCCTCGAGCGAAAAAGGTAACACATTTATTAAATGCATATTTTTTATTATATTTTTTATGCATTGTGATATTCAAACTTCGAACACTGCATCGCAATTGCAAAATATTCGTTTTTAGCATTTTTAGGTTATGTCACATTTTATTTTAACACGACAGTGTTTCATCGTGTGCGAATAGATTTGTTGCAAACTATTGCGGAAAATAAATTATAAAGCAAATAACACATGTCTATTGTAAATATTTTGTGTTTTGTACAATTTGTAATTATCAATATATTTGTTGTTACTTCATGCGGATACAATATTTTGTTCAACCCGAGGAGTAGGATATTAATGAGTAATCAAAATTATATTAAATTATAGATGAAAAATTATATTTATAATGGTGTAGGGTGAAATGAATAGTCTTGACTATATATTATTTATATAATCTATTTTAAAACCGTGGTCTATAGACATGCCAACTTATGAAGACTAAACACTTATAATTTGATTAGAATGTAAACTTATTCATATACAATTTTTTTTTTTTTAAATTAATTAATCATATTTATATATAATAAATTGCCCTAATATTAATAGTACATACAAGCAAAATATATTAATTAAAATAAATACATTTCCTTTATAAAATCTGACAAAACATCAGATCAAATGTATTATGCTTCGTTTTAGCGTAAGTTTTGATTAAAAATAGTATTAAAGCGTTTATTTTAGGATTTAGGACAAGCAATGCTTCATTGCTTGTATTGACTTTGAATAAAAATAGTTGTGAACCTATTTTCCCGAGTTTCTAACGTTTCGGCTACGATACTGAAACCGTTTTCAAGAAAACCCACTTTCGATACAAATACTATAAATATTCATAATTTTTTAAAATTAAATTGATGTGATCGATATAATAAATAAAATAACAAGTTGATAAAAAAAATCTGTTCCAGCTGTATATTTTCTCGGTTTTCTAACGTTTCGACTCCGATAATGGAGCCGTTTTCAAGAAAACTCACTTTCGATATAAATGCTATAAATATTCATAGTTTTTTTTAAAATTAAATTGATTTAAATAGTCATGTTATCATATAATATGCACACAATGCAAAACATGAATAATACAACGTGTTTATAAACTCATGTATACGAAGTGGTTTTTAACCTTCAATATTCTTCTCGAGCGTGTTAATAATCAAAACACTTCTTCTCCCAAATGTCGAAAGGGTGGTTTAAATGATCAACGATTAACTATATATGAAACACGCTGTATAGCCAATTAATCAACAACAATTGTATATATATATATATATATTTGATATTCTTCTTCTTCAAGTGCCTCTCCTCAAAGGCGATCGTCTCGCTGAGTATATCTCTATCCTGGGATAATCCTAACAATTTGAAAATTCCGCATCCACGTTATATTTCTCCTTCCAATGCCTCTTTTTTTCTTGGATTTTTCTCTGGACAATTGAACTACAGTGGGTTATATTTATTACTTATAAAAGTATGCCCAAAGTAGGTAACTTCACGCTTTTTTACTCTCTCGTTTGTTACGCGGCCAACTCATGGTTTTTAAGTATTTTCCTATAAAGCAACATTGTTTTTTTTTTTTTAATAAATTTATACTATTTTAATTTCAATGTGAACCTTTGAACCTTAATGTATTGTGTAAAGTAAAATTATAAATACTCCAATGAATCAGCACTGATATTAAATAATATAATTGATATATTTAACATTATGAACTATTGTATTTTTTTCTATATTTTCATTAAATTATTTTTATTTTTATTGTGTATATATCTTATAAAATATATATTATTTGTAAACACGTTACTCATGTATTCCTATCTTGTCGTCATACAGGTCATGTGCATTATTATTTATTCAATAGTATTGATTTTATGCTATGTAGTAGAAAATTACATACGATCGGTTTGTACAAAGCATTAAAAAAATATATATATTATTCTATATACAAAATACTATAAATAAAAAAAGACTAGAAAAAATCAATATATTTGCATCATTTAAGCATTTATATTAAAAACGTCGGGAATGATTTTTCCGATTTTATTAATTTGTATGATGTTTTTTAACTTTTTTTTTTAAGATATCAAAGGGTCTTTATGAGTGTAATATATTTTTTTATGATAAAACGATATAAATACTTATTTTATTTTATAGGTAAGAAATATTTAGTAGTGTTTTGTACATATTTATATAAAATCTTAGAGATCGTGAAATAATATTTATCAAGGTCACCGGAGTTATTCTTCTTCAGGGGAGGTTGGTGACCATTTCCCTTAAAAATTTTCTATCCTGTGTCTTACTAGTACGACTGTACTCCCGATTTCCAGTAAATTCCGCATCCACGCTATCTTTCTCCTTCCGATGCCCTTCTATCGAATGTATGCCGGCTTACACGTCATAAGACGGGACGGCGTCTAAAACCGTTGACGTGTACGAATGTGGAAGCAAGTCATATTATTGACCAGAATAGTCCTGTTATAGGGGGGCTATTTCTGGACGGCCTAAACGGTCTGCTTACACGCGCCGCGACGCGACCGACAACCGACAAATCGCCGCACACAGAACACCTGTCAAGCCGCCTAAACACGCTGCGACACAAATCTCAAGCAGTCCCATTTTTTATCCGTTTATAATGAACGCTATTGGCCGGTTGTCGGTTGTGTCGCAGCGTGTGCAGGCAGCTTTGTTGAATGTACTACAAACTACACTACGGAACTATCATAACTCGAAACGTATTTATCAAATCAATCAGAATTATTATACTGGCTCCTTTTAGGTCTAATGCGGTCCATGCAAGCGATAAAGCATTGCATGCCCTAAAATATAGGCATGTTTGTAGGTTGGGAATTTTGCACTCCGACGTTTCGATTTGCGTACTTGAAGATGGTCATTCAATTCAGCATTCCAATCGATTCACTTTTATATGATATTATATTCACGTGAATAACTGTTTATCGTAGATCTCAAGGTCACCAGTGTTATTATTATTATTCTTCTTCTTCTTCAGAAAAGGTTGGTGACCATCTCCCTGGATATATCTCTATCATGTGCCAGTCTTACTAATCCGGATGTATGCATCAAATTCCGCATCCATGTTAGCTTTCCCCTCCAATGCCTCAACGCCCGAAAATTGTTTTTTTTTTAACTTGCTTTTATAATTTTTTTTGTGTAAATCGATTGCTCAAATCATAAACCTGGGTGTTATTAAATATTTTTTCTCATTATTTTTTCCTTCACCGGTAAAGTGAACACAATTTTTTATTATTTTTTTTTTACTATACATATTTTTTTTTGGTGTGTTTTATCACTTTTTTTTATTAATCTTTGCACCCGGTGTACAAGAAATGCATGTCTTGAATATATTATGTATTTAAAACATTTTTTATATATTTTTTTGCTATATTTTTACAGTACGGTAAGATGAGATGTATAAATTAAATAATAAAAACAAATTGCGGGCTCCGCTTTTTTAATTAATAGAAAAATATCAAATTATTATTGTTTGCCACTTGCTCTGTTATGCAAAGAAATGGTTTTTTAATTACTTTTACATGTTTGTTCTTCGAGGCAACCGGTTTCGCCAGCAGGCACGGTTGGCATCGGCAGGTGCCATATGTGTACAAACCCTTATCTACTTTTTACTGTTTATTTAACATAAACATTTTTTAATAGCAGGTTATAATAAATTTAATATTTATTCTCTGAATATGAGTCCAAAGGGGACTCAAATGGGTTACGCAACAGTTATTTAAATAAAATATTAAGTACTGTTAGCGCCATACTATGAAAAGGTACAAAGGTTTCTATTAGCTTTGAATATTAAAATTTTAATTATGGCGTAGTTATTTTTATCAATTTGGGCATGAGTATAGTAGCTACGTGATTTTTTTTATAAATTATATATATTGATAATTATTAGTCACAGAAATTATTCATATTTTATCAGTAATGACGAATGTGCTACACAATAAGTGATAAACGTTTGGGTCACATGAAACCTTCACCTTATAACCTTCTCTGACTAACTCAATGCATAGTTGTATCCGGAAGATAAAACTAAGTTATAACCTCCACTGTTCTTGTTAGTAAATCGATTGATTAGTAAAATCGCACTTATGCCAACCCAACATGAATAATGTACATTTGAATGTACATACATTAGTGAAGATAACCATTTAGATTATTACATGCTCATAATGACTATTGTTCATATTTGTATTCATTACCACGATAATAATATATTTTTTTATTAATATTTTTAAAAGAAAGTACAGAAATAATTATATAATTCTTATTGCTGCAGTAACTTTTCTTAATTCCCAAAAATCTCGTTTAATTCAGTCATGGGTGAAAATAAAAATAAAATAATTCCCCATTTTTTCTCAGATATATTTTATCGAATACCCTTTTGCGTATTTCTCACAACAACGTCGAATTATTTAGCGTCAGTTGAAAATGAGCATAAATTATAAATGCGTCCGTAAATTTTGAATTCATTTAATTATTCACGACTCGAAGCTTTCTTCAATCGGAAATGTTTGCCCCCCCTTGAGATTAACATTTCGTTAAATAAATATTTTGAGACTGGATATATAAACGTGTCGCGAACAAACTTGTCCTATGTTCCATGCCTCTCCTCAGAGGAGGTTGGCGATTGCCCCACTGGGCACATACTCATGCTGAGCCAGTGTTTTCTATGATGTCCGATAGCATTATTATATGATCTCTGGGGTTTAGATCTGAATCTTCTTCTGAAGAAACCAGAGCACATACCTCTACAATCATTCCAAGTTACCGATCCTTGTTTTTTTTTTTTTTTTTTTTTTATGACTCACCCTACGCCTCTGGAATCTTTTCTGGAATCTCAGACTTTTCGTGGTTGTATCTAATTTCTGTGCTGCTTGCAGGAGAGGTGGTGCTCCGAGGACGAGATGCCTTGACGGATGGTGCTGGAGGTGCGGACGGTCCCGCAGCATGCCGGGGCTCGTGGTGTTCCGGCGCCGCTGGGCCGTCGGCTCCGACGACCTGGTGGTGCCGGGCGTGGTCCTCTTCACGCTGCACCTGGCCTGGTGAGTCCCCGACCCGTCTCCCGAAGCCCTGCCACCTTGAAATTCACCCTCCGCCGCCACCGTTCGACGGTGGTCAGTGGTCCCCAACCCCATGCCAGCGGGCACCACGGCGCCCGCCGACCGTTTTACGTGCGCCCGCCGTCGTGCGACCACGAAAATAAAGTTTACAATATAATGTTATGAAATAATAAAAACCAATAATAACATTAAAATTAAATATTGTTGGTGCATTAAAATCTTAACAAACCTAGTGCGGACCCTGACTGATATTTTTCGTACTATTACCTGTTTGCAATTTTTAGCTATAAATGTACATTCGTTGCATATTTGCCCCAATCACAAATTTATTTTACATAAAAATATAAACAATCATTTTTTATTTATTAATGGTGCCCGCCGCCCGACCGGCATTCTAGAATGTGCTCTGGGGTGCAAAAAGGTTGGGGACCCCTGGGATAGAGTAACTACGGATCCACGTATTTTGGGATTAGGCAATAAATATTTTCTTACTTTATACATATATAATATTATTAATTAATATTTCATAACATAATATTTCCGCAATAAAAAAATAAAATAATTATTATCTATTAAGTGAAGTCTCCTATAAAACATATTTTACACTTATATACACACACACACACACACACACACACACACATAAGTAATGTGTGTGTGTATTTCGGCGATAATTCATCGAATGCCGAAAAAGTACATTTGACGCTATTAAAAGAGTGTTTTTAATTATTTTTTTTGCGATATTTTCTCAACTCGATGCGTTTTTATCTACAGGGTGGCTCTCGAGTGTTCATTTCGCAAACATTACGTAATTCTAATTTTATTTTCGCTATCGCCGCTGCGGTCCGCGATTTGTCGTCCTTCTGACGTCCTTGCGGTTTGAAAATATGAAATTGTTTATTTATAATAAATTTTTAGGACATTGTTATGGATATGTTAAATTAGCGTCCCGCCTCTGTTGCGTGGGTACATATATGCGGCAATGCATATTCATTGTTCCTATATAAAGGTCTTGGAAACTCACGGACAAAAATGATCGCAATCTCCTAGCCACTTGGTTATTCACGATGGCTTTGTCTCAAGAATGCCGGAGGGATCTGGTGCAGTGAATTTTGAGAATTCCATGCGAATAGCCGCCGATGGCTTAACTAGGCCAATAGAACCTCTCTAACATGCAAACCAGTGTTGGCATGAAATAACTATACAGGATGACTCTATATATAATATTTTTGTGAGTTTTATCCAATTTTATTTTCATATGATTAAAAATACATCAAAGCTGAGAGATTGCATTATAATATTGAGAGGGGCCATATTTTTGGGCCCATGAGTTTTGAAACATCGTGTTCGGGCAATTTTCATATAAATTGGATCCGACGAGAATTCGTCACTTTCATAACATGACATCCGTCATTCGACTCACGAAAGCATGTGATATTTTTCACGAAAATCCCAACCCCCATACCATATTACATGGAAAACCAACAAAAATTTGATGCATGCTCGCAAGTGTATTTGTTATTTTTTTATTTTATTGTATATACGAGAGAAATTTTAGTGAACATGGTTTTTTTTTTCAAAGATAAAATCGCAACGCACAAGGCAAGCTACAAATTTGACCAATAACTTATAATTTATTACCGAATTAAGTTAATTTTCTTAGGAAAACATGCGTTCATAGGAAACGGTTAAACCTAAAGTTGTAGGTATTATTTTTTTTAGAAATTTACATACAAATTTATGGTAAATTCCCTCAGTTTATGATTTGCGTTATAGTTTTTATTGTACACACAAATATTTAGGTAATCGATTCAACTATGCATTAATAAAATTATTTTACGCACAACTTTAACAAAAAAAAATATTTTATGTATTAAAAAAATACATTATTTGTGCATCCATGTATTCAAAAATTATTTGTCGAAATTATGTTAAGTATCATTATTATTATATAATCTATGTTAACATGTAAGAATTATATAAAAATTAGGCATATGTATTTAAAATCTGAATCATATTTTTTCGAAGCTTGGCCACCCCTGCTTTACGTAGGATATTAATTTACACATATCAAGTATCCGAATATTGTTAATCATCACTACTTTACTTCATCATAATTCGTATCTCGGAGAGGTGCGCTCGAGTGCAGGCGACTCGGCACAAATCCCTGAATATGATCTCGGAACCGGGGCCGAAACGTAGGTGGACACAGATCACATCGCAGCACAGCACCCGAGTGACAAAAAACATATAACAACTGCTGCCAAAACATACGGACTTACCAATGGTAATTTGGGAATCTATGATAAACACCAGTGTTTTTCAAACTTTTTGAATACGCGGCCCCTTTGTAATTAAAAATTCTGGCTCCCTAATAAAATCCCTAAATAAAAAATGAAACTATGTAAGTTAATTTAGTGTAGGACCTACTAACAATTGTTTTTTTTTGCTTTTACCCGCGACCCCCCCCGAGTAAGGCATCGCGACCCACAGGTTCAAAAACACTGATATACGCAAACAATACGAACTACTATTTTTTAGTCTATCTTCTTATATATTTTTTTATGTGGAACTAGTATTTATTATATTACTTAATTCTGTGCACGATCTTAAGCAGTTTCTGTGACACAATTGCATAAATTTTCTACGCAGTTAAAAATATACGATTGAGTATCTACTCGGAATATATTATTATTCGAGTCTAATCCGTCGACAGGGTGTTTTGCGTGAAATATATAAACGTAGCTAATTAATTAGTAATGAGACTCTTCATATTTGAGCTGCAAATGTTAATAGCCCCTGGGCTATGTGATTACTAGGAAATGTGTCGGAATATCATTGTTGCGAATAAAATAAAAATATTTGGTTACAACCAAATATTTACAAAACACACCGTAAATGTTTTTTTGGCAAGTAATATTGCGTGTTCATACACTGTCCCAGTGGTGTGCGATCCATATAAACAACTTGTATATATAAATAAATACTAATTTCTTCGTTTACTATATTTTTATTTTTCTAATGCAATCGCAAGTTCGTCGCTTTCAAAAATCTAATTAATTATTAAACTATTGTTAACATGTATTTTCACGCGGGCCACAGGTTTGTCATCGCTGTATCTTAATACGCTACTAAAAATATCAATTGTACTCATTTTATTTGTGAATTTAAATAATACTTACGATATTACTTTGCTTTTTATCCGATTTTTTTTTTTTTTTTTAGAAATATCAAAATATAACGTTGAACATTTTGTTTTTTGTAATCATTTATTCAAGTATGCATATGAAAATCGAAGTACTTAGATTTAAATATTAATAAATACATATTTTAATGAATATATATAATTATAAAGCAGATTCGTTTTCCCCTGTTGTATACATTCTGATATTACAACTAGATAATCTATAATTTTATTGAATATTTATATAAATACAATTTGTTATATAATATTTTACTATATTCTTGTTTTGTATTTGTAGGGGTTAAAGTTGAGATTTTTATCAACAAATTGTATCGTGTACAACCTTTTTTTGTAATTTCTATCGTTTGTTGTTTAACCTTTATGACTGTTACTAATACTAATACTAATATATATATATATATATATATATATATATACAAGTATATATCGAGTATGTCTTGATATAAAGAAATTGTCATAAATGAGTACGACTTGAGGGATTAATCATCTACCGAAATCACAGTTTTGACAGTTTGTTTAAAAAGAATGTATAAAATACGTATTCTAACGATTATATCACGTGACTGTGTACATACGCCACAAAAATACGAAATACAGGGTGTGCCAACATTGTTGGAACGTTTTAAGCCCTTAGCTTATTGATTTTTTCAACCCTTATTTTTTTCAACAGCCTAATGTTTTTTTTTTTTTTTTTTTACTAAGTGTTTTGAGTAAACGATGCACCCACGAAACGATGAATAAAATTATTTATTTTGTGTATTAATTTAAATCCTGTCAACAATAAAATAATAGCTTATTAAATATTATCAGGCGTTGAATGATTTTTGAAATTTTTCGGGTGCTACTCTCTATTTCATTTTATATTCAAATATATAAAAAAAAAATTTAATGTTTCCGGACTTGCATGTAACACTTTAACTTCTCACTCAGAAGTATTGATCCCAGTGTATAAAAACATATTTGTATGAATGTTTAATTTATTTTTTCCTTCGTGTTAATGAATTTATCAGAATCGAGAATTGTAATTTTTTCACGACCGTAGCCCGCGAATGTCCAACGTCGCACAAAATGGGTTTAAAATAAAGCTGATGCCAGCAGTTTAAGATCCACCCTGTATTATTGATTCACGAGGCGCCATTTTATGAAATAGTTCACGTCACAGTGACTCCATTGATGGTGAGTGAACTGTGGGCGGGGGATGATGATGACATCGAACAACCCCCGATTTCGTCGAATTAAATACCCTTGTATTGTAAATCCGTAATTTCAACATGACATGTTGTAGACGAACAGCTAAATGGCTAAGAGATTACGTTTTTTTTGCTTTTCCTATTAAAAATCAAATTATTCCAGACTTGCCTTTAATTGCTTATAATTAATGGCAAGGCGTATTATGTTCCTAAGACAACATTGGAAACTCGCTGGATATGCACCAAGTGTTGCCTTAGCCTTAAAACACCATGGCAAACATTTGGCCACATTGTTCAATGGGGAAAAGATAAGAGAAAATAATAAGATAATAAGAAAAAAACAATTAATTGTTCGTGAAAAAAAGGCTTTTATATGCATTTATTCCGTAACAAGTAATTTTCATTTTGATATACGGTGTGTGTTTTTGCTTTACATTTTCCTTTGCTTTGTCTTTATTTCATAATATTGTTAATACTTCGTTCTTGGCACGTCACGGCGAGCAATGAGGCATTGGAAGGAGGAAACTTACGTGGATGCGGAATTCGCTCCAGTGGCTGGAAGTCGGAAGTACAACCGAATTAGTGAGACTGGAAACAAGTTATGAAACGGTCAACTACGAGGAGAGGCTCTAGGAGAAATGCATTGAATGTGAATGGTAATGAGAAGAGTGTCACGTAGGTTTTGATACGTTACATTTAATACAAGCCAGCGTGTAACGTTACCTATTTATAGGCATGGGCGAAACGTTGCGTCCACAGACGCCGTCCCTTTCTTCGGGGCAAGGGGCATCTCCGCGAAACTCGATCCGCAAGTGGCCGGCCGGGTAGCTAATATATTAATTGACGAGAATTTCCGTCAGACTGCGCAACCTAACCTAACCCAACCTGATCCGAGGGCCTGTGGCGTGGACGCGCCTTCTATCCGGGTCAGCGGGCGATACGAAAATCGATATTTTTACCCGCTCACTTTCACTGGCAGACGGAAAGGCTGTGTACGCATTTTGTATCGAAGCCGTGAATATTTGCTCGGTGTCGGATTTGAGCCGAAATCGTCCTGTTTGCCACTCGTCCGCAGTTTGCTTAACCCAGATTTTTAAAATCGATTTAACAGTTATATTTTTGGGCACTGAACGTGTCGATCCCCACATCCTTGGATGTTATCGAACTCGCGCCTGATTTGCAGTGTGTCCAAAGAGAGTATCGGGTGTTTGTTCGTTCAGTAAAACAAAAACTACTTGTAATCAAGGTGTTTTTTTTTATTGTTGATTATATGAATACAGAATGGAAAATTATTTCGAAAAGGTGATGTTATCCAAATGGTGACCGTTACGCGCTGCTGGCACTCTTCTAATCTGGATAACACGCTGACACATAGCCCTCGATATTGCTGCCATTTCTAAGTTAGGTTCGTCGGATTATTCTCATAAACCCTACTTTTAAGGTATCCCCATACGAAATAGTCAAGAGGGCTAAGTTGATGTTACCTCTACGTGAAATGACCTTATTAGGGAATAATTCGTGAACAGCTTCAATAGATTGATTGCATGTATGGCAAGTAGTCTTGTTGGAACCAGTTGAAACCTTGAAACTCCTGCAATAACGGTCACTATTCACATTCACCCGATACTCTTTTCTGGACATCCTATATAGAGAAATAGCGTAGCGTAGAAAAAAAAAATATAATTCGAGATGTTTAAAAGAAATTACCACCATCAAAAAAGATCAATTCAATTCGCAACGATCCGTTGTATAAACAAATTAAATACAAAGACGAGGCGTAATTGAGTCAATCGCCCGGCATTCGCGAAGTTTATAAAAAAAAAATGTATATATATATATATATATTTATCCATCTTTTGCAAGATGGCAGAGAGAAGGGCGGACGGCGGAACTCAATTATTTTTATTTGCCTGCAAATGGACTGAGAGGAATTCTCATAACGAGGTTACGACCCATAAAAAGATGGCCGACAATCTGCCCCGCGGATGAATGTCAAACATTTCCGCGAATCTCTCACTCCGCAGCGCGATTTGAATAATTCTCCCTTAATCAAAATTAAACCCCCTCCCCCTGACGCGTCCCGGACTCGGATTAAGGGAGGGTTTTCTCGCAACTCGAAAACGGTGTCCGAGAGTTTGATTGATACGCGTGCCCGCGGACAAAAAAGTTTACGTTTTTATGTTTCGGTACCGGTACCGAAACCCTTGAACCCTGAAAAAATAGTCCGATTTTAACATGGCAACTTGGCGCGTCGATTTCATACATGCATGTGTCGATTCAAATTCGCTCCTCGGGGCGGGGGTGGCGGTCGGGGACGGAGCTCAACAAGCGGGCAAACGTCACACCCCTGCGCAATAATAAATCTAAATGCTCCGTATAAATATCTCCGGGAGAAACTCACCCCCAGGCCGCAACCGCCAAGGGGTGGGCACTGGATATTAATAAAATAGTACCTCCCTTCCACCTGTACTGCCTCCATTGACAGCTTACACAATAACAAACATTATTTCTGAATATTATTTAAGACTTGTATTTTATATTTTGAATAAAGTTTTTGTATCACTAATCATACTTTCATCGAGCGCCTTCATTTTCTATTGCTTAAGACTATCATTTTCTATTGCGTTTGTATTAATACTTTGTATTAATGTTTGGGAACTCTTACCCGACAATTTATTTGTGATTTTTTTTGTTTAAAGTAATTTTCAATTCTAGCAATTGATCAAAATCTTTGAGTTAATATTTTTTTCCGATAGTGTATAGATCATTTAACGATCCATCATTAATATGTGTCAAGTATACATCATATCTCAATACTCGTGATATTTTATGATAAGGACGGATCAGTTATCAAAAACGTTTAAATCGTTGCAAAGCTTTGTGACCAAATTTAGACGTACATCGTTTTAACAATATTTTTTTTACAGGCAGTGTTTATCAAGATGTGTCTTTACTATTTTTTAAAAAAAATTAATAATGTACATTGAAAAGCATTTTACGTGTTAAAGCATTAACTCGGCACATCGATCGATAAGGGTAGTTATCACCGTCAAATTGAGGGATGGGATAAATCACTACACTGCTTATCTCAAATATCTGCAAGAACACATCTGTAGTAACTAAAGCTTAATTATTTAATTACTTACTGTATATTGTACATTAACAATAATAAAATAATAATATATACTAATCCTAAAGAGATGGGCCAATATTACAAAATAGTTAGCTACCTACCACATACTCTTAAGATAATATGTATTAATTTTTTTAATAACAAATATATTTTTTTAATTATTGCTCCTCTATTGTATTTTACTCTGCTTTATTTTGGAAAAAAATGTACACAAACAATAAATATTTTTATTATTTTAACTAGTTTTGGATCATCGCCACGTATTCGCGCTTCGGACTATACCCACCGTTTTTCACGCAAAAGTGTGTGCAATCTAAGTTTATTTATATCTTGACTTATCTACCAAAGGACAAAGTCTCTTCGCGTTTTTTAAACCTATAATCCTTTGCTATCACATCACTCATGTTTTTTTTTTTGGTGTTATTTATATATATATATATATATATATTTTATCGTGGAGATTAAAAATCATAAGACGCGTTTTTACATATTAGAGAATTATGGAAAGCCAATAGAAAATTATATATAAATAAATATATGATCAATTGCTATTAGTTATTGATTATCAGTGGCGTGCAGTCCATTCTAGCAAAACTGCAGTAAAACACTGTAGAATTAAAAAAAAAAAAATTCTTGAACCACAGGCTCAGTTTAATAAAAAAAATATTATTATGGGTTGTTTTGGAAATTGACTGCTTTTTTGCTTATACGGACGTTAACTGTTAGTCACGTTGTTTGAACGAGGCATAACTAACGGCTACATGTTAAATTTTCAATCTCTTAGCCAGTCACGTGTGATGCTCGCCGGCGTCGATCAACCTCAGGAGTCTTCTTGTGTTTTTTTTTTATTTTTTTTTATTTCACTTAGGGGAGTGCACCCGCGGCTAAATGGCTGGGGTGAATTCTTGATTGCATGGGGCACATGCTCGATGCCCGGGGGGGGAGGGCTAAAAATTCCTCCACTGCAATATCCCAAGCAAGAATCATTCAAGACAACGATTCGCATTACGAGCTGAGCGCAAAAAAAAAGTTTATTGTGCGTTTTTGGCAGGATCAGTGGAGTGCGGTCCACACGAGCAAAGAATCACGCGTGACTGGATAGAAGCTTTAAATTTGATATACAACTGTTAAAATATGTTTTTTTAGGCTCGATTATGTCAACATTTCAAAATTAACAGTGGCGTGCGAAATCTTCATAAAAGTTATCATAATCTTTTTTTTTATGTATTATTCTTAACATGTAAAATTTGAATTGCTTTATTTTCACTCTTATATAGTATGCATTGTAAGCCGTTTAATTAAATTAGTATAAACTCACACAATTGTTAAATAATCTTTTTTCGTTTTTTATACATTTCATTTTCCATTCAGTAAATAAAACTATTGTAAGCGCACGCCACTGCTATCTTTATAATTGATTTAAGTAACAATTCACACGAAAACCATCTGTTGATAACCAAACAATGCCGGTGCATGTATTATGTATTTTTATTTAAAAAAACTTTGCGGGATTTAACAGGGAAAAGTAAATGTCTGATATCCGAAAGATACAGACAAACTATCTGATACTTGTTGTGATTTAGAATCGAATAAATATCAGTTACTTGTTATGTGTTTCGGATAAGATGTTTCCACGTGTGCCATTTCTGTCCAGTAGAAGCAGATAAACTATATATTACATACTCTGTATTTAGAATCGGATAAATGTTCACGTGTATTATTCTTGGAGTGTCTAATGATCTAATCTATTCCAGACAAACTATCAGTTACACGTTTTCAGTAAACGATTTCTCTTTGCGGTATAAACTAAGACCGATAAACTATCATTTATTTGTTTTGTGTTTTGAATAAGATAAAGTTGCACATACTACTCTTGTCTTGTAAAATCTATTCCAGGCAAACTATCAGTTGCACGTTTTATGTTTCGGATCAGTAAACGATTTCTCTTTGCGGTATAAACTAAGACAGTATAAACTATCATTTATTTGTTTTGTGTTTTGGATAAGATAAAGTGGCACATACTACTTTTGCAAAATCTAGTAAAATCTATTGCAGACAAATTATCTAATATTTTAGAATCGGATAAATATACACGTGTACTTTTCTTGTAGTGTAGAATCTATTGCAAACAAACTATCAGTTACTTGCTCTGTACTCTGGAAGTACCTTATCGAGGTGGTATTGTTTTGTAGCTTGCTACGTATCAGGTTTAAACGCCAGAGCTTTGTAAGGAAAGGATTATATAATAATGTTATTGGGCAGTAGCAATACGCAGCCTTTTCTTTTCGGGGACACCATGAACACTGGCTCAGCATAAGTATATGCTCAGTGAGATGGTCGCCAACCTCATCTGAGGGGAAACACTTGACGAAGATGAGGTGTATACGCATACTACTAATAGAATAAAAAAATAAATGATGATAGAAATATTATTCAAGGCACCTTGCTCGCAGCTGAGTAATTGTCCGGATCAGCGACAAAGCCTTTTTTCCTTCGGCAATTTGGCCACGGGGCCTAATGCAGTGGATGCTGTGTGAAATTTCTCATTATGGGCGCGGGGCCCGGCACAGTGTGCCGCTTAATATTCATAAGCGGTCATAACAAGCCGCCGGGGGAGAATAATTATTCCGCACCCTCCCTCCCACCCCTCCGGCCAGGCTAGACGAGAGTCTGCAAAAGATTGCTCTGTCGGTGCCACGGGATAAAAAGTACGCCGCAACTTTGTCTGAACAAGTGACTGATAGTTTGTGCGCCGCAGCTTCCACGCTGCGGGAGAAAATGAAACAGATTGTTTTCCATTGCGTATTTTATACAGGAGACAGATGCGATAACACTTGATCAAAAATACAAAGCAAGTATCAGATAGATTTTTGGCCATGCCTTCACCGCTGTAGTAAAGCACAAGTGTTTCCTTATCTGATTTTAAATACATAGTAAGTAACTGATAGTTAGACAGGTGCAAATTCGTTTGATCCGAAATATTTGATAGTTTATCTGCAACAGCTTATTGTTTGATAATTGTGATTGTGTGATAGTAGTAGCATAAATTCGATTCATGCTGAACGAATTCCACTGATGCAGCGTGTGTAGGCCGCTCCGGTTTCAAAATTCACTTCTCGAGGTAATTTCGCATTAGGCTCATAACCCCCCGGGTCCGGGTCGCATCCGTTTTGTTAAAATGATTACAGATTTATAACGAACCCAACACCTTCGCCGCCGCCATTAGGCCCATTACGGCGCGGGCCGGAAGGTGTTATCCGAGCCGATTTATCAGCCGGCCCGCAAGTCTCCGCAACAATGGGACAGGACGGGCGGACACGTGGAGGGATTCTCCGCACGTAGTTACATTGCACATATATTTTTTTTTACTGAATATTGCACAATACTGCCGGCGACGTGGCCCGAAAGTGTCAATAACTCACGCGGACCCCATCCTGGGCGGAGAGCCCGTTAAGACCGGCCACGTTTATTACACTCCTCAAGCCTGATGCCCCGCGGAGACGGATTCTCCGCACGTAGTCACATTGCGCATTTGTACTGAATATTGCACAATACTGCCGGCGTGGGCATCGCGAAAGTGTCAATCACTCATGCGTGGTGAACCCGTTAAGACTAGCCACTATTATTAATGTCCTCAATCGTGATTAAATGTGTGAATATACACACCCTATAAAATATCGTAAATTTTTCATTTTCAACGGCGTGAATATTCCAATTGGCGTAAATCTTAAATTTATTTTTTTTTTTTTTTTAAATCAACAGTAAATACGTAAATCCGGAATTATCTTGCGATCTACATAATTTCCGTGCTGCGGGCAACGTTATAATTTAAATTTAATTAAATATGACAACATCAGTCGGTGCGCTCGCCGGGCACGCCAACTCGCGTGACTTGTTGGGTTAGCCCGCAAAGTACCGACACTAACTACCTGTCTACCGACTCACGGCCGATAAATCGATATTAAACCATCGCAGGAAGCGTAATTTAAAAAAAAAAAAAAAAATCTGTTATATATATGTGTGCACGCAAGTCTGCAACGCCTCCGGCATTTGCTGCTTTTGTGGCTGACTGTATCGGAGAGAGTATTTTTTTTCATTCAGTTGAGTGCGTTACATAAAAGCAGAGTAATTTATAAGTATTAGAAATTATATATGTTTTTGTTATAAGCCCGTCGTCTTCCGCGAAGCGTGATAATAATTCGGCAACGTTTCCAGATTTGTTATAAATTTCCAATGAGAAGCCATCCCGAAGACGGATTATAATATTATAAAGGTACGTGCCCACTGCAGTGAGGAGCTCCGAGTGGCTGGCTGGGGGATTAGCGCCCGTGTGAACGTACTCTAAGCAAATTAAGGGAGGGTAGCCTCCGAATGGGGTGAAAACTTGCGAGGCTTCCGCAAAGGGGGTGTGCAATTTCGCCATTCTCACACGTCACCCTGCTTGTTCACCTGAAACACAACTGTGCAAGGAATCTCGCGTACAATCAGCGGATCGCATATTTACCAAGTGCCTCTCCTCAGAGAAGGTTTGTGACCATTGCATTGAGCGCATATTTATCCTGGGCCAAACTTTCAGCTACTGGAGAAAATTCCGCATCCACGTTAACATTCATCTTCCACTGCCTATTTTGCCTTGAGGCTATATATATATAATTTAAAAATAATGACAAAATATTTGAGTATACCCTACGCTTTTCAGGAGCTCTCCTTCTGTGATTCTCTCATTCCATTTGGTGTTTATATCTCGAGTCCATAAAGAATAACAGAGTTTTCAAATGTACTACTCGCTGTCTCAATCCCGTCCCTATAATAATCCCTTGAAGATGTTCCCAATGCCGGGACCGAAACATCCTATAACAACGGTTGCCAAAAATAACGAAATAAAGATTAATATTATGCAAAATTATTTCAAGTATCTTTGTAGACATACCGAAGCAGACACGTATTATATTAAGGCCATGTGCCGCGGATAGTTAGAGGTCGAAGAAGGTTGGGTTATTTTCATAGACGTATTCCAATTCTACTATCTAATGCTTTCAATCCCAACGCCTTCTGTTCAGTATAAACAGATAACAGTTTTGTATGGCTCATCCGCGACAGCCTGGTTTAATTTGTACTACTGCATATTTAAAAAAAAAACAAATACGAATAGCTATAACTAATAATAATAGTCGTAATCTCCCACCCGTTTGGTTATTCATTTTTGTTTGAGACAGAAGAAAAATAGACAAATATAAGTAAACGGTAAAGCAATACTAGAATGTAACGTCACATAAAACAAATTTATTTGATTGTATTTGTTTAAATTAACGCCACGAGCGTGAGACACTAATAATCAGATAGATTAAAAACGAAAAGCCTATTTAAGCAACGTCAGGTAGCGAACAGGAGCAGAATATAAGCGGCAATCGCGGCTGTGGCCGATTTGGCATGTCTCTGGCATTTTTCTTCGATTCACACATAACGACACAAGTGGGGTTCGAACCTGCAATTTTAACTATCGCGGCCTGCCATCGTATGCAATTCTTGGCTGAGCGAGAATTCGAGTCGTTATATGCAAGCTTTAAACCTATTCAATTAAAATATTAATACTTACTATACTTATTCTATTTTGTTTTGTTAAAATATATGCCCGACCACTTGGACCCCTCCAATGCAACAAAACCCATTAAGGTCCACTCCAATTCTATCATGTGCTTACTAGTTTATATTTATATATATATATATATATCGATGGATACCCCTCCCAGAAGCTATCGCTAGGTCGGGTAGAGGCCTCACTGTACATATACGTTGGCAATATACAGGGTGACCTGCTTCCCTCCGCTGCTTTCGGAAGGGACGGCTTCCAATAAAACCAGCCGGTCGTAAATTCAAAAGACACGCCGCTATTAAGTCGTGTTTCCACTTTGTGACCGACAAATGTGCGCGGCAAATGTTCGCGACAAATGTTCACATAAACAAGCTATCACTTCCTTATACAGGTGTACTGTGCGCTTATACAACGACGAGAAAATATTACTTGCACATATATATATTTAGTCAATAGAGACTCTCTTTTTTTTTTTTTTTGCTTTATCAAATTAGAACTCAACGTTGAAAAATATTCGTTGCTAAAAAAAACGTACAGAGGGGATGAATGAATGCTTTTTTTTATTTTTTTTTTACAAATGCGCCATCAAAGCCTGCAGAGGGGTGTAAGCTTGTATACAGTGGCAGGCAAATAGGTCAGTCGAAAGGTCGAGAGTTCAAATCCCGCCCGGGGTTGATGTACCTGAAGCGCAGGCGTCTTTCTTTGTGTCACTTATCAGGCATTAGTGCCGTTATCTCCGCCTTCCCTTTCTAGAACTACTCGCCCGATTCTATCAGCGTGCAGTTGTTTCAGTTTTCACGTCTAATCTGAACGCGGAGTCTATAAGCGTACTTGTCTATAGTAATACGAAACCACCCTTGTAAAAAAAAAAGCGGTTTGAAGCAAGCAATAGCAGTTGATGTTATCCACATGCGTAAAAATTTTTAAAAAAAAAGCACACCGCTTGTGTTTAAAATATACGCGCTTGTTTGATAAGGGTGCTTGTGTATCGATCAATGTCTTAATTAGAATCCGCCCCCACCCTTTGCCTGTCGTCAACTCGGGAACGCGTTAATTAACTGCCTGATGGGGTTGTGATTAGCGCTTTTGCATGTCTGCAGTGTGATCGTGGGCTCTGATCAGATTGAGGTGGTAAATTTTTGCATAATAAATGCAGTTGAAAATGCGGATTTTCTCTCAAATCAAAGGCAAAGAACACAGATGACGGAAATGTGTCAAGTCGGACACAACCGCTGTTGCGTAGTGCTTTGATACTTCTGTGCAATGAAATAAGTAATTGGAGGTGCTTCGTTTTCTTCGGGTGTCTTCCCAATGACTGTATTACAAATTAAGCCAGTCTATCGTATGTAATCTGATTTCGCTGTCAAATCACACGTCGCGAGTAGCGTCGGCGAATATTTTCCCGAAACACGTATCGAATCATCGACATACCAATCTAATATCCCGAATTCGATTATCCTGCACATGTGAAGGCAAATTCACGTATATTATAAATTACCTTCTTATTTCAGGAATAAGCAATCGGCTCACGAAAAAAAAAAAATAAGCACGGCTCTTCAAGTCCTGAAACGGAAATCGCTGTTCAAAAAACCCACGCACTACAGTTTTTTTTTTCGACTTGGATACTTCAGGGATTCGTGGTATTCAATTTTAAAGTAAACAACGTATTTAATTAATTATTTTTGTTAGTACATTATGATGCGCAGTTCATCAAAAAATTCGGCCCTACTTTTATGCCGACCCCTTGCAAGTATTTATCGACTCCAGGGCCACTTTGAGAAGCTGTGGTGCACAATTTCGCTTTGCAGGCAGCACGTGCTATAACACTTGCATATATTATTTTAGTCGACCGTATATGGACGGAGGTTGGTGACCATTTCATCGAACATACTTCTACCCTCAACTTCCTCCTTCCAGTGCCCCATTTCCCATAGATTTTTCGCCTCAATTCATTGCATAGTCTTGAGTGCCCAAGCTTCAACTCCATAATGGAGAGCTGAACCGACATAACACTTGGTGGGGTTATATCTCTTGAGCACAGTGCGCTATCTCAATTCTGATTTTAATTTCGTGGTCATGATCCCAGTTTTCATGTAACCAGTAATTTTTTTAACTACTTTATATGCAGAATGATTTTTAGAATTTTGTCCCGGTAGACTTCGACAGCAGCACACTGTGCACTGTCTGCAGCCCAGGCAAGAATGCAACGGTTGTTCTGCAGCTAACACAATTAGAGATTCGGCACACACTGTGAAATCAGCACCATATTTACATTTTTTATATATAATATATATATATATATATTTTTTTTTTAATATATATATAGGCTCACTGTCTGTCATTTAAAGTTGGGTCAATTTAAAGATCATGATTTTCACACGACACGCGCTATGTATTACGGGATTTCCCATCCTGAGTGGCGGCTCGGCCTCGGGGGAGTGCGCCCCCGGATGGGGTAAACAGCATCCCTCTGAAGTAGAGGGTAGTTTTTTTCTTCCTTCGAAACATATTTTCTTTATATTCGATCCCCGATGTAAATACACTGGCAACTGGTGGATTCTGATACATCTCTGGTGTTATTTCATATTTTTAACGCACCGCTTGAAATCCCCCGCTAGGATTATAATTGATTATGAATAAGTGTTGTTTTTGTAATAAAATTTATGAATATATAAATAAGCAAGTGTTTGTTAATGACATTAAAAAATTAACAATTATTTCATGTCGTACGAAACTATTATCGAGAATTACAAAATATTCCTATCCCTTACGGTATGGGGTTATGCTTTATACAGCAAAATTTTGTATTAATTTTTTTATTTTATGGGTAAACGAACATTATCGTGAACAATCGACGAGACTGCGGCGCCAATAAGTCGCGGTTTAAGTAGAAACGTTTTAGGAAATGACTATGCATAACACAGAAGGGGATGATAAGTAAAACCAGCATTCATTTATATACCCTACTGAATGAAACCATCAAATGTATACTTAAATAAGTATTATACAAAAATACATTTTAAATTTCACAAAACTACTTTTAGACACGAGTGGGATTCGAGCCTACGTTTGCGGTTTCCAAATCAACACGTTGACTATTGCTATGTGAATTACTTAAAAACACATTGGTAACATTTTACTAATCTTAATGTCGGCCCAAAACTCGTCGTGTATCCATAACTTAATCTTAGGTTAGTAAACTTAATATTACGGTGTTGCACGATAGAAGTACTAATACGCTTACTTGGTTAACAAGAAGTAACAAACTAGCAACACAGGTTGATAATACACACGTACGCCCTTTTGCGGGGGACACCACCGACTTGTGGTTCTCAACAACTTCACTCCATAATCTACGCTTTAATTAAAACTAATCTAGTAAAATTTAATATAAAAATATTTAAAAAATTTAGAGACATTATTTATAAAAAATATATTCTTTTTAAATATTGCTTGTATCGGAAAAACTCGACTGGTTTATTGATAAAGGCGATGTGGCGGTATTCAACATGGATACAAGGTGTTATTTTAAAATTGTGTTGATTTAACATCGTCAATAAAATTTAAATAATTTTAAAAAAATTACACTAATTACAGGTGAAATTATAAAATCATACTGATGATGTTCTGCCAGTAGATCAAGAATAGTAAATTTTACGATGATGAGTATGGAATAGGTGACATGGTCCTTCGAACCGAATATCGACACGTTGTTTACCAAAATAACATGTAGTGCTTTTGAAGCTGTTTTTTTTTTTAATCAAAAAAATATTTTGAATAAAAAATGGCCGCCCTAGTCTGATTTAGTTAATTCATTTTATAACCTTGAATATAAGTGACACGGTCCTTCGAAACGGATGTCGACACTTTCGCCTTTCGAAGGCAAAGCTTGATATGAACGATTTTCGTTATCTCCTTCCCAAGAAGCTTATCGTAGATGTTTTAAAATAGATTATTTAAAATAAAAAAAAATTGTGATATTTAAAGCTATTTGTTTGTTATTATTAAAATATAATTTTTTTTCGAAGATAATTTCGTTAATTTTCAATCCTGCTATTTATACAAAAAAATCATAATTTTCACACCTTAAATAATATTTTCACTTTAATGGATTTATATGAAAAAACCTTTACTTTTCATAACAATCTACCAAA
Organism: Atopsyche davidsoni; assembly: GCA_022113835.1. Classification (NCBI taxonomy): domain Eukaryota; kingdom Metazoa; phylum Arthropoda; class Insecta; order Trichoptera; family Hydrobiosidae; genus Atopsyche; species Atopsyche davidsoni. Next base: position 1,764,382 of record JAILWY010000028.1, read on the forward strand.
GAAAAAAAATATATATATATTACCTATACCTTTCGTAACAGTTAATATATATATATATATAAATTTTCCCAGCTATGAATAGGCCGATGCAAAATTTATACTCACATTCTGCAGCACTTTGTCGAAAATAGATTTAAAAAAAAAACCAATCTTCGGTACATTTTGAATAGCATAAATTAAATTAATATATTCTGTGAAAACGACACCATGTTATAAAAAGGCGTATTAATATTTAAGGTTTCTAAATCCTTTAAAGTTGACACTCGCAGCCTGGCCTTAAATTTAAACAGCTTGCTTTCTATGGATATCTGCTTGCGGGCTTTTATTCACACAGATTGGTGTAGTTATCAGCTTCCCGTCAAATATTTATCCCAGGGGTGTTAATCATCCATAGTTGCATTTTCAGGGGAGATCAGTGTGACATAGCGGATCATAATAGCTGGCCACGTAAATAATACATTTTTCCAGTGAAGTGCAGAATATTTTTTTGAAAATATATTTTATACGCAGATATATATATTTTATTATATTTTTTTAAACTGGTGAGTTTCGCCTAGGTGGAGTTTTCGGAGATTCCTGAAAATGTAATATATTTTCGGTTCTCCCTGTGTGTTTGTGATTCGACTTGCGACGCTTCGGAGATCAAAGAGAATATCACCTTGTGCCGACGTTATCCGAGTGTCATTACGTCATTGCATTGCGTCAATGTCATTGCATGTCATTGCGTCGATATGCTCGCCATTGCGAGCATATCGACGCAACGTATTTTTCGATTCCATAAAAAAATATACACAGATGCAAAAATATATATATGTAATAAAAGCTTTTTAAAATGCTTTTTAAACCTTGTAGCTACACGACTTACCAGGACGGCGTTGTCGACAGAAGAGGCCCACCTCCATTGGCATATTTGTCTCAAGCAATTTTTTACTATGTGTATAAATAAACGCATTAGCTGGAAAAGTGTCTCGGTGTGTTAGTACGCTATCGACATGGACAGCGTTGTCGACTGTAGAGGCCCATTGTCATGTATATGATCTTAGATGTTTCTTTGCTTTGTTTCGTATAAAATATGCAACCCTTGCTTGTTTCAGGACCGTGGGTCTGGGGCTGGTGCTGGGGTTGTGGCCGCCGGGGGGTGCGAGTGGGGGGCCACCCTGTGCCGCCCTACTGCTGCGCCTGCTAGCCACGCACCTTGGAATCATCGTCCGTGAGTCATCGTCATCATCATCATCATCATCCAGTTACACCTTCAGCCAATTTTCTAAAAAATCTCCTCTTCAAGTATCACACGACCCAGAGGCTGTATTATGAGGTCCTGCCCCCTAATAGACTCTCTATGAGACAACCATATATATATTTTTTTAAAATATATATATATATATATTGCTTTTAGGCTTTGTCAGATTATAGTTTTTATTTCAACTATGCTTTACCTTTGTATACGGTTACTTCGGTTCCGCCCGAGGGTATGAATATATAATTCATAAGCACGTGTGCTCTGTCCGCTACTTTGTTGCCGATCGGCGGCCAAGTGGGCGAGAGTTTATCAGACTATAAGCACATTTGTATTACGTGGAATTTTAAATTTAATTTAATTAAAGTTCAATTTTACACGCACCCTAAAAATGTTTGGTTACTATTTAAAAAAAAAATAACCAAGGAGTACACGATCGAACTGTGGTGGGTCTTAGTGGACGCTTCATTTGGGATCTGAAAACATTGAGACTAACAACTTTATCAGAGTGGGAGACCGCAAGGAAAGTTGAAAGTGAAGCGTCGTATAGTATGAATTGAAAAAAATTCAATACTTTGCATGATTTATTGATACCGACTACATTTGTTTATCAAATTTCTCTTTCGTTTCCAAATATTAGAAAAGCAAACAAATGCAAACCCGCCGTCTGAATTAGGAGGTTTCGCGTTTCACGTTTTCAACCCTTTTTTTTATTTTACTCCCCACACAAATCCTCCCCCGGAAAACCCCGGTACGATATATTGCGACTGCGCTCACGGTCAAGTCAAAGTAGCGCTTGATCAAATCGAAAATCTCACTACTACATTTGCGCATTGCTTTTTTAGAGAATATAAAAACACATAGAATAGAAAAAAAGGTTTATCTCCTTTTTGAGATAAAGTAGTGCTCCCATACTTGAGCTTTTTTTTTTATCATTTTCTGGAACATTTTGCGAAAAATCGAATGCACCAATCAAAAAAAGTTAAATGCAAAAAGTTAGATACACCCTTTCTTCCGAACGGGGTATTTTTTTCATTTCATATAAATTTACTTTTAATATTATAAATATGTGTTTTTCCGATTGAGGTGTAGGAATTTATAGATTCGTCTGGTACATGTTCCAAGAATCCTAAACATTTAAAAGTATTTTTTTTCAATTTAAATTAAAAGATTAAATATAAACTTTGTGCGTCTTATTAGTTTAAAAATTTAAAAAAAAAATCTTTAACAAGCTTCGGTTTTGAAAAGTCGTCATTTTATCAAATTTTTCAACATAAATAATAAAAAATAGATAAATATAATTTATAGTTTTCTATCTCAAATCGAATAACTTATTTTTAATACGGTTAAGATGCGTTGTAGTTTTTAATACAATAAATGTATATATATTCATATTATTTTTTTAAAATATCATTCATAATCAAACGGTCGGTAACTCAGTTAAAGTAGTGCTTGTGAAAAATCTATTTTATAATTAATTTTTTGAACAATGCGTTACGCGAAAGTGAAAGCATAAAATATGCGGTGTAATTTTAATATTTAATATATTTTTACCTATAGTTGATATAAATTAATAGAATATTCCAATATATAATTCCACCGTTTCGGAGTAAACCGAGCAAAAGTAGTGCTTAAGCAAAATTTTAAAATTCAATAATTATTGGCATGCAGTACAATTCTGAAGTCGATATCATGTCTTTCAATATTTAATTATTATAAATAATAAATATTTTTAACACCTTGCGGTCTAGCAATTAGCATGCACCATAATCGACCTGATGTCTCAAATTCAACTCGAGGTGGACCGATAAGTTTTCTAACGATTCTCGTCGTTTCGTGCGTTTGACAGTAATTTAAAAATACACCTAAAATGCAACTTTTTTTTTTTTTTACATAATTTTATTTTTTATTAAAAAATGACTGCAGTGAAATAGGGCCTCCGTATCCGTGGCAGTACTTCCGCTCGACACTGTGCGGGATACGTCGCTTCCGGTTGTTTTGTTAGCTTTTCAAACGCGACCGGTTGCCTGTTTACTTGAGCAGACTACAAACACGAGTAGCTAGGAGATTACGAACATTTTAATCTCTGGATACAATTAAGGAATAGTATGGACAAAACGGTTCTCGAGTAGATCGCTGAAAAATTACTGAAGTGGTGAAGCTCTGAATAAATCTAGGTAAGGCTATGTTAGGCTTTCTAAATTTATATAGTCTGAATGAAGCTTTGTGTGCTGCAGTGTCTGCTGTGAACGAGCTGGCAATCTGCGTGGTGTCCCTGAGGGGCAGCATCCTGGACGTGGCCCCGCGAGCCTCCATGCAGAAGCTCATCTACACTAGAGTCGGTGAGTCCACATTTCTCCTCACCACCGTCCAGCGACTGCCGAATGTCGTCCGTGTCCCTGTGTGGATTCACCCTGTATATTGTCCGTTTTCAGTGGTGGTCCTGGCGGACATGACGCTGCTGTCGTTCAGCATAGCCTGGCTCGCTCACTTCTACGTGGAGTGTCCGACCCCCGTGGCCAAGGAAGCACTGCTGGGTGAGTTCACAACCTTCACACACTCAGCATGTCCGATATCGATGTTGATGGCACACTCCGATATGTCAACACTGTGACGTCACGATCTCGCAATGTACTCCAATGCTGAGACTACACCAAAAAAAAAAAAGCTGAATTTCTGTTTGCTACGTGCTTTCAAACGTCCTTTGATTTTATTTTACCATAGTATGCCATATTAACATTTGACAGTGTTACTATATTTGTACATATTTATTTTCATTTTCAAGGCTTTGATAGCCAACGGCTAGAAGGTTACGAACATTCTTATTTCGGACGCTTCTCTTAGCGAGAATTATTCGCGAATACTGGATTGAGCTCGCGCCTGTTTCAAAATTGTTTTTGCGATGAAAAGAATTGAACGGCTTTCGAAACCACTGGCGCTTAATTAATCGGCCCAGTGTTTCCCAACATTGTGATTGATAATGGGTTCGGCAGCGGTTCCCAAGCGCGGGGCGGCCTAACGAGGCGTGCTAATTGTTTCTGTATACCCCCGCCTTCCGGTAATTAACATTGTACAGTGCGACAAACGCCGGTTTGCTGACAAATCAATTATTTTTTTATTTTGATTTATTTTTGAAAAAAAAAAAAATATTTTTAGTGATAAATTATCAAGTCGGACACAACCGTATTTTTTAATTATAGAATTCTCGTTCGCTCAAATTGTTCCAACTCTGTTGTCTCCTATGTAATTATATATTTTTAAAATCTTTATATAAATAGTGAAGAAACGTAAATTAAATGAAGATAAATCAACACTGTGGAATGTAGAAAGATTTTCTTTTTTTTGATATATTGTATTTTTTTTATGTTTCTGTCACTTTTTATATAATTTTTTATAAAAAATTAGGTTTAGATATTGAATAAATAATTAATTAAAATTATTAAAAAATAAAGGCAGTTTTTTAAATTAAATTTAATATAGTAATACCAGTATAGTTTATATTTGTATTACTAGAATAATATTTTTTTTATAATTTATCTATTCTAAGGTAGTAAGAATTTGATAAATAAGTATTTATTTATATATAAATATATTGTTGTATAAATAGCCAAGCGGGTAGGAGATCACGAACATTTTATTTTGTGAGCGTATTTTATTCAATTATATTTTATTATGATAACTAAATCATAATTTAAATTCTACCATGTCATTTAATATAATAAGTAACAACGCCCTTGAATAAATCCTGCGTTAAAAAAAATATGCATGAATAGCCGAACGGCTAGAAGATCACAATTAAATTTTTGTGTGAGCCTTTCATGACAAATTTTGCATTCCTTCTTTTATACAGTAAAATAACAAACCCCTTGAATAAATCCTGCGTTTTAAAAAAAAAAAAAACAGCTGGGAGATCACGAACATTTTTTTTTTGTGAACGCTTTCGCCTTTCGTGACAAATTCTGAATGCGTCCTTTTGCATAATAAATAACAACGCCCTTGAATAAATCCTGCATTTTCAAACACAAATGCACGAATAGCCAAACGGCTGGGAGATCACGAACATTTTTTTTTTGTGAGCGTTTTCGCCTTTTGCGACAAATTCTGCATGCGTCCTTTTGCATAATAAATAACAACGCCCCTGAATAAATCCTGCGTTTTCAAACACAAATGCACGAATAGCCAAACGGCTGGGATATCACGAATATTTTTTTTATTTTTTTTTGTGAGCGTTTTAGCCTTTTGCGGCATGCTCTGCATGCGTCCTTTTATATATATACATATATATATATATATATATATATATATAATAAATTGACGCGTTGGAACATTGACAGATCGGATGGCGCAAACGCGCCCCGGTGGCACGTTGCCCCGTCCAGGGTTGGCACGACATCGATTTTCCGGCATTTTCCGCGATCCCGCCTCAAGAGGGGGGGGGGGCTCCGGGGGGTCTCCGGGGGGTCTCCGGGGGGTCTCCGGGGGGTCTCCGGGGGGCCTCCGGGGGGTCTCCGGGGGGTCTCCGGGGGGTCTCCGGGGGGCCTCCGGGGAGGCTCCGGGGTGGCGACCACGCCGCCTCGGGCAGCAGTCCGACCGCCGAAGAAAACGCAACTCACTCGCGCCGAATCCATTCATTATTAGCTGGCATTTTTTTTTCTCCGCCGTTCAGCAGTTTGAAGTGCGACCTAGCTGTCCATTTTTCAGGAATTTGAAACGCGTCAAGGCTGACGTCTCGATCGTGGGAAGTGGCAATTTTTCAATCGGCAAAGCGTGCTAACGATTGACGGCTGTGCTCGATTTCGGCGGATATTCTCCGAACGGCGAAATATTGAAAATCACTTTCGCCCGTCATAAAATATTTGATTGATTCTCATTTAAATTGAGCGCGGATTTGCTTTGTACAGTAGCCGCATTCAAGGAATGAAATCGCACAAGTACACGAGTACTCGTTTTACACTAATCAAAATTAGCGAAATATCGCTTTGTGCAAGCTGCGTGGCACTGTTCAATTTTTGCACGTGCTGGGAGCATCTTCAGTTATTTGAAGATGGAGAACAAAAAACACCCATGAAACCAAATCATGTAAATTACTGACCTGGCGAATGACCTTGGACGCGTTTCAGGGGTGGTGGTGAGCGGGTGGTGCGTGGTGGGCAGCATGCTGGGCACGGCGTGGTGCACGTGGGACGCAGCCGGACGCTCGTGGGTCAAGCTGAAGCGGTACCAGCGAGCCGAGTCCCGCCTCAACCAGCGCCGCTCCGGCAGCCGCAACCGCAACTGGAGGCAGAGGTGGGCACCATCCTCCTCCCCCAGGTCCAGCTGTCGCCGCACCCCCTCCCCAGAATCCTTGCTCGGAATCCAAGTCGAACGAGACCAAAAATCCAATCGATTTTCGATTCGCTATCACAACTGTCGAACTGCCAGTAATGACGGCCGTGTTGCAAATGGTAGACGGTAAAACCGTGAAACATTCAATAGTGTAATTATGTGATATAAATTGTTGATCAATTATCAAAAAAATACCATTTTATTGAATGTTTTACTAGCTTGCTTTTTTTTTTTTTTTTTTTTAATCAAAGTTACTACGTTAAACATTTTTTATGAAAAATATTATAACGGAATTTCATCAAAAATATTATATTAAATATATTAGTGTTGATGGCTTCGTAATCATCGTTCAACTTAATAGACGTTATGAATATCATCAATCAATTATAGTATATTTGTTTTAAATAAAATTTATTATATGATATTGCGAATTAATTGAAGTTGTATATCAATGTTTTAGAAAGGTGATAAGAGCGTACCAGGATAGCTGGGACCATCGGTGTCGCATTCTCTTCTGCTGCATGAAGCCGTCCGACAGAGAGAGGTAAGAACGGCTCATCAAATACTTATTATTTATACAGTAATTATTTAGTATAGAGTTTAACAGCTTTCATCGAAGCCTCCTCTTGGTGCACGAACCAATAAATTATGCTTAGGTTCCATTCTCATTTTTACTAAATGAACAAAACTCAACTGATGATCTAATTACCTTGTAATTTCTATAGAAGCAGTTTTACGGATATCGCCCGCTTGCTGAGTGACTTCTTCCGGGAGCTGGACGTGGTTCCCTCGGACGTGGTAGCGGGCCTGGTGCTGCTGAGAAGGTTCCAGAAGATAGAGCAGCAGACTGTTGTAAAAACGGTACTACATAGTTTGGACAAATTTACTCTACACGTGAATTGTATAATACTCGGGGCACTCGTGATGTCCATCAGAAATAACTCTCCATGCTCCTGGTGCGGGATCAACAGCCAACAGGAGGAGAGGCAAGTCCTCCAAATGAAACCCGTTTGTTCGGATATTGGTACAAGACTGCAATGTAACAAAAAAATACGGTATAATGATTTATTGGCAGGTTATTTTTTGTGTTTCAAAATGGCAAATGATTCCTACGCTTCCAGCATGCGATAAAACTTGTGTAATTAATGTTTTAATTTTAAAGGCAATTTATACTTTTGTTTCAGCGTAAGAATGACGTGTACGAGTTCCTATCGGGAGTCCCTGTTACCTCGAGGACACAGTTCCTCGCCCTGAATGATCCTGCAGAGCTTGAAATGTTTCAGGTATATAACCTCGGCATCCTTAAATTCAAGTCTACAATTAACTATTTACATTCATTTGCTATTTTTTATATCCATCAACATCTTCATGACAGCCGTGAACTTATATCTGTCTCTACATGATTGCAGACGGTGGTCCATTACATGCACTACGCATTGGGGGCCTACGGCTGGCCCATGTTCTTGCTGACGAGCTCCACTAGCGGTGCGTGCGGGCTGTGCGCTTCTCTGCGGTGAGTACTCCAATGAATTATTCATCAGAAAATTTCTTAAAGAACGTCATATTCTTTGAATTGAATCAAATTTGAAAGATTTTTTCGTTGATTTTGTCAGCCGATATTAGATGATTTGGTTTCTAAGGTGTCGAGCTTTGGTTTCAGTCTTCTGGATTAAGGAAACATCTTCAGGGATTTATTCCTGGAAAATCCCTAAAGGCGGGTTAGAACCTCTCGCAAAAATCCAAATCATCTAATCCTAACTTGATCCTAAACTAACAATTTTTGTAAAGTGATGTTTCATATAATTTTCTACTCTTCGTAGGTGCTGTTGTGCTAGCACGGTCGGAGGTGCTACCGTGGTCCACGACAACTGTTGCCAATGCAACTACACCGCCCTCAGACATCTATTAAAAGTTGGCAATGTACGTATAAGCTTAATACCACTTAACAGTCGGATTTTGATAAGAAAGAAGAGATGTTCCACGACATGTTGACAGATTTGTTAGAAATATTTACCAAGCAATATTAATGCAATCTTTATATGGAATTATTATTCAATTTAACTAAATGCTGTTATCATCATGTCTGGTATCTTCATGTAAATTTCTAATTAATGATCTCTTCAGACGCTCTGCAAATATAACTGTCCACTCGTGTTCGGACTTTTATTTTTAAATTTTCATTTGTTTCCAGGTGGACATCACATATGCAACATATCATGTAGACGTAGCGGAGACTCCGTTCTTCATCGCGGTGGACCATGAAAAGAAAGCCGTCGTGGTCAGCATACGAGGGACGCTGAGCATGAAGGTGAAAACCACTATTAGATCTGACTGATAAGTAGATGCACTGATCCCCAATTATCACGAAGGATCAGAGACTTTCGTGGCAGCTAAACTGTACATCTCTCTTTAGGTTAATTCTAAGCACTTTTTGTTTTTATTTTTCCCCTGAATTTCTGTTTTTTTTTTCATTTTCAGGATATTATGACAGACCTGAATGCTGAAGGAGAGCCATTACCACTCACTCCTCCAATCGAAGATTGGTTCGGACATAAAGGTATCGCATCAATTGCACTTCAAACACATCCCCTAATCCATTTTAAATAAAGCAAACGACTGGATTCTCCACATGGACACCAAAACGAATCATCACCGAAACCCTGATGGGTTGTGTACTATAACCCGCACAAGCCAAGGCATTGTCGTCTTTGAAAAAAGTTGACTATCCCTATTTAGAAATTTACAAATATTTTCAATATGTACTATTACTTTTTCAAGGAATGGTCCAGGCGGCAGAGTACATCTTGAAAAAGCTGCAACGAGAACGACTGTTAGAGCGGGCCTTTGCCAGCGACCCTTCGCACGACACTCCGTCTTACAGCCTGGTGCTAGTGGGACACTCTCTAGGCGCCGGGACGGCGGCTATCCTCGCCATCCTGCTGCGTCCAGAGTACCCTGGCCTCACCTGCTACAGCTACAGCCCCCCCGGCGGTCTCCTCAGGTACCGTCGGTCGGATGTTAGTTGGCACCAGCCAACTAACATCGCAAATGAATCAGTTAACATGTTGAATCAGTTAACATGTTCTATCATTTTCTTTATAATATTTAACATCTTACTTACAGTTTATGAACTGCATATTATTTTATTATTTACAAATATTGAATGTTCTTGTACAGACGGAATATCTTGGAATGGTTGTTTGTCTGATCTGATTTTGCATGCTGAAAATTCTGACCCATCTAGTTTCTACTGTGATTGTAACGTCTGAAATGTTTTTTTTATGCTTTTACTTAGGATATAAATTTATTATGTTTTCGTTTCAGTTTACCGGCCGTTCAATACAGTAAGCAGTTTACGACGTCGGTGGTGCTGGGAAAGGATGTGGTGCCGAGGATCGGTCTGCACCAGCTGGAAGCCCTGAGAGCGGACCTCATAAATGCGATACAGCGGAGCGTAGACCCAAAGGTTACTTCCAAAAGTTATTTTGTTAACCTGCTGTAACTTTTTGTATGGTTGTCAGTAATTTTCTTGAATATGTCAGAGAGAAGTGGGGGTAGTGTGAGCATTATTCGTAGACATTCTCAAAGTCTCGAAGCATCTATCTATAAACAGCTGTCTTCGGTTTGAGGTTCATATTTTTAAAGTTTATCGAGAAACCTAGTAGCTTCAATAAATTATTTAAGGCGTGTTAGATAATTTGTTATGGGATTTATATCTTGAAATGCTCTCTTAGTATGACTTAATAGTATGTATTGTGATTATAGTGGAAGACCATAATCTGCAGTGCCGTCTGCTGCTGCAATCGACAGCCTCGCTCCGCGGCAGCTCTGTCTGCCAGCGGAGCTACTGGCCTTGACAAATATCAACAGGTAAATAGCAAGTGTATGAATTTCATCACCTGAGGAGATATTCTAATACATACTACTAGAAAAAGCATAGAATTTAACATTTTAGATTATTTTAGTGACATACTCAAATATAAACTATTTGTTCATTGAACTTGTTTAAAAATTGCATCAACCTACAGCTTGTTAAAAATATTTTAACTAGTGGTCTCACAAAATCTGTACCTACTTGATATTTTTATTGTCACATGAAAGAATATTTTTCTGTAGGTATGTCGAAAAAGGCAAATTGGTGTATTGTTATTTTTTTTTAAATTTATAAGCACTAATAGAATTATCAGATATGCATTTTTGCAACCGATTCGCAATTAGCCAACAGTGTACCTTTATTTTTGGGTATGTTTTTTTTTTATTATTTGAGTATTTGGGCTTGTGCAGCAGAAATGTCATTTCCATTCTATTTGGATCCGTATTTTTATTATGTAGATGCGGAAAAAGCCAGCAAGTTTCAAAGAAGTGTTTTCAGATGAGAATAAGAAACACTTTGCACTCTCGTTCCAGGCAAAGGACGTGGCTCGCTCCGGAGTCGTCCACCCCGAGAGCGGTGGCACGCTGACCTTCCATCGACCGCTGTTGCCTCCGGGTCGGATCCTCCACCTTGTCAGGCATCACCCTGGGCACACGCAGTAAGCACAATATATTTTCTGCCTTCCAATAATGATACATAGGCTGTAATTAAAAGTAAAATACAAGTAATACCAATTTTATTAGGGCATTTAGATCTTGACATAGTATTTACATTTATTTAAAGCTTTGCTATAGTAAAATATTATTATACACTCTACGGCAATAATCTGTCAAAATTTAAAAAACAGTAATTGACAAGAAATATTTTTCAACACGCAAGTATAGACGTTATTTAAAGCGAGGGTGGCCAGCCCAAATGATCTTGCGGGCCACTCTAGAAATGCATCATAACCTCGCGGGCCGCATATAAAATTATATATCATCATATTAGATACACTATGGACATTTTTTTGGAGTGAAAAGTTGAAACATAATGAGTTATTATTATTGTGTTTATTATTATTCATATATGTAAACATAGATTATATAATAATAATGATACTAAACGTACATTGTAAAGAAATGAATATCACTAAAAATGAAATATAAAAAATATTTAATTTTTTTGTGATAAATCTCGAGGGCCGGAAAATGTTCGAGACGGGACGCGGGTTGGCTACGCCCGCCTTATTGCATGAAATGGTAAATTATATTGCCATGTATAAAACATTACGTTTTCGAAAGAAAATCTAATGATTTCATAGCATACAATGCAATAAATATAAATATTTATGTTAGGGAATAATCTCTAGTTTAAAGTACTATTGAATGAATCTATGCAGTCTTTCAAGAGTTTTATCTTTTATTCAGCCATGTCAGCAAAACAACGACAGACAAAATAATTGACCGATAAAATAATAGGTCACCAAATAATTGACTGATAAATTATTGGTCACAAAATATTGGCTGTTATAATTTTTATAAATAAAATAATTGGTCACAAAAAATATGACCGATATTTATTGGTCACAAAAAATTTACCGATAATTATTGGTCACAAAAGCAAATCTCAATAAAAGTTGGGCTTTCGTATATTGCATGCTCGCTTCACGCCAGTGGCGTGCGGTCCACACAAGCAAAACAAAAATCCCTAACCAAAAAAATTAGGCATAGTGAATTGCTATTGTATACTACAGACCAAAATTAATATGAATTAAATGTTTTTTTGCTTGTATACACGGCACGCCACTGCCACAGACTAATTATAAGTATTTGTCGTATTTGGTTAGGTTTATAATTGATATTAGTGGTGATGGACTACGCTGATTCACCAATGGATAACGATTTACTCAGAATTAGACATTACAGATCATTAGAATCGACAATTTGCTATAATTTAGATATTAATGCAGCTTTTATCTTTCACGTCGGGCGCTTCTTGCATCACAGCAGGCAATATGAATCACGCTGGAGGTTTGTGCTTTAACACGTGTTGCATGGCGTGTTTGTGCTGCTTTCAATGTTGTGTTTTTTGTTATACATGTAACATTTTTTTTTAAATTGAAACAATGTTATATAGCATTTGCGACATGTGTAGAGGACTTTATTATGACGAATTTTATATTTTATAATAGAGGATTGCTTTTGTCACATTTTCTTATAAAAAATACGACAATAGACTGACTGTTGCACATATACTTTAATGTGTATTGAATTAAATAAATTTATTATGAACACATGTTCACATATTGAAAAAAATAATTAAATTATTGTTTCTTGTATTGAAATATGACGAAGACAATTTCTCTTATTCGATAAACACTCTCATTGTTTTTATGTTAAAATTGATCTTTCAATATCTGTTGTGCCCTTCAAATGTTAATTGTGGTCTTTGACTTTTAAAAATATATTTTGCTTTAGTCCAAAATCACCTTCATAGAGTTTTCAAACCTTAAAATAATACACGTATCGTACTGATTTAGGGTTACATTTAGTTTTACCGATAAGTTTCGAGTTTCTATTGAAAAATTAATGCGCATGTATAAGTTATTGTTTAGTGTTATTAATACTACTGCTCGTCGTGTAAATCTTTTTTAAATTTTACTATCTATTATAACCCTTCTTCTTTTTATTCCCGCAAGGAAGATTGAATGAATTTATAAATTTTAATGTAGTAGGAATTATTTCTGCTGATGTCTTTTTAATCTCTTGCCCTCTCTACATATCAAATAACTTAAACCATATATCAAATATGCAGCACAAATCACTCAAAAAATTTTAAACCTTCATTGCTATCAATAAATATTGATTGAATTCACCCATTCAAGATGTAAGTATACAATTATCTTTATTTAATATCCAGAAAAGTGGTGAAGAAACGTGAGCCGGTGTACCAGGCGGTGTGGGCGGAGAACACGGACTTCGACGAGGTCCTCATCAGCCCGGGCATGATCCAGGACCACATGCCCGACAAGGTGTTGGAGGCGCTCAACAAGGTACCCCTGCCCTCCGGAGTCACTACCCCTCGCAACTCGCGGCTGGTCGTATAGCCGCCCCACGCTTCTCGATTACAGCACACGGTCCAATCTTAGCTCGTGACTCAAATTTGCCCCTGCGTTGCTAGCAATCATGATTAATTGCTAACATGTGTTAAATTTCATTGATTGGCAGTTTAATAAAATTTGATATACGTACCAAATTTGATTCACGTGCGAAATACTAGCACGCAATTATATTTTGACTGAAAGGTTAGCTTTTGGATACATCGACATATCAAGAAGCTGGGTAAAAAAAGATTTATACAATATTTTCTACCTAATTATAATAACTGAAAAAAATAAAACTTTCAGTAACAATTGCGTGTTAAAGTCTCATTGTGAAATTTAATGTGCATGAGTTTTTTTTTTATCTAAAATTCAAAATTGTCCGCTTGCTTTTTCTACCCAGCTACTTAATTTTATAATTTCTTGGCATTTAAAAGTTTTGTTTTATTTTTACAACTTTTAATTTGCTTTAATTAAAAAAACAAATATTGAACCAAAGTTGCATGATGACGAAAAGCATAAACTATGTTATTCTTTCCTACAAACTGGATCTGTATAGACTAAAGCTTTACTTCCATACTCTATAATCTATTATTAAACTATAGACTCGATGTTTATAACAACAATGCCATGTCTATAATGCTTGCAAGTCTACGTGCAACCTTCAGTATATATTTGACGTGTCTGCTTAAATGGTAGTGACCATTGTAAAATATTTATATTTAGTTACATTAAAAATATATATATAAAATATTAAAAATGGATACAGATTTATTTACATAAAAAAACTGTTCACATTGATTCAATCCATCCTTAATATTTCAATATTTTAATGCTTATTTATAAAAATAAATATTTAGACATTTTTTAATAGAATAGTTTAATTAATTTAGTACATTTCCTAGGCAATAGAAACTTTGTACTCATGAGTGTTCGTAGAAAACCACAGGGAGAAAAAATAATCACGTCAACTATTTGGATCCCGACGATTACTGTGATGTCATAATTCAATGATAATCATTAAATATTTAATTTTATTATACATTTTTCACCCAACAAAAAAAACCTCGAATCTTCTTCGTGTGAATCGATTACCCAAAAACAGAAATGAATGCAGTTCCGATCCCTGTACCGAACTGAAACGTTGGAGAGCTCAAATCAAAGTACAGTACAATGCCCAAAAAAAAAAACGTGAACTACATGTGAAAAGTTTCATATTGTTGACTTATCTTATACTATATATAAATAGCGTTATTTTTTACCCTGTGGTCTTCACTTACCATTTTAATTTGATTTGCGTTGAATCGCTTTCTTTACGATTCCGTCTTCTTGCGTGTAACCGTGAAATCTGCAACATAACCTGCAAAAATGTGGATTATATATACTGAGAATTAAAATACTCACTGCAAACGAATATGGAGTAATACAAATTAAACATGAAATTTGTGGAAATGAAATGCAGTTGATCGTAGAAATCGGCTCTGTAAGTACTGATGGTTTATTTTATAAAACAAATTCTTCATATAAAAATAAATTAAATATGCAAACACAATTACCTTGTAATGCTTTTTACTGCTCATCGATTTCCAATCTATAAATGCAGTTGAAGAATATTCATAATCTATATAACATTTAATTATAAATTCGCCGTGAAAAAATCAAGAACGGACAAAACTTGAAAAATTTCAATGCACATCAAATAGAAATGAAAGCTTTTTTTTTAGTAGCTATTGTTATTGTAGTTTTTAACATTTTATTGACAACTTTATAAAAATGACCAAATTTCTTACTATTTAAATAAAATATTTAGTTTTCTAGTTTATTTTATTTTTCAACGATTGAATAACATATCATTTTTTTTTATTTTAAACTATAAAAAGCAATCTTTGATACGAATTATTTTGGAAAATAATTCAATATTATTAAAGTGATTAACAATAAAATGTGATTTACACATTATAAGCTTATGTATGTTTTAGTAGTATTTTGTATTACGATGTTAAATTTTTTTATTATATATAAAAAATTATATTTATTTTTAATTTTTATTATGTTAATTAATTAATAAATCAACCAAAATTGCATGCTTTTTAACCAAAGTCAGGGATGCACAGATATATTTAAACCAAAGACTATTTTTTGGGAACATGAAAGTCATATTTATATATTATCCGAACTCAAAATTTCGACAGCGTGCCAAAGCTTTTCGACTGTCGAAATTTGTCAGAGGGCGGCGATCTGTGCAACCCTGCTCGAGATGTAGTTAAAAAATGAAATTCCCACAATGTGAATATATATATATATATATATATTAAATATCTTCACTTAATGAAGATTTTGTAGATATATAGAAAATAGTGTGTAGCAATAGTTTAATTTTGATAATTGTGTCTAGTTTATTTTTGTATAGATCTCATATTGAATCCATCCAAAATTTATAGACTGACAAACCCTGCGGGTGCAAAGACATTAGACAACTGCTACATTTTATATTTACTCGTTATAAAATGTGGCCAGATTGAAATTATTGTACAAAAAACATGTCGGATCTCCTAGGATCTCGACGGCCCTCGAAAAACAGAGTTGAACTCATTTGCTCATCAAACCGCAGATCCAAAAGAAAGATGAGCAGGACATAAAATTATTATCGGTACAATTTCATTGTGCTATTCTTTATATAAGTATTATTATATTCATATGAGTGATATTTCAAATGTATATCTTAACATTACTTATCAAAAATTTTTAATGCATATAGCTTGCTTATAATAAGTACTTTTCCGCTTACATTTACAAATAAGCAATGATATGTGTTGGACAATAAAATTTGCTTGTTAAGTAAGTAATCTGGGAAAATGTCAATGTTGTTGGACAAGTGGAGATTGTCTATAAATATATGTTTGCATAAGAAAAATTGTATTAAATATTAGTTATATAGTACCTAGTCAAGTTTTAAGGTAATTTTTTTTTATTTTTTATTAGTTTAATATGGATAATTGCTTGTTATATTTATGTTTAATATAAATTTTATTTTCTCAGGGTAGATTTGATGCTCTGAAATATTCGTAGTCGTGACAAAATTGTTTTTTTTTTTTTTTTGATAATGCCATTGCTAAAACAAGCAACGTTTTCCTTGGGTTTACAATAATTTTTATGGAACTGCTTTCCATAATTTTGTCAAAATATTTATGGCTAAAAATACTCCTGCATTTTAAGTCATCAGTCGACAACAAAGAAGCGGCTAGGAACATGTTTTTTGAGTCATTTATCCAAGCTTTCGTTCCTGGAAGTTAGTCACGAATACAACTATATTTATCATCTTCTCAAATCGTCCTTTTTACCTATTAATTGTGAGATATATTCAAATAAATTTTATAAAATGGCAATCTAAAAATTTTATATTTCCAATAACTCTTTGTCACTTCGTATAGATCGGATAATCAAATTTCCCGCTATCGTTGTTGATTGTTACATTTGTTGTATATTTAATTTATTGCTTAAATAATAATCAATAATATTTGCTCATTCGTTTTTTTTTTTTTTCAAATAACATTTAATCAAGTGTCCTCATCCAAATTCAATGTGAGATTTTCAACTTTTCATGAAAACAGTAAATGAACACTCTTCGCACACTTCTGTTGTTGCCGAGTAGCATCACACTGTCGTGGGCTCTAGAAGTAGTTCTTCCGAGCAATAAGTGCATTTATGGTGTAAGTATTTGATAATGATTGGCGAAACCGGCCCACTTGTGACGGCGGTTATTTTGTTGAATGTGTTTTGACAGCTAGCAACATTGTGTGTCTCTCTCTTGTTAGGTTTTAAGTCACAAAGACTACCCCATCCAATGCCCGGAGATGTACAACGGGAAACAAAACGACGTAAGCACCAGTGGCACAGAGCACGCCGAAACCACCCCTAACGACACAAGGTACAGAGGCCACGGTCCACTGCACAAGAGTGTGAAATGCGTTTTATTACTTTATATATTATCATTTCTTCTCAATTGTCATGATCTTCCGTTGTTATCTTTCTGTGTCCTTTTCCGCCGCTTCTGTCTTTTGTTTACGGCGCCATGTTGTGTCACGCTGGCTACACTGTGACTTGATTTTTGTTTCGACTTCCAGGCTTTCACAATAGACATAGAATGAATAGAGCTGCGGTGTTGCGACAAGACGGAACATTGTTTTATTGATATAATATTTCACACAGACGTAGTTTGCTTTACTTTACCAACCGTGGTAGGAACATTCACATCTTATCTGTCCCGCTTTACCTTCACACTTTTTTCTGTTTCGTTATAAAATTAGAAATGTGGTCGAGCTGTGAGCCCACCTACAGTATTGCTAGACAGTCCGGAACACCCTATACAACAAATCGTATTTTTAAACTATATTTATTATTTTTTTTATATAAATAAATATAACAAATTTAAAACAATAATTGCATCATGAATGCTTTATTAAATGCATGGTATTTTTGACTAATTCGTATAGATACAAGCACTTGAGATATATAAGTTTTCCATATTATATTTTTAAAATATTTTGTAATATTATAATATTTCAATACTTTTATATTTATTTATCTCCACAACTACATACAAAATAAGGATGCACACTTTCTTTTGTAGTTGAAGTTTGCAAATAGAGATCAAAACGGAAGAAAGTGAAGGTCCGCCTTTTGTTGTAAAGTATTTAAGTACGACACACCTCAGCCTCGACAGATACGAAACGCGTTATCGCTCACTACAATACACATTTCTCCCAGGTTGTAACTCAGACCGGGCCGAGAAAGCCTCAAAGGACGTCCGTCAGCCATCCACTGCTGGGGGTGGAGCCCCTGAGTCTGCAGGGCCTCACTCCGCCGCACCGCCTCTGTCTGGAGACATCCTTCACCAGCCTGCAGAGCCCCACCGTCAACCTTCTCCGTCCCGACAGCTCTCAGGCTGGCTCCCTCACCGGTTCCTCCACAGCCACCAAGATCACGGCCAAGCTGCACTCTCCTAACAGACTCGACTCCATCCTCAGTTATGACTTCGCCTCCCTCCTCGACGAGCAGTTTAATACCGCGTGCGGCTCCCGCACGGTAACTCCCGGCGCCGCCAGCTCTGCCAACCAGCCTTTGGGTATATACAACTTCACAAATCCTACCAACGGAGTCTGCTACCGATCCAAAACGACTCGAGGTAACGAAACCGATCGATATGGGAGAATCGAACCAGTGATGAGATACAGTGCAGAAATACCCAAGAAAGTAGAACCTCCCAGAGTGGACTTGATTCACGACGATTGGTTTGGCCTCGCTCCTCTTGCCAGCCCTGAGAGCTTATCGGAACTCTCCAGCATCAGTTCAAGAACGAGCTTATGTCAGACCAACGAGAAATGCGTCACTAACATTGTTACCGTAGCATCTGTTTCGCGAGATGCAAACGGAACATCGTCTGGAAGCAACTCTGATGTGCCCCCTGATTATGCAATGTGCACTCCGAAAGTCTTGAGACGGACACCGAAAATACCAGGGAATCTCTCCACCTGCGCTGACGATATCAAAAACGTCGTCAAATACCAAAAGATGAATCAAAACTTCAGATTTTTGGGTCAAAGAGTCGACGGGTCCTCTGGCTCAAGCGGAGAATCAAGTTTTGAATCTGCCACTAGTGCGGAATCTGGACAACTAGCCACTGTCAGAACGGCACTGCCCGTCATCCGAAGTCCCATGAAGTACGTGCCGTCCCTAGATAGATCCGAAACCCCTTCGCGAGCCAAGAGAACTGACTATCCCCAGTCGGACGATTTCTTTGTGAACGTGAAGGAAGGATTCCATTCCGTCGAAAATATAATCGAAAGTAAATCGACGGATCAAAATTTCGTAACCAAAAGTGACCCCAACATGCTGGAAGTCGAACAAACCCGTATCAGATTAACAGAATCTGTATCCAACGGGATCAAATTGAAGCATGAAAATGGAAGCCCTTTAGTTCTTAACGTAGACGAATTAGCCACTCAAGCATCTAAGCGATTCCCGGAAATCAGTGAATCCACATCCAGCGAAATTTTTTTAAGCACTAAATCGTCCATGCAGTCGTACGACTCGTTTCAAAATAGGCAAGCTAGTCCAAGCATAAGAAAAGGTATTCTGATGAAGGAGGCAAACATATACAGCTCCAGTCTATCGTCGGAGAGCAGCCCGCTTCACAGCAAGAGTAAAGGCGAAGGAGCCAGGCTACTGGAAGATTCCGAAACGGATAAGGAGCGGAGGGAAGCCGATGCAGAGGAAGAAGACGACAAGAAGAAAAAGAAAGACGTCCAGAAAAAGAGGTGCAAGTCCATGGGAGACAGGAATGCGTTCTCACAGAAGAACGAGTCCTTGCCGCTTCTAAGCAACATTGGGAGCTCAGTCACGCACTCGCCGCCCGCCAGCTACGTGAAGAGAAAGAAGTATGTCTACCCTGCCGGGTCTGTGTTTAGTAAGGGTGAAAGTAGTGTTTAAAATTTAATAAAAACAATTGTAGGATATATTTTAGGAGATTTTTATCACATTTAATTAAATCGCTCCGTCGTGTGCTTTTTACTTATTCTCAAAATACTTTAGTCGGTATAATAATTTAATTATTATTTTTGGCAAATATTCCTTTTTTACGCTATTGAAAATGTGATGAACTTCTTTAAAAACGGTATTTCAAAACTCATAACAGCATCGCAGATAATCTACAAACACATATTACCACGCTACTAAAAGACAAAAATTCGTCAATACAATGCTCGGCTCGCAATCTAATTGATCAGATTCACGCGCACGGAAAATTCTGACCAATCAGACAACAGCATTCCAAAGATAATTTTTTTTGATATGAGTTTTGAAACACACATTTGTTGGATTATTTTAATAATTTATTTTATAAGATTGTTTTTATTGTACATTGATGAGTTGATAATTTGAAGTGAGCAGTGTTTAATAGACAATTGTAACGTGTTAAAACATTTACCGTAGCTTCAGAGGACAAAACGGTAAAAAAAATGCAATGCAGTAGCTTGCAATGTTAATTTTTAACACTAAGTGAAAAATAACATGTAATTTATATAAATTTTCTACTTAAATGTAAAGCTAATTCAGAGAGTAATAATAAGTTTTGTATAGAAAGTATTCATGTAGCGGAAATTTAGTAAAAATACATGTTTTAATGAAGTGCCATTGAAAAACCGAACCCCCCTTTGTCGAGCGGCCGAAAAAATCTAACAGCACCACTAAATGCAGGCTTACTTGTAAAAATAAGTAGATTTACTTGCAGATTGTAGATTTGTCGATTTAAATCATTTATTATTTGATTTGATTTAAGATCGCTGAAATAGCAACGAGAACACAGGCACTTTGATAAAGAGTAAACGACTTAATCACTCCGCCGACCATTCAAGATACCGTCGGCCGCACTTCATATTTCAATACACCAATTAAAAGCTTCAAAAAAAATTATTTGTTGCACTAGACCAGGGGTAGTCAACCTTTTTGTTCTTACCGCTGACTTTTGTATCTTTGTCGGCAGTAAGATTTTCTTACCACTATCATTTCATTTTATTTCATCCGATCGCGATTTCCGATCTTTTAAAGTCGAGAAATGAAAAATGTCAGGCAAAACCTCGACCGACCTTGAATCACTAGCAAGCGTTAGGGACCGGGTTGACTACCACTGCTTATGCTTTGGATAAAAGTTAAAGCAAGTATATCTACATTATATAAAAGTATGCATCTATGCAGTGGCACTTGTATATTACTTCTGGCTGTGTCTAATTGAACTCGTCCATTTGAAATAATAGAGTCGCGATTGATTTTCCTTGCTTACATAAGGACGACTGCTTTCACTGTTTTTCTATACATAAATCAAAAACGATTTAATCAGATGTTGCCATGAATTATCAATTATAATCGTGCAGGCCCTTGAAGTCAAAACATTGTTTTGTTCATGTTGAACGCCGAGCCTCATCAAGTAGACATACTCACTGGTGCTTCGGGACAGCTATCATCCGTATCCGAGTCACAGCCGTAGGTTTCGTTTGGTTCTCGTTAGCAGGTTAGCTCGAGGGACGCTGGTGAGTCAGGTTATGTTCTCCTTCCAGGTTGCAAAGACTTGTTCTATGGGGTGAAAATTACATCGCTGAATCTCCGCACGCGGTCGAATACCGAGTACCGCCTCTGTACAACATTTCTTTTAAGCGTTATATCAAATGAAATATGTAAATAAAATCTGCAGCTGTCGTCCCACACAGATTTTTTAAACCTCTTTACTTTTTTTATATTGAAATGGTTAGTCTCAAAACGATACGTCAGTTTTAACGCATTAAGGATATCTTCTGTAAATGTTAATGAAGTATCGTAATTTTTATACAATATATGCAAGTATTCAATGATGCTTCGCTTTGCATTTATACTTTTTTTTCGATGTACTAACCAAATAAATACTAGTAATTAATGCTGATGTGAGCGGGATTTCTATTATGTAGTCAAAAATTGTGATAGCTTAGATGTTAAGTTAAAAACTACCTGCGCAAAGGGAACTTTGGCATTTTAATGTGTATTGTCAGGTGCAACCAGAATAATAAGAATAAAATTAACATTCAAGGATTCTAACGTTTTTGTAAGATATTAAATTTCGTCTGCGTATTGCTGATAGTTGATAAATAAAATTATGCCCCGAGCATGTTGACTTTCTCCGTATTTTCGTTTTGAAAGCAAAAAAAAAAAAACTTAAGACCTTATTTTAACAGGCGTTATTTTTTTATTTTAAAAGTGAGCAAAGCGTCTCTTACTTTTTTGTTTGGAAACGCGGCAGAAGCTGATTTCTTAGAAAATTATTGTTTTTATCAAATACGACCTAAATGTTATTATTTTTTATTATAATGTAGAATAACAGTACCTAGCGCCCAAAGAGACGACTGATTCGCGGATGCAACACTTGTTATGCATAGCACTGCATTTCCTGGAGGCTGTGTTGATTTACTCGCATCCACTGTTAGCTGATCGATTAATCACATACTACTGTTAATTTAATAGTTTATTAACAAAGTAATCGCTGATTCTAAGAATTGATGACTCCACTCAAAGTACAGTACCTCGATAACATGTGGATTGTTGTAAATTAACACACGGTTTTCGTCAAAGCCTTATATACATCACATAGTGATTAGCATATACAAGCACGTTAACAATTGAAAATGTGGAAACGAAGAGTGAGCATATTTTTTCAGCTTGCATACACTACAAATTACATTTCATTTAGAGAATACACAACTTCTCTTTCGCCCGAGTTCCGAAAGACGGATTAGATTGAACAGTGATCACTAAGGTGTTAAATGTCCTTTGATAATAAATCACTGTTCATTTTAATCAGTTTTTAGGAACTTGGACATGAATGTTGCATTCGTTGAACAACAAAACTTTGATTCACGCCATGATTGTACATTTACGATTATATCGTATAAAGCAGAATAGTTGTCTTTTTGTGCACTCGTGTTAATATTCTGGTAGCAGCGCAGACATTCAGAGGGTTTTCTGTCAATTACAAACTGTATATAGTCCATCGTAATAAAGATTTGTATCGTCAAATTCTCTTCTCACGCCCCTTTTGCCTGACAGTGGATGGGAAATAACCGATGTAGCGTTAAGCTTATTTTGTGCGATCATTATACACGCAACGTGTTATCTGTTTGATATATTTTTTCAGATAACGTTTCATATTCAAGCCTTTGGCTTAATTCAATTCCAAAAATAATTCCTTCTACTTTTATATCTATAACAACGTTTTACACACTCTTTTAACTGTACAGATTTCTTTCAAGTATTAGACAAAACATTTTAAACATCAAAAAAGATGTTTTGCTTTTTTACTTACTGGCTTATGATTTATTTATATTTAACAATGTATAAAAAGTTAAATGACCTAAGCTGATCCAACCTGACCATTTTAAAAAGTTATTATCAAAACTAGTCGCAACTCTCTCTTAGCCATTAATTTGTGGATATATATGTATATGACTCCTTTTCTTATTTATATTCTAATATCTAAAATACTAATGTCTATTATTACTTTATATATATATAATACTTGATTCATCATTTCTTCTTTTTCATATGATCATATATTCATATGATCGTTAAAATACTCCTATTCATTCATTTATAAAAACAGCGGCTGGTTAACTAATCGATTGTCTAATTACTATCAAAATTTTAACTATTATAAGCATTTTAACTTTTGCGGATACGAAACCAAGTTTTTTTTTAAATTTTAGTGGTACTTTCACATGATAACGGTATAAAAGCGAACAGCGCATCGAGATGACTTATATGGATTATAATTTACAGCGGAAATAATTTTTTTAAATATATATTACAGCACGGGATCGACAGAAAATAAATGAAAATTTATAAAAACGAAACAAATCAATGCAGAAAAATTACGGTATTACAAAGTAGTTCAAAGTATTACAAAATATTAACTGATCGACAAATATATTCGTTGCCGCGGCCGATGAGTGACGCTGTCGAACGAGATTTGACCCTCTTTGAATTATAATCGGACTCTTGGAATATTTGCGGTGTATTTATTAGGAATTATCTATACCTTCATTTACATTGCAAGAACTTCTTAAGATGTTGCTTTTGGATACTGTGAACCGTAATTGATGTGCAACCGTCTCAGCAATATATGCCTTGGTTTTTCTAATTCGTTCATATTATTTGGCTCAGACATTAAAGAGCAACTCTATTTAGTTTGTGTGGTCATAACGCGGAGCGTTCGTAGCGTACGACAGTCCTCTCGGTCCCAAGAACTCTACCGCAGAATACCACAATTTGATATTATTATTTTGCGTTTCCATGATTGGCAAAAGTCCTGACAATGTGAAAGTATCACTGAAAAAATTTTGTTGAAAATATTGAATTTTTAAGTATCAAAGAAAAGCTTAGGTAATAAGATTATGGAAATTAGCTTGTCTTAGCTAAAAAACCAATAGAATATGTTTATATTAGAAGCTCTTTACGTTGAAACATTACCTTAGAATACTTAAAAAAGTTGACGTTATAAAATTAATATTATACTTGTAACAATATTGATTGGGTCCAATGCTTTTTAGTGCGAACAATAGAAGCTCTCGAGTACAGATATTAACCTAAACCTAACATATATATGTCGATTTACCAAATATCGAGATATAAGGCTTTCTAACAAAACATGTGGCATGATATTTAACAATTCACTTAGCCTTATTTCAAGGTCGTTTCCACTGCACCGAGTCAATTTGATAGATTGAGAGCTGCCGTGGACGTCTCCGGCCAAGCCAGTAAAGTTTATAGACCGGCGCGTTAAGACGAGCGGATTCTAGAAAATTTTTACTGGTATTTTGAATTTATTTTAAAAAAATGCTACGTATTTTGTTAGAAAGTCGTTTAGAATAAATGTGTAAGTAAACAGCACTAGTTAAAATATTTATTACAGTATATATTGAGTTTAATATTTCGCGACACGAAAATATATACAGGCTAAGTCTTAAATTAATCGTTCATATTGGTGTTCAACAAAATGTTCAAATTGCTCTTCTGCGTAAGCATTAATTTTTTATTATTGCTGTATTCAAACATGTTTGCATTTTATATTGCACACTCAAGTATTTACTTCTAATCATAAATTTGTTTAGACATCCGATATATAGAAAGACTTTTTGCGCATTCTGCAACTAAACGTCCCGCTTGGCATTGATAAAAATATAACGGGCCGCAGTGAAAAGACGAGTCTCACGTTTCCTTTAAACTACGTTGGTGAAGATATCCTATCGTTAGTAAACAGCACGCCACAAATATGATCCTTCTGTTTTGACGCTGCTTGCTTTTTATCACACGATTATGATATCATGAATACTACAGCTAGTGTAATCAGTTTAGCGGTACAACGTCTAGTCCTGTATTAATCGTCTATTTAGTTATATATTTAAGCTTTATGGGATAGGCATTTGTATTTTTATAATCATTAATATCGCTGCAATTAAATTCTATACTGTAATAATTACATGTATCATAGGATTATTTTTAGTTACAGGTTATTTTTAAATGAATTTTGCAGCCATTCCTATATCAAACAGTGACATACAAAGTTCCTATAATAAATTATTAATATTTTTAAATTGCATATTGCATTTATTATCTAATCGAGTGTTAATTCAATGATCAAATGGGAATACATCTCATAATACCGCAGGTCACTCGGGAAGTATAATTCCTTCAAATATTTGACGAAACGAAAAGCGCAATTAATAGTCATTAAACTAACCCTCGTAATTGCCGATTCCCCATTTTTGTTTCAATTAACGCTTATATTTATTTCGTATCAACAACAAATAACTCACCTTTCTAGTCGTTTATTTAAATGTAAAATTATGTGTGCCAAAATAATTGTTACAATATTAACGAAATGTATTTGTTACCCGCGCCGTCGTTACAAAAATTAATTCATTTAAAACTGTACATAACGTATTATTAATGAAAATTCTTACAGATCTCCTACCGGATAAAAACTCTTGTAATAATATCGGAATGATGCAAAACCTCATAAAAAGGGTTTTATATATTATAATACCTCAAATTGTATTCTGGTTAAAAGAATTCAACCGACTAAAACATATAAATAATGTTTGTATGTACCTTTAATTTTTTTTTTTATTAAAATTATTAATTTAGATCTATTCTCAGTAATAGGAAAGTATAAAAGAAATTACCATTCCTAACAAGATTTATCACAATTAGACTGCGCGGCTCCGTGGGTCAACTGATGTTTACATACTTTATATTTCAAAGTAACAAGGTAAAACTAAATATATTATGTATAATTAATGAATCTAAGAATGTGCAATTTTAAATACTATTATGTGTAAATGTAGAGAGAATTATTTATATTAGTTGAAAAAAATGTAAATTTATTGATAGAGAAACTTATAAAAATGTGGAGTTTGAAAATTGAAATGCACTTTTATTCGAAAATCCTGGACATTGAGCATTAAAATCAAATCGAAATTCCCCATTCCCAATCGTCTATTAATCACAATGTTTTATTTTTTTTCAGCAGTTGATAATTTCACAAATCACCTTCACACAATAAAAACCACAAATAATAAACGATACATAAACCACACAATCGATGAATTAAAATATTTTATTATTCTTTGAATAAAAATTTGTACATACAAACAACTGGATTTGCATGCGAGAACTATTTTACAACTGACAAACGAGAATAGCGGAATATCACTCGCTCCGCCGGAGACTGCTTGTGGACACGCTTCGCGAACAACCCCTCGTGCTTCAATGAAAATCATTTGAAGTGTATCCGTTATGTACAACATGAAATGACGTGTTTAAAACACAAAAAAACTAGCAAACACCAGTTGACTCAATTACCAACTCATTGTTATATTTAAATATGAGATAGCTTTTTATTTCAGAAATAAAACATTTTGTACCAATCTTTTCTTAAAATTAACATCTCGTTTTATTTCAATGATTAAATTATATCTTTAAAAAAAACTTTGATCTTAGTAAATGAGACATCTCAAAATATTTGAAGTCACAAAGTGACCGGATTAATTCATTGTATTTTTAAAAAAATAAAGTAAACATTTACTGTTTGAGTTTTGAAAATGCAAACAAAAAAATAATAAAATTGTCCAATCGAATTAACAAAAATAAGACGGTAAATTAAATTCACATCTATCTTATAAATATGTATATAAAACCGCGTGTTTTGTTCGGTAGTTGTAGAGATTTACGTTTTCTATCGATAAAAAAATTATCCTTACAGTTTGTATACTTTTAATACTTGAATAGAATATTACGGAATCGACTGAGAGAGCACTGGAAAATAAGGGTTGAATTATTTACATTAAAACGGAGAAAACGTATCAAAAAATCAAATAAATATAGATCACCCGTTTCCTTACTATTAAAATCGTATATAGAGGGTTAATTGTAATATCGCACATATTGTCTGCTTAAAGATGCAACATAAAATATATTTAATATAATAACATACTTCGTCTACTTGCCTAAATAAAATAATGATAAATATAACTTCAATATTTTTGACGAGAGAGTACTTGGTGGAATTCTATTTTGAGTGATTTTCCACATGGCGAAACCGGTCACAAATAAAAACGAACATGTGGAAAATCACTAGAGTATTTTTATTAAAAATATTGTTAAATATAACGATAACATTCGAATGAATTAAATTACACTAAAAATTCACTACATTGAGTCGATACCTCTTCCCGGAAGTCTTATTATGTAGCACCACGCTTTGTCTGGATATCATCGTTACTATTTAATAAAGTAGCTGCATATTTTAGTATTAACCGAGTATATCGATCTTCTGAACACCCATCGTGAGAAATGAAACCTTCCAGCAAAATATTGGGTTGATTCTTCAGTCCTAATTAGATCTAGTTGCGTAGAGCAATCGATAGAAATGAGCATTTAAACTGTGCAAAAGGATTGCTTAACACACCGTACGTGTTTCAAGTCTTTGGACTGGTCTTTAGATCTCACGGAGGGCCTATCAATTGTTCAGAGTACAAACATCACAGACATTTTTGCAAACATAAAATACGTCAGCTGCGTAAGAAAGTAAGACGGTTAATAATGATCAAGGAGCGTTCAAGGAACGTTGATTCATTTGGGAATAACTTTAACCAAATAAAGAAAGAAAGAAACTGATATTTTTGATATGGCAGATGTATTTTTAAGCAGACAATATGAAATGCATTTCCTCTCCATTCAATGTGTTGGAATTTTCAAAAAGGACAGTGCGACAAGTAATCGAGACAAAAATAGGAAACGAGACCTTGTTTGCTCATTGCTTTGTAGATATTCAAGTTAGAATAAATAGTTTTGTGATTTGTCTATGCTTAGAGTATGAATAAGTCAGTTTGTTTGGTTTGGAGTAAGGCACGATTACGTGGCCTTGAGCGCAGTGTCAGTCTTGTGGCGCCTCATGTGAGTGTTGAGGTGCCCGCTTTGGACGAACTTCAGCGAGCACAGCGGACATGAGTACTTGCGCTCGCCCGTGTGCGTCCGCATGTGCATCTGCAGGTGCCCGCTCTGCGCGAAGAGCTTGTCGCACACGATGCAGCAGTGCTCCTTCTCCCCCGTGTGCGTGGTCATGTGACTCTTCAGGTGAATGTTTTGGGTGAAGCGCTTGTCACATATGGAGCACACGAATCTCTTTTCCCCCGTGTGCGTACGCATGTGGTTGAGCAGGTGGCCGCTCTGCTTGAACTTCTTGAGGCACACGGAGCAACTGAAGTTCTTCTCCCCAGTGTGAATTGTCATGTGGTTTCTGAGGTGGCTTCCTTGGAGGAACATCTTCTGGCAGATACGGCACGAGAAGTCTTTGGTGACAGGATGCCTCTTGATGTGAGCTTTCAGCAGTTGTGAGCTCTCAAAATACTTATGACATGTGGGACACTTTTTGACCGATGCGGACTCCTCGTATTCGGGCAGCAGCATGCAGGTGTACTTGGTATCTCCATTCTCTTGAAGTTCACTTTGCTTGTGGGCTTGGAGAGCCCATTTAGCGGGGAAGGATTGGTTGCAGAGCGTGCAGCAGTAAGTCCTGCCGCTGCCAACTCGGTAGTAAGTGTCTTCGCTAGAGCCCTGGCCGTCCTCTTGTTCAGGGGTGAGGGGCCCCGAGGACATGTTCTCGGAGCACACGCTGTCCATATCATCGGAGACATCGTCTTCATTCTTTATTGACAAGAGGGCGCTTTTTAAGCTCACATTACTGGATATAATGATGTGGTTACCGATAGATCCATCCAAGTCGTGCTCTTCGAGGATGATTTCACTTTGCACGTTGTCAACTTCCATTTTTATTTGCGATTTTATCTATCCATTTGAGATTTTAATCTGAAAATTAAAAAAAAAAATTAAAACATTATTAAAGTATTTTGAGATCAGAAAATAAGTCATGGACAAGAAATATATACGAAACATAAAAATAAGACAAACGTTTCGTTATTTCGTAACGTCAAAATGTTAACTCGCTGATTTTAAATATTGATGAAGTAAATAAAAAAATACGCAACTATCTAGAAGTGATATTTTAGGTTAGCGTTTTTCTCGTCCGATAAAATCTACTGTGGATTTTATTTTCAAATAAAAACGTATTGTACATAATCTGTATTAGCAAAACAATGTCACATTGTCGATTCTCCTAAATAAATAACACAACACTACTCACATTGTTTATAATACATCAATGTATGTATATTATATTAAAAAATACTGCCATAAATATAAATGTGACAATTACATTACAAAAAATGGTGCAAACTTACAAAATAAATTGAATTCTAAAATATATTTTGCAACTGACAGCAACGACTGTGTCTTCTTCTTTGAGACCACAAACAAACTTGGCTGCTCCTCGCACACTAGTGATGGGCAAACTCGATTTATTTTGGCAATCGACCAAACGTTCGAAACAAAAAAATAAACTGAATCAAAAAACGCATCAAGCATCAACGCTTTTATAATTTTTTATTTGTATTTAATTAAATCTAAAAAATTCTTTAATTTATTTTACTTTTTCGATATTTTTTATAATGACTCACTCGTACTTTGCTGGTGTTCCAATTTTTTTTAAAACCATAAATTGAATTAAAAAAAAACCACTTCAGTTGAAGCTTTTGTGTCAGTATTGAATTGAATCTTAAAAATCCTACAACTTTTTTACTAGTACAATATTTTTTCTGATTACTCACTTACACTTTTCTAATGGTCAAAATTTTTCGCGTAAAGAATTCGATCTTTTCATCGTATTAGTGTATTTTAACAAATATATTTTTTTAGTAAAGGGGGGCTTAGAATTTATATGAAAGTTACCTATCACCTCAAAATATTCACTAACAAAATATCATTAGAAATAAAATCTTCATTACAGCCTTTTTTTGGTAAGTAAAAGATAAATGATTATTTATATTTATACTATCCACAATACCCACAATAGTACATTTTATAACATGAAAATGTAAGCTTTGAATTACAATGCCATTGCAAATGTAAAATTATTTAAACCGAACAGTATTTCTTTAAAATAATTTTCTTGTGCCAAATAATTATCGTTAAAATTAAATTACACTTAATGAACTAGCAAAATCACGCTTTATATAAATCACGAGTAGCGTATTGCTCAATACAATATTTTAAAACCTAGGCAAAAGTGTTTAAACGAGTAAAAATATGAATATATATTTGTTTACAATTGCAATTGTAAACTATTGATTTTCTGCAAAGCGAATGGATAAATGAATTCTTTTAATTTATCTGTAAATTATTATACAGATGACAACAAAATTGAAGTATTAGAGCCTGCCGCTGCCGAGAACGATAATATAATATACAGTACCGTCGATACACCGTTGAATATAATATTTTCTTATAAAAAACGGGATCAAGTGATACTTAAACAGTGCGAATTCAAATTACAGGAGTAAGTCAAACAAATGCGTTTATATATTTGATATTGTATCGTTTGTTAACGTGATATTGGTTTATAGGCTATCTTGGTTCAAGGGACCACAAAATATTACAGCCGATGGGGTAAGAAAATAAAATTGGTACAATATTTTTATACTAAGGCTTAATAAATTTCTAAATAAAAGGTATTGAACTAGCTCAAAAGCTTGTCTTGAACTTGACTGCATTTGAAGATTGAATAAATACTATACGATTTTTTTTAATAGCATACACGGAGTGTCTGCGAAGAAGTTATCTGTCTAAATACAACTCTCCGGACAAAATTACACTTGAAAGTCACCGACATCGGCGGAACCACCCACGAGAGGACACTTGATTTTGTAGTGCAACGTAAGTATACCTGACGACCGTGAATTCTCAGTCGTTTCATCAAAAGGAAGGCAAATTATTCTACAGTAAAGAAAGAAACACTTATGTAGGATTTCCACGATTCGCAAGTGTACAAGAAAATGTTAGAGACGTGTCAAGTCTTACACAGCCACAATTGGCAACCAACAAGCTTACTACCGGACTATAAGGCATTTCATTCCGATAGTGCTTTCAACTAATTTTATTTCTTACAGATTTCGAAGAAAATATAACAGCATCTTCAAACATAAAAACGACAGGTAAAAATAATGCATTTATATATAAAATGTGTGATAATATTGTGAGGAAAAAATATTTCCGTTACTTCTTAAAATTCAATTCCAATAATTCTTTTGCCTATGAATTATAATTTTAATTTGTAAGTGCTTAAAACACACATTTCGAGAATACAGATTTTGAGAATATGCTTATTTTTACGGTAAATAATTAGAAAAGAAACACATTTGGAAGCACCTGTATTTTTAATGAGATGTTCTTTAATTTCAGGTTCCAGTTTGATTATTGGAGCAATAACGGCCACTAGCGTCTTGATAATACTGACATGTATTTTAACAATATTTATTAAAAAAATTAAAAGCAGATGCAGAGTAGGCAAGTTAAATGATTTTTATATTATATATTTAGTAAACAGTGTTTTAAATTAGGGTTTTATAAAAAACTACACAAATAATAAGATTTGATATACTTTTATGAAATCGTTAATATAGTATATGAAGAAATATGTTTCTAATGTTTTTAGCGAACATTAATATTATATAATGAATATTTTTTTCAATAGTTTCTAACGTTTATATTTATTTTAGAAGAAGCGCTTCCGTCATTAATGAATACGCAAGATATCACTAAAACGTTAGTATTTTAAAAATATTTATCATAATTTCACATTAAATATATTAACTATTGGTGTTATTATAAATGTTTGCATTCTATACATTTCCGTGCGGAATTGAGATCTTATGGAAATGTTTTATTTTTAGGTACAACAATGCGTCCAAGCAAATAAATATAATCGGTTGTGAAGATGCTGACAGTACTGAGCCGGAGGTGTTTGCAGTTCATGATGGTGTCCCATGTGAGGCGCATTCTGAGACCGCCAAACCCCCTAAGGTGAGTGACTATTCCCCGTTCATGTTTCTTAGC
This sequence comes from Atopsyche davidsoni, assembly GCA_022113835.1. NCBI lineage: Eukaryota > Metazoa > Arthropoda > Insecta > Trichoptera > Hydrobiosidae > Atopsyche > Atopsyche davidsoni. Next base: position 1,796,986 of record JAILWY010000028.1, read on the forward strand.
ATGTCTACTGCATGAAAGAAAAACTTGCGATATTTGTGTACTCGGTGATGACCAGACCTTTTAAGTTGAGTTGGAGACTCTGTTGAGGTTCTTATATTGTCTCAGTACAACTGCCAACCCACGGATATACTGGATGGCATGTGTCGTTAGATGATAGACATCCCAAAATAACTGCAAGCCAAACGAAAAAAACACTTTTCTGGATCTTTTCTTGTGATTTTGTAGTCAATAGCGCAATTTTTTCCATCAACAGACGCTCATTTATGCAGAGCTATCCTTAGCGTTGCCATCTTCGAGGAGTATTCCAGTGAGAGAAGTTACCCAGTACGCCACCCTGGCGGAGCTGCAGCTCGCCCCTACCTCTAATAACAACCCCTGAGTCTAGTCTGATAGTGATGACTATATCAGAAAATATAAAAATAGCATAACTTAAAAATAATGAAAAAAGAGCCTCTTGTTTCAGTGGCTGGCACCCTTTCTTTCTTTACTTTGAGATTCAATGTGTGATTTATAGTTAGAAACATTGACGAATGTGTAAATAATGCGTATTTTTTTAAAGAATTAAACTGCACATGCACATATACAATAATTAATTACGTAAAAATCATAGTTTTTGTATTTTTTTAAGTATGAATATATTTTCATGCGAGGTAAAATGATTATTTATTATTAAATTATTTAAAAAGAAATTACACCTAAGAAACGAATATTTATTTTTACAACTGCCATGAATGCTTTTATTTTATTCAATGTTTATAAACGAGAATTAAAATAATAATCAATACATGATTTTAAATATAATTATTTTTACAGTGACATCTATTGAATATTAAATGAACTAATATGTATGGTTTTTAAATAAAAAAACAGATGGCGTTGTATAACACTTATATTTAAATATTATTGGTCGATTACTGAAAAATTTCAAAACTATTTATATATAAAAAAATATATCATATCTTATTCATTTAAAAATAATAATGATTTTCTTGGTTAAAATATCTACTTCAGCGCCATTGAGAGCAAAAAAAAAGGCAGTCCCCGACTGCGAAAGCAAAATTTCTGTTCAGGTTGTCTGTGTCAGCTGTTGATGAATTTTTAAAAAATCAATTAAAGAAACCAGAGGGTCTGCGAGATCAAAAAGTTTGGGGACCTCTGGGGCTACCGCGTAATTCGAGGGCGATCATAAATGATGTGTGTAATTGATTTTTCTGAAAAACCTACTTCTCGATAAGGCGATGATCATTATGCATTCATCATTTTGCATTCATTCGCACATGAAACAACTTATTATATAAAAAAACACATTTAAAACAATGCACAATGCACGAAGAAACAATGCGACACTGTGTGAAAGAATCCACTTGTCAACATTCTTGAAAACTACGTTTTATATTATTTAAAAATATATATATATGAATAGCAAAAGATCGTTATGTAGTGAGACAAATTTTAGTTGTACGCTATAGCTGTATTGTGCTGTGGCTCAATTGGATAGAGCGCCGTGCTACGCTGTGATCCCGGTGCTTCAATGATTTAAAATCTTTAAAATCGAAGCTCAAGATACTCTAAAATCGCCTTATGAAAACAGCTGATCATGGCATGAGCATGGAAGCAGCTCCGCACCCCGAAACGCGGCAGTACGTGCCCAGCAATACCGACGACAGCTTCGCGGGGAGACAACGACCACATAATCCTGAAAAACACCCCCTAAAGCCGGAAGGGTTGACGAGATAATTGACTTTGGGGAGCTGCCTGAGCTGAAGCATCGTTCACAGCTGAAATTCTATATATCAGACTTATAAAACTATTTATTATAAGGCTTAATAAATAAATACATTCAAATCAATAAAGCTGGATGTATATTTTATCGTTTGAATGTGTTTGCGGAATGGCTTAAATTTTTCGTTGGGCTTTCGATTTATTCGATCTGCAATCGTTTTGTAATATCAGGATGCCAATAAAAGCTGAAACGGTGCCGGCATATGGCCGCTGGCGTCGTTAGGCACTGTTAATGCCGGGTACGTGACGCGCTCCGCCATCTCGTGGAATGCCTCGGCCCGAGGCTCTCCCCCGATTTTCTATCCCTTACAAATAAATTGATAAACGCTAAATCGGCCATTATTTATATTGGTGAATACATATTTCACTGAATACATATTTATTCTAAGCCAGTCTTATTAATTCGGCAGAATTTCCGAATTCCGCATCCACGTAAGTCCCCTCCTTCCGATTCACTCGAATACGGTGTTGAGGGACCCGAGGACTACGTAATTCTGCCTACATGGTCCCCAACCTCTTATGGGGTGAAGGACTATAAAACTGCTGTGTAGAAAGTCCCAGGGACCCAAGAAAACTCATGGATGCGGAATCTGAGAGTGCAGCCGAATTCAGTGAGACGAAGAATTAGTTACTTCGATCAAGTTAATCACCGGTGGATTGATTTCGAGCTTGACGCGACTAGTTTCGTCAACGTGCTAGATGCATATTAATAGTCTCTATCGGGTGTAATTGGCAAAGCCTTTCCGCATAGCCGATTATTATTATTTTTCAGTTGTCGGATGTGTCGCAGCGTGTGTAGGCGGCTTCATTGCCCAAATCGACTAGGCCAAGTCAACCCTTTACACAGGGGGCGTCATTCATGAAAACTTCCAGAGGGTTGAAGATTTCATAATAAAACATACTCGTGGATTTTGCTGCGTTCCTGAAAATTTTTTCAGGATTTTTTTCAGCGATTTCAGGCACTACTTATATAAGATACATTTGCACGTAAAACGTCTCTATTATCTTCAAATGCAAACCCTTGTTTAAGGGTTGTTTTTTTTTTTTTTTTTCATGAGTTTAATATGTGCAACACTGATTTTAATAATTCGGACAAAGCAGCTTTTTTTATACAACAGGAATTTTTATGCGTTTTGGAAGTTTTTTGGTTATCTACTGTGCTCGTCTAGTAGTTGAAATATTTTAATAATCCGAGTGATTTAATTTTTAATAAACATTTTGCTCATTAGCTGCTTTTTTTTCCATTCCGTGACATCATCCACAGCGTGATGTCATACTTTCGGTCGGTTTAGCTTAATTAGAATTTTCCAACGCCGCTTTTGTGCGCACCGCGTTTTATATTTAATTTACTAATGTCCTCTTTGTGCAAAAATATTATCACGCCAGTTTAACCCTTTACCTATCCCAAACTGACAATTAATTTGATTTTATTAATTAAAATATCCGCCGGGGATTTGTGACGCGGCAGCGAGAAATCGCTTCGAACAATATCCGTTCTGGTGTTTTTTTTTTTTTTTTTTTCTACGTATATATAAATAACACGATATACATTCAATCATAAAAAATGATTGGTACGTGGTAATCTTAAAATTAATACGGTGTTGGAAATATTGTATACGGGAGTGCAAAGGGTTAAGTGACTTGCCGTGACGTCATCATTTTATTATAGGGTGGAAATAAATATGTCAGTCTTTATAATGAACATGCCTTCATGCACTGACACCACTTTGAAGATTTTTTTTATATATATATGTATTTAAATATTTTTTTTTTTTGAAATCCCATGAATAATGGTGTTTCATAATAGCTGGAATGCCATTGAAGAAACATGATTTCCAGCAGGCAGTAAATTATTTTTGATTAGTCCTATCAATTAATAGCTCATTTTCAATTAACCAGCCGGCGATCCCGGATCGAGCGAGTCAAGTGCGGACGACTACTGGATATGGGACCCCGTTCTCTTCAACGTTATAAATTAATATATTACATTAGCGCTAGTGGAAAACGTCTTATTCGTGAATACGAAGCAAGTGAAGTGATATGGAGTATATACCCTTCTTCTCAGCGTGCCTCTCCTAATTTTTTTCTACTCGGTTTTATACATGTCATCGTGTTTTTTTTTTTTTTTGGTGACAATCACCTGCAAGAGGCTTTACATGGAATGTCGTATAAATATATACATATATATATTAATTTCTTTTTCGGCTCCACCCTCTTGGGTGCGATAATGACGCGGCTGCTTGAAATAGAATAAAACGGGGATGGTTCCTGAAATACAACACTAATTACATCATTTGAGCGAGCTCATGTTGAAATAGGAAATTCGTAATTAGCTAGGCGCGGAATGGCGGATTCAAGGGTAGGTTTTTCAGCCGGTCTGTGAATTTCAAAGAAGGCTTTTTTTAAATTTTTATTCAAGTTATGCATAAAAAGCCTTCGCGCACGCCAAAAGCTTTCATCAAATATTATACGCGAGATAATTTTTTTCATACCACGAAAAGGCGTTGTCTGTTATTTTTCAATATACTACCTGCAAGATAATGCACACTAACCCTAATAAATATATTTTTTTTTACGTATTTGAGACCAAGTGGCTTTTAATTTGCTATACAAGTCCATGCGAGAAAAAAAAGTACAGCCTGTCTCAATTTTCAGGATAGTTGTACAAAAAAAATACTGGAAAAACCTTCATTTTGGACTAAATAAATGAATACAAAAATGCATGCAAAATTTTATGATGATGATGGTGATGACACTTTAAAATTCGGAGGCTCTATACTTTCAGGCGTTTCAGTGAGTTTTTTTTTTTCAGTTTTCCTTGCGTATCCATGAAAACGTGAATGCTAGAATATTGCAGAGAGCTTTTGACTTGAACGTATGGAATATGAAAACAAAAGTAATTTCGTAATCCATCAAAGCATGGGAGGCATCCCTTGGCATGGGAAACATACTTCTAAAGAGATATTTTGCATTTTTTCAGAAATAAATAGAACGTATGAAAAAAATCTCTTGGCGTATTCTTCGATCCTCTTACTCAGGATTGCTGTACAGCACCTTCATTGGTGTCGGTTCCCTATCGTCCTTATTTCTTCAGCTACCCTTACATCATAGGGTATATCACATGGCGTCTACCTTTTTTTCATATATCCTGGCACAGGCTTGAAGAGGGTACAGCACTGTCGCACCAAATCGCAGTGGTACCTGTTTGCCGAGAACGTCCTCTTGCTTATCTCTTCACCCACACTGTTTATGTTATTCGCAAGGGATCCTAAATAGACAAACCTTCCCCACTGTTTTGATTATTATAATATAGTTCACAAATCTGCACTTTTCTCCTATACTAGTATGGGTAATTTTTTTTTTAATCTATGTAGAAAAGGGCATGAGTGGAATTCACGCAATCGGATAGAAATCGGAAGTACAGCTGAATTATTGAATATATTCGATGGAATGATCACTACGAGAAGAAGGGAAATGCTTCTAAGAATATAATTAGTATTTATCATTCTTCAGGTATTTGGGAAGCTGGTTAAATGAGAACTGGAATCCTGACCTTGAAATTAAAGTGAGGATTGAGACAGCTCGCAGTACTATGCCCAAGAAATATATAATACCGAAATCTCACTGGAGATTCACCATGTGTTATGAAGTCTCAGTTCTTCCTCATGGAGTCGAAGCTTGGACACTGAAGACAGCTATTATGCAAAGAATTAAAGAATCACTAAAACACCATGGGTTGGCTGCTTCACAAATGAGAAGGTCTTGCTCAGAATGAGCAAAGAATGAGAACTCCTGATGTTGGTAAAGAAGCGGAAGGTTTTGGTCACAGTTTTCGTGACATCCTCCAGCTGATTGTCCAAGGAAGAATCGATGGAAAAAGAGGCACTGGAAGGAGGAAGTCCTAACCCATGATATGGATATGTGCGATGAAGTGGTCACCGACTTTCTATGGGGAAAGGCATCAGAAGAAACACTATTAGCTGATTGCATACATTTTTCTTATATAAGAATGTGCTCACTACAAAGATCACTGAGAAGAATATTATATACGATATCAAAAACTAATAGTGCAGTGTAAGCAAAGGCATTAAATATACATTAATAATACTTTAAAAATGCACTTTAATAAGAAAATATATAAAAAACACGTTTTTTTATGTTTATATAATAAATCAAGGCATCTGAAAAAGAAAAATCCTTCATGTGTCTCTCCCCATAAAAGGTTGGTGACAACTCACTGAACATATCTCTATGTCTGGTCATGGGTTTTTTTTATGAAGATAGTGTATTCAGCGGGTCCTTTTAGACTATATATCATTGCTGCTGTCCAATAGCATTATTATGTGATACTCCAGAAACAATAGCAGCCTCTACACAGTAAAAAGCTCCTTCCATCTCACAATTACAAATTACATACGCTCAAGCAACAAAATGGGGAGAATGGGATGGTAATTATTATATACATATATTATACATATTATAAATATTTTTTATTACTATATATGGCAACAAATTTCCATAGGAATTAATGAGAGACTGGCTTACAGTACTGCTTGGCATGAATTTACTTAAAATTACTCAGCGAATCGCACGACTTCGTGCAATCATCGTGTAACAAGCGACGGATTGAAAATATATAAAAATAACTTATAAAATATATATATTTTATATATATATATATATATATATATATATATATATATATATATATATATATATATATATATATATATAAATATATATATTTAAAGTATGCTTGTCTTGAGACAATTATTATTCGGCTATATTCCGCGTCCACATTAATTTTCTTCTTCCAATATGCTTTCTTCTCCCTGGAGCTGATTTTTATTCAAATTAGCAAATATTACTCAATGATATAATAAAATATAGTTTAAATATTAAAATATAATTTTAAATGCGGACAAAAATCCGACCCTGGCGGGTCATTTCGTTTCTTCAGGTAGTAAAAGCAGATGTCGTGATTATTGCCAAAATAATTTCTACCTATAAATATGCAAAGACCAGCGACTTTTAACTGATTCTCATCGAATTATTGTTGAGATAATTTATATATTATTTAAAGCGAGCGGGAGACATCTAAACCCAAATAATCCTGCGATGAAATAAACCACATTTTGAATGTGAGCATTTTCTTCGGGCGACCTTGAAACATGACCTTGAAATGAAAAATTACTCATAAGCATAAATATTCGTAAACTGTTGGCAAATAAACATTTTTTATTTGCTGATTAGTAATGAAATATTACAAATTAAACCATGCTGTCGTGAAAAAATCGCAACCCCAATTAACCGACTGGAAAATGAATCGTTGAAGGTTTTTACTTTGAATCAATATTTTCGACAATACTCGGTGGAATGATTGAGTGATTTTTTCACGTGTTAATTTTTATTGGTGACCGGTTTCGGTAAATAAAATTACCACGTGGAAAAATCACTCAAGTATTTTATTACATATATTTGAAATATTACAAGCTTACTACTTAAATAAACAATTCAACATTTTTGACAGAGAGTACTTGGTGGAATTCCATTTTAATATTTTTGAATAAAATACTTGAGTGATTTTCCACATTTTAGTTTTTATTAGTGACCGGTTTCGCCAACCTCAGTGGAATGTAAAGGTGCGACCCAAAGGTTGAGCAGCGCTGGCGTTGGAATTTTCAGCAGACACAGCATTTAAGCATAAACTAGATTTGAACAAAAAAAATTTTTTTTTTATTATTTTTGTCAAATATTTACAACATTATGCCATGGCATGTAATCATAAAGAATTTCATCAAAAATTACATCACCGCATCACTGGAGCCGCCAAGCTCCCCGGCACATCCGCTACTGGATAAAGTCCCCCACAATATCTTCCTTTTCACATTCATTGTGATATAAGGCTTCTTAAATGGACGCGAAATTGTAGAGTCAGCGCCAAAATGCGTGAACAACACCAAGATTTTTAAAAACACGCAATCAAAGACGCTAATTTTAAATTTAGCGTACGATTAATCAATCTGCGTTTTTTTTTTTTTCATACATCTAATTATAAAACTGTACGCATTCGGGAAATGTGGAAATATTGCAATACTGCGGATCGATCTTCTTGTATGGCTCGCAGTCTACCGCTCGGGTCAAGTAATGTCTTATGATTAATTAACACGGTCACAAATGAGGCGAGCAAGACGCCGTCATAGTTAATCGCTCGAGGAGGCCGTGTGAATTCACAGCTGTGACGTCATGCGAGCTGCCGTCGTCATCGGCCAGACCACTGCTGGAGCAAGGCCCCCCCACAAGGGGGCATATCGGTTCAGGGTGCTGCAAGTGATCAAGGACACGGAGCAATAAACTAATAATAATATAATAATATTTACAACCAAAATGTTGACATCTTATATATATACTAGCAATGTAGCCCGTCATAAAATGACGTATTTGATGAACGATGCGTCTAAAATTTGTTTTTTTTGTAAAAGTTCTAAATTTGAAATTCTCACGGTGAAGAACTGAATCATATAATTCGTACATATTGAAATTCGCTAAAGCATATTTTAAAGTTTATGAATGAAAATATTATCCTATCGTCTTGAAATTCGGCACATAGCTGCGGAAAAATTTACTTAACTTATGTGCAAAAAATCAGCGTTGTATCTTTTAAGATATTCTATACAGAACGGAAAAATGAAACATACACACATACAAACATACAAACACACAATGGCTATTATTATAGTAGATATATATATATATATATATATATATAGACCTTGCTTATAGACCACGATTTTTTTTTTCCTGCGTCCTTGAAAACAAGAGGGGGGGGGGGTAATTTGAAAAGCTATTCTCTGCTTAGAGAAGAAGTCGTTCTTGAATCCTTCATATCATATATATATATATATATATATATATATATATACAATAAATTCACTAAAGGTATATTTTTAATGAAGGCAATAAATTTTTACAAATTCTAATATGTACATAAAAATATTTTAAGAAATAAATATTATAAAAATTAATTTTAATGTTTGCATATTTTTTTTAAAAATGAGCAAATTTTTATATTGATACAAATAAATATGAAGTGTATAATAGCCAAACGGCTGGGAGATTACTAGTCTCGCAATCGAAATATCATACTCTCCTAGCCAAATGGCTGTTCACTTGCGGATGTTTTCACAATATGCGTTATCACAACAATGATTAATTATTTAAATAATTAAACCGTTTTATGAAGATTTGATATTGATTGATTTTATAATGCTTATTAATTTTTTAGATTTAATATTTTATAATTGGATATTATAAATCAGAAGTAATATATCTTATATAATATTACGTCGCTATTTTGCTTGTTTGTTATTCCAACGTTTCGGTCTCGGTACCGAGGTCACCTTCAGGGATTGAAGATGTCCGATACCGGGAACGTTATGAACCATCATTAAATGGACGTAAAAAAATATATATTCTTTAAGTGAATAAATATTGTAGTCTACTTTTGTGGACTCTTAATAAAAAGCTTGCAATTATTAAACTAAAAATCGGTCGCTTTCTCTGCACGCTTCTTTGTCAGTGAATTGGGCAGATGCCTTACTAAATTGTTTTATCGTCGTATTGAAGAAATTCAACGGTATAATGTACTAGAAAAATTGGTTGACACACATAAATTATAATTTGATACATTTTAAATGGTATATGAAAATAATAGGTTTCTTTTAAAATTCATTTCATGGCGTGATGATGATGAGTGTTAAATAATAATAAATTTTCGTCTATATTTCAGCTTTATAATCAACCAAAATTATTTAAAAAAATATTATAATTATTATTTAAAATTTTACTTTGAATTTATCATTAATAAAAATTGTCAAAAACGAGTAAATAAGTCGATTCTGTTGCAAGCAAACGTCTAAGCGTGAAAGAAAAACTCGCCAGATTCTTTTCCAAAGATATTACAAGCGAGCGCAATGCAAATCGAAGCCGACGGGAACAATACAAATTAGTATTTTATTCACGGCGGATCGAAATCTCTTCGCCCCAACAACAGCAATAAATTCTGTCGCATCACAATAAAATATCGTAACGTCTAACCACCATTTTTTTCGCCGTGAATCGAAAAGGCATCGGGACGAGTGCGACGGCGATATGCGGCTTCGGCGAGAGCGACAGGGACGCGCAAAACTTTTCAAAAGCAACGCTCGCCCGCCAGAGCGGGACGGCCGACGCGGGGCGGCGCTCGCCGTGCGTTAGAAAGAGAGCGGTAGCGCCCGGCTCGAACGGAAGATCCCGAGCGGACCCGAACGCCGGCGGACGCGGCCGAGCGCGCAGTTAGAAAGTTACCCGACGTCAGTCGTCAACTTTTCGTTGACCGGTCGCCTCGTGTCGCGAAGCCAGCGCGAGTTCAGTGCAAAAAAGTTCGTGCTGAAAAATACAGGTGCGGGGAATCGAGTTCTAAGTTTATGTTAATGAATCGATCAATTATTCGCTGTTGTGGTGATGTCACGACGGAGGAATGTTTCGTATTCACGTTGGTTTTTGTGCTCCGACGCCGCTTGCATCTCGAACGGTTCGCGCCGAAACGTCTTACGCCCATTTTCTCCGTTTCGTATGTTGTCTCCGGCCTTTGTATCTTATCTTTGTGATACTGTTTGATCGGGCTGTGATGATCTCATTGTCTTGAACGTTTCGGCATTTCTGATTCGCCGTGTGCCGCGTGAAACGCTTTCGGGCCTCGGCGAGTACGAATAACTTCGCGAAACTTGTTGCAAGATTCTTCGTAACAATAATCGCAAGTAATGCCATTCCGTGGATAAACGTAACAAGTAACATCAAACTTTGCGGATTTTTGTACATTTTGGTACCGCTATCAATATTTCCTGTCATATTATTATTCTTTGTAATTTTAGCAGCAAATGAAGCTATTTGCTTTCAGTGTAAAATGTTATAATATGTTTATTTGAAACATCGATAAGTTGACATTTATTTGTGACGCTCGTTAATTTTCTCTCCAAACACGGTAATTAGACAAAACTATTATTAATAGTATCATTATAAGACTTAAAAATACAACTTTGTATTTATTTATTTCAGCAATTTATATTTCAGATTCCTGAAAAATATAGTGCCAAATTTCAACTTTTTCAAAATCATTATAACTTAAAAATATTTTTTTTAACATTCATAAATTATACAATTATTTTATATAAGTTTCATGGGTGTTAGGCCGCGTGCATTAGTCGTAGTTCCCTGTCAGACGCTTCGACTCCGACGTGTCGCGCTGGAGCCACGCCGAGGCGTCGGTGAAAGAACCGTAACTAGTCGATGCGGCTACACAACTAAGAAACTTTTTTAAATTAAACTTTAAACAATATTTGTTAATTTATATTATTTAGCAAGTTTTTTTTCTCACTATGCATAGCAATTTAATTAAAATTAAAAATTAGACTTCCTTTTGGATCGAGGGTTTTTTTATAATTTTTTTTTCAATAAAAACTAATTTAACTGTTTAATGAATAAAATGATATATATTTGAACAATTTTTTATTTTATTTTTTTAAAGAAATTGACGGTTTAATTTTACTATTTTTTTTTCGATTTATTTAATTTTAATTTATATAAATATTTCCAGAGCGGTTTTTGCAACTCGGCGAAGCATATCACGAATTTGATAATGATATTAAAATTTATGGTAATTTATTCGTAGGAATCGAGTTTAAGACTTTACAGTGATCTCGGTACTTAAATGACTCACACACGACCAGAATACCTAATATCCACGACAGCAGGGTTTACTTTGTAATACTCCAAACAAACAGCAGACTGCGAAAATGTTGTAAGCTACTTGCGAATGTGTAATATCATAATAATACTTGTCATTCGTAAATATCATATAAAGGCTGTATCAAGTGACAAAATATTATTTTACGAAATGCGATACATTTATCCTCCTAAAAAGAAAAATGTTTTGTTCCATAGTCCCAAAATATATATAAAATATATAAATACAATAAAAAAAAATTAAGCTTAAATTTCATGATGTATAGGTGTACAAATGCCATATAGACTATATTTATTATATATATAAAATAATATTTTTGACACAGTACTTGGCGGAAGTGCTTTCTTATATTTTGAGTAAAATACTTGTATTGATTTTTCGACGTGAAAATTTTTATTGGTGACCGGTTTCGTCAGCTTTTCACGTTGGCGTTTTTAAACTGCTTCAAGCGGGAAAATATATTTTTTTTAAATATATATATATAGTATTGATTTGTATGCTTGTTCGTCTATGAGTAGTAAGTTGGGAGCCGCGCTAAGGGAGCGCTCCAGACCGCCGGGGGTCATGGCCCTGCCTTCTTTGTTCGGGGTCGAGTCCATGTTCTCGGTGTGGATGCTCCTCGAGCCAGCTTCTCACGAAAGTGCGCGGCCGTGTCCGCCGCCAAAATGGCTAAATATAACTCCGGGCTTCATCCGGCGAGAATGCAACCCGCCACTGCAAAAAACGCCTCGAAATCAACACCGGATCGGGCGAATGTTCAAGCAGCCTGCACGCGCGGCGACACGACCGGCAACCGATCTGAACTCAGACATAGTTTCAAAAAAAACTATTGGCTAGTTAGTGTATAGAGATGTTTTAACAACAACAAAAAAAACCTTCAACCAATCGACTAGAAGATCACTGACGTCATTGACAAAATGCCATCGCCCTTTGAGAGCGTAATATATACAAGCTTGCTCTGCTAACTATGAAGATGATCCCATCTCGGGTACCGAAACGTCGGGATAAAAATAATTTACTCAGCTTTGATCCATGCGAATATTTTTCGTTCAGATTTGTGTCTGTTCACATACTCCTCGGTGTAATTGTGGTGGATCTCAATGGGTGTTCCGTGCTCGGTTTCTGAGAGAGTTTGAACGTAGCTAAGCTGATGTATCTTAAAATTGAAAAAAGCGTTGATATTTTTAATTTTGGGCGTATCTACGATTGTATGCATATCAGCGGATAAGACCTGATAATATTTATTGGTTTTTAATAAAAATCATGATAATGATTAAGGTTTTTTTATATAAAATCAATATAAGTTTTCTTAAAAATATTTTTGTAACTAAACGCCATACAAACTCTTCATTTGTTCTAATTAATTAACATTTCATTTAAGTCCAAAATTCTTGTATTAGGTTATATTTGGAATTTTTTTGTATAAGGTTTATAGTCAAACCAATTAAAATTTTTAATCAAAAACTTAAATCCTGCATTTTTGTATGTGGTTGGTCGCGAAAATTCGACCGATGTGATCAGAGCAAATTGACATTTTTTCTTCATAGTCGATTTTTAGCAGCAGGGTTGGTGTTTCGTTGTTGATTCCAGATCCCGACCTCGTATAATAGAGAGAGTATTAATTCAAGCAGTGAAAGTTTCCGATCGGAAGTATCACGAATTATCGAATTTGGAGATTGTGATTTTTTTTAAATACCATGAATATATTTTTAAAGCCTTTCTACGGTTAGGCTAGAAGATTACGGATATTATTTATTTACATAGTTTTCGCTTTTGATTATTCATATTTGCTGTTGAGTATTACAAATTATACCAGTTTCGTCGATATGCACTTTTATGCTGGACCAGTGTTTTTCAACATGTGGGATGCCTCACTCGTGGGGGTCGCAGGTAAAAGAAAAATACCATTGTTTGTAGGTCCTAAATCGTTTTGTTGCCAGAATTTATTAACATACAAAAGGGTCGCGTATTCAAAAAGGTTGAAAAACACTGAGGTAGAGCATTCTGGTAAGACGGTCAGTTTCTGACTAAACACTGGATTAATAGCTGATTACGATAAGATACATTTTTTTATTTAATTATTATAAAGTATTTTTTTAATAATGAAATTCAAATGTAATTAAAAAATGGCAACCCTGTTTAGTCATTATTAGCTTGACAATTAAATTTAATATAAAACAAGTTAATACCGTAACTTTTGAGCATATAACATTATTTTTAATACAAACTGGAAATTTACGCAGACGGAGTTTTTTTTTAATATGACTTGTAATTTTTAATGTCGGTGGGAACGTTGTTTTTTTTTATTATTAATTATTAATTGTTTTTCGTTTACGTGGTTATGGCAGCGTGTCGCGAGGAGGACGTACCTGCTTATTTTCTATTTATTTTTTTTCCAAGAGCCCCCAAAAATGTAACAGTTTCCAAAACAGAGGGCGTGTAAAATAAAAAGGGGTCCGATGACTCGTTTAGGTGTTGACAACATTTTTAATAAATTTAATTTGAACCGCTTTGGGGTTCATTCCTGATTTTGTTAAAAATATTTTTCAGGAGGCATATCAAGTAGGACACAGCAGCAATTGCCTATAAATGCTCGATTCGTTCTTAAAAAGTAGTTTCGTCACACTTTTTGTTTTAAAAATGCTTGTAAAATAATTATTATTATTAGGTTTAGCTTACCTGAAAATATACGATACACTTATAAATAATAAACTGAATAAATTTATTTATATGTTTATTTAATAAATATAACAAGCTCTGTAGCATGATTAAATATTATTGCTAGAGTTAAATAAATAAAATAGAGTTTATATAAAATATTTGTAAAATAATATTTATGCAATAGATATATAATAAACATTCCAACGTTTCGTCTTCAGGTGAAGACCTGTTTTCAAGCAAAAAAATAAAAAATCGTATAATTTTAGTTTTGAATATTTTTACCTGTTTTTACCCGTATTTTGGGAATTCCATCCGTCTTGTCGATATTTTTTTAATAAGCAGAGCTTTCCCGGAGCTTTCCAAAAAAGCGCAGCCGATACGTGATCCAAATATTAACGGCGGCGAACTTTTCCAATCCTCGCGGTGCTCCACCCCTGGCCGAGGGCTTTGCCCCCTTACCCCAGGTAGTTTCAGACTTCTGACAGGTGTTTTTTTTTTTTTGTACAGGTGTCCGCAGGTATAGGTTCGGTATACGTTACTGGACAAAGAACCCTACATTTTATCGCCCGGAGAGAATCTCACTCTGGAGTTACATAACTTTTGAAAGCAATATCGGAGCGATATATAAAATTATCACACACTGATGTATATTTATATCACTAAGCGTTTGCGTATTGCCCCTACGTTTCGGCTTGAAACCTAGATCCGCTTTCAAGCCGCGAAACGAAGCCGTGTCATTGTAGTGTAATTTTTAATACACATGTGACGAAATCAATTAATAACAAGTTTACGTTTATTTTTTTATGCTTAGTGATCATAAATTATTTATAAATATATAAATATACAATATATGCATAGTTTTCGATGATGGTGTGGTATAAACACACACATCGGTATTATAGGATATACAATGGTTTTATACGTGTATGAGCCGCACGCCACTGGTATTTAACAAGTAATCACTGTTCAATATAACCAGTCTTTCGGAACTTGGACGTAAGTGTTGTTTTGTTCGTTCTGTCTCTTTCTGCCGCGGCTTGACTTATCTCTCTCTGTCTTGACTCAGTTCACGTGTACTCACTCCAAAACCAGTTTTTCTGGATGCCTATAGAAACCCACGCCTATACCAGCTATGGAGCCACGATGACTCCGCTCGCAGCGTATTTTGTTCTACATATAATTATTCATATAAATCAACTAAAAATACGTCTGTTTTATTATATTAATATATATTTAGCTTACAACCATCAGCTGACTTGCCGAGCGCTACAGAAAAAAAAAAAAAACATCAATTTCATAATGTTGCAACAAGGCTCAACCGTTAATTTTTACGATTCATTTACAACAGTTATACTATGATATATTTATTTTTTATTAAAGTGCACCTTCAAAGTGCCATTAGTGTATCTGCAAATGAAAAATAATGGCTTCTTAAGCACGTTTAGCTGTTTTTTTTTGTAAAATGTAAAGCGTATTTACACAAATAAAATCGTCCGTTTTTATCTGCACAACTTGCGACCAGCATAAGTGATTCTTCTGATGCCTCTCCTCGTGGAAGGTTGGTGACCCCTTCATCGAACATATCCCTGTCCTGGGTATCCCTAAACTTCCTCCTTCCAGTGCCTCTTTTTCCATCGATTCTTCCTTGGATAATCAGCTGGAGGATGCTATGCTTACTGTCACGAAAAATGTGGCCAAAACCTTCAGCTTTTTTACCAACGTCAGGAGTTCTCATTCTCTGCGCATTCTGTGCAAGACCTTCTCATTTGTGACGCAGTCAATCAATGGTGTTTTAGTGATTCTTCAATTCTTCGCATAGTAGCTGTCTTCAGTGTCCAAGCTTCGACTCCATGAAGAAGAACTGAAACTTCACAACACGTGGTGAATCTCCAGCGAGATTTCAGTGTTATATCTATTGGGCATAGTACTTCATTGTATCTTAATTCTCACTTTAATTTCATGGTCAAGATTCCAGTTCTCATTTAACCAGCTTCCCAAATACCTGAAAAATGATAAGTAGTAATTATATTCTTAGAAGCATTTCCCTTCTTCTCGTAGTGATCATTCCATCGAATATATTCAATAATTCGGCTGTACTTCCGATTTCTATCCAATGGCGTGAATTCCACATACACTTTTGATTTTTTATTGTATTTATTGCTACACAGATGTGACCTTAAATGACAGTATAAGAGAAAACAGTGGAGAAGGTCTGTGTACTTATCTGCTAACTCTATCTCTTGCGCATAGTGCAGGGTTAAGCAGAGAGGTATGGATGATTTGAACGAAGCGAGGAGGGGATAACCTTTTAAAAAAAGTTTTTATGGGGTGGTATTTGCACCCTGCACCCGGGAAGCTTTCTGGAACAAAACCAACTTTCTGGAACAAGTCTTCCAAGGATTTTTTTGTCGCCGGGGTGGTTTTGTCGCCTCCTCGGCGTGCTCCTTGTCCTCGTCTTCTTGTGCGTCCGGGATAACCTTGAGTGGGGTAGGTTAGGTTAGTGGGGGCTCATCATCCATGTTACCCATTAATAATCTCATCTGGAGGCGACAACCTCCTCGGCGTGCTCCTTGTCCTCGTCTTCTTGTGCGTCCAGGATAACCTTGAGTGGGGGTTAGGTTAGGTTAGTGGGGGTTCGTCATCCATGTTACCCATTAAAAATCTGATCTGGAGGCGACAACCTCCTCGGCGTGCTCCTTGTGCGTCCGGGATAACCTTGAGTGGGGGTTAGGTTAGGTTAGGTTAGTGGGGGCTCGTCATCCATGTTACCCATTAAAAATCTGATAACACGGTCGCTTGTTGTGTCGCCGCGCGTGCAGGCTGCTCGGCGACAGTGGGAGCGCTTCTCGAAACTAGTTTTATTTTCCGTTCGCGGTGCGAGCGAGAGGCGCGCGCGAGCGAGACGGCACGGCCGCGTAAAACAAACGAAGCACAAATGCCAAATGCCTAAACACGCCGTCGTCCGTTATTCAGCTTGCAGGCAGCGACTCCGCGGGGATAGGCTCCAATTGTACACCGCCTGTGTGATTTCCGAGCGGCCGATCCCGCCGTCCGAGTGCTCCGAGTGAAAGAGAGTGCTTTTTTTTTCTTTCTCCCTCCGCGAGTGCTCCGGTTGCAGCCATGAAGTCGGCGAACGCCATGGCGAGTGCTGCGAGATGGCTGCTCGTGGCCAACTGCCTCGTCGCCGCCATAACAGGTGAGTCTTCTTCTTCTTGTGCCGCGCCCCGTGCGCTCGAATTTCGCGCCGCCTCATTGGCGCGCGTGTTTTCGCGGAAATTTGTAATCGATTGGATAAGTTTGAAACTTTGCAGCATTCTTTGTCGATTTTCGCGATCATTTGCTGCAGTGCTTCTCAAAGTGGTCCCCACGGACCCCAGGGGGTTCTTAGAAAATTAAAATCGATTTGGGGGTCCCTGAACAACGTCAGGGGGTTTATTAATATGGAAGTTAAAATAAATAACAATGTATACATTACTAGCGATTTTTACGCCCAAGTAAAAAATAAATATAGACAGGTGCATAAAATACATGTCAGGTAGGTTAATACAGGAACGCAATAGATTTGTGTAGTTTTTCACCCAGGGTCCGTAGGCAAGTTTTGACTATGAAATGGGGTCCATGGGCAAGTTTTGACTATGAAAGGGGGTCCATGGGCAAGTTTTGACTATAAAAGGGGGTCCGTGGGCCAAAAGAGTTTGAGAGCCACTGATTTGCTGCGTAGTCATAATTATTTTTTAACAACAGAAGGCCAGGGAATTGCGAATATTTATGCATGCGATTACTCTCGCCTTAACTCAACTTACGAAGCCCATGAGTACTCATATACAAAAAAAATCGTAATCTACTAGCCGATTGACTATTTGTTAAGTTTTCAGTCTGGAAATGCATTTAAAAGGCGAAACTGCTCACATACAATTGGCCATTAATATATTTTAGTTTTAATTGTGGAGTATTTCAAATCATACCAGTTCGTCGTGGATGTTATTTTACATGAATTTACTAATAAACTTAATTAATTTGATTAAGTATATTTTTTTACATATTGAAAAATGATTAAAAAATGACTTGTGTGGGATTTGAACCCGCATCCCCAAGTTAACATGTACTTAATCATATCAATCAAAAATAAAACCTGTATAGGCAAAATCGTACTTACTGTGACGGTCTTCATAAAAAAACCAATATATTAATCGATTTGGTTTATTTAATATTTATCAAAATGGCTTGCCTTTCGTCGTTCGTAGTATTTCTCGCTGTGGGGAAAAATGTAAAAAAAATATATTCTGAATATTTAGAGTAGTTTGCGGCAGGGAAGCTGTGCAAACACATTGTGTGGAAACAGTCAATTTGCCCGGCACAAAAGAAAAATTGTACCCTTTCACGCGCGCGTCTTTTACAGGTCACTCCACACAGCCACCCCCAAAAACCCACCCCCCACACACGAACTGCATCGCCGCCCCTGCTCAACTAACCACCCCGAAAATTGACCACTGCCTGAGCAGTCACATTCAGTAATATTATAAAATCGATTCGCCCGTGAAACGACGAAAAAATCTACATAAAAAACGACGAAACAGCTGGGACTGCGCTCTACCCAAATCGACCTTGATTATCGTACACAATATTGAAATAATTCTAGGCTTTGTATTTTTTTCACGACACCTAACCTTACCCACACTCCACGCCCACTGAGCAAAAAATTGAATCGTTATATGCAAGTACGAAAACATGCACCTCGGTTGATATGTCACTATGCACCGGTGAAAAATGTAAATATATAAAATATGTATGTAAAGATTCTTGCTTATGTATTATATAGGGCAGTGGTCCCCAACCCTATGCCCGCGGGCACCGTGGCGCCCGCTGACAGTTTTACGTGTGCCCGCCGCTGTACGGCCACGATAAAATGTTATAAAAAAATAAACAGAAATATAAGCGAAAACATTTATATCAAAATAATAATTATTTGTACATTTTAAAGTTGCTATTAAAATAATTACTATATATTTATTACTTATTATTTATTTTACATAAAAATTATACTATGGAATTAAATATTTTTTGTGCATTATATGTATTGTTGATTTTTCCAACTATAAACATACCTTGAGAAAATAAATGGTGCCTGCCGACCGACCGGCATTATATAATGTGCTCTTGGGTGCAAAAAAGTTGGGGACCCCTGATATAGGATGTCCCAAAATTAACGCAAGATTTGAATTTGTCGCCATTCTTGCGGTAAAGTTTTGGGAACACTTAAAAAAAAACAATTTGACAGCTGACAGTTTAGGGTTACCCTATTGTATTGACTATATGATTCATTTAAAAAAATAGCAATCAAAAGACTAAAAACTGCGTTTTCTATTTAATCTTGCGTTAATTTTGTGACACCGTGTATAATATAAGACTGCGTAAGGAGGATCGGAGGACGAGAATGTGGTTCAAATCTCATTTGTAAAAATTAAAAAAAAAATTGTTAAGCCTAGTGTCCCTGGCATGAGTTTAAACTGGAAGCCATTGCTTGCTTATTTTAGCATAAACAGTATTTATGCTTGTTTAATTTATGGCATTATATTAAAACAGGAAGGTGCTGAACAAGTTCGTGTTAACTTTACGCTGTCTTGTTTATCTTTGACTGAAATTAGGGTCATTGTTGGCCCAGCCCCTGTCTCTTGAAACGAATTCCACCCCCATGGCTTTGAGTGTTATGAAATTTCGTTATTAATTTACTTTGTATGTAATATTATTTATCGCCCCCCCCCCCCCCCTTCTCCAAGCAAGTAGCGAGATAATATGAAGGAAAATAATATTTTCATGTAAAATTTTTTAATTCCTGTATACAGTTCTCTCGGCGCTTCTTTATCGAATGCGAAAAATCTAGCTTTATAGCAGAATCCCATAAAATACCATGGGTTGAAAGAAAACGACGGAGATCGTTAGCGTTGTTCATTTCACGAAAACATATATATTTGCTTTCGTTTCACGAATATCCGATATTAAATTTCTCAAAACACACACACAACCCTTTTCGCTTCATAATTAAACGGCACATGCAAATAAACTCATGGGATATCTCAAATTTAGCCTTGTCACTCAACCATGTGACAAATATTGATACACCATGGATGACTGTACACTTGTTTTCTCGTCGTTTCAAAATTAATAATTTTCTTTAAAATTATACTTTGCATTTTGCATTTTTGTGGTCAGGTACAAAAGTTGGCATTTAAAATGATCTTTGGTTTCTATAAATGGGGGAATCCCCTTTTGCCATTTTCAATTGTACACCATATCTTATAAACCTCATAAAACTTACGGGAAATACACATTCTTAAACTTCTTTATTAAAATGTCAATGTCTCGTTTGACCTATTCAGTTCTATCCTGATTTCCCCTTTGTGCATAATTTTTATCTTTATTGCACATCGTCAGACATCCAAATAAAAAGTCTTTATAAACGCGTAGCTTTATAAGCGCATATCGCTTGATACGTGTACGGCATTTTTCCTAAATAAATGCTAAAACCACTGACACGGTCGATTCTCAACGAGGCGTCACGAATAGAATCGAATAAAATGATTGCATACAAAAATTAACACAAAATTAACAAATTTTGTAAAAAAATATTTGTACAGTAATTATATATAGCCAGATGGCTATGAGATCACGATTATTTTTATTTGTGAGCAATCAATGGGTCACAAAATATAAAATCATACTTCACGACTTGCTGATTTAAGTGTCAAAACCTCGTATTTAAAGTATAGTTTTTAATAGTGAGTTTATTTTTTTTTTGTAAGCACTTTTGCCTTTCAAGGGCTCTTTTAGAGTGATAGAAAAATTATAAAAAAAAAAAAAACTATCTTTATTTGGATATTCAAATCCAATATGCACTCAAAACGCGCAGAGCGCCTCGCGTTCGGCATGCAAGTGTGCTTACCGCCTAACCATTCGTCGCTCGCAGGAGTCCCTGTGAAATATTGCTTTTCAATATTTATGCTTTTCAGCAGCGCGCTCGTATTCCTAGAAACGAAACATAGTGAGGTCTTTCAACCCATCAAAGGAGTTTCCGGGGCTCTGCACTCAAATGGGAGTCTATGCGATTTGTACCTTCACCTTGTTTCGTATGCTCTAAGCAGCCTACACACGCGGCGACACAACCGACAGCCGACCAGTTAACAGCCAGTAGCAACCTCTTATTATTTCAATAAAAAAAAATTAAAAAATTCAGTTAGTACATACATATTTGTTTCAAACTCTTACCATGAAATAATTTTCACAGAATGGTAAAAAAAAAGTCTCAAAAAGTTAATAGATACAAAACTTCGGGCCAATTATTCGCCATGTCGAAATTGTGATTTCGCCATCTTTTTTAAGGCGATTATGTCGGCAATCAACATAACATCTGTTGTGGTGCAACATCTCTGTAAAATATTGTCTGCATTATTTCGATAGCTTATAATAGGTTCCGATCGAGTTGATCTGAAGAATTAAAATTTGTTAAATATTATATATTTATATTTAGGATGTTTTTTTTATATAATCGATTCGCAAGTGGTTCGTGTTCTGTCGATAAAAAAAATATATATTAACATTTCCCTGTGATTAAATTCCTGTAGATCACACCTTGTGAATCCCAGAAAACGGTGGCCATCACCTTTCCGGCCGATAGGACAGTCTTCGCCTTCTTCGGACAAAAACAAGACCGATATTGCTCTTTTTCCATTTTTTCTAAAATACGCGTACACGTCCGCTTCTAGCACCATCGGGCTAAGTACTTATCGGACCGCCCTCGTATTTTATATACACGTGTATCCAAGAATATTTCATGTCTGACTGGAAGAGGTCGGTTGGTGTGTCCGACTGGAGCCTCCCCCGGAAGTGCGGCGCATTTGCTGCTCTAGCTACTTTCTGCTGACTGAAAAGCTTCCGGGTTTTCCTAAAAGGCTATATTTTTATGAAATAGCGCAGAATAAACGATCTCCGCCCCCTGACAGAGAAAGGCATTTTTACTTGTATTTGAGTTAGTTAAGTGTAGAAGGAACCGCCACACTATTCTCCCTGTGAGAACCATGAACAGACAGAGATATATTTAGTGTTTTTTAGGTATTATGCCGCGTTGTTTTCAGGGATTACAAAGCTCGGTTATTGCTATTAACAACTGTTCAAGTAAGACTTTTAAATTCCCGAAGCTGGGCCTAGTAATTCTTAATACAATACAAATTACGTTTTTTTCTGCGTGAATAGAAAAAAATCAAGGTAAGGTTAGATTGAGGTCCATTTCAGGTTTTTTTATTTTTATTTTTGGCTGTAAATAAATAAAGGGGATGCTGCAGAATTTTTAATCACTCACAAGCCTTTTTTACTTATATGTATAAATGCGGCTTATTAGTGCATATATATTTTTTTATAATTTATTTAAATTATTTTATATTAATACTCTACAAAAAAAAAATTATAATTAGGTTTATTCACAAAATAGAAAAACTGCTTTCACAATAACAAGAATGGATAAGTATTTGTCGTCAACTAAAAACGTTAATATCCATCGAGCTACGATCCCAGACTAAAACTCGAGTTTACCATATTTTATAATAATAATAATATATATAAATATTTCTTTATATAAATTATACATCTTGGCCTTTGTTTTGCCGAGTTTTTTTAACGTCCAATATAAAAAGGTACGTATTGTTTTTAAGCGCGCGTATAAAAATAAACGTTTGATGTTGCTGGGAAATATTTCAAGATATTCCCAAAGAAGGTCCGTAACGACGTTACATCAATATTCGCTATTCTGAAATTCGTGTAACGCTTTCGGAGGAACCCGTTTCAAAATGCGTTACAAAAAGGTGTATCCGTTAACACGGGAATTCCGCGCGCAGGTCATTCGCATTGCAAACGAAGTTTCAATCTCGTATCCGTCCCGAGCGTCGAATTTTGTGAAAAATACATCATTTGTGATTGATATGATAAGGTACATTTTTTATACATTGAAAATTATTAAAGAACCCACATTCCCAAGCTTACATGGCCGGTGCATTATCCAATATGCTAACAAGCCACAGCAATGATAAAATATTTGATTATGGTCCTTGTCTCATGCCAAAAAAATCATTAAGAAATTACTATTGCAATTAGTATTGCAATTAGTAATTAGTATTGCAAGTCACACAATATTTAATTAGGCATAATAAGAACATTGTTTCATTTATAGGATATGATTATTAAAAATTCTTGTCTAGTACTAGTGATTGGTTAGCATAGTTGGTAATGCACCTGCCATGTAAGCGAGGGGATGTGGGTTCGAATCCCGCACAAATCACGTTGATATATTTTTCTAAGAGTTTCTTTAATCAATTTTCAATATTTAAAAAAATGTTCTTAATCATTATCAAGAAATTACTCTTCCTGATTCAGGTTTTTTTGTGATATTTATTTATTATCGTACCATTCTAGATATTTCACGCCCTTTTCTTATTTTTATTGGTATTGTAATAAACTCTAATACAATGACTGTTACGCTTAGATATTTTCAAACGGTAGTTATCTTGTAAATATAAAAAAATCCTGACTACAGTAAAATAGCGTAAAGAATCGTATTTTGGCCATATTTTTCGAAATAATAAATATATGTCCAGTGAGATGGTCTCCAACTTCCTCTGAGGAGAGACACACGAAAAAGAAGCTGTCTCTTTAACGTTAGAAATCCCGTGTCACACGCACTCACGGCACAAAACAGTGCCTTTTTCGTACCGGCGAAGTTAGATTAATTACACAAAAGAACTGTGGTGGACCTTAATGGTCTTTTTGCCGCAATTTTTGGTCCGAGTGGTCAGAGGGTTCGAGTGTCTCCCTTTTGTGGAGTAAAAAAGAGAGGCAGTGGTTCTATCGGATTTTGCGATCAATTTTGAGTCAACACCATCGAGGGCAGCCTTATCGCTTTTATGTCTTATCTATAAAAGATAAGATATTAATGTACGCACATATTTTAAATATGCCGCTATGAATCATGGCAGGTATTTTGTAATACGGAAAAATAAATAGGCTAGGTCGTATTTTAAAAATATATTGTTTAAACAATATCTAGAATTCATAAATGCTGTTTACTTAAACGTGAATCTTTGATATTATTATTATTTCACGAGCGCCTTTGATCAGTGGTCCTCAAACTTTTAGCACATTCTAGACAGCCGGTCGGCGGGCACCATTTATTTTTGTAAGGTATATTTATAGTTGGACGTAGTCAATAATACATATTATGCACAAAAAATATTTAATTGCATTAAAATTATTGTTTATATTTTTATGTAAAATAAACGAATTGGGTCAAATATGCAACGAATAATTATTTTTAATAGCAATCATAAAATGTACACTGAATTTTCGCTTATATTTCTCTGTTTAATTACTAAATATATATTTTTTATAACATCTTATCGTGGTCGCACAGCGGCGGGCACACGTAAAATGGTCGGTGGACGCCACGGTGTCCGCGGGCATAGGGTTGAGAACCACTGACGCAGGAGGATATGAAGTCTTACTAACGAACGAAATAATAAAATTTCGCAATTCCACTATCATAAGTTTCTTGCAATAATTTTTTTTTTATAACGAATTAGACTATCGATTATGTCCGAACCCTGAAAAATAGAGAGCCACTGCGGTCTGCCGGTCCAGGGTTGTTCAGGTGGCAAGAAGTATAGACCGCACGCCCCTGTGCTCAACCGGGTCTCCACGCGCGCCACTGGCGACCTTCGGAGTGAGAGCAACTCTGTGGCAAGCTGTCTGCTTCAGTAGACGTTTTCACTTCCACTCGGACCCAAGTCTCAGGACTGGACTGGGTCTATAGATTTATTGAAAGCATCCACACACTGAATACACCGAATTCACGACGAATTGCAGGATAAGGTTGTGTTGTATTTTTTTTCACCCATATCCAAATGTTCTATGTATATATATATTAATATTAAAATTTATAATTATTCAGGAGTTATTAAGTCCCGTGCTTGCTACAAGTACGATTTACCGGTTCTCGTGTTTCAATTAGTCGATTTATTGTTGTATTTTTTTTGTAAAAGAATTTTCTACTAACTCTTCTCAAGTGGAATCAGAAGATTTCCTGCAGAGAAATTTTAATGAAATGAAAAATAAAATAACCTAATTGGAACGGCGCGGTGGGCGTCTGCAGGTAACTTCCTCTCGATTATCACAATTATTTTGCTTTCGACGCTGTACAGGGTGTTTCCAAAGGTAAAAGCGGAGTTCTTGGGTAATTAAATATCCGACACTTTGTACCGGTCCAACTCCCTGAAGATGCTTCGTATACCTGGACCGAAACATCGGAATAAAAAAATTATATTTTTATTAATAAAATATTAGGAATATTTCCTAAATTCGTTCATGTAGTAGTATATTTCCTTGTATATGTAGTATATTTAATAACTGCTGCAGTGTCAGTGTAAAATCATAGTGTTGACATATCTACTAGGATGATCACAGATTGATGTTATAAAGCAGTTTTTTTCAATTTTTTACGGTTAATATATCGATAGGATAGTTTAGGACAAATCACCCTGTATATCGCCGTATTTCCATGGAGTTATATCTCGAAAAACACGGCGTAATAAAACAGCAAGGCTCGACTTACGTAGCTCTTTCGCGGAACTCTCTATAATAAGCAAAACAAACTGAAAAAAAATCTCCTCTGAGATGGTAACGCGGCAGAGCCGATTTGTATTCCTTCGAAGCCTCGGACTCGATATTGAATCTTCTTTTTCTCTTAAATATAAAGCCTTTTTTCATTGGAAACCGCGTTCAATAAAGAAAACGGAAAAGTTATTAATATATACATACCAACGTTTGACTTGCGATCTCAGGTATCTGGAGTAAACAAGTGGATTTAAACCTCAACGTGTCTGCGTATTTTATAAACTACTTCTTATAAAAAAAAAATTAACTCTAGTATTCAAAGTAAATCTGAAAGTCCATATAGACCACTTTAAATAAACACACGTGTGCTTTGGTCGCTCGTTAATGCCGACTGAGACTCACAATGAAAATACAGAAATTAAGT
The DNA here is from genome assembly GCA_022113835.1 of Atopsyche davidsoni. Lineage (NCBI taxonomy): Eukaryota > Metazoa > Arthropoda > Insecta > Trichoptera > Hydrobiosidae > Atopsyche > Atopsyche davidsoni. The sequence continues at coordinate 1,823,289 of JAILWY010000028.1, forward strand.
ATCCCAAGCAATTACAAGACAGAACTTGTCCTATACATTTATATAATTAAAAAAATATTCCGTAACTAAGCAGCCTTTACACGTAACAACACACCCGACAGCCTAGCAGTTACTAACCATAAGCGTCCTTATATTTTGGGTGTTTTATATATATAGTTTATAGTACAGCTTTTCCTAAGTAAACAGCCCAAAAGAGGACGCAATTGGCTAGCAGTAATATTCAGTTGCCGGTTGTGTCGCAGCATGTGTAGGCAGTTTTAAACTTTACAATTACGAGGACGGTTAATGGTCGTTATGAATACACAAACAGCACACCTGTAGTTACATGAAACTTTGTGAACCACTGTAATTAATTTATTAAATATGTTTTATTTATTTTGATATTTTCACTGTACGTAATAATATTTTAGTATTTATAAAAAAAAACTTAATCGAGTTTTTTAGCTTGTTGGCTCACTAGTTACATCGTGGATTCTTGATCGAAAGGTCACCGATTTGATACACATCCTTGTTAACGAATCTTAAAATGGAAATTTCCCATAGAAAGTACTTGGTGGAACCCTAGGTAAAATGTTTTTTTTTTTTTTTTTTTTTTTTTTTTTTTTTTCTCGATAATAAACTAACCCTTGTTAAATATGTACCTTTGTACACCCTTTAAACCTTTTTACACATGTCCGCACCACCCTCTCGGGAAGTGCCAGGACCAGCCTGCGCCCGTGCTCCTGGGTCCAGCACCACCGGAGGGGATGCTGCCCGCCGAGCACCCGTGATGACAAAGCTATTAATTAAATGCGACCTCAACCTGCTGAAACATAAATAAACTGCTTTGTGGCAGAAATGAGGGTCAGTTTTATAAAAGCAATACCTCGTGCAGTCCGACCTCGAGCGGTTCGCTTTGAGAATCTTAAAACTAAATTTTAACCTCTGATGGGTCCATTTTCGAGTATTTTCGATAATTTTTTATAAAAAATCTACTGCACCAATTGAAAAAATTTTAATGCCAAAAGTAACATACATTCCTTTTTCTACAGATAAGATTTTTTTTATTTCCACATAATCTTTTAATTCCAATTTAAAAAAGAACTCATAAATGCTAAGTATACTAGGCATTTAGGTCAAACTTACCTCCAAATTAAAAAAATAATTTATCATATCAAAAGTAAATTTACACGAAATAAAAAAATTAGTATCTGTAGAAGAAGAAATGCATCTTAATTTTGGCATTAAAATTTTTTCTATTGGTGCAGTAGATTTTTCGCAAAAAATTATTAAAAAAACCCGAAAATGGACCCATCAAAGGGATCTGCCCACAAAATGATATATACTCTTTGGGATGCTTTTCACTCACTCACTTGCCTTTGTATATATTTATATATATATATGTGTATATATATATGTATAAAAAAATTAAAAAAATATATTTTGTTAATTTTTTTAAGCTTTATCATAATATGCTTGTTTTGTGTACCGAGTGAACTTTTCTTTATTTGTAAGTCAATCATTGCTTTGGACAGTATAAAAAAGAAGTATTTTTACAACTCCAAGGGGCGACGTAATTTCTCGCTTGGCATGGTCCGCACCATGGATCATTGGTTGGTTATTCTTGCAGATTCTTTAGAAAGTTCGAGAAGGGACGGAACACCTGACCGTCGCTCGGCAGAGTTAGTCGTGGATTATTTGTTTTGTCGGCGATTTCTCTTGATTTGCGTCATCTTTGACTTCCAACTCTTGCTAGTCTTGCGACTGAGCGTTTGGATTATTTGTATTGTATTGAACTTGGTAAAAAAGCGTTAATATATATATAGGTTACTGCAGAGGAAAATCATAGCAAAAAAAATATTAAAAGGAAAATTAACGTGGATGTGGAATTTACTATAAGTAAGACTTGCTTATAGTGATAATCACCAATTTTCTTTAAGAAGAAATACGTAGAAAAAAAAATATTTTTGTAGGCACAAAAATGATTCAAGTGTTTATCTTATATAAACATTTTTATTTTTAAGTCTTCAATACTTATATTTAAAAGAAAAATATTTTTCTTAACGTGCAAGAGAAGAGACTACCATGGCTTGATTGTATAAAAGCCTCATTCCTGAAGGTGAGGTACATCAATGACTATAATAATCTCTTCATTCGATGTTTTTTCTAAAATATTTTGCGAAAAACTACTGCACAAATAAAAAAAAAATTTGTGCAAAAATTTAGATGCATGTCTTCGTCTTGACAAAAAAATATTTTATTTTTTATAAATAGACTTTTAATATGAGAAATATGTGATTTCCCGAGTGATGTTTAGGCATATTGGAGATCATAAAAACTCACGGTGTAAGGACCCTAAGCTTTTATGAGACCTTTTTTTTTTTAAATTGAAATTTAAAGATTACGTATTGAACTATCGCATATGAGTTAAAAAAAAAAAAAAACTTTAACAAACCTTGGTTATGAAAAGTCGTCATTTTATAAACATTTATTTTACTTGTTGTTAAAAAGCGATTCACACATTTAGACACTTTTTTTTCGTTGCACATGCAATCTATTGTGTTTTCACGATAAGGCCGTCGGGTGAATATAAAGAATGCGGATCTATTAAATATTTGGTAATCATGTGTGAAAACGTTCAAAATTGCATACCATACGATTGTGCAGTGGTCAACCTTCAACAGGCACTGCAATTACCATCGGATATAAATTTCCCCCCAGCCCATGGAAGTGCCCGCTGGTTGGCGACCCATTGTGACCCAAGTGGGTCAGTGCACCTCATGAGTATTATATTATCCCTTGCATGCCTATCTGTCCACTTTATCAACGAACATTTACAACCGAATGACTTCGACCTAATAACTAAATATAATTACTACGTATATCGATCGAGTGGCGTGCGGTCCATACGAGCAAAAGGCGGTACGGCAATTGCCACAGAAAGTATTATTTCTCCCAACTTCTAGGAGCCCCCGCTCGTCTGTGACCCATTGAGACCCAAGTGGGTCAGCTCGTAACCCCTGCTGAGTGCACCTCGCGAGTAATGCATTTTATGCATCCAATGCACTTATCCCTTGTGGGCCAATCTTTCTACTCCACCAACAAACATGTATAACCAAACGACTAAACACTCCCAAGCTCCTAAGTAATCTCCTAGCTGTTCGACTATTCTCGCGTATTGTTTATACATAGAGTATATAAATATGCTCGTCGGTTGCAAAAATCCAAAATCAAAACGTAAAATTTATTATTATAATATATTTTCGCGTAAACGGTTTTGATCCCGAGCTGCGCGAACATTTCTGTTTTGCAATAAAAACCGCGCGCATTGAAAATATGCGACAGAACGTCGCAAGCGACACTCGAGGCGCACTCCAATATGGGCCTTACTGCGTTGGAATACGGTTCAATTTGGCTTGCACGTTTTGTATACAACTGGTATAGACCGCGTCCTACTTTATTCACAATGACGAAACGTGGAAAATGTATGACAGAATATCTCATACAAAGAATTAAGTTGTTTTTTTTTTTGCAAACCATTATAATATTGTTTGTATTTGTAGTCATTGAATATAAAATTAATCCAGTAAATCAGAAATTTTTTTAAAAAATTTGTTGAGGTATGTACTGTCCTGTATGAACTGTTCACCATGTTATATATAAAATATAATATTATGTTCTTCTTAAATGTGTAGCGTCTTGTATAAGACGAATAGGGTTTTTTGGTGGCAGGAGAGGCTGCGTAGTAAAAAGCAGGAGAACTAAATTCATACAATTGAAAGCAGACACAGATTGATGATTCTGCACCCTTATCTATGTAAGAATTTCATTTATACGTCTACCTAGAATGCCTTGAATTCGCCCGTCGTTGGCAAAGTAAAAACGGCACCTCGGAAGGAAGGGTTCGGCTCGAATACTAAACGATAAAATATAACAATTGTAAATTTAGCACAGCCTGACACGCGACTACACACACTAACACAAATTTATACAATCTCAACATTAAAGTAGAATTTTTTTATACATACATACACATTTACTCTTGTGCTTTGTACTCAAGTTCATTTGAACGCCATTTTAAGGTCAATCGGAAATCATTAATTAAAAAAAAAAAAACACACTTATAAATTGAACCACCTTAAAAAACTTCGAAGAGATATTGAAAAATTAACTGAAGATAATTTCACTTTTTTCAATGCTCCCTCATCAGTTTTTTTTATAATATCTTTTATAATGCAATATCACATTTTTCTACGAAGTTATTTTGCTACAATTTTCCTATTACTAGTTAGCGATGGAATGCAGTCCTTGGGTGCAAAAAAAAAAACATCGCATGCCTTACAATCTGTTGATATTATTTCTCGTATTAACTTAGCGTTATAATCGAAGCATGCCACGTTTATATGTAAACTTTTTTAATAGTCAAATAGCTAGAAGACAACGCGGATTTTATTTGTGACCACTTCCGCTTTTCACATGCGAATAGTTGAATTCGTAAAAATTATGATAATTTTCGCTTTTCAGGCGCTTTTTCAGGATCTCTCCAGACGTTCCTGAAATGCTTGTGAATAGAGTTTATCTCAATTCAATTATTATTTGAATGTTGTTTGATCACGGGGTGGCGTAAGTTGAAACCAGGCTGTCGTGGATGTACCGGAATTCAGCATATTTAGCAGCCTCTGAAATTTCTCCCCCCGATTGAGTGGCATGAAGAGGACTTCGCTGAAATTCAGTAATAGAGTTACGGTATCGCGTTCACGTTATAAATTCAGAGGAACCCCCTGATGGAATTACGCCACCCCCTGGTTGCCACCCCCTGGTCCGAGCAGCACAGCCATGCACCCATGGGGTGGAGGCAGCAGACTCGTGACGTCACTCATGCTTGATTTATGACCAATTATACAAGCAAATGTCTTAACCAGAAGGCATGCATTATTTAGACAAAAAAATATATTAATATTTATAGTTCACATGCGAGGCGTTTTTTGAATACCGCTGTATCAAAATAATATTTTTTTTTATCAACAGTTTAAGTATAGTTTTTTCATGGCATTCGGCTGTTCCTTGTCACCCTGTGCGCGTCGTCGGCTTATTTATTTTTAAGCATAATGGTATTACTGCCCGCCGTGCTGTTTGTGTTCCGGCGAAACGTTATTTTTAAAAAGCCGCAGAAAGCAGAAGGAGGAGCACAAAGTTCCAGGTGATTTAAATTACGGCCCGCGGCCCGGCCCGGAGCTATCGGAAATAAACGAATAAAAGGAAAAGACGGACAAAGCCCGTCTCGAATGATTCCCAATACGGCTCAGAGAGAGACATCACCCAAAGAAATAAAAAAAATAAAAAATAGATAGCTTTATAACCTCGTACTTTTCTTTCTTCGAGAAAAATTAAATTCTCATCGTATAATTAAAAAAAAAAAAAAAAATACACATTTCATAGGTATCGCATTTCGGCTCTTTTCTAATTGAACCACTGCTACTACTTTTATAAAAAAAACATATTAAACATGTGTAGACGCGAACGAAATAAACCAGTCGCTGCTTTACGTATGAATCGATTGCATACACGAATTTTGTATACACAGTGGACGAGCAAATATGCGGATTTTTTTTTTATTAATAATTTATTAATTGTTTACAAATACACGTGTGTTTTCTTTTTTTTGGGTGAACAACCTCGATAGACACGAATGATAATCGAAAACATCAACTTCGCGAGACAAAGCGACCGATCGATATCCATTAGAGTCCTTCTCCGCCGCCCGGTCGGCGCACTCATGGGGTACTTATGTGGGCGTGCATTATCGAAAGTTGTACATGTCATAGTCGATTCCATCCCCCAAACTTTACCACCCCCGTGTGAAATGTTGTCGGTGCATCCCCCCGCGATGTGCGATGCCCATCGACACAACAAATATGACCAAGTCTGAAGATGACGAGAATTTGAATTTCAACATTTCATGGGTCGGGCCTATCGATGCTCCTAAAAGGCGATTTTTTTTTATTTTATCACATGTAAACGTTGTCTCCTAGCCGCTTGATTATTCATATAACTAATTTGGACGTAAAAAAGGATCAAATATCCCAGTGTGCGGTGTACGGCGATCTCCATCGATCACACGACTTAAAATTACGAACTCACTCGGTAATGAGAAAACAATGACTCAAATGCGTATACTTGCTATTATTATTATTTTTTTCTTCTTAACACACTCAAGGTCCAATTAGAACAGTGTTTTGCAGTAAATAATAACTATTTGATCCTTAGATAGCTAAGAGGTGCCGATAGCTCGTATTTTAACCTGACTAGGGTCATTGAACATTGATAACTCACTCACTAACTAGAAAACGGTGATTCGAAGACATTGACTTATTTTTTATTATTTTATTTATTACACTTAAGGTTCTATGACAGTAGAGTTTATATTAAAAGAGACATTCACATGGTTTTTTGTAACAGAGTTTATACTAAAAAATAATAAATAATATTAGGTTAAGACATCCAAGGGGTCCAAACCGGAGTACAAACATAGAAAATTACGAATTCACCCCCTTAATAATACATCGATCCGAATACATGTGCTCGCTTTTTCTTTTTTTCTTTTCTCTCTACTAAACACACTTAAAGTCCGAATCCAAAACAGTTTGAATCAAAAGATAAAAATAAATATTTGATCCCTTAGAAGATGTGGGTTTGAATTCCACGTGTCCTGAAAAAATAAGAGGATTTCTACTCGTCGTTTTTATTTTTAAAAAGTTATATATATTATTATCACTTGTGTTATATTTAGAGCTTTTATAAAAATAAGTTGTTTGCAAGTGAATTGGTAATTGAAAAGGCACCGCTAAGTTCATACTTCGCTTAAAACTTATTTTTGCTAAAGGTGCAGTCATACTTGCTCGCTTTGAGTATAAAGGTACGTCCACTCAATTTAAAGTTAAAGCGTTTAGTAAGTTTTGAAATTGCAATTATTTTTTTTATCAAACAACCAACAGTCGCTACTGTTAAAAATAAAAGCAGTTATTGGGAAATGAAAGTATATATAAATATAAATTCGCTAATCTTACGCGTATTGCTTTTTAGACACGAATGTAAAATAATTGTTTTGTCATTGTATTTTTTTATTTTTTATTAATTCAAAACAAATTATATTTTTTCACAAGTATTTTTTGACAAATATGACAGGCATAAAAAAACACGTTTGATAAATTATCCTTCGTTATTGTTTTTTTTTCTGTAATATTATTACATGCAGCGCGCATACATTACGTTTTTGCTACAAAGCAGGGAAAGGTGTGGACAATGGGAATGAACAATGTGGGCATAGGAGAGTACATTCGTGGGAAATTATCACTTTTTCATATATAAAGACCGTGGGACACTGAAAGTGAAATTATAAACTCAACGTGGCAGAGAATATCCTCAGCCCTGAGGCAACACCACCTGAAAAATAAAGCCTTATGCTACTAAGACTTGTGACTTCAAACGAGTCTAAACCACGAGTCTTCCACCTCGACATGGTACGAGCACATCCCTCCACATTCAATATAGGATCAATCCTGAGGATGTCCATGGAAAAACTTGAGTTCAGGGTCATCAAGGGTATCAACGGTTTCTTCGTCTATGGGGTTTTTTTTTTATTTCAGAAACGTCTGTATTCCCTTTTTTCTCATCGTCACATTCGTAGATACAGTTTTATGGGATTGTGCAAGATTGAGATCATCAGATAAGCCAATTGGTGTTCGACGCGTCTTCTTCCGTTTTAGGCTTGACGACCTTGAAAGGGTGAAGTTTTCGTAAGATATAATGAACATTGCGTACTGAAGGCAGTTGATAATACAGGGTGTCCAAAGAGAGTATCGGGTATTTGTTATTTCAGTAAAACAAAAACTATTAGTAATCGAGTAATTTTTTTGCTGTTGATTATAAGAATACAAAATGTAAAATTATTTTGAAAAGATGATGTTATCCGAATGGTGACCGTTACGCGCTGCTGGCACTCTTCTAATCTGGAACGAAGATTTTGCTGATAACACGCTGACACACATAGCCCTCGATATTGCTGCCATTTCTGACCTGATGATTTGTTTCAATTCCGTTAGATTCGTCGGATTATTCTCATAAAACCTACTTTTAAGGTATCCCCATACGAAATAGTCGAGAGCGCTAAGGTCGGGGCTTCTTGATGTTACCTCTACGCGAAATGACCTTATTAGGAAATAATCCGTGAACAGCTTCATTTGATTGATTGGATATATGACAAGTGCCCTTGTCGTGTTGAAACCACCTTCTTGAGTTAAAACCTTGAAACTCCCGCAACTCTGGGCCCAAAAATTTTCGCAGCATATCGCAATAACGGTCACTATTCACATTCACCCGATGCTCTTTTTGGACACCGTGTATATAAAAAATACTCGCTTATGAGACACAGCGCGAGAAATAAACGGATTCGTGTGATTCCGAGCTATTTTGTACCGAAATGTGAAATGACATAAATCACACTCCATTTATCTCCATTCCCACAATGAACGACATCCTCACAGTAAAGTGCCATAAGGGCGTAAATCAGTATTCACGCGGCCGCTCTGCCGCCCCAGCACGGCCCTCTTGACTCGCTGCTGGCTCCAGATATTTATCCTAATACATTATTCATCGCGTCGGATCTTCGGGAGGCGTCCTCTCTTAAACTATGTACAATTTTATTTTATTTACAAACGTCTCGTATATTACATACATGTATGATTTCATTGAAATCGAGCCTCAAGCCGGGCATTTTAATTTTAAGGCTCTGTGTGTCGCAATGAAGTGTCACGCAAATCTTCGAAGTCATGTAATATAAATAGAAATTGATACTGGGCGTTGAAAATGCTTTTTCGTTGCGTTGATGACCATTTCTTTTGAACTTGTCTCCATCTTTTCCTTCGACTTTTCAGCTGGAGGATGCCATACGTATTGTTGCGAAAAACGTAGCCAAAAGTCAAGAGTTCCCTTTATTTGAGCATTCTGTGCAAGATTCTTGTCAACCCATGGTATATTATGGAGTTTCTTATACAGCCACATTTCAAACCCATCAATTTTTGGCTGTATTGAGTGTCCAGGCTACGACTCCATAAAGGAGAACTGAAACGACATAACACTAATAAAAAAAGCATATTCAATATAAAAAAAACTTATTACTAATATGATTAGGCACATTAGTTCATGGCTAAATCAATAGATTTTAAAAACAATGTCCAGTTGGGACTAAAACTTTGTTCAAAAAGTCCAGTGCTTGCAAATAACTAAATATTGGTTGGCACATTGGTTCATATGTAGAGTATGATTGTTAAAAATTCTCGATAAACGGAAGTGATTCGTTAGTACAAGGGTTAGTACACCGGTCATGTAAACCAGGGGGTGTAGGTTCAAATCCCACACAAATCACGATGATATTTTTCTGAGAGTTTCTTTAAATCATCTTCTATATATGAACTAATGTGCCTAATCATATTAGTAATAATATAATAAATACGCAACTGATTAACTAAAAAACTTGTTGCTAATTATTTCAGCCTATTTCAAAATACCATATCAAATTTTCTATCATCTTCTGTTACATATATATATATATATGTATTTATTTTATGAAATTAACGCTACATTTCACACAATACAATTCGGCTTTTATCTCTTTGAGTTCGCGCTTCGAGCGGTGTATACACTGTGAACAATAAGCAGCCAATCCGGAATCCAGACAAATTATTCGCCTGTATTCGTTTTTTTTCCTCTCCGGAGCTCCCGTCCGGATGGCACGCGGCGCCATTGTGGGCGGGGAACAATAACCTCTGTAAACAATGCCGTTTCAACTCGTCCGACTTCGTTCAACTCCATCAACAGTTGCTTCAACTCCATTACGTCCCCGCTGAGGAATAAATTCATATCGCGGATTCTTCGGTGTTTATCTAGAATCGCTTCTTGATCTTTACTAGAGGGTGTTCCGATCTAATTTCCTACGGCTTTTGGCTGGACGAAGTTGATGGGGTGGTTCAGCAGGCAGTATAAAGCATTTAGAGGCGACATTGATTCTAGATCTTTGCGAAAAGGTGTCGCATCTCAATTTTGAACTGCTTTCAGCAAGCTGAGGTGGAAGAGATAGTTCAGCAAGCAGTATAAAGCATTTAAAGCCAGATTCTAGATCTTCACGAAAAGGTGTCGCAACTCAATTTTAAACTGATTTTGGCAGGACGAAGTTGATGAAGTAGTTCAGCATCAGTATAAAGCATTTAAAGCCAGATTCTAGATCTTCGCGAAAAGGTGTCCCAACTCAATTTTTAACTGCTTTAGGCAGGACGAAGTTGATGAAGTAGTTCAGCATCAGTATAAAGCATTTAAAGCCAGATTCTAGATCTTCGCGAAAAGGTGTCGCAACTCAATTTTAAACTGATTTTGGCAGGACGAAGTTGATGAAGTAGTTCAGCATCAGTATAAAGCATTTAAAGCTAGATTCTAGATCTTCACGAAAAGGTGTCCCAACTCAATTTTTAACTGCTTTTGGCACGACGAAGTTGATGAAGTAGTTCAGCATCAGTATAAAGCATTTAAAGCCAGATTCTAGATCTTCACAAAAAGGTGTCCCAACTCAATTTTAAACTGCTTTTGGCGGGACGAAGTTGATTAAGTAGTTCAGCATCAGTATAAAGCATTTAGAGGCAACATTGATTCTAGATCTTCACGAAAAAGTGTCATAATTCAATTTTAGCAGGCTGAAGTGGAAGAGATATTTCGGCAAGTAGTTTATAGCATTTAGAGGCAGATTATAGATCTTAATGAAAAGGTGTCCCAACTCAATTTTAAACTGCTTTTAGCAGGCTGAAGTGGACGAGACAGTTCAGCTAGAAGTATAAAGCATTCAGAAGCAGTGTAAATGAACATTGCATTTATAGTTCACTATGGGTGTCACGATTTCGAAGAGATAATTCAGCAAGCAGTAAAAAGCATTTAGAGGCAGTGTTAATGAACGTTGATTAACAAAAAGGTGTATCGGTTCAATTTTAAACTGCTTTCAGCAGGCTGAAGTAGAGGAGATGGTTCAGCAAGTAGTATAAAGCATTCAGAGGCAGTGTAAATGAACATTGCATTTATAGTTCACGAATGGGTGTCACAGCTTAAATTGGAAGAAATAATTCAGCAAGCAGTTTAAAGCATTTTGAGGCAGTGTAAATGAAAGTTGATTCCTTCACAAAAAGGTGTCTAGATTCAATTTTATACTGCTTTAGGCAGGTTGAAGTAGACGAGACAATCCAGCAAGCAGTATAAAACATTTAGAGGCAGTATATGAAAAATGATTCTAGATCTTCACGTAAAGGTGTCTCGATTCAATTTTAAACTGCGTTTAGCAGGCTGAAGTGAAGGAGATGCTTCAGCAATTAGTATAAAGCATTCAGAGGCACTGTAAATGAACGTTGCTTCTAGAGTGTCCGATTCAATTTCACACGGGTTTAATTTTTTTATTGAATCATACGACACCCGAGTTCGTATAATTTGAATTCCAAGAGCATCTAACTGCACAGCAATCCAAGAGTAACAGCTTAAATTCAACAAAAAAATAAAGAGCAATTAGAGCAGGTAGCGTTTGTAAAATTGAATAAAAAAAAATGTTTGTTAAAAATATATAACATTGGACCTTTTACCAGTCCATCTTGGAATATCGGCATTTATTTGTGAATAAGCAAAAGTTTGATCCAATATTTTTCTTTCGAATGAAAGTTTACATTTGAGTTTTCCATATTTGGCAAACACGAGTAGCAATTTTGCCCCTAACATAGTTGAAAAGATTTGCATACTTCATATTTGTTTTGTGCCTTTGAAAAACAGTCTTTTAAAATACGTTGAAACCTCAATACACCTTTATAACCTTTTGTATTGACTTGAAGGTATAGTCCGTTCAGAGTTATGAAAATCGGCATTCACGAAACGAATCTACAAGGTCTCACGAGACTACGCGTATTCATATTCGTGGCCATTCATAAAACCGCCCCTTGGTCCAAGACCCGAAAAGCTTGTTTCAGTTTAATTCATCGCTTGAGTACAACTTTGTATAAAATGTAAATTCCTGAAAAATCATCTGGATTTATTATTCAGCATTTATTTGTTCAAAAACAAAGGGAAACAACTTTAATCAATCAGCTTTTCTCCTTTGTTTTGTTTGAATTTTTTTCCTCGCAGCCTTCATTTTTGTGTCTTCACTAAAGATGCTTTGACCCAAATGCTTTTTGTGTAAAAGGGTGTATCAAGTCGGGCACAACTGAGATAGCTCCCAATTGCTTGCCCACCTGGTATATATGCTTATTAATTATCAGATGGTATAAACAAATAATACCTGCGTGTAAAATCTGATTTTTTTTTTGTTGTATGTAAGGCAAACGCTGAAACATATCAAGCCTAAGCTAAATGCTCCTGAAACTTATAGATTATCCCAGTTTGAATGTCTCCCGCTTGTGAATCTTCGTTGATTATTGAATCATCAGCTCGGAAGTAGCGAATAAGCCAGTGTTATTCTTTGCGTGTTAAAATGACATCATAAATAGCAAACTTTCCCCCTCCTCCCCTGAAAGTTATTCTTTATTAATTTCCGGTTTACTTAACTAATTAAACAATTTACATTTCTATTAAAAAAAAAAAAACCCTCTCGGGTGTGATTCCCAGCGGAATAATTTTATATAATTTAATTTATCTTATTACGAATTATTCACAAGTACTTGTGCTCGTTAAAACTTTTCGCGTTTTATTTTTTGCCTACAGAAAAGAAATAGGAAAATCATCGAATTATCTACTAGCAAATTTTTTGATTGGGCAGACTTTTAGCACTTCATTGAGTTGCTAATACTTGTTAACCTTGGCGATACCGCTTCAGAGCAAAAGAGCTCTCAATTACTCATGATAAATTGGTAAAAAAAAAACACACGTGGGACTTAAACTCATGTATTTTAAGGCAGTTTTTTATCTCAGAGGCGTAGGCTTTTTTTCACCTGTGGAACAAAAAAAAATCGTGTTTATTTTTTAAATATTTATTTAAATGCAGTGGCGTGCGTAAGCAAAAAAAAAAAGTATATTTTGAGTTAATACTTTATTTATCACTGCTTACATGAATCGCACGCCTTTGCTAAAATATAGTGTGTTTCAAATAATGTACTACCTTCATTAATTTTTTATAATAAATTAAAACTTTGAATGTTTAGCCCCAATATTTTCAGGTCATCGCGACAGTTTATTGACCCTCAACGCAGCGTAATACCCCTGGGGTGCTTTTCGACTTTTTTATTTATGTAACGTTTCAACCCTCCCAGGCTAATTGCCAGGGTGGGTCATGTCCACACGCAATGTTTGATATCAAATTAACCTGCCTCGCCCATACGATTTTGAAGGTATTATTAATATTTATGGGGTTTTCTGAATCCAAAGCTCCCGTACGTGATAAATCACATGGAAAACACCTCGCTGGCACGGACACACATCCGCATATTTAAATTCATGATATCACTCAGAAATAGTGGCTCAGCTGTTACTACAAAAGCCTCTGACCTATTCTACATCCAAGCTCAAATAATATTGGGATAATGTGTAAACGTACTCATTACTACCTGAAGAAAAAAAAAAAAAGCTTTTCCTCGTTGCCAAAAGCTTCAATGTTTCCGTCAAAAATATTAAATATTTTGAGGCTTTCACACAAAGGAGCTTATGGAGTATCGATTGGCATGCAATGCCATTTCACTAATTACTGCATGTAAATGATTTTGATAATCCAAATTGAAATTTCCAAATTGAATCACGAAGTTTGCATATTATATCTGGTCTAATGGAATGACAAATATATCGGATTTCGAGACAAAGGAAATAACTGTTTATTATTAAATAAAAATATTTAAACAATGGTGTTGGTGTTGTTACAAATTTTTAATTACTGACGCAATTAGTTTCGTTAGCATTTTTTTTTGGCGAAACTGTTTGCGTAAAAAAAAACATATAATATTGATATATAAATTATTCCTCAAAGCACTGCTTTAAAGGTTAATAATAAATAAATAAATAAATTATATACTAAATTATATACACAGAAAAATTCAAAACAAATTTGTGATTATTAATCTTATCTAATATCTTTATTTCTAATTTTTTTTTTCAATACAATTTTGTGTTGTTGTTTGTATACAAGTTTTTAGTTTATTCTATATATCAATAAAATTTTTTTTGGTGATTCTGTATGAATTTATATAAGCATCTAAAATATAAAATGCTTTCAGTGTCTCAATAAAAAATATATATATTATTTATATATATATTTCTTTTATCATGATAACAATAAATTATGTTTTAAATAATACATTTATGTGAAACTGCCAAATTTCTGCTTGTTACAATAAAACACGTTTATTGGATATTAAGAAAAAGCGAATTAAATTTTTTATAGTTTATATTATATATTTAAATAATTTAAAAAAATAATAATATACTGGGTGATTCTGTATGAATTTATATATGCTCTGCAAAAATATTAAGAAAAATGATGATTTGTATTACTGTTATCAATGATGTTTTAATATTTTAAGTTAAGTACTTGAGTGATTTTTCCACGTATAGATTTTTATTGGTGACCGGTTTCGAACAGAGTGAGATTTTATATATATATAATAATAAGCAGTCAGGTAAACAATCGTTAGAGGTACTCAAATATTTTACTTATTATTCAAAATGTCAAAATAAAATCCCACCAAGTACTCTCTGTCAAAAATATCGATTTTCTAATGATGTTTTAAATAATACATGTTTGTGAAGCTGCCAAAGTACTGCTTGTTACAGTAAAACTGAAACATTTAACGGCATTCAGTCCGAATTTCCGAGTTCTCCCCCCGACATATGGCAGGCGGCAGAATTCGTCGGTTGCTTTTTTTTTTTTTTTTTTCATTTCTGGCAACATATTTCGTTCAGCCCTTTTCACTAATGACGCGACCACGCGCAGGGTCGCCAGACGCTCTCGTACGCCATTAATATTTCGAGGATATTTCACGTCGTTTCACGCGCGAAATGATTGATCACCATGCATTGTATTTTATGATAATTATCTGCTTTTAATATGTATAAAAAATACGGGTTTAATCGAATAAAACAGCCTCATTTATGCACGCCTTCTACACACGCTGCGACGCAACTGACAACCGAACTGTGACTGCCCAATAGCGTCTTATTTATTTAAGATTAACCATAAAACAATAAAAAAAAAAACACCATCGCCTTATTGCATAGGGTTAAAGCCTTCATAAAAATATCCGTTGATACAATTTTCGTATTGCGAAAACACCGCATTCTTCGAGCTTCCAATGTCATAATAACTTTTTTAATCAAAATACCATAAAAGCGAGACACCCCTTCTCAAGGGGGATGGGGGTGTCAACAGAGTTGTCTATACACTCCACCATAGACGAGTTAGGGGTATTATTTTACATGCCACTGAAAAAGTCTGGTTTATACGTGAGAAAAAAATTCCCCTCAAAGAGCCTCGCTGCAGTCAAGAAAGTCACGGAAAAATCTCCAACTTTCAAAGGAAATTTCTTTTAATGATTACTTGAAGTTGTATATAGCCCACTGTACACGTAACAACACAACTGACAACCGTGTGTACTGTGCTTATATTTCTGATTACTTGGTGGGGATCAGAGGTTGAATGCCAAGTGTTTTGATGCCGTCTGGCATTTTAAGTGAAACTTCGAAACACCTGCCCGCAGGTGTATTTGCATCTTATGCAAGGTCAGATTCTCTCGCGACAAGATCAATAAGGAGATGTGTATAAGATACTTAAACTATTATTATAACAACGATTACCAAAAACCTGCTAACGCATTAACTAAGCACCAAGTTACTAGTACTAAATATTTATTTTGATTGTGTTACCTGTAATTTTTTTATTATTATTATTTATGCAAAGCAAACGCACTAGATATATATTATTCGCTTTGGATGTAAATTGATAGGGTGAAGCGATTAATCACTGCAAAGATTCATGACCGATTTCCGGAAGACTGATCGAATTGTAAAGTGATCACAAAGCTGTAAAAAAATACATTTCACAGATTTCATTAAACTGTTTATAATTAACAAAAAAATATTTTATCGTACAAAAAGCGTTTTATTAAATCCGTGTCGTGTTTAACGGATTTGCAATCGCTCGGTCAGAGCTTGAGCTTAATCGATTTTTTCGTCTTGCAAAAACATCTAAGATTTTATCGAGACAACTGACAAGTTTATTAATTTCTATCAATATGTATATTTGTATGGTATTTAATATGGTATTTTGTATGGTATATTTGTGATGAGCACCAGGAGGAGTCAGACAGCGAAGGTTGCTAATTTAAATCAAGAAATCCAAGCACATCGCTCACCACAAGCGAGACTGCGCTCATATTGACTCCGCGAACGTTCTTCTAGTCCACAGGTTCCCAAACTGCGAAACACCACAAACCATGAAACGTGATAGCGAGCCAAGAGGCAATCACCTGCGATTTCACTTAAACATATTCAATATATTTTTTTAAACTAAATACATACAATACAAGAGAAAGCATTAAAAAAATATATATATCGCCAAGTGGGCGCTGGTCGCTAAAAGTTTGAGAACCTGTGCTTTAGTTCTACCTTTGATATTAACTCTGATATACGTATAGTATTAAGTTGTGCGTTGCAGGCATATATATATATATATATATATATTCATATGGCTTCGGTGGTCGTGGCCCGGCGCCTTGCCAATTGAACCACTGCGCCACGAACCGTTTGCGTTTCCGTTACTCATATGTTGCAATCTGGCAACCCTGCGAATAAAGGATGTTCCGACTAAAAATAATGTCAAACATCTGCGCGACTGCTTATATTTTTAATATTTTTTGTAAATTAAAAATAATATCTTTTCGGCCTCTCCTGCAAGTGCGATTGCCTTTCCTTGCTCTAAATTTATACATTTTACTACTCGCAGGAGATTATTTTTATTATTGATAATATGTGATGACTAAAAGACATTCAATCTAACTATTAATTAAATATTTTTGATATGACTCGAAGGAAATCCATTACGATATTTTTTTAAGTGTGATGACAAATTCTGAAAACGCCAGTAACATAAAAAAAATCGCAGTATATAATATCGTACTTATTTTTAAACTCATAGTACAATGCAAATACTTATTCATTGATTTATTTAGAGATTTAAGGTACAGATGTTCAACTTTCTCCCATCGATTTGTTTTCACGGTGCTTGCCTCAGCTTTCAGGTTTTTTTTTTCAGCAACAATGCCATTTGTACCTGATCTTTGCCCTGTGACTACAGTGCTGTTTGTAACCATTTTTTTTTATTTGTTACAGGTACGTCGGACATAAAAAATCTCCTAAAAAATCGTCACGGAATCGAGTAAGTGACTTCCTGTAAACATTTTATTCACAACTAGCATGCGGTCCATACAATCTAATCATAAGGTTTTAAAATTTCAAATTTTCGTAATCTTCTAGCCTCAATTTTAATATTAATTAAAAAATAAATAAATAGTATTTCTCGTATATGAGAACAGTGTTTTGTGAATTTATTTTTTGGCTGGGATATGACGATCATTTTTGGTTTTCAGAGGCTTCTTTGGGTTGTGATCTTCTAGCCGTTTGGCTATTCGTAATTATTGTCAGTCGTGTACTCATCTAGAGTATATTTTATTTATAAATTTAAAAATGTATGTTATATTCATTTTTACTGTTGTTTTTTCTTTGAGTGTCTCTCATCAAATGAGTTTGGTGACCATTTCACGTTTATATCTTTGTATGGTTTTCGTAGTGGGTCCCCGATTTTTTATACACCCCAGTTTTATATTCTGCTGTCCAATAGCACTATTGTATAAAATATATTACTTTATATACTCATGGTAATATTTTCTCGATTTGTACGCGGGCCGCAGAGTTCGCGAAAAAAACCAAAAAAACTATAACCAAAATTCTCGTCGTTTCGCGTGTGAATTGATCAACTGAACAGTGAAACCGCTGCCCTTCGACAACTTTAATAATAAGTTGGAAAACTGCCACGCGGCAGTTTCGATATAATAAACTTTTATATTGAATGTCGGCAAAAACCGGACGGCCAAGTTATCAACCATCTATCTCGCGGGGAATAATGCAAAAAAAAAACGCTCCGGCGCACACTGCAGCGAATTGGTCCATTTTTTGGCCGCTTTTTTTTTTTTTTTTTTTTTTTTCGCTTTGTATCGCCCAGAGAGTGCCGCAGGGGGAAGTCTGTACCGTTTTTCCAGGACAATCTACTCCAGCTCTAATCTAGCTGCCCTGCGAGGGCCACTCACATGCCGTGTCGAATATATATATAATACTATATAATTTTAATAATCAAATATTAAATTTATTACAAATAAGAGTATATTATTGCTTCAGAGGATTTTTGTGACTATGTCAGCTTATCGAAACAGTTGTATTCCCACTTTTTCATTCACGAGCGTTAATTCCGAACCCACGTTAGCTTTCATTGGTTTTTTTTCTAGACAATCAGCTGCAGTACGCTATATATAATATTTCTCCAAATATGACCTAAATATTACAGTAATTAAATATTTTTGACATAGAGCACACGGTGGAATTCCATTTTATTATTTTTCCGCGTGTAAATTTTTACTGGTGTCCGGTTCACCTGTTGTACCTTATTTTATGGTACTCCTGAAGATGCTGTTATATATGATAAATATTAGAACTAATTTCGGATACATTTATTCATGTTTCGGATAAAGTTAACGAAATTCATTGTTTGAGCATATATTTTTGCTTGTCTTCTCATAGCTTGCGTTGAGTTGAAACACAGCGTATAGACATAGCTTGGACTGCGCCTGCGACAGCAATTGGATCGCGTCACGAAAGTTGGCCACCCCTGCCGTGTATACTAGCCAGCCGGCCATAATTTTTTAAAATTATTTTACATAAAATGGACAAGACGAATTCACGACCCTCCGGTGCTATCCGCGACGCATCTACATCACACGCAAGAAAATAATAAAATACGACCTCTTTAATCTCCCCCACCCCCACCTTCTCCCCCCCCCTCCTCCCCAGCGCGACAGTCGATTGTTCCGCGCGCTTTTGTTTCGTTCTCCTCGAGATGAGCCCCCCCCCTCTTCTCTCCTCTCTCCCCCCCCCTTCTTGGCGTGAAATTGAAATGATAAAAGGCGCAAGAAGGCCGGGCGAGGCTCGCATCCGCGCGACAATTTATGCGTGGCCATTGTAACGGGGCGATCGTAAAGCGCCGCCTATTTGTTTATTCTTTCGGTTTAGTGTGTGCGCCGCCACCACTGGGGAGGTCTGCTTCCGCGCCGGGGTCACTTCGAAAAGTATTCGTATGTTTTGGTCCACCACCTGAATAACAGCATTCACGAAGTCACAGAGCTCAGTGGTCTCGGGGCATCCGATCGATGCGATTTCAGCTGCACGTTTCGGTGCCCATACTTACACCATTTTCACCGTGTTTTATCTTCATGATTGATATGATTTTAAATGGCACTCCGAGCGAGTGAGTGGAGGCAGCCTTTTAGTACCGTCACGCGGCCTGTAACGGGAGCGCGTCGAGTCTAGCCGGCAGGTATTTGATTCTGACCAGGTAACTCGCCGAGGCGAGCAGCCGAGCGTGCAATGGCTTCCTGTTCGTACGGACCGGAGGCTCGCTGCACTGTCGTAAACACGTTTATTTTTAACAAATACGATCAGCCAACTGGCTAGGAGAGTGAACGTGAATTCCAACGCAAGTAAACCCCGAACTGGGGACTTTTATTATATACTTTCCTTATAAGTCGCACTGATGATTATTACCCATACGAAAATCTTGTATGTAATGTATCTTCTTCTTCGTGGCTACCATGTCTGGTTTTCTAGGGAAAATAGTGCAGTAGGTCCTTTCCTCGATAGCATTATCATTGCGTGAATACTTTAAGAGCCTATTTTCCTTCGGAAAAGAGGCATTGGAAGGAGATGGCATAGTTTAAGCCAAACTTGTAGGCTCATGACAAACATGCGTTTAGTGAAGCGGTGCCTCTGAGGAGAGGCTCGAAAATATATGTATACTATATATATATATTTGTCATCCATGTCAGAGAGGATTGGCGTCTCGTGTTGGATAGCTCGGTGCATATAAATCGAGTTATTACTCTCCGGGACTGGAGCAGGGCTGAGTACCAGCCGCGGTCTGTGAATCTGGAAACTTGTGATTAAGTTCTCAGTATTAAGCTGGCGGCGACTCCTTCGGAGTGCTTTACGACGTAAGACCGAAGTTTTACGGTGCATGCACGAGAAGCTATCAGAACTCCATAGATGTATTAAAAAATAATCAAAACCTACTCTTATCCGTATACTGAAAGTATGCTTCATACTGAAATAGATTTTTCGTCAAACTTGCAACGCCGTAACGCAATTAAAAAGTTATGAACTACTTTCGTCTACTTTGTTTGCCTTTCATAAATGTGAATCTTCGCTCTATTATGCGCACATCTTTTGTTCGTGCAAAGCCTGAGTTTCCGGTGAATATCGCGATTTTATTCACCAAGAAACTCTGAACGAATATACCCTGTGATTGGTTCGGTCGATTTTTAATTTTAATTGAATTCATTGTTTGCATAAATACCTTTCCGGCGGTTATTCAATATTTAGTAAAAATAACACTTTTACCCACATTGAATTCTTCGGGAGATTCTGAAAAAAAAAAAAACAATAATACCCCCTTCAACCCTTCTTAGTTTGAGATATTTGCAGATGATAGGGATGTATTTAATTATGGGAATCCCTTGTTAAGCCTGGAAAGGCTCCATCACTCAATCTTCAGAAAATATTTGAAAGAATTGCGGCAGACCTTAATGTGTTTTTTGCAGGGTCTTTTCGAATGGGTTTTATATATTTATAATATATTATATTAGTAAACGGTTCACGTATAAAACAACGTAAAAAAAGTATACACAGTTAAATTAACATTGTGCTTTTGATGTTGACTTCAAATGCCTCCAGGCAAAACCGCGTTTTATTTTCCAAGGGAAAAGTTATTTTGTAGAACACAGCAATTATCATTACGGGTTTTCGTAAAAGTATATAAAATAAACAATTTTTTTTTGTCTTAAATATTACATACACAGTGTACCCAAAAAATATGCATCCGCCCGAACACTTGCTATCGCGGATCCCATACATACATGCATATAACGATTAAAGTTTTCTCTCAGTTACAAGGTCGCAAGAGAGCCGCGGAGTTTCTGGATTGCATTAACAAAGTCTGAGTAAAGTTTAAGCAGAGTTTATGCACGCTCTGCAGTTTTCATCCCAAGCTTTGTCTGCAATTCGGTAATGTATGTAAAACATCGACAGGTAAGACAAACGTTTCGCCTCGTCTTGGCTTGAGTAAAGTTTAAGTATAGTTTAAGTGTATTTCGGTTATATTTATAGCCGCGATAGTCTTAGAGGTAACAATTGCGATTATTAAAAAAAAAAAAAAATTATTGCATTAGGAGAGTTTGAGTAAAGTTCAAGTAGAGTCCAAGCACGATTTGCAGTTTTCATCTCGAGCTTTGTCGACTGGCGTGACACAGTATTGGGTTCTATTTTTTTTTCGTTCCGTCTGAGTTTGAGTAAAGTCCGAGCAAAGCTTGAGCACGGAACCCGGCTGGGTTTGGCGGTCTTCGCGTGCAGTGCATTGTTTCGCAGGCATTGTGAAGTTCTGCACGTGCCATTATCAGAAATGACGAATGCGACATTGTCCGAGGGACAAAACGCCTGCCGGCACGTCTTCCATTCGAAACTTCGGGGAATTTCATTTGATGCCGATCAAAGGTTGGAATCGCAATTTTATATGAACGGGTTTCACTATATAGGGTGACTCATAACTGCAAACTATACACAGAACAAACAAAATGCTTAAAAACGATAGAATCGCTGTTTGTTTTGATTGAGAACTGATTTTAGTTTACAGGTCGATTTTTATTTTGGTTACCACTGAGCCAACAAGCCAACCAAAATAACCTCATCCCATGGAGGTTGGCTTAAACGTAGCAATATATCGTGAAAAGCATCACCGCAAGTGCATTAAATATATTTTAGGGCAAGCAATGTTGAATCACTGATATAAAAGTTCTACAGTTATTTTTACTATGGATTGAGTTATAATGACGCAATCAAGGGTTGTTTTTTTTGTGGTTTGAGCACGTGTAGGACACGTGCAGGTATTTCTTGACCCTCGGTACTACTGTGGTTGAACTCTCGGCAAAGTCGGCTAACGACGCGTGGGATTGCGTGCAAGGTGACTTCCTTTCCTTCAAAAACAAGTCCTATTAGCCCAATAATAAACATGCTCCATTCCTCTCTCTCTCTGCAATAAAAAAAAACATTTTCCGCGTGTTATTAGAACGTAAAAATTCCGATACCATTCTGTAAAGTCGCATAACACCACAGTATGTCTTCAACTACTCATTGCTATCAATTTTATGTTCCTCTCAACACTATCCAAGGTCGTCTGCATCGCAGTTGATTAATTGATATAATAACTCAAAGCGTTTCTCATAACTTCTTCGATATATATCAGCTGCCTCCGTGGACCTCCATTTCCGTTGAGGCCGTGAAAATAAGGGTCAATACGGTGAGAGAATCGATTTCCACATCTCGACTAGCCAATCAGCAAGTAAATAAAAAAACACGTACAAGCGAATACGAATCTACCGTCTGTTCGGATAATCGACGGTCTGCATTATGTCATAGTAAGGGTCAATCTAAATCAGCAGGTATTTTTCCAATCGTCAGGAGGGCGTGCGTCATTCTGGGGTCTATGACTCCTTTCACAATGGCGGCTGCCGTTATGTCTGACGAGCCGCATCGCTTGTTTGTTTTTGGATGCGATGACTGGACGTGCGGTTCATCCACGTAGGTGGTTGAGAAGCAATTTTCCAATTAGACTATTGAAAAACAGAGTGTCTTATGAGGTAACAGCCACACCTGGATTCGGGCTGGACACTGATTAAAATAACTCAGAGACTCCCAAACTTTTCGTCCCGTCGACGCCTTGTCGAGTTTTCCTGTTTTTCGTAGATCCGAAATCCGTTTAACAGGGGTCCGTTTTATCTAGGTTTTAATGTATGTTTTAATATATATAGTTAACATTCACTAAAAATTTTAATGGGGAGGGATTTGGTAGCAAATTTTCAATATTTGGCTTCACTTAAATCTCCTCGCCCAGTGATTTCCAATCTATTTCTTTTTTTTGTAAGAATAATGGCAACCGCACTGAAACCCTTTTTAACGAGGAATGAAGATGGTAAATCTATAAAAAAAAACCTTGCGATATTCCATAATGCAGGATAAATAGCAGGTATGTCTCTCTGAAACCAAAATTGGTGATATCCCTTTCTAAACTGCACCTTCAGTTCTTCATTAGTGCTTATTCCGATCAGTTCTTCTTGTAGTATGACTTCTGATTCTTCATAGTCACCGTATGGATTGATAATCCACTGTGGTATTTTGGTGATGACCTGCTTAAATGGGATTCACTCAAACGCATATTTTTCTTCAGGTGCCATCTACGATTTACAAGCGTTCTCTATCTTGATTATATTTCATACTTTTGACATAGTATACCACTAAAACCTCGTTCAGGTAAATCACGCAAACCCCATCGCGCTCAGTCTCCGGCAGCCGCGAACTTCCAAAGTAGCGCAGGTAGGATAATTGTCTTATTCATCACACCTCCAAACTTTCGGCTATAAATCACAATTAAAACAAATTTACGAAACAATCGGGCATTACAAAGCGAATTAAACATTAGGGGTTGTATTTGTGCGCGCGGAACTTTGACCGTAAAATTTAAATAGCCCCAACTTCTGACGGGAAACCCACCCCCGCCGTGGCTTGTCACCCCCGCGTGTGAGTACTCCGGAAACGCGAGACGAGGCAGATGCAATTACACATCGCAGTAAATCTTATTACCCTGTCGCTCAGGTGATGGGAATAACCCAATTTGGACCGAATCAAGGTGTTCTAATGCTCCGACGCACTCAGCGCGGTCTTGTATTACATTTTGTACGAACGGGACACCCAAAGTACACGCCGCAATAAAAGATAAAAAATATGATCAGCTTCTACGAACAGCATCTCTTCCTGAAGATGATTCCAGCATTAGTACTCTTAACCTGTTAACCGGGGAGTTCCCTACTCTTTTACTAGGACGTATCCAGTTTGGCTTTCACTCAAAATAAACAACTTCATTCCAAAGCTCTTTTTGTAGATATATATATTGTTTTTAATATAAATTCGCTTTCCATAATAAAATATATTCATATACGCATCTTTCTTTTCAGGACGTATTATATTTCAAGGACGTCTCCCCGTAACCGATATTGTTTACGTTGGACGTATTTATACGTCCCGCCCGTTTAACAGGTTATAACCAAATCAGCTGATCAAATATATATAATATTCAAGAGGTACTTGCGTTTTGACCTCATAAATCAAGCCATTATCTGGCTCGCTCCGTGATCACTGAACCCGAAGGCTTTCGGTTCAAGTCCAACCGACAAAGACGGTTTTTCAGTTCCGAACCCGTTGGTCCGTGAACCTCATTCAGAATTCGGCTCGCGCCGTTCCGACTTCCTGTCGGTCCCTTTTTTGCGCGGCACTTCACGCCACGGCCGGCTGCAGAAACTCCGCGACCCGGCGTTTTAGAAACACTGATCTACACCCGCGATCGCTTTGATTCCCATCGCAGGTGATCACACTGTAGCACGGATTTGTCGCTTTCTCGCTAAATAAAAAATCTATATTTATATACAAATGAATTAAAAATTACTCGAGTGTTTAATTATATATAATAATAATAATTTCATTTAACACGGTTTCACTTAACGCGTTTTTTTAAAACCACTCTCAATCCTTAAGGGTCTTGCTACATAACATTGCTTGGTGTCCATCTCCTGTCTGCCACAAAAAAATGACCGTTTTACCTGGCGAAATCGTGTCATTTAATTAATTTAATTGTCACCTTATTTTTCTATGTCGAAAGTTGACTTTTTTACAGAGTATTAAGAAAACTATAAATTATATTTATCTATTTTTTTTTATTTAATTGGCGTCCATTTTCAGGGTAAAATAAAATCTTGAAAATGTTGAAAAATGACTTTTAAATGTTTAGGACTCTTCTCAACAGGGACATGACGAATCTCCAAATTCGTACACTTCAATCGGAAAAACGCATTATTATTATATTAAAAGTAAATTTAGAAGAAATAAAAATATATTTTGTTCGGAAGAAGGGATGCATCTAACTTTTTGCATTTAAATTTTTTTGATTGGTGCAGTCGATTTTTCGCAAAACGGACTAGAAAATGATCAAAAAAACTCGAGTATGGGACTTAGACCTTTAAGGCGCAAGCAACATGCAAGTTTTAATAATTTCAACACATAATTTAAGTACACAGCCTAGAACCGAATATATATTATTTTAACACTCTTGTACTTTCAGTAGAAGAACCAGGAGACCCACTACACTATTTTCCCTTTAGAAAACCATGAACATTGGCTCAACATGATGGATTGTAAAATAGTTGCCAACCTCCTCTGAAAAAAGGCACTTGATGAAGAAGTACTTTCAGTACTTATTAGTAAATGTAATCATAGCTTAATTGTAGATTACCTGAACAGGGTTGCAGTCGAGATCGCATTCTTGCTGACCGAGGCGAATAATTTTAATTGCGACCATGACACCCTCCACCTACCCTTTAATTAGTGGCATCCGAATCTAGACAGGGCTGAAAGTCTGGCACCTGCGAGGATTTTCACGAAAGCCACCCTTCCTGAAAATATATCTAGCACTTGAGTTAGTCTTTACTTACATCCAGTAGTCGATTTTTAATGCCTGATGAATTTAACCCATGAAAAAAAATCATCTACTAACATCACTGCGGTTATTCGTTTATTCTTTCATACAGCCTTATTACATAGAAATGGTGATATGAGAGAGAGCAAAAACAAATAATATAAAACGGATCAATAGCAACAGTTATTTGGATTTGATTAACGGGTTATATTTCAGCAGTTGGGGTATGGATTCGGGTCTGATGGGTTGGATATTGTACACGTATATTGATTGGGGGTGGGTTAGGTTAGGTTAGGCTTTCATGGAAATGAATTGTGATTTTTGCATGAATTTAAGGGATGATTTCGAATTAAACGTCACTGTGAATATGTACTTTTGACACGACCTTCAGCCGAATAAATTTATTTTGTATTATACAATTTGAATGTCTAGTTTTTCTCGTTTACTTTATGAATATTATTTTTTTTACGATTAAATTAATTTATGATCGAGTACATTTTTTGGCCGGTGCATTCCCAATTATGCTAACGAGCCGCCGATACTTAGCGAGAAATTTTAGCGAAAAAGCCACTGAAGAAATATTTTTAGCGCCGCCTCGTTATTCGCATAGCAGCACATTCGCCTCGGTACCGGCACCGAAACGTCGCTTTTCCGATATCCCGAAATCTACGAGCGCGCTTATTTTGTAAATTCGCATTCATTTGAAAAAGTAAAACGCGAATTTTCCGTCTGAGCGATGGTGGCTGTTTCGCCCTATATAGGCATCGTCAGACTCGATTTGCCTCGCCTGCACGCCCCTGCAAGGCTCCCCCGGCGTGATAAAAAGCGCGAGCAGTGGCGCCTCGCTAAGGGGGCTTTAATTGCAAGATTTTAACGTCGAAATTTTTAGGGGTCTCTTTTTTTTTTTTATCTTTTTAGCTTATCTTTTAAATTATTTATATTGCGATGCTGTATAATTAATTAATAAAAAAAATATTTTGAATAAAAATACTTGAGTGATTTTCCACATTTTCAAGTATTTTTATTGAAAATATTAAAATGGAATTCCACCAAGTACTCTCTGTCAAAAATATTGAATTTCTTAATTAAAAAAACACAAAAATTATTTAAATATATTACAAACTATTAAATATATGTTTGTAGGTTTTTTCTCCAGATTTCTTGTACTGGGACCATCATAAAAATAAAAGCAAGAAATCACAAGGCTGTATTAATAATTTTTTTTCTTTTAATAATTTTAATAAAAATTTAAAAAATTTAATACAATAACCTGATCCCTGCATTGTGTTTTAATAGTGTTGTCACAGTCTATTTAAATATTGTGAATAGGTGCCGTTTATCTTATCGGTCGTCGACCTCGTGGAAATACTAGGCTATGATTTCCATTGTTGTGGCTTATCAAATGCACTATTCCTTATCATTTATTATAAACCAAAACGTGATTTATCCACTGCAGTGAATATAATAAATCAATAATTAAGGGGGTCGCTTTCTATTTATTTTCTGTGAGCCTCTTTCAAGAGGCTCCTTCAGACTAAAACTCAGAATAAATCCACTTTTTTTTTTAACATTACATACATTTGTAATAATATTTGATAAGCACGCCCCTGGCACGAAATAGTGCCATTTTTCAACCAGTAATGCTGTGGCGGGGCTTAATGGGCTGTTCGCCTTAAGATGGGGGGTCGGGATCGTCGGAGAGTTTCAATGTTTTTTTTTTTTACATACTTTGTATTATATCGATTGTATATATTATAAAATTTTAATAATACAAAACCGTTTCTAAATATAATTTCTATCCACTGCAGGATGATGGTTGCGATTAAAATGCTTTCCTCGACAACATTTTTATTGACGATGTGCTTATTTTAAATACACATAATAAATTACACAAATTTATATTCCTTTAGTCCTTTACAGATTGGCAAAACTTTTAAAAAAAACTTCCCACCAGCTTTCTATTAATATACAATTCTCGTAAAAATATATTAGGTTTTACTAAGATTTGAGTCTTACAAGTCGTCTTATGTCTGTCAATGTCTCTTATATTAAATATATACTTCAGTGAATCTAAGTATTTATTTAAGACTTTATATATATATATATATATATATATATATATATATATATATATATATATATATATATATATAAACATATTGAAACTACAAAATTATATTTTCAATGTAAGTAATACGCCATTATTATTTTTATACTCCAATTCATGTTGTAGTTTATTTAGAATTATTGGTAATACTGCAACATGCGGAGAGATTTTCATTTTCGTTATTTTTATATGTAAATGTGTGCATGTGCATATGTGTATGTGTGTGTGTGAATGTATGTGTGTATGTGTATCATAAAATAGCATTTCATAATAGTCAGATGTGCTCGTGTTTAAATATTGGATTTGAGTGAATATTTCTAACGCATTTAGGTCGTCTGTTATGAAATGTTTTATCAGGTGGAGAGGTCTTATTGTTTTACTGCTGTGTACAGAAAGCAGGCGTGGCAAACATTTTCCCTATCAAAGAAATAGAACAAATCTATTCGTCTGTGAAAATTGCTTTTATACCTTGAATAAACGAGAAAATGAAAATACCTTTTATATAACTCAGTATATATTTTTTTATATTGGAAAATAA
Organism: Atopsyche davidsoni; assembly: GCA_022113835.1. NCBI lineage: Eukaryota > Metazoa > Arthropoda > Insecta > Trichoptera > Hydrobiosidae > Atopsyche > Atopsyche davidsoni. The sequence goes on from JAILWY010000028.1 coordinate 1,851,810, forward strand.
AGCTGCGTTATATTTGTAAATCTCTGTGCTACGGGATGGTTATGCATTATTATAAATAAAGTTATATTCACAAATGTCGATGCTTTATGGGTATTTTGCCCGGAGGCAACATTTTTTATGGGACTCAATAGACGTGTGATTGAATTCGTGTCGAATCTATTTTTCCTTGTCACTTCCAAATGAGATCGCTTACGATTGTTAAATATTTGATAGATCGGCACTGACGACACGTGCTTTTAGATTGATGTCTTATTTTTAGTTTCTCTGAAGCTAGACCTATCCAGCTATTTGTTGTTTTAATAATAACGCTATCAAAATCGCGATAGCCTGGATGTGAGGGTTCAAAGTTCACGTTTGAACTTTACCTGAGACACATGATAAAGTCAAGGTAAATTAATTGAACTGCTCTGCGGGTACTTCGTATTTCGTCTCATCGCTCATTTGACTAAGTTCATTGGGGTCGTTTCTTCCTGATTGGCATTTAACCTGGACCTTATGTATGCAGAAACGGGAGCTCGGATAATCATTGACTCATCTACTCGTACTCCAAAATTATAATGGACGGAAAAGAGACGGTATTGTTGATTTACGCGCGTGCGAGAGAAAAAAAAAGTCTTGATTGAATAAAACATTTAATAGCGATTTTAACTGGATTTTTATGTATGCAGAAATCGCATTGATTTGTGCAACAGAGGATTGTTATTTTAACTGGACTATCACAAATCCGAATTTCACTTTGCAGGCGTTGACTACATGTAAAACATTAGCTAAAGTCAAATATTTGTAGTACGACTCGCGTGTAGCTTCGATGGGACTTTGATGTGGTCTGGCTTGTGTTGATGGTGCACATAGCTTTGTGATTTTCAACGTGAGGATTGATAACATCATCCATTAACATTGCCTGTCGAATGACCACACCACATGGCAAAGGCCTACTCAGTAAACTATTTTATCACTTTGCAGCGATTTACTGAAAACAAGTTACACTTTATAGCTTGAAACTTGAAATCCCAATATTCGATGGCCTGAAACTAAAAACTGCTTGTTTGCCGATTCTATACATACTCAAAGAGGTGACAAGACAAGCAATTGAACATCTAAACATTATCAAGATACCGGGACATCATAACACCCACACATTATAATGAATGTAACTGAGCGTTTTTATTAAATGATAACTATAACAATATAAAAATATATATTTGCAGTTAATTTATTTTAGAAGAGGTTTCATCTGAAATTAATAAAGCTTAACTCTGATCGATAACAGTCTTGATATATTATAGTAAACGTGAGTGACAAGCAACACCATTAAGGAAATACTATTATAAAGCTATTACTAACAACCCTGCGATCCAGAAAATAGACCCACAGTGTTACTGTAATTTAATATACACAACAAATTTAATATATATTTTATAATGTATCGATTACTCAAACATTATATGAAAAAAAAACTTTTATAAAGTATATTTTTATGTTCAGTGTATGCCGAAAGGTCTGCAACAATTTCGGAATCACCCTGTTTAATTGAAAAGTCAAAACTGCCTAAAAACATATATTAACTTTCATTTCTTCGCGTAACTTTTCCACGGTTTTCGCTTGAACGTTACATTTCTCATATAATTTTTTTTTTTTTTTTTTATGAATTCGTCAAATTATTTCCGCCGTCGGTCGCGAAAAAATCTATTTTAAAAAATAAATAAAATCCATCACCGGAAATGGGAATTGTCTTCGGTCTTTTTACGCCGCCTTCTCTGTGTCACGATTTCGGTGAATAAAAAAATATTTCCACAGTCATATTCTGCTTTCGAGTTGGTGAAGCTTTGGTCCAAATTTGTTATTGCCACTAATTCTGCGTACTGGGTGTTCCCGCTGTAACTTACTCTACAAGTTATTCTGTTTTATGGAAATATTTTCTAGTTTACGAGGGACATGTACATAATGGGCACCCGTTTTCGTCTTAACTGCACGCACAGCACCTTCGGGTTTCAGGAATACTTCAGGCTGGAAATCCCTTCTGAAATTTACGACATTAAGTTTATAGTGACATACTCGCGTTAGAAATGTCGATTAAAGTAGTAGAAGTAGTAGTAACTCTATTAAAATAAAATAAAAAATAACTTAAGGCAGTTGCTTTCAGCCTTTTAATTGCCTCTGGTGTCCAACCGGCCATCAGAGGCAGTCCATTACCTGGCGAAATCGTGTCATTTAATTTATTTAATTGTCACTTTATTTTTCTATGTAGAAAATTGATTTTTTTACAGTGTATTTAGAAAACTATAAATTATATTTACCTATTTTTTATTATTTAATTAACGTCCATTTTCAGGGTAAAATTTTTTTTTAAAGATGTTGAAAAATTGGATAAAATGACAACTTTTCAAAACCAAAGTTAGTTAATAATTTTTTTTTTTTTTTTAAATAATATATCGCACAGGGTTTATATTTAATCTTTTAATTCCAATTGAAAAAAAGACTTTTAAATGTTTAGGAAAAGGGACATGACGAATCTCCAAATTCTACACTTCAATCGGAAAAACACATATTTTTCATATCAATATTAAATTTATAACAAATAAAAAAATATTCTGTTCGGAAGAAGGGATGTATCAAACTTTTTGTATTTATATATTTTTTATTAGTGCAGTCGATTTTTCGCAAAACGGACTAGAAAATGATCAACAAAACTCGATTATACCGATTATATCGAAAATAACCACGAGGTGTGGATTCGAATCTCACTTTGGTCTAGTCAAAAAAATTTGAAGGATTTCTCTCTTCGTTTCACGATGGCTCAGTAACTTAAAAAACAAAACGTATACACAATAAATCATTACATATAAAAATGTAGATTTATCTACGTGTACGTACAAATTTAGATTATAAATAAGTACACGTATAAAGCCTTGCTATGCTATAATGTCTAGCATTATTATTATACACAAAAGCGTGTTTTGGAAGGGCATCACTCACCGTAGACGTACATCAATATAATTAAATAAAACACGTAAACAGTTTCGCATGTTGTGAGAGGTGTCCATCTTCAGGCTTCTCTGAAAAGAGCGTCGGAATTAGATATGAATTAAAGCAATATATTCCAGGAAGAACAAAGCAATTGATCTTCAGAGCAATTTAACAGAACTCGAAGCTCCGGGCGCGGAAATCGATTGCTTGTAGATTACGTGAGAGCAAAATAAGATTATTCGCTGAAAAATAAATATACTGTTGTAAAACAACTTGAATATATATTCTTCTTCTTCTTCTGACCGTCCCACTGAAAATTTATTTATGTCTGTTTATTTCTTAGAGAGAATACTGTAGTGGATCCTTCAACACCGAAGGAATATATTATTAATACAACGTTTCATGCACCTTGATCAATGGTTTTTCTAGCTGAAAATCTTATCAAATTATTCAATATATATAATATAATATAATATTATTCGTGCTTTGACTAAATGCAATATGCACTTATCTTGTTAAGACTAACCGAATGGCACAGTGGATGCTGCGCTTTCAGATGTGTATTTGAACAGTTTTGCAATTCATATTCTCGCAGTCTTAGGAATCCGTTTGCCTGAGGGTTCAGGGTTGACGGATCCCATTTATCATAATGAATGCAGGATCCCTCAGGATTAGGCAACCCTTCTGCGGTGGAAGACGTCAGCCAGGGGTGCTGGAAGTTCGCTTGAGGTCGTTTGATTCCTTTGCACTGTAACCCACTGTGCAGTGATCGCCAACTATCAAGTGCATATATGATAATAGATATTTTAATTATAAAAAAAATATTTTATAGGATGGGAAGTCAAACCACTAAGCAAGCCTAAACACTCTGTCAATTAATTCCCGCATAGCTAATTAACCAAATGATGCTGTATTCAATTTGTGTAATGTTTTCAACAGCTTATCAATCACTGTTAAATTAAATTAGTCTTCCGCAACATCGACGTAATTGTATCAACCAAATGTGTGTAAGCATACTGAGTATATATTATATATATAATATATATTTATATATATATAAATTTTACTTGGTCTTTTCAAGGTTACACAATGGGACGCCTCGTTTTCAATATCAATTCAAATTATTATATACATTGAATGATGTGAGAAATTTCAATTTGAATATTCCCAGTCAAACAGATGATACTCGATAAATCCCAAACTTTCCGCATTAAAATACAGTTTAATTGTTAAGTTTTGAAGTAGCTACAGAATATTCCGATAAACTATACAATCAGGCATTTAGACACTAGGAGAGATCTTTAGACATATTTGCAGGCCAATTTGTATCGGTCGTGGATTTTATCAATTTATCCTAATTTTTTTTTATTAAATAGTACCGATCGTTACACATTTTAGATTTTTTTAAAAATGAATTTTGATACTTGCAGTTTTTATGAGGGTAACGTTTAGCTCAGAGGCTCCCAAACTTTTTATCCCGTTGAGTTTTCCTGTTTTTCGTAGACTACTTGCTAATATTGAATTTTTACATTTGACCGGATTTTTTGTCCGTTATATCCGAAATCCGTTGAACAGGGGTTCGTTATATCGAGGTTTTACTGTATACCTTTATAAATATATACACACAAAATGCAAGTATAGTAACATTTATTAAAAAAATCAATACTTTTAATGAGAGGGATGTGTCTGATGCTTTGATAGCAAATTTTCAATATTTGGCTTCCAATCTATTTCTTTTTTTTGTAAGAAAAATGGCAACCGCACCGAAACCCCTTTCCACGAGGAATAAAGATGGTAAAGCTATAAAAAAAACCTTCTTGCGATAGTCCATAATGCTAGATAAATAGCAAGTATGTCTCCCTGAAACCAAAATTGGTGATATCCCTTTCTAAACTGCACCTTCAGTTCTTCATTAGTGCTTATTCCGATCAGTATGACTTCCGATTCTTCAATGTCACCGTATGGATTGATAATCCACTGTGGTATTTTGGTGATGACCTGCTTAAATAGGATTCACTCTAATGGACCCCCAATTTAATTTTTCGCTGTCATCGACCCCTGGGGGTCGATATTGACCACTTTGGGAACCTGTGGTTTAGCCCGACAGTCTACTATGCCCATAGTTAGCACAGGTGCGTGAGTGTGTTAATATGACATATGAAGAGTGTAAATGCATCATGTGTATCAGAAACGAATCCGCTGTGGGACGGGGCAGCAGAATTTTCGGGAAAGCGATTGTTTGCAAATAGCAGCTCCGCTAGATGCGGCCGTGTTCAAATTTGAGTTTGAAACATTACAAGGTGTAATTATAAACTCTTCAACGTGGCGGCCGGTGCCATTGTCGGCCTGTCACGCTCGCCGCGCGGAACCCCCGTTACTCGGCGGTGCCGTGAATACTTAAGCGACGGCGACCCGCGCAGCCAGCTCGCTCAGCCGGACGGCTAGGAGACTGAAGACTGGAGTGATCGCGATTTCCTAGCCGTTTGGCTGTTCATACTTGCGAGGAAGCTCGTTTCTCTGAGCTACATCCAAACTATCGCGCACAGCCGAAGGGCTAGGAGACTGCTGCCGCTGGCATGAGAGTGCTTCTTCAGGCTGTAATCCGGACTTCTATGAGACGAAATACATGAATTATTGCAGTCTCCTAGCCATTTGGCTGTTCATACTTGCGAGGAAACTCGTTTCTCTGAGCTACATCCAAACTATCGCGCACAGTTGATAGGCTAGGAGACTACTGTCGCTGGCATAAGAGTGCTTCTTCAGGCTGTAATCCGGACTTCTATGAGACGAAATACATGAATTATTGCAGTCTCCTAGCCATTTGGCTGTTCATACTTGCGAGGAAACTCGTTTCTCTGAGCTACATCCAAACTATCGCGCACAGTTGATAGGCTAGGAGACTACTGTCGCTGGCATAAGAGGACTTCTTCAGGCAGTAATCCGGACGGCTAGGAGACGAAATACATGAATTATTGCAGTCTCCTAGCCATTTGGCTGCTCATACTTGCGAGGAAGCTCGTTTCTCCGCGCTGCATCAAAACTATCGCGCACAGCCAAAGGGCTAGGAGACTGCTGTCGCTGGCATGAGAGGGCTTCTTCAGGCTGTAATCCGGACGGCTAGGAGACGAATACAGGAATTATTGCAGTCTCCTAGCCATTTGGCTGTTCATACTTGCGAGGACCCTCGTTTCTCAGCGCTACAGCCATGGCGATCCAAACTATCGCGCACAGTTAAAGGGCTAAGAGACTGCTGCCGCTGGCATAAGAGGGCTTCTTCAGGCAGTAATCCGGAATGCTAGGAGACGATATACATGAATTATTGCAGTCTCCTAGCCATTTGGCTGTTCATATTTGCGAGGACCTTCGTTTTTTCAGCGCTATAGCCATGGCGATCCAAACTATCGCGCACAGTTAAAGGGCTAGGAGACAGCTGTCGCTGGCATGAGAGTGCTTCTTCAGGCAGTAATCCGGACGGGTAGGAGACTGAAAACGAGATTGGTCGTAATGTCGTAATTTCCTAGCCATTCAGCTGTTTAGCACTGCGATCCAAGCGACCAGCTCGCACAGTTAAGAGTGATCCCAATTTCCATATTTGCAAAAACCCTCGCTTCTCCACTGCGATCTTAACGGCCAGCTCGCACAGCTGGGCGGCTAGGAGTCTGAAGACAGGGGTGATCGTAATTTCCTAGCCGTTTGGCTGTTCATGCTTGCGAGAAAACTCTCCTCTCAGCGCTACAGCAATTGCAATCCAAACGAGCAGAGGGGGACTCTTCAGACTGCAATCAGAAGTGAACGTAATTTCCTAGTCATTTGGCTGTTCATACTTGCGGAATTCGATGATAATGAGGATGTTTTCTTTTCGGTTTTCGGTGTTTATACACGTCAGCTATTTGCTTTTTGCTTCTGCTTATAATGGCATTGAATGTATTCTGAAGTCTACTTGCAAGGTGTTTAGAGCCGTCATGTATATTTGAGGATCGAGTATTAGCAAAATCAATTTGCCACGATGTTGATTGTATACAAATAACTTGCAATGCAAAATAACACGTTTGTTTATTATTTTTTTTTAATAATCTGCTACCGAGCTGAAGACTGATTTCAATATTAGCTTGCCAAAAATAATTGAATTTATTTAAATGCGGGTTGCCATTTCATTTGTGTATCTCTTGTCGCTTCGAAAGTTCCTCTGAAAATTCTATATTCGCCCTTATCCGAGAATGTAATTGAGCATTCCGAATTCTACTCTAACTTTTTCGTTCCTCCCCTCGATGTGAAATTCCTGAAAAATTCACTACAGCTTTCGCGACCAAAAATCGTTTCTTCTTACAAAATTGCATGGGCCCCGTGACCTTCGACAGGAATCATGGCATTCTGCACGATGGGAAATAAAAAAAATATATATATATATATTGAGTACCCAAACCGTTGAGTACCATTGGATTCGAAAAAAAAACCTAACCGTACTAATATTAAAGTTTCGTGTGAATAATTTAAGCCGAGAAACGCCTCGCGAGATCGTGACGTCACAGTGTTGACATATCGGGGCATGACTGCCGCGGCACAGACGTCGTGTTTATTCTAGTAGAATGTCCACATATTTATTGGATTTTTGTTAGAGAGAGAGAGTTTGTGTAGAGAGAGCATTTTTAAATTTTTTTTTCGTAATAATTGCGAAAATTAAAATATCTTGGGGTTGCTCCGGCATTCATCTGATGCCCTCATGGAGCCGCGCTGCGCCGTTTTTAATGAAGTAAGTCGACAAAATAAAGGAATCGGTAATGAGAGGCGCGGGGTCTTTGTGCCGTGCTGCGGAAACCCTCCAGCCCTGCCCTGAAAGCCTCCATCGCAGCAAAAGACACCATAAAACCCACAAACAATATATACACATAAAATTTATATATATTCCCCTTTCATTGCAGTGCGTACGGAGAATTTTCAAATCTGTGAAGAAAAAAAAAATAAAAAACCTTGAATATGTCTTGTCTGGTGATGGAGGACAGACTATCTTATTAATTGAATAATCACGTAAATGAAAACTGTCAGTGATCAAAAAGCGTAGTCTAAGTATTTTTTCTGAAATAATTATCTCTGTGTAACAATTTGCTTCATAGATAACTTCAGTTTGCCGAGCGAGCTGAAATTACAACTGATCTAGAAAAACCTGGTCTGCCTTGTTTGACGCACCAGGGCTAGCCTGACTTATCGAAACATATATAAAAAATAATTTTTATATTGATTTATAAACGTAAAAAATAATCAATAACATCTCTTATTAGATTCTATACGTTACATTATACTTGCAACGTAATTTTTATAAAATTCATCACACAACATTTTCTTTTAAAAACTCAAGAGTACATGGAATTCTTGTAATTATTATAGAATTAATCTAACGCAGAGGTACCAAAACTTTTTTGTCCCGTAGACCCCTTGTCGAGTTTTTCGTAGCCTTGCTAATATTGAATTTATACAAATTCGTCAACTTCAAGCATATTTTTGACATCTGATATAAAACAACTCACATTCATGGGGTTTACTGTACAGTGGATTTAAACATCAAAATGTTAAAATACATGTTAAGTTTATTACACCTTTATTTATTAAAGACACACAAAATGCAAATATAGTAACATTCACTAAACAAATTAATACTTTTGATGGGAGGGATGGGTCTGATGCTTTGATAGCAAATTTTTAATATTTGGCTTGAAATAAGTCAGATTTAACCTTAAATCTCCTCGCCCAGTGATTCCCAATCTATTATAAGAAAGTATGTATTACAATATGTGTTAAGTGCATTATGATATGCATTATGAATGCCTAAATTTTGGTGATGACCTGCTTAAATGGGATCCACTCTCGTAGACCCCCATTTACAGTTCATAGACCCCCAATTTTATTTTTTACTGTCATCGACCCCTTGCAAGGCAAAATCGACCCCCGTGGGTCGACATTGACCACTTTGGGAACCTATGATCTAATATCTCAGTTTTCTACACAGTAAATTCTTGTATATTAATATTCAAGCACAGCGAAATCTTTGAAGTCCACCCACAAACCACAGTTTGTATACATACACGGGCCGCGGTTTGCGTTGGCCAGCCCTGGAATTTGCGCTAGTTACCCACGAGCACCGGATGCAATATACCAGGAGCCAAAGCTCCCCGGCCGGAAGTCGGGAGCTTTATATCCATCCACATACTCTACAGGTTTCATATCGCACAAATCACATCAGGGATGAAAGCTTTCCGCCCTTAATAGAGGCTCTCTTCGCCGCTTTTCACCCGGTCCTTCCGCGGTTTCCGTTGTTGGAAATTTGCTCACACGTAATGCGATTTCAGTCCATATCCGGTGCGCCGCCGGAAGTCGCGCGCCTCCTTCCGCCCTGGCTGCAGACGCCTTTGTTCAACCCCCGACATCGACATCGCCGACTAACCTAACCTAACCACACCGCATATAGACACTGATGCATTTTAAATTCACATTAAGATGCAATCGACGTGAAAATTGCATATTTCATATTTCAGGCATTTAAAATTTTCAGGAATTTCGATTTCTCGAAGGGTGACTGAAGCTTCAAAAGAAACACCCAAAAACAAATAAATGTATAATGTTATTCGTGGTTAGAATTTTCCTGCTGCTAAGCTTTGAGCATCGATTATCAAAATGTAGGCAGCAATGATTTTTTCTTCTAACTTTTAATTGAGTCGCCAGGCACTGCTTTTTTTTTTTTTTTTTAGCTTCGAGTATTTTTTGCGACTTTTCCTAGTTTTCAATTCCAGTTCACGAACTTGGTCCAAAAGTTATCTCTTCAGACCGCCGCATTGAATTTGAAAGAGTTTATTATATTATTTATATAAAAAAAATATAACAAGCAGTGCAAATGATGAGCTGGTGGTGTGTAATTCTCGTGAATGTGTGAATCGATATCGTAATTGTTGTATTCATAGCAATTGATTGCATATGATTTGGGGCAAGCAATGCTTTACTGCTTGTATGGACTGCACGCCCCTAGTAATTACCCCTGGGTTAGAATTTCTACTTATATCGTTATATGCATGTGTGGATCCCATGTATACAGGTTAGTTAAATATTTAATAACTCTCAAGAATTTCCGTCTCTTCCTATGAATACGAAATGTTACTCGGAAAGACTTGCTTGAACAAATTTTATATTTTCAAAATACCAAAAATGAAAAACACACGACCACATATTGTTATTTAATATTAAATATACATCAGCATACATTTTGTGTGTTAGTATATATTTTATTATTTATTTATTTTTAATAGGACAAGTAAAAGTTTTCGAAAAAGCACCCTTGCATAATATTGTCCGATAATGTGACTGTGTGGAAAAAAAACTTTAAAACGGTGGTTTTCTATCAATATTAATACTGTGTGCGGGTTTATTAACCCTCAAGCCCCTAGCAGAGTAGAAACGAAAATTCAGGCTTGATAAAACACACCCTGCGAGGGCATAATCCTGAAAGAATGAAACACCACGAGGAATATTTCGAGAGATTTTTTCCCATAGAAAAAAATACTTAAAAATAAAATAAAATAACATTTACTTAAAAAATATATCAACCCATGCAGTGCAAGTACAATTTAATTCCGAACTGAACAATAGATTTTTTTTAAAAGTATTTTTCTTACTTAGGTTCGCAGCCTTTGACTATATTGCTCAGATTGCTTTTATTTTACTACCAAGCTGCATTTTTTTTTAAAGGCAACAAGAGAAAATCTTTACCTCCCAGGGCGTAGCTGCTTTTCTTTTGAATTATATTAATAATAAGCTGCTTATTCTTAGATTCAGCAATCGTTTAAAAAATAATATTGAATATACACATTGAATCATCGCGATAAGCTTTTGTACGTAAGTTCATATTTTATTTATAAAACTTTGCTCTAGCTGAATCGAAGTATATTTTTTTGATATGTTGATTTAATTTTTTTTAATTTTTTTTTATTTATTTTTTATCAATATGGCGTCTAATTTTAAGATCTCATACGGTTTATACAAGCAATACGAGCCGAACCGGAGACGGCGTCTGGCCCAGACGCGGGTCGAGGGCGATCGGTATCTTCGCTCCGCAGGCATGCACCGAGCAACAAAGGATTTCCCAGTCGTGTTTGTTTACCTGTCGCGTCGAAGACTTTTTCCCTCCGCCGTGGAAAATTATCGATTCGCCCGCGGGTTTCCATGGCGAGCGGCGGTGACTCACCCCGTGGAAAACTACCCCCGCAACACCCCCGTCCATGGCGCCGCACCCGCCTTGCGTGACGTCACGGCCGAGAAGCTGTCCACTCAAGTGCTTTCAGTGCTTCGCCGCCACCACCCACAACTACAGCCCAACCCAAGCATGTGACGTCATATACAAATGCCTAAACATCAACGATCAGTGCTTTGCCAGTACCACCCATAACTAAAGCCTTACCCAGGCCCGTGCTAGATATACAAATGCCATCAATTAAAGTGCTTTCAGTGCTTCGCCAGCACCACCCACAACTACAGCCCAACCCAAGCATGTGACGTCATATACAAATGCCCAAATAAAGGCGAAAATGCTTTCAGTGCTTTGCCAGTACCACCCATAACAAAGCCATGTGACGTCATATACAAATGCCATCAATTAAAGTGCTTTCAGTGCTTCGCTAGCACCACCCACAACTAAAGCCTAGCTCAAGCATGTGACGTCATATACAAATGCCCAAATATAAGCAAAAATGCTTTCAGCGCTTCGCCAGCACCACCCACAACAAAGGCCTAACCCAGGGCCGTGATGTCATATACAAATGCCATCAATTAAAGTGCTTTCAGTGCTTCGCTAGCACCACCCACAACTACAGCCCAACCCTAGCATGTGACGTCATGTACAAATGACCAAGTATAAGCGAAAATGCTTTCAGTGCTTCGCCAGCACCACCCACAACAAAGGCCTAACCACAGCATGTAACGTCATATACAAATGCCTAAACATCAACGATCAGTGCTTTGCCAGTACTACTCAAAACTAAAGCCTAACCCAGGGCCGTGACGTCATATACAAATGCCATCAATTAAAGTGCTTTCAGTGCTTCGCCAGCACCACCCACAACAAAAGCCTAACCAGGCCTGTGACATCTTATCTTCTGTTTCTGATGCTTCTCCTCATAGGAGGTTGGTGACCATTTCCCTGGGCCAGTCTCACCAATTCGGCCGAACTTCCGATCTCCAGCCACTGGCGCAAATTCCGATTTTTTCCATCGATTTTTCATTTATTGATAAAAGAAATCGTCAAGATATCCCTTTTTTGCGCATTCTGTGCAAGACTCTTTCATTTGTGACGCGGCCAACCCGTGGTATCTAAAGGATTCTGCTATACAGCCACATTACAGCTTCGCATAGTAGCTGTCTTGAGTCCAAGCTTCGTCACCATAAAGGAGAACTGTGACGACATAACATTTGGTGAATCTCCAGCGAGATTTCTGACGTCTCATACAAATGCCCAAACATCAGCGAAAAGGTCTTTCAGTGCTTTGCCAGCACCTCCTACAACTAAAGCCTTAACATAAGCAGTAAGCTTCAGAGACAGTCGAGACAGTTCCTCACGTTACACGGGGTGATGAGAAGCTGACAATATGATTATATAAAATTAGAAATTAGTATATCGGAAGACTCTCACTTAGTATCCTCGAATAACGAGATCGAGAAATCGAGATCGGTCCGACTCCTCCGACAAGGTTTCTATAGAGTTTCTATAATGCAAGGTCCCAAATCTTAAAAAATAACTAGAGCCTACTACAGACCTGTGACGTCACACGCAGAAGCTGTCTACCTTAATGGCTCATATAACCATCTCAGAGAGTCGGACTCAATTTATGTTTGAGGTAACATGGAAAAGTGCATCGTCAAGCACCACCTGCGAAATAAGCCCGAGACGTCACAAATGGTTATATGACGTGTTTTTCCAGAGTGGAAAATTGTATTTTTAGAATAGAATTGGAAAAAGGACAAGCCAGAACCAATCATCTCCGACCGGGCACAAACAACATCAGTTTGGAATTCACCTGTCAGGTCTGAGATCGGACTGCGAAGCTCGCCAAAATAAAACAATATTTAAAATATGATTAATTTTTATTCAATAGTTAAATCGAAAAAAAACTAGTTTTGCTGTGACAGTACTTCCCTGATACCTCCCTCGTACTTTATTTAATTTATACTAGAAATATCCATTTTAATGATTGTGAATTTCAGAGATCTAAAAATTATTTTTATTTCCAATTAAATTTTTTAAAACAGTAACTAAATAATATTATTTTTCAGATTTTACAAATTTCAACCCTCATTATCTCGACTTCTCGGTTTCTCGGTTTCATGTTGACCTCTATTTACAACTTTCTTTCTTTCTGAAAAAATCTTGTTATTGGTTTGTACAATTAAAGAGCTAAGTCTTTTTTTACCCTTTTTTAAAAAATATTTTATTAAATGAAATACCCTTAAATTAAAGTTTTAAAAAAAGTAAAAAAAAACAGGTGATAGATTTATTTTGGCAGTCGTTGTTATTGGACGGTTTTGAAAGACACGAAAAACATGCATAAAAATGGCCTCAGTACCGGGACCGAAACGTAGTAAGACGCGAATAACACCCAAGAAAACAGTTATGTATGCACTTTATCGCGCTACAAAGACCACAAAGAGGCGTGATGATAAGTGCAAATTAAATTATGCTAGACGAGATAAAATCCCTTTTGCTTCTAATGAACAAATACTGGAGGCTTAATTTTATTTAATTTTACAAAATAAAAATGTTGTTATCTCTTAGCTGTAAAGCTATTCGCATTTTTCGGTAAATATATAGATGAATTTAAATAAAACCAATCAATGGTGAATGCTTCGATTTATTTAATTTTCAAACGGTGAAATTACTTTGTACTCTACCTGCAGTTGAAAACTTGACTCAAGATTGTGTTACTGTGTATATTTTTTAACCTGTTAAATGCTTGCTTTGTGGTTGAGATGAACAGGTCGCAAATTGCTTTTTTAAAAGTAAAGCCTGCCAGGTGATGAGGCTGGGGTAAATCCAAGAGGGATGATCTGCAAGGAAATAGTGAAGAGCATAGGTTCCCAAGTAGCCTGCATCTACCCCCGGGGGTAGATTCCGACATGCAAGGGGTCCACGTCAGCAGAAAAACAAGTGGGGTGGTGTAAAATTTAGGCCTTAGGTGTTCCGTAAATGACACTACGTCCTAACCTAACCCAACCACGTAGAAGTAAAGGGCTCTTTGTCAAAAACACTTGTGATGTTGATGAATCTGTGAAAACGTTATGCAAAGGATACGGAGTCAAAAAAATCGGCACGTGGTCTACGAGACGAAAAAGTTTGGCGACCTCTGGTCTAAGGTGACGCTTAAAAACCAACTTGTGTAAAAAAATATATAAAATATTGCTTGTTTATTATTATTCATGCTTCTTGTCGTTTCATGTATTAATCTGCTTTAAATATTTTGATCTGTATGCGGATTTATTAAAAGCACTTTTAATAATATTAGGATAAGTTAGGCTTTGTATTCACGAAAATATTATCAAGTAGTTGGTCTATACACTAGACAACACAACCGCCAATAAATAAACGCCTTTATCGTCATTTTATTCGGTTAATGTCTTCGGTATTGCTCCGCATGTGTAATAATCAATTTTATTTTAAAGTTTCAATTATATTAATTTGATTTTTTTTTGTTTACAGGTAAGCCACGCCATATTTAACACTTGAGTATTCAAAAAGTGAGTATTATTTTTAAAATATATAATATACGAGTGCTAGATATTTATTTCTCAAAATAAATTTCTGTTCTCAGTGTATAAATACTCGAGGTGTGTTTGTAAGTAAATTTTAACGATACGGTTTAAATTAAATTAGTTTTGAAATATATATTTCTCGCCGGGAATTAATTCACGAAATATGTCACAGGACTCGCGCATTAAATACCTTTATTTATTTTATGACATCAAATATGTCACGCAACACTCTAGTTTCTACAGGGCTGAACTTTAGTACTCCGATTATAATCAATATTCAAACAACTCAAATAATGGGGTGACTCCAGAGACGGGAGAGACTCGGAATTAACCGGAGTTCTTGCCTCGTTGCTTGTGTAAATCATTCATATATGTATTTATTATTACAATATATATATGTATATATAAATTTTCTTCATTAAGTGCCTCTCGGAGGAAAAGAAATATGATTAAAAAAATCACAAGTAAAAGAGTCATGCACCGAATGCGAAAAGCAAGACAAGTCTTGACGATGGTAATAATAGAACAAGGTATTCTATTTACATGGAAAAAAATATTTAATTAAATAAATTTATTAAAAAAATATGCAAAAGTCAATAAATATGCCTCTTTGTTTGCATGAACACCGCGATATTAATATTTATATAGTTTTTTATTCCATCGTTCTTCATCTTCCCGGTATCTTATTTCCTTCCCTATAAACTTGGAGACAAAGAATTGAAAATACTGAGTTTATTTATTACTCCTCCCGGACTTGAACCCGTGGACCACGAATGAGATGTTTATATTAAAAAACGTGCACTAATATCAGGTTAATTAAAAATAACCTGTATCTTAATACATATATATACAAAGGCGACTTTTCCAGTGTCCAAATTGTCTTAACTTGTATGTCTACCGGTACTCGGTACCATCATAGATGATTTCAAAAAGGCACGTGCCATTATTTGAGTTATTAAATTAATTAAATGATCCTTAAGTTTTTGTTTGAACTGATAGAAACCATCGTACCGTGCTATCATGGAAATATTTGTTTAGAATTTGAAGTGCTTTATCGTCGTGTTGTTTTGCTGATAACACTACATTCTGAATAAATATCAGACAACTTCACAAAACCATACGAATTCAAGTTGTGAAAATAATAATGGGAGATTTCACCATGATACTGTGATTTTCACTTTACGGAGTAAAAGATCAAATTATACTTTTTAATTCTATTCATTTATTGGGTGGTTCGGAAAGTAACTTAATTTTTTATAAAAAAATTAAAAAAGATTTTTTTACAGTGAATAAATATTTTATTTAATTATATATTGTCCATTCTGGTCCAATATTTTTTGCAATGAAACATGATTCCACGTACATAATTTTTTTTGCTTGAAAAAACCGATCCAAGGGTGTTTGACCTCATTTTACCGTCTAAATATTTTTGTAGAACAAATATTAATCAGAAGGTGCCAGATCTGGAGAATATAGTGTGTGTGGGGCAGTTTATCCTATTCAAGCTGTAAAAGCTTTTGGCGAGTTACCAAACTTGCATGGGGTCTCGCATTATTTTTTTTACCTTTTCTATTGATCGATTCTGACCCTTTCTGTTTAAGCGAATCATTTAATTTGTCCAGCTGATTACGATTGATAGTCCGTTATTATGCTGCTCTTATATATTTGGGCGCACCACTCCGAGATGCACCAAGCTGGTACTAAAGAATGAGTGCACATCCGGTCTTTAATCTTCAGTCTAAAATGCTGAATATATTTAAGGTTAAATTTTGAAATCAGCGTACATTACACTGCTTAGTTTTTGTTGAAATAAATATATTAAAAATATTTTTTTTTTATATATGAAACGACGAACTTATAGAGTTGTAATTTACCCAGTTCATCCCTCACTGAGAATCGTATTAAGACATTGTCACGGGGATGTCAGAGGTCTCGCGATATTGTCGGAAAAGGGAAAAGTGCGGCGCGGGGTGGTTCGGAGTAAAAAGGCGTTTTTTTGCGAGTCTCATTCAATCTGCTAGACAAAGCGACCGTATCGGGGAGGGGGGGGGGTTCTCTACCATCATCCCCCCTTGCCACCACCCTTGCCACCCCCTGCCCTTGCCGCCACCCACCCCAACCCGAGCTCACCTTTTCGGCTCTACGAGCTGCGCTCATAATTGGGCTTATGCGAGTTTTAATTTTGCAGCCTCATAGAGTTTTTTTTTTTTTTTTTTTGCTTCTGCAGAAATTATTTTCACTGTTTAAAGCGTACTTTTATGAAACCCGTCTAGTTGCTGAGACTGTTTTAATAATCAAATAAAAAATATTAAGACGTAGTAATATTATTTGTTCTAAAACTAACCTTACAAGTGTATCGCGTAACTGTAGCATATTTATTTTTTAACTCTTTGAGACAAGGTATAATTAAAATATGCACAAAGAGACACAAGTAGTCCCCCTATTTTTGCCTAGCATTTAATTATAAACAGGAAGCAGAAATTCAACCGGAAATGATTTGCGCTGTTCATATTTGTAAAAATAAACCTTACTTTGTTAATTATTATCAAATTAAATAGGGTGTTTATATTGTTTATTTATTGTCTAGTCTAACGTGCATGAAAGAGTCAAAAACATAATAAGTCTTTTTCAACAATATTTTAGTAATTGATTCATACATGAAACGACGAATTTTAATTAATTTTTTCTCATAATAATTTATTGCATGTATAGTTATAAACTGATAACATCGTTTTGAATTTGAATAGGCTACTATATATATAGTAATTAGATAACATTTTATATGACAATATAATTGAAAACAGATAAACTGGCACTATGAGTCAAATGCGAATAAATCATTTTAAAAACAAATCACCTTTAAGATCAAAGAAATGATAAACCATTGATACACAACCTTTTAAAATTCTTTTTTGCGTTTATTCAGACACAGGCGGGATTCGAACCTACGCCTCAAATATTTAACAGTATAAAATATTTATCCAGCAATAGGTTCATCGGCTGCACATTTACATCAAATTCTCGTTCGTATACAGTGCTACTATGATCGCAAGGATTTCCCGCTATACAGGATGCGTCACAACTGACAACAGAATACTTGTAAATTAAATAAAATCTAGATATCAAGAAAACTCGGTTATTGTAAAAAAATCTTGAGGACTTACTGCAGTTGATCTAGGAAAAAAATCAAGGAGAAAACATACTCGAATGCGGAATTAACGACCCCTGACATTTTACCATTGTCAGGGGTCTTATTTCTTTGGGCATTGTATGCAATACTCTCGCATTTGTGACGCGGTCTACCCATGGTATTTTACGGGTTCTCCCATAGAGCTACATTTGAAAAGCCTCGATATTTGCCTCAACTCTATAAAGAAGTACTGAGACGAATTTTTTTTATATAATATCTGGATTTTTTTACTTTTTGTGATACACATTTTTGTTAAATGTGATTTTCAAGGTCATGTGTCATATTCTGTCTGATTCCAGCTACAGTAATCGTAGTAATTTTCCATAGCAACTGTGAGTCAGCTGTGATTCAGAATATGTGTGAATCAATCTCCACAATGGTACACAATAGTCGATGAATTCATTATTCCACAGGATTAGTCACTCCTTATTTTATTAAAATTATCTCTTTGTGATTCAGCATTATGCTTCATCTACCACTGCTAACAATCGAACCGTTGTTTCGATAAGGATGTATCATCAACTTGCTCGTGTATAATAGGTCAGATTTATAGAGGTGTTGCACCGTCGCAATCGCCTTTTTTTTCCATCAGTATAACGGATATAGCCGCAAACAAAAAATTATAAATTACGTGATTTGCTTTGTGTACTGCTTGCTCAGTGGCGTGCTTGTTGTTAAAAACAAATTTAAGTTTTTTTTTAATTTATTAATACACTTTTTAGTATTAATCTTCCTAACGGGATTTCGTCATCGTTTAGTAAAAAATAAATTATTATATGTTTCAGTAATATGGGAAAATTAATATCAGAAAACTTCAAGGCAAAATCTTCTTGCCTTTGAAACTGGAGACAATATACAATTTTAACATAAATGTCGAACCGCAAGACTCATTTTTCTACGCAAACGCGAACTCACTGTCGGCAGGCAACCGTGCTAACCGCTAGACCGCATTGCGGTTTTAAACACCCTTCTTGTTGTTGAAACAATCTATAGCTGTAATGAAATACCAAACGTTTCCAAATATTCCTGATATCTCCTCCTTCGAGTGCCTCTTCTCGGAGGACGTCGGTGCACTCTCGCACTTGTGATGCGATCACCTCACGGCGGTTGCATCAATATTCTCCTATAAAGCCACATTCAATTTTTCGCACAGTGACTGCCTTGAGTGCCTCCATAAAGAAGAACTGAGACAACATTTTACTTGGAGTTTTCGATGCACAGTGTCTCAATTCTCTCGATCAGGATTCCAGCTCTCATTTAACCAACTGCCTGTGTATTTAAACTTTATATATACATATACGTATGTATATATGCATATCGAGAAAGTCCGCAAACTTCTGCTCCAAGTGTATTAATTGTTTTGACACCTCGAGTGTACCATACAATAGCGGCACGCGCGGTGTGCCACGAACAATCGTATATACAATTACTTCTCCCTCACCTGTGAAGGATGTATAAATTACGGCTTTTTGTTACAAAGTGCGCGGGTTATATTACCCGGCGGCTCGAACCCCACGTGTGTCAACACCCAAAACACTCGCTTATTAATTACACGCAGACAACCGTTGAAAATTTTAATAGATCTGCACTTAAAATCCACGTAAACTTGCAGCATGTACCTCTAATTATTTATGTTCTTCATCATAAGAAGTTGGTGCACTCTCCTCATAAGACTTTGGTGACCATTTAATCACATATATTCATATCCTGGGTGAATTCCGCATCCACGTAAGTTTCCCCTTTTTCTTGGACAATTAACAGACGTTCTCTTTATTTGCGCATTCTGAGTAATACTCTCTCACATTCAATACTTCGCATAACGTTTTTGAGCGTCTTCTCACTTTGATTTCCTGGTCAAGTTTGCAGATATGCATTTTCACTCTTTGTGTTCAGGGTTTCCAATGAAAACGCCCCCCCCCCCAAAAACTGTGGGCACATTTAAAATGATATCGAGCCCACTGTGTGTTTGTCCTGCACAGGGTCAGCCTGTGCCCACTGTGCGGCCGGATAACGGTCCGCAGGTTCAACGTGCCGGCACTGTGACCGCACTCGTCAGTCTGCATCTGAATTATTCCAATTCTCTTGACAGTACTCCACGTTGAAGCACTGTTAATTTATTCAACGGCAAACGCACACGAAGAGTTATGCCAATGCCGGTTACGTCACATATTTTTAAAACCACTTCTGATATATTGAAGTGAGAATTGAGACAGCACGAAGTACATGTTACATACTATATTTGAGATTCAACCAAATTTTATGTTGTCTCGGTTCATATTTATAGAGTCACTTAAGGATCTAGGTCCCATAATCGAGTTTTTTTGTTCGTTTTCTAGTCCGTTTTGCGAAAAATTGAGTGCACCAATCAAAAAAGTTTAAATGCAAAAAGTTTGATACATCCCTTCTTCCGAACACAATATACTTTTATTTCTTACTAGCGGATACCCGGCGCGTTCTACTGCGCTAAATAAATAAATAGAATACTTTTTTTATTTGTTCGAAAAAAAAAAAAGGAAATTTTGTTTATTTATTAACTTTTTATCTTAATGCTAGCGGATATATCGAGTTTTTTCGGTAGGTGTGTAAACATAAAGTCTTTTCGGCGTTCCAACTCTAAACACAACATAACAGAAATTTTGCGAAAAACAGGAATTTTCTATGTTCAAACCAGCAATACTTAGCGATTGGCCGTACGTACTGGAAACTGTAATCGCTTGAAATCGAAGGGCATATCGTTTGAAATCATAGGAATTCGTGGTATCAGAACATCTTCTCCTTTACATTTTCCACTGATGATTGTGGCTTCAATTAAATTTGGCGATAGTTTTTAACAGCAAGTCTTGTTCCGTTGCACAATTTCGGTGGATCCAAGTTGCGAATGAGCATCAATGGTGAACCAACTTTTAAGGTTAAGATGTGTGGTGACATTCGATAGTTCCAAAGAGTTAAGAAACTCTATTGGATAGTTGACAGCTTGTTCCTCACCTATAACTGTGTCAATTGAAGTGTACTTGACAATTTCACCGGGTAACTTCAATTGAATTTGAAAGTTAATTTTGTTGACATCATCATTCTTTGGAGCCAAAATTGCTCGTTGGCAAAGCCAATCATGATTTTTATAATTGTTTGTAATATCAAGAAAAACTTTCTGCACAACATTTTGAATTGATGATTGCATTTGACAAAAGTTTGGCGGAAAAGATATTTCACGTGTAGTCGGATCAATCGGAAGTTTTCCATCGCCCATATCCAAAAGCTGTTTGGCGAATATCTGCGCAGCAGCATCTTGAAGTAAATGCACACGCATATTTGTCGAAAAGGGGAGTTTCTCTACATGTCTCCAAAGATATGATGCTTTCAAACATGCATTTAGTTCATCGGCTGGTGTTGATCTTGGAATCACTGACAAAGTTTGTCGAAAATCACCAGCAAGAAGCAATAGAGCTCCACCCATTGGTCGGTTATTTTCTCTGAAATCTTTGAGAGTACGGTCAAGTGCTTGAAGCGATTTCTTGTTCGCCATAGTGCATTCATCCCATACAATAAGTGAGCTTGTTTTTAAAACTGCAGCCATGCCAAAATTTTTACCGATGTTACATGTTGGTGTTTCGGTATGGTTTACATTTAATGGAAGCTTAAGAGCTGAATGCGCTGTACGCCCGCCATCGAGTAACGTTGACGCGATTCCAGATGATGCTACAGCTAGTGCAATTTCATTTTTCGATCGAATTTCAGCGAGTATCAAATTGAGCATGAATGTTTTTCCAGTGCCTCCAGGTGCGTCAAGGAAAATAATTCCACCGCTTTTGTTGGCTACGTGTTGCATAACTTTTTCATTTTTATATATAAAAACAAAAAATAACATTCAAAAAAATTAAAAAACAGACAAACCTGTATTGCTAACAATTTTTGTTGCTCCGAAAGAAGTCATTATAAAGCTCGAATTGTATTTCCGAATGTTTTCCAAAAAATGCTTAGACAACGCTGTGTTGTAAGGAACATAACTTTTGAGCGGTTCTGGTGGGTCAACCAGCGGTGACAACTTGACTTTTCCGTTTGAACAACACATACCGGGTGATTCCTTTTGAAATTTCAGTGCGAGGCAATACAAACAAATAGAGTTCATCGGCCCAATTACGACATTCGGATGATTACTGTAGTCGCAGTCTTTGTCATAATTGAATGCCGCCAACTGAAAATCGATTCTTTGTATCGATCGAGCCGCTCGTATCTGATTACCTTTAAGCCTGTTTTCATGTTGTTGGGGAGTTTCATCAGCTCTTGCTGTAGTAACTCTGATTCGAACTCGTTCTAGACGTGCTTCATGTTGTTCTGGTGTTTCTACAGCTCTTGACTGCCGCACTCTCAACCTAATTGACTCTGTACGCACTTTTCGTTTTCCGGCAGTTTCGGCTGCTCTTTCGGCTCTTTTTCGTTTCGCATCTGCTGTATTTTTTCCAATTGCAGACCTTTCCGGTGGCATTTTTTGATATATATATTTTTTTGATAACCACAAATGATAAAACTCCCTGTTGTGAATGACAGATAGTGATTTTGTTTTGAAAGTCCGTACTATGCGCGATTCTTTTTTCAAAATAATTTGCGAGGAACGATGTCCACTTTACCGATGTTGAAAATTTTTGTATGGAAAATATCGAAAATCGACCTAATTCTGTTCCGTAAGTTCGGCAGCCTGTAACGGCAATATCAGTATTTCTCTATTGGCAACCATGCAGGCGCCGCTCCAAGTATGCGATACGCGAAAATGTCAGTTCCTTTTATGAATTGGAAACTTTTGTATGGGATTTTTCTTAATTGAATAAACCAAATTTGATAATCAATTTTTATAATTTTAGTGGTCTTGATTACTTTCGGTATTTTTGGCTTTCAAATAAACACGGTGTGGGGCTCGTCGGTCGTACGGTTTCAAAGCCTATAGCGGACTAACAAACATTTTTAGTGTTTTATATATATAGATAAATTTACTATTAATATGATAAATATGTGTTTTTCCGATTGAAGTGTAGGAATTTGGAGATTCGTCATGTCCCTTTTCCCAGAGTCCTAAACATTTAAAAGTCTTTTTTTCAATTGGAATTAAAAGATTAAATATAAACCATGTGCGTCTTATTAATTTAAAAATTAAAAAAAAAAAAATCTTTAACAAACTTTGGTTTTGAAAAGTCGTCATTTTATCCAATTTTTAACATCTTCAAGATTTTATTTTACCCTGAAAATGGACGCTAATTAAATAATAAAAAATAGATAAATATAATTTATAGTTTTTTCAATACAGTGTAAAAAAATCAACTTTCGACATAGAAAAATAAAGTGACAATTAAATTAATTAAATGACACGATTTCGACTCTTTTTGGAAGCAACTGCCTTAAGACAGCAGCTACTATGCAAAAAAAATGAATATGGCTTCATAGGGGAAACTTTATAACACCATGAGTTGATTTGCATCGCAAATGAGAGAGTCTTGCACAAAATGCCTCTTGACGATGGTAAAAAAAAAACGCACCTCACGCTTTTTTCCCATCGTTTTTCTTCGCAAGACTCCCTCATTTGTGACATGGTATTTTAAAGATTTTACTTATGCTTATAAAAATATTCAATACGTGTATATATGAACCGCACGCCACTGCTATCAACCCTTATTTCAGTGGGTGTGTGATATATAATTGAGTATTCAATATAACCGAAATTTTGAATGCATTGCAGCCAGGTCAGTACATATTATATAATTCTATAACTTTAACATCCTCTCCTGAATAATTTCTACACTGAACACCATGCTTTATCATATATGGCGGTGTGAATGTGAACATAACGCAATTTACTTATCTTTGGTAAATATTCATTCGTACACGTGGAAAAGTATCCCAGTAGTTCGTCTGGCTATTTACCTACTCAACAAATATTAACAAACGCCTTTCGTATTTCCGACGTACCTGCACTTTGCGTTAGAGGTGTATATCTAATTAGTCTACTCCGGTCTATTACCGCTCAAATGTTAACTCATGGAGGAGCGCGGTTCTTGCTGTGAGAGCCAGGTGAATGCTTCGTAGTGTTGTATCCGCGCGGCTACCGGTTCGGTTGCCTGTTGAGGCAGAGATATTACGGGCAAAATTGTATCATTATTTAGCGGATTTTTCAAGGCACGAGTGGGGGATGAGAGCGGCTTTGTATTTATTCCCAATATAGCGGGGTATCGGATGTGAGGCTGTCTGAGGATTCTGACTCTCCCCAATCAATTAATTACAAGCTCTCGAGAGGGCACAAATTGAAAAGGAGGCCGTCTTTATCAGCAAAAAACAAACTGAAATAATAAGGAATCATAATCTGGATACCTTCCGAATATTTCCATTGACTCACCGGTACTGCTTTATATTGAATAACAATAGAAACGTCGAGGTACTGCTATAAATACATTTTTGTTTTGTAGAAAAGAGCACATTTTGCTTTGGCCAATAAAGGCGGCTAATTGATTGATTTTGTATTCAAAAACTAGTTCAAGTAAATTTTAAAAGGCCAAATTAATTAAAAATATCTCATATATTGAAATCGGTTGATTTTTTAAAAAGTTATTTATTATTCACACACCGATATAAAATATGGCGCTATCAGCTTTATACGCCTAATCTCAATAAGAAAATCGTGAGCCCAATAACATGAGCTTGGGATTTATCTAAAGAAATAAAAATTAATATAATAATTTTATTATTAATTTTAACAGAAATTAAAATTAGTATAAATATTTTTTTAAAATATATATTGTATATATAATGATTGTGCCCGTATAAAATGGGAACGGTTTTTTTTATCGTTATTTATTTTTCCATCTATATCCGCGACTGACACTTTTTACACGCCAATAAATATGAGCAGCCCATTGGCTAGGAGGGTACGAACATTTTTGATTGCACTCGTTAGCAAATATGTTTACCGGCTGATCGGGTTTTTTTAAAGTGTTTTTTTAGGATTTCGCAGCGTCACTGTAAAAATATATATATACATGCTCGAAAAAGTGATGGAAAACGCAGCAAAAATGGCACATTTTGCTTTGTCCAATAAAGGCAGCTACACGATTGATTTTGTATTCAAAAACTAGTTCAAATAAATTGTAAAGAGCCAAATTAAAAAAAAATACCTCATATATAGAAATCTGTTGCTTTTTTAAAAAGTTATTTATTATTCACACACCGACATTAAATATGGCGCACGCTATATATGCAGGGTTAAGCAGGGAGGTATGGATATATATATATATATATATTTTTTTTTTTTGTCAAAAGTAATGAAAACTGTCAGCTCGGAGTCAGACAGTGCGAAGAGCGAAGCGTCGTTCGGCCTATCTCCTCTAACGGCACCCGCTGCGATAGGCCTCGCCCATTCTTTAAAAGCCGGACGGGAACGATATAATCCGTCAACTCTCGCCCACGTGCCGCGCAGCCTCTCGCGTCTCTTTTTTAAGTTCCCGCCTGACGTGATGAAGCACTCGGACGTTCCATCCATCCGTCACCAGCCAACTGGAGCCGACGCGTCACGTGCGCGAGGTGCCACGTGTCCTGCCTGCCCCCATCCCGCCCCCCCCATAGCATATTGAAATATCACTACAATAACCGTGGACAATACCATGGCACACTCTAAGAGATCACCCAAGGGATGTTTCACATAATAACCCTTTAGCCAGCTCTTCGCGATATTTCAATTTATTATTTTTATATATGATATAAACATACTATGTATACGGTCTAAAAAAACCCATACACTATTTTAAACACCTTAACCAGAGGTTTCCAAAGTGGTCCATATCGACTCCCAGGGGTCGATTTCGACCTGCAAGGGGTCGATGAAAGCGTTAAATAAAATTGGGGGTCCATGAACTGTAAATGGGGGTCTACGAGAGTGGATCCCATTTAAGCAGGTCATCATCAAAATTTAGACATTTCGTAAATGTCATAATGCACCGAACACAGATTGTACCGATGTACTTTGTGACGAATCGAATGTTATAATTAACTTTACATGTATTTTAACTTCTTCATTTTTAAACACACTGTGTAGTAAACCCTATGAAAGTGAGTTGTTCTATATAAGATGTCAAAAATATGTTTGAAGTTGATGAATTTGTAAAATTCAATATTAGGGTCGACGAAAAACAGGAAAACTCGACATGGGGTCGACGGGACAAAATAGTTTGGGAAACTATGACCTAAACCATGAACACTGATTCAGCATAAAACTATGCTTAGTGCGATCGTCGCCAACCTCCTCTGAGGAGAGGCACCTGACGAGGAAGATATACTATACATATAATTTTATTTTATTTATAATTTAAAAGCAAGCAATGCTTGTATGATATTTAACTGCAAATTAAAAAAAAAAAAGTTTTAAGCGATTTTTCACATATTATTTATATTTTCCTACACGTTTTGCTAATACCTTTAAAAAAATTAAATATTTAAATGCTTAAATTGACTATATAATTAAAAGCAAGCAGTGCTTAATTGCTTGTATAGGCCGCTCGTCACACGAGATATTTATTAAACTGTAAAATTTTGTAAAGTTGTATTAAGAATATTTTTTTTAGTGACTCGCATTATCAAAATCACAACAGTATTTTATTTAAAATATTATGTTTTACATAAAGCATCATATATGCATGTTTATAGGCAAGTTCAATTGAATGATGTCTTTACAAGTAGTTGACGTATTCAAAGCAAATCTTCAAAGTTTTTTTCATGTGAAAATTCAAAATGGCTCTAGCAGTTAATCCGGCGGATCTTATTTCTCCATAATACTTGATTTGGTTTGGATTCGCCTCACGAATCTCGCAGACGACGAATCAAACATTTAAATCTCGACAAGATCCGACTCCCAAGTGTAAATCCCTGGCTACTTAAGTATGCCATAGTTTCCGAAATTGAGAAAACTTTATCGAAATCAATAGTGTGCTTTCAACAAATAGACTTCTTTTTTGCTAGTAACCCACATCTTCCTAACTTAATTTTTATCACCGTGGATTCTTAATGTAGTATTTATAATATGAAACTCCAAGGAGTCGACTTTTACTTGCTAGGGGTATATGTCAGCCTGAAGATATATTAGGGGGTGCATGGGATGTAAATAGGGGTTCATGTGAGTGGATTTTCTCCCATGTAAGTCACGATCAACAGTTACATGTTTCGTAAATGGTTTTATGCAAATTAAATATTTTAAATGTCATTTAAAGTTTTAAACCATAAGTGGTCGTAGAGGATCTACAAAAAATAAAAAAAATGTGTAAATGAAAACAGTCCAATGCTGTCATTAAAAATAAAACGCAGCAAAATACAAGAATACTTAGAGAATCGATTCACAAAAAAAATTGATTTTTTTCTCGTCGTTTCATGTGAGAATCGATTGCTTTGATTATACACAAAAATCCTGTATAGTAGTAAAATTCAAATTTATTTTTTTTTAGTAAAAATCTACAAGTTGTCTAAGCGCAAAAAAAATTGGCTACCTCTGGTTTTTTATATGAATATACAAAGATTATTTTATTTATTTTAAAAAATTGATATAATACACGTGTTTTCCCAGTAACGTCCGCTACAGTTCAATTATATAATAAAAACCTATAATAGTAATTTGTCGTCAATGGTCTATCCCACGCAGCCCATCAGAAAGATGTATTGTTTTCTAGATAAATAGAATCGATTTTTGTAATCTTCTAACTTTTAGGCTAGTGTAAATATATCAAAAGTTAGAAAACCCGTATGAAAAGATACCAATTAACTTATCCCCCCGGTACGCCAAGGTTTATTAATAATGTATTCATTCCATATTTGGTATACCGTATTGGTATCTTCGGTAAATTTCTTGAAAGTTAGTCGCCTGCTAAACTTGTGCCTGATAAAGGCGAGAGCGCTCACCGCCGTATTGAGGTTAGGCTCCGTTTTGCTTGCATCGAATCCTGGTGAAGCAATATCTTTATCTATATAATACATTAAAAAATGCAAATACCGGATACGTATCAAAGCAGCTACAGCCCCCTGTATCTTATAATCCTGAAACACTGAAAGATAATTCAAACGTATATTCAGTGCCCACTACGCCTTTCAGATATTACTATACAAAATATTATTCAAACAAGATATATATATATATATATATATATATATATATATATATATATATATATATATAAATTTTGATTCGATATACGAGCAACGTCTTTCACTACGAGCATTATATATAAAGTCTGTTATGGGGTCACCAAGAGAACCCTCAATTGCGTTGAGTGGCTTACTCGTGGGCAGTTGCCGCTGAAATAGTGACCTTGGGGAAGACTATGGGACTGAAGGTTAATGAAGATAATATTGCGAAGCTGGTGGTGGAACATCACCAGGAGATGGACTCCAACGAGCTTATGGGTCTGCTTCAAAGGCTGTGGAGGACGCCTCGCCTGAGGAGGAAAAGAAAATTAAGATATACGAGTGATTCGCATTGCGAGCACGTCTCTGATTTTTTTACAGCAAACAATCATCAAGTGCCTTTTCTCAGAGGAGGTTGGCGAGCATTTCACTGAGCATATACTCATGCTGAGCCAGTGTTCATGGTGTCCCCGAGTCCTTGAAGGACTATCTATTGGAAGGAAAAATCTGCGTATTCCTGCTGCCCAATAATAGCATTATTATATAATCATTTCCTTACACAGCTACAGCTACAAGATCTGATACTTGGGGAAGACTATGGGACTGAAGATTAATGAAGATAATATTGCGAAGCTGGTGGTGGAACATCACCAGGAGATGGACTCCAGCAAGCTTATGGGTCTGCTTCAAATGCTATGAGAAACGTCTCGCATGATGAGGAAAAGAAAATTAAGATATACGAGCACATTTAGTTACAGCAAACAATCATCAAGAGGAGGTTGCCAACCATTTCACTGAGCATTCATGGTGTTACAGAAACAATAGCAGAAGCCCCTTCATTTCGACAAGGTACTACTTCCAGAGCACATCACTCCACAATCAATAACAGCCTTTATATCCAATCATATACCAGCAGGAGTGCATCGTTTAGTCAGTTAGTTTCAGACATGATAAAGCTGTCGCTGAAATAGTGACCTTGGGGAAGACTATGGTACTGAAGGTTAATGAAGATAATATTGCGAAGCTGGTGGTGGAACATCACTAGAAGATGGACTCCAACGAGCTTATGGATCTGCTTCAAATGCTATGAGAAACGTCTCGCATGAGGAGGAAAAGACAATTAAGATATACGAGCACATTTAGTTACAGCAAACAATCATCAAGAGGAGGTTGCCAACCATTTCACTGAGCATTCATGGTGTTACAGAAGCCCCTTCACACATCACTCTACAATCAATAACAGCCTTTATCTTCAATCATACATCACCAGCAGGAGTGGATCGTTTAGTCAGTTAGTTCCAGACATGATAAAGCTGTCGCCGACCTTGGCGGGTCGGAAGGGGTCCAAAATCATTCTTTCGGGTAAATAAGACGCCGGACCCGGGTTATGGCGTGATTCACCGCCAGTGTCACGTTGTCGTCCCAAGTTGGTGCCACATGTGTTGATCGAAGCAATATATTACCACCCCGGGGTGTGAGCAGCGCGGGGCGCGGAGGGGTTCATTTCCTGTCCGTCTTCCTGTCGGAAATTACATCCACCAGTCTGGTAATTTAATTACTTACCCCGCATAAATATATATAATATATATATTCTTCTAACCATTTAATCAAATATATTCTGGCGCGTCAATATTTCGCCTCGCAGCTGTCTTACGTCGTGAGTTGCAAATCTGCATATGCCGGAGACATACTGATTATTTGACTCACGCAATAAGCATTATGAAAGCAGAGGTCACGAGCTGGTGCGGCGTTCTTCCCCCCCCAAGACAGGGCTGGATCGGGGAGCTTCCGGTTGGGCGCATGGAGAAGCTGGTCTATAATCCAATCTGGGCTTTATCCACTGGGCGAGGCAGCCAAGTGCAGATTGCTTTGATCGCAGCTCTTCAAAGGAAGAAGCCCTGCAGCTGAGCAAGCAGCCGCGGCTTGGAGACGTGTAATTGATGCTTCTGAAAGGCAAATACTCAGAATCAATACACAACTAAGAATCTGATTCATAAACTCCAAGACATCCAAGAAAATCATTAACAATCATACTCAATATAAAAATAATATTTTTCTAGCGTGTTCGTATTCGCTGTGAATAATAGTTTTTTCGCCGCCGATTCAGAGGCGTCTCGTGCATTTTTTTTTTATATAAAAAAATAAACGCGAGCTCTCAGAATCTGTATGTAGTGACCTGTTCGTTTGATACACCTCTGTGATAATGATTCTGATAATTTGGCATGATCTGTTAGGTTCATTGTCGATGACTGGCGCGCCACTGGAGAAACAGACGCACGGCCAGCCCTTTGTTATTTTTACGGAAATATTGAATCGGCCTAATTGAGTTTGCGCTCCTTAATTAAACCCCCTTTCACTCGCCGGCTCTGCACTCGGGCCCGCTCCGCTAATTGGTCTGAAATGTGATTCGAAGCCTTAAAAGGACTTCTTTCAATCCCACCCCGTGTTTCAGATTCATTATTACGTAAAATATACGTATTTTCGCAATTAAAAAATCTTGCACCTGAGATTATTTATATATTTTATGATAAGTCATATTACACGCCCGGTTTTACTTTAATAGAGCCTACTGAGACTTTCGAAACACCTTGTGTTACAGCGGTTAGCACGCTGACATGCCAACCTCGCTGTCTTCGGCTTGTGAGTACTGTGAAAATAAATTTAAAATTTTTATATTATTGTTAAAATTGTATGCCCTTGCTTGCATGCCCTTTGCGGCTTCGTGTGGTTATATATTTTTTATTAAGATTATTTGAAAGTAGAAGTCTCCCGCTCGCGGAGTGAAAAACATAAAAATCGCAACCCTTAAGTAATATGTCAAAGGTAAGCTTCATAATAGCCGGCAATTATTCGCGTGTAATTATTATAGCGGACTTAACCGATTCCAGCTCGGAAACAATATATTTTGGGCAAAGGTGACTGGGGGTGGCTTAGCAGCACGCGGGGAGAAGTATGCATGGTTAGAGAACCCTTTATGCGTCTGGCTGTCTTAATACACGTGAATTGAAAAGATTATATTATAATATAATATATTATATATAATTTTAATAAAAATAAACAACACCGTGGAATGATAAAAACACGCAAAAAAGACATTTTTCAATTACGATCATGCTATGTTCGTTCTTTATTTTCAAAAGCAAATGTGCTCCGAATTAATTTTGAAAAAGACGCGAAACAATCGAGTTCAATTCAAAAATTCAAATCTCGAACGTTTTCAAAAAAACAAATAAAATTCGAATTAATTTTGAAAAAGGCGCGAAACGATTGCGTCACGCGTAATTCAAATTTCGAACGTTTTCAAAAAAACAAATAAAATCCGAATTAATTTTGAAAAAGGCGAGATGATACAATTGCGTCACCTATAATTCAAAGATTCGAATTTAGAACATTTTCGAAAATAACTGAAGTCCGAATTAATTTTGAAAAAGGCGCGAAACAATTACGTCACGCATAATTCAAATTTCGAACGATTTGAAAAAAACATATAAAAACCGAATTAATTTTGAAAAAACCTTTTAAGGCATGGTTCGTATGCCGAAATACTGAAATAAATTATATAAAATAAATCTGTTAAAAATATATCGTTACTAATATTTTATTGTGTTATTATTCATATAACCAAGTTTTACGACCGTTTTTTTTTTAAATGTAAACAGACGCTCTAAAAATATATTAATAATGTATGTGAAATCTCTCCGACCACCTGCACCCTACAAAACAAAAAGCCTATTAAAATCCGCCACAGTACTTACTGGAACTTTTCAAAGAGTAAGCAATCACGCTTTGTTCATAAAAAAATACCTCTGTGTTGAACTGAAATGTCTCAAATAGAAAATCGTTGATTCATTTGTACAGGGTATTCCTGAAATAATTAAACGGAATTGGCTGTTGTACCTAGAAGTCGATAACAGACGTGGATGTGTTTTTTTTTCTCGTTACGAGCTAGCTCATTTTATTGTTTTGTGAAAATCCAAACAGAAAGAAAACATAAACATCGTCCCGGATTAGTGAGACTTAGGCCTGGCCTACGTAACCTCTTTCACGTTATCTCTCTAATCCAGGTAAAACTGTGTATTTACAGAAATTAATACTCAGAACTAACTCAATGGAACGGAATAAAACATGAATATGAATTAATTATTTTTTTAAGTAAACACACAGCAAAAATAAAAAAAACACGATAAAGCATATTGAGCTTTAGTATTTTTAATAATTTTTCAATAAAAAAATAACATTTAATATATATTTATATATGACGTTAATTTCGAACGTTTTCAAAAAAACAAATGAAGTCCGAATTAATTTTGAAAAGGGCGCGAAACATACTTACGAAACATATTTGCGTCTCACACAATTCAAATTTCGAACGTTTTCAAAAACAGACGAATTTCGAATTAATTTTGAAAAAGGCGCGAAACAGTTGCTTAACACAAATGTCAAAAATTCAAATTTCGAACGTTTTCAAAAACAAATGAATCACGAATTAATTTTGAAAATGGCCTGAAACATTTGCGTCACATAAATGATAACAATTCAAATTTCGAACGTTTTCAAAAACAAATGAAATCCGAATCAATTTTGAAAATGGCGCTATTTGGCATAATTCAAATTTAGAACATTTTAAAATATTAAATATATAATTAGATACCGCCACAATTTTTGACTTTTTGTGTTTTTTTTTTTTTTACATATTTACAAACGAAATAAATACAATGTAAAATATAATTTGAATGTAATATAATTATCAACTAGCTTCTGTCGGTATTTTTTTTATTACAATAAATAAAAATCGCTAACGACTCCTTACTGTCTCATTTAACAACGGACAATTTCAACAACACCATCAAAAGCGCAATCTCCGCGCCCGAGTATCCCTCAATGGATCACGCGACACGGGGGAGAATTCATTTATTGCGTGTTAAACCGAGCAGGCCTGAGCATTTTGACGCGACATTGGAATCAAGACATCTATCACATTAGCGAATGTCTTTTTCATTAGCAGACGAATACGAATAGCAAATAAATACGCTTAAATGGAGATTACGCAAACAACAAAAAAAAAATCACAGCCCGAGGTGAGTCATGCGAAAAATGGCGGCGGCCTAATTGCTTCGTTACATTTGCGGTAATTCGGAACGACACCTTGACCCGATTAATAATTTGACAATTCTTTATAAAGCATTGTTGTATTTGTTTATTTCTAAAAATATTTATTTTGATAATAATGACCCGCTTGCGTGTGCAAACACTTTTTCACAAACGGGCGCCGACATTGATCAATGATTGTGAAATATCTTTTGAGGTAAACAAATATTTTTTCGTGATTTACCGCATTTTTAATGTGTTTTGTTCCGAGCGACCAGTTTCGCCAACTTCACCAAGCGGAGATCGCATTTTGAACGTTTCAAAAACCAGTCGCACAAAGCTACGTGAAAGTGTGGAAAATGTCTCAAAATATTCTTCTTCAAGTGCCTCTCCTCAGAGGAGGTTGGCGACCATTTCACTGAGCTTATACTGATGTTCGTGTAGTCTTCGACTTCTTCTATACCGCAGTTTTATATTGAAAGGAAAAGTTGGCGTTTAGATCTGATACTCCTTCTGCAGCAAGCACACCTCTCCACAATCATTCCAAGTCCACTACTCCATCACCGATCCTTTACACACGCCCAGGGTACAGAATGGAAGACATGCCCAAGCAACAGGATGATGAGAGCGGGAAGAGAGTCTCAAAATATTACTTCACTTTAAATACAAAAAATACCACATTGGAATTCCATTAATGTCTTGCGTGGTTGTTGTAAAAATTTAATAAAAAAAATTATCCTGATGTAAGTTTATTCAATTTTTTAATTTAAAGTAGACGCTTGCAGTTCTCGAAGTGGTGACTCAGCCTTCTCTTTCACTCCGGATGATTTACAGTCCATTTGTCTCGCTTGGGGAGAGCAGCTTAGGTAAGCGGTTGTCTCCCTCACTCGCGTGCATTGCGGCCGCGTGCATCCCTCTCCGGCGCCAAGTTTGGGTGAAATGAAGCGAACATGATGGACGATTTGTTTTTCGGACACAGGGTGCTCATGCGATTGTTTAACACACACGGTGTTCAAGTAATCAAATAAATAAATAAAAATAAACGCTCAGAGAAATATCACCGTGACGAGATTCGAAGCTTACGTGGCCGGTGCATTATCCATTGTGCTAACGAGCCACTGCAACTTAGCGAGAATTTTTAACAATCATAATCTACATATGAACCAATGTACATGTATTAATAATGGCATGCACTGCTCACAAGGCTGAATATAAATAATATATTATTTATATACACTAACTATCCCAGGATAAATGTATGCTCAGTGATGGTCACCAAACTTCTGTGAAAGAGGAGGAAGAAGATTTTTTTGCATTATTGCATTGAGTTCAAAATAAATTAATGCAATTTTTGCAATTTTACAAAGCGCAGTTTTTATTAGACGTCAATTCGATTGCGGTGGTAGAGAGTCATATTGAGCATGCCAATGCGGCGGGAGCGCGGCGAGCGGCCACTCAGTCAGTCGCAATATTAATTTTTATTGCATCGAATCTAGTTATCGGGTGAATTCGTCCGGAATTTTCTCCGACTGTAATTTCCCTGTTTTTCCGCCCCCCCAGGCTCCCCTCCCCGCCGAGAACTTTGCTTATAAATCCTCCGCCCGTCTCGCCTCCCCCCGGGGAATCGAATCACCGTAACCTATTTGCAAATGATTAGGGGGTAGCTCGATGCCCTCGATCTTATGAGAAATTTTATTTTATACCACTTGCACGTACAAAACGTATGAGAAAACTTAATAAACAGTACAATGCGGTTGTATCAAATATACTCAATTTTTCAGGGAGGTCGGTGACTGACACTGAAAATATTGATACATACATAAAAAAAAACTGTTCTGGTTGTACTCCGACTTTTCTGTTCTGCATACAGTATTCCTGAAAAATATTTTTTAATAAATACGCGATGGCGCATAAATAAAAATTCTATAGCGGAAAAGCGGATTGATGAAGTATCAAATATAACCCATTGAGACTGAACTCAGCAAGTGGTGTTTATACGAGGCTTACAATAAAGTTTAAACTCGACGACGAGTTCACCAGACGTAAACCATCAAATGAAAACCCCAATTCAAAATAATAATTTCAGCCAGGCCCCTCGACCGTCATCAATTGGATACAGTTTAGGTTACATGTTTATTTATTTTCAATCATGTATCAAACTTGGGACGGCGAACGGGTTATTCAGGCTTTAATCAATTTCAGCTGGTTTATTGGGTACATTTTCTTTCAATATGCTATTGAAAAAAGGCTTAAAGCAGTTACGTATAAGACAAACATGAATTTTCAGGAGTAACTGTAAAAAACTGAAGAACTGAAAAACTGTAAGAACTGTAAAAAAAGTATTATTTTTAAATTCACATCAAATGTAATATTGCACACTAATTATTTATATATGAATACATTACATCTTTTCAGGTATTATTAAGCTTCTTTCATTAAAACACGCTGACCTTTATTAAATAATTATAAAAATTCTTTGATATCTGTTGAATGGCAGGGCTTTCGTTGATTTACGTAATTCTTTGGGCAAAGGTAAAAAAAAATTGCCTCTTAATTACGCAGGCGATCCATGCGCGTGGAAGCCTTATTTATGCTGAAATAATTACCACCAGGTGATCACATTGACGTTGCAGCCTTAAAAAAAATTGCGTTTTATATAATCTACTATAATAATAGCCATTGTGTGTTTATTTGTATGTTTGTATGTATGTTTCATTTTTCCGTTCTGTATAGAATATCTTAAAAGATACAACGCTGATTTTTTGCACATAAGTTAAGTAAATTTTTCCGCAGCTATGTGCCGAATTTCAAGACGATAGGATAATATTTTCATTCATAAACTTTAAAATATGCTTTAGCTAAACTTTAATTATATAATTCACTTCTTCGCCGCGAGATGTCGTTAACCGCGAGAATTTAGACGCATCGTTCATCAAATTCGTCATTTTGTGACGGGCTACATTACTAGTAATAATAATAATAATACAATGAAGGCAATAAAAATGTTCGCCTTCACTGTAAGAAATACCGACTTCGTGAAATTTAATTCAGTTTTCATATCAAATATTGTGATTTTCCTTTAGATTAAAGGCATAGTTTTTTTTATGTGTTAAGCAAAAAAATATTTCTGAAACCCCATATTTATATTTTTTTATTTAAATAAATATATTTATTTATTTTGTGACTAGTTTCGCACACCTGCATTGTTGCTGAAACTCGTTGAAATAAAATTTTAATAAAACCCTTTGAAATATCTTAAACATGATATCTTGTTTTATCACTTTAACCCTCACTTGTTTCGCCAACATAGTTGGGCATCTTCAGTCAACGACAGTGTGTTTGAGAGATTAGATTCTACATATTTTTTTTTAAAGCAATTAGCATACCGCAAAGTAGCACGTTGGTGAAATTAGTCGCCTCATAAAATAAAATGTGGGAACAATGCTAAAAATATTCTTTTACTGAA
The DNA here is from genome assembly GCA_022113835.1 of Atopsyche davidsoni. Taxonomy (NCBI): domain Eukaryota; kingdom Metazoa; phylum Arthropoda; class Insecta; order Trichoptera; family Hydrobiosidae; genus Atopsyche; species Atopsyche davidsoni. Next base: position 1,888,445 of record JAILWY010000028.1, read on the forward strand.
AATATTACAATGGAATTCAACTCAAGCACTTTCTCATGAAAATATTAAAAATTATAAAAATATTAAATGCCATGAAACAATTTTACCTTGTTATATTTTTTTTCTCTCAACGATTCTCTGAAACCAAAACGAAATTGGTTTTATATCAAATATAATTTTATATTAAAAATAATGATATCATACGCCATTTTAATCGCTTAACGATACAAGAGTCCGCAATATATATATTTTTTCAGTTTTTCTTTCAGGATTTCAGTTTCTCGATCGGAACACATCCGGTTCGTAAAAAATAAATTTTAAAGACAAAATCAATATCTGCTAGCATTTATTGTAACAAATTAGCTCGTCTTTTTTGAGATTTCAATTCGCAAATGTATTTTTGTCGATATTAATTTTTAAAACGGATTTTTCGACAAAAAATAATATTTTTTTTACTCGCAACCTTTCCGTGACTTTCTTCGCGATTTTCCGACGTTCGTAAAATAGAAAATTTATGTTTTATTAAATTCTTGATTAATCTTGAACGACTCGAGATAATTAAGCGTCAAAATTTTCAATTCTCTATTAAAAACGAGCAATTTTAATTTTAACTTAATCGTACCTCACTTTGTATTTATTAAAATGTGTTTTATATCTAAAGAAGATTTCAGGAGTCGAATATTTCGAAGCAAATTTATAATGTAAATACCATCACAAATTAATATAAATATAACATTTATTTTTTAAAAAAAGTATGTATTCTTCTTCTTCGAATGCCTCTTCTCAGTGGTAGTTTGTATTAATTTTACTAAGCATATCCTTTTTACTTGGATTTTCCTTGGAAAATTAGCTACTGTAAGTATATTTAGTATTCATGAAATGGCTACACAGTATGACGATTTAATTTTTTGACTATAACTCATTTTCTATTAAATCAACATTTATTCGATGTACCTGCTGTAAAATAAACTGAAAATATACTGAAAAAAATCCCGGTGTATTACACAGCCTCCCCTTCTCGGGGGTGTTTTTAACCCGGCTGAAACCTTTTAGGAGCCGAAGATGTTCTTCAGTACTTAGTAGCGAAGGTCTATAAATCAGGAAACGCGTTTTATCAGTGTTTATACCTTAAGGCACCTCTACTCCAGTGGCTCCAAACCCTTTATTTTATTTCTTTTATTTTTCTAAAAATACTACATTTAACCAAAACGTATTCTTAGATACAGATTGCGTGTTGTCTATTAAAAGGGATTTTACACATAAAGGCACCTTTTCGCCAGTGATTCTAAACCTTTTTTATATCATTTTATTTTTAAAAACACTACATTTCACGCATCTAAGATACAGATAGCGTGTTATGTATTTAAAAAAAGATTTTTCATTGTTGCGATTGTGTCTTTGTTGGTAATTTGTACCGTTAATTATCAAAAAAACACGAATGATTGGCGAAAGTGATAAATGATAAAGGGATTCGCCTTTTAAAGGCATCTTCAGACAAGCGGAGAAAACAATTTCAACGACTTGTATCAATTGTTAATATATATAATAGTACATAAACGTTTTCTCCCAACTAGTCCCAAGACGCAAGTTCTCACAAAAAAAAATGTTTGTAATCTTCTAGCCATTTAGCAGTTCTCGTTTTATGTTTGCAATGCTTCGTTTTTTATATTATAATTATGCAGACTGCATATAAGAGTTCTCGTAGCAATTTGGGAGTTAAAATAATCGACGGGTAGTCAAGTAATTAGCCTCTTGCTTGCTGACTAGGAGGTCCCAGGTTCGAAAATCTGTGTTCAGTAATAAATTTATTCCCTTGCGTAAATCGTGTTTGTGAATATCGCGGAAATATGCTAATTTTTCGCCATTTCAGTGGCGCTTATAACCTAACAAGTATAATCTTCAAAAATTAAGGAAATGTCTCTTTTTACCTGCAAATTGCTGTGTTCACAGCAAATGGTCAAAGTCGATCGCATTACTAACGAAGTTGCAAGTAAGCGACTATTTTATCCAGGAAAACGCGGTCTTGGAAGGAGAAAGCTATCGCGGATGCGGAATTCACACATCCGAATCAGTAAATCTGCCTCAGGTTACCAATATTCTGAGGAGAGGCTCTAGGAGAAGAAGAACCTATTTCACATTCTATTGATTATTCACAAGAGCATATTAAGAAATAATTGAAATGCAAGGCAAGTGATTTTCACTTCAGTATAATGTTTAAAGGCTTCTTCAAACAAGTAAAAAGAAACTGCGATGGCCTTTAAAGATATATCAACAAATGATCAGATAATTAATTCAAAAAAATACCCACTTTATTACTTTGGACATTTCTTAATACGTTTTTTTTTTATAGCTTTTTAACATATTTGAAAGTCGGAGAAAGTCAAACAAAACTTGTAGATATAATTTTCTACGTAAAAATATAAATATTAATATCATTTTTTTTGCGTTTAAAAAAATGTATATTTTAATATGTCCAGAAATAATAATGATAACATTTTAAATCCCATCAATTATTTTTCTGATAATATTAAACCCACTTGCCGCCCTTGAGCTCCATATTTTCAGGTAAACCCTAATTGAAAAAATATATTCAGGCAGTCGATAGGATTTTACAAAAAATATTTAAAAAAAAAAACGGTTAATTGGAGGAGCTTTGTTTGTTTTTGATAAACAGTATTCAGATTAAAAAATATAAATAGCCAAAGGGCTATACGATTACAACAATATTTTTTTGTAAGCTGACTCAATTAAAACTTCGTCTGAAAAAAGCCCCTCAAAGGCAAACATACAAATATATTTTTTTGTAGGTTTCGGCAAATATGCTTATCACGAATTTTGATTGTATATCATTAACCCTTAACTGCATGATTTTTTATTTTTCCGTGAAAAAAATCGTAGAGTTTGGAAATGATGTGTTATTTCAGGGAAAAATAATTAAAAAAATATTTTGTTTATTTTTCATATGTTTTATAAGAAAAAAACAGAGTGCTACATATTGGTCACATTATGTAGTGGTATATACATTCCTTTTAGAAATACAACGTAGCAATTGACTAAGGAAAGAATTTTTTTTAAACGAAATAAAAGAGTGGTAGGTCTTAAATAGATCTTTATTGTATCAGTGGCAAAAATTACTTACAAATTCACAAAAATAATTCATTAATTGATTTATTTGAATACCTCCTAAAAGGGGTACTCTCGATAAAAATAGAGAAAAATTAAATTAAATTTAGGAATAAAAAATTAAGATAAAGTGGTAGTCAATTGTTCAGAATGCAAATAAGGACATACAGTGCAAGGATGACTTAAAATACGATACAATTATTCGTGGAATTTTATGAAGCAGTTATTCTTATTTGTCAGAGGTGCTCTCTGCTCTACCATAACTGCACTTAATACGAGATACACCGGTGCACTTTGGATATTTGCACCTCTGTCTGATCTCATGTATTGGCCAATGGGCGAACTCATCAGTCCTGATGTGAAGGGGCGGTGGCACATATTTGTTTGTCAACTAATAAATTTGGTTCTTTGGGAATGTTTGAAAATTTATAGGTCTCGATTATAGGTCTAATTTTGTGTAATTTGTCGTATTTATCATGATCTTTATCAACAATAGCAAAATTATCATTGAAATGGATAGTTGATTTTATTAATTCAAATTTGTTAATAGACATGGCCGAGATTATGTTTTCTACACCGATATCAGGCCGCCAGTATGATCTCGTATAAGGCAATGGTACCACCGCCATGTATTGCAAAATTCCCAGGAATTTTCTGATATAAGTATTCGTTTTGTTTGTTAATGTTCCATATAAATTAGTTTTTTCGCATATAAAGGAAATGAGATCTTCATCGATAAAATACTAGAAGAAATCCAATGGAGCCGTCGTTTTGATTATTTCATCTGCCAATTTTGAAATCCTTTGAAATTCATCGAATCTTCATCAAATTTTATATTCTTTTTTGCCCATAAAATCCTGTTGTTACTTATCTCTTTAGAATGAAATTTCAATGCTGGTTCAGGTTTTGGTTCAGGTTCTGGTTAAGGTTTAGAGCTTTAAATGATAGAACCCTCTTCATCATCAAAACTGTAGTCACTATCATCCCAATTTTCCATGATTTCCAATATTTCCTTCTCGGAAAATCGTTGATTTTTTTTATTCATTCGAAAAATATACGATAAAAATATAAAACAATTTCAATGGAACGTATAAATTGTCAAAAGTAGTAATTCAGTCACGCTTTGTAAATAATATATTAGGTACCACACAAACATAACGTGACCAATTTGTTACATAAAGAAAAATAACCGTATCTCATAAAATACAAAAAAAAAACTAAATAGTAATAATGGATTATGAAAATAACTTACTTTGAAATGTTCAAATATTTTTTTCAAGTAGAAAAAAGATCTCCAATAATGTGTATCACTAGTTTATAAATCGCGTTTTCACTCAACCGCCAAAAATTGGCAAATGGCTTCTTGTAATATGGATTGTGTCTATTCTAGTGCTGTTAGTAGAAAAAAGTTCAACTAAATTACTTCGACAGGTACAAATTAATGGTTAAAAAATTAAATGGTTGATATCATGAGTTTTTATGGGGCTTTAAAAAAAGGTTTTACGGTTTGTGACCGTTCTGTTGTGAGATGCAGTTAAGGGTTAAATAGATCGTTTTTTTTTTTAGATGCGAGAGTCCTCGTCGGGGGTTTGTTTAAAAATGAAATAAAAAATCACTTCATTAATTTCAGGGGGGGGGGCGAATTCTCGGGGAAACTTTTGCAGAACTGTTACGCCATTTTTCCGCGTCGGGAACTTCCCCGATTCCTCCCCTTAATATCGGAATTTGTCGGTGATTAATTCCATTTCCCGTTGATAAATAGCCGGCCCCGCCATTGGACGGACGTGGCACTGAGCGATCCATTTTTTATGATTATTTATATTCGTGGTATTCCCATGCTCCCGTGTATGCAACAAGTACGAAGCCATACTCGCTTTTTCATCCCGTTTTCTGGCAAGGTTGTGTTTTTTTATATTTCAATTTAAGCCATCACAGTCAAGATGCTGAAAAAATTGTAATATTTGATTATTTTTTGACTCCTGACTTCCTGTTGTCTTTTTTTCCATGGATTTTCAGACAATCAGCAGCAGTAGGCTATATTTGGTATTTCTGAAATTCTGGGTTATGTTAAAGTCATTACGCGTTTTTACCATCGACACGAATTCTCTCATTAGTAACGCAGTCAATCCATGGTGTTTAAATATTCTCCCATAAAACCACATTTAAATCGTATTTGTATATAAATTGTGATTTTTACTAAAGAGGCTCTCCATAGTCAGTACTGTAAGCTTTTTTCACTTTTTTTTGGGAAATCGTGTCATTTCATTTATTTAATTGTCACTTTATTTTTCTGTATTAACAGTTGATTTTTTTAAAGAAAATAATAATAATTATAGAGTATATTTAACAAATTTTTATTATTTGATTTACGTCATTTTTCAAGGTAAAATAAAGTCTTGAAGATATTGATAAATTGGATAAAATGACAAGTTTTGTTAATGTTTTTTTTATTTTTTATTTTTTAACTCATTCTAGTTTATATATCTATCTTTATATAAAATCTTTTAAATCTAAATTTAAAAACAAAAAAACTCTTAAATGCTTACGAATTTTGGACCGCAAGTATGCTTCCAAAATGGCTAAACATTACTCGGGAAAACACATATTTCTAATATTAAAAGTAAATATACAAGAAAAAAAATAATCTCTTGTATAGAAGAAGGAATGTATCTAACTTTTTGCATAAATTTTCGCAACATATTTTCAAAAAACATCGATTTTGGACAGCTGCTGTGCGAAAAATTGACGCGACAGAAATATGGCTTTATATTGTAGAAGAATCTTTAAAACCCATGGAGTTTTAAGGATTCTCCCATAAAATCTTAAGTGTCTAGGCTTCAACTCCATAAAAAAAAAAAACTGAGTCGACATAACACTTAACAAACTATACAGCCTACAAGATCAAAAGCTATAAAAAATATTTTTGGCATGATATTTCAAGGACACCGATTGCTAAAAACTAAAAAGTTGATTTCTTGATTATAAATGTGCTATTTTATTCATGCAAATTTTTTTTATCAAGAAGAATAAATCTATTGAACTTTTTGCATTTAAATTTTTTTGACTGGTGCATTAGATTGTTCGCAATATATTTTCAAAAAACATCGATTAAACCTTTATTGTATGAAAACTGAAAAACTGATATATATATATTTGAGACGAATAAAACGATTGCAGTGGCTGAAGTGAATTCACATGAAACGAGACTAGAAACTCGAAACTTAAAGTCTCTTTTGCCCCGAGGAAGAAAACTTCCTAAGTACTTTGAAGTGCATATATATATATTTTCTCTTAAACTTTTATGTTTAGTAAAGTTGGACCGTTCTATTTGCTCCATTTATGAGAATACCCTCGCGGCTCGTCAGGCCACTCACTCGTAGAGCATTATCTAGTGGATTGGAAAAATCCTACCAAATTCTTCTTCTCCAAGTGCCTCTCTTCAGCTCGACCATTTCACTCAACATATGTTTGCCACGAGCCAGTATTACTGATGCTGTACTCCAGACTTAAATTTATTTCTCCCACTGCTCCTTTTTTTTTTTTTTTTTTTTCTTGGACAATCAGCTCAAGCAGGCATTATTTTTTTTTCTTTTTAAAAACGCTTTTTTTAAACCCCTAATTATAATAAGTATCATTAAATATTAGTTTTAATATCAAAACCACATAAAAGACCTGTACAGCATGTATGATATTAAGTAATAATTATATTGGATTAAAGCTAACATTAGTTAGAATCTTTGGTTCAGATCCAGTTGAAGCAATAAGTATTATTTATTTAATTTTTATTTATGTTAAGATATCAGTACAGTTGTTTTTAATATTTGCCAATCTCGTTGATTTTTTTTGCTTGTTCTCAAATTATCCGAACTTGCGTGTCTCTCGCTCGTGGAAAAAATATATACTTTAGATAAAAAGTACGCGAATGAATATTAGTATAAATTTTACGTTGACGTATTTTTTTCGATTCAGGTTTGATAAAAAACCGATCCAATTCTTAAAATATATTAAAAATCCCCATTCGACATAAATTATATTACAGCAAGTTATTTTTTTTTTTTAATAAAAAATGTTAATTATAATACCCAATAAAGCTGTTGTTTGGACACGTGTAATAAATGAAATTAATTTTAATTTTTTGCGTAAGTTATTATTTTTATGAACGCGTGCTTTTTTATATATATATATATAAATGTATTTTCATGTTTTAGCAGTTGTTTTGCTTCTCATCGTAACAAATGCACTAGTACCGATTTTTTTATGCAACACTTAATATTTATGTATCTTTTTTATTATTTTATTATTAAATGAAATATGAGAGTTTTTTTCTTCTCTATTGTATTCACAGTATAAAAAACTCATTTGCAGATCCAGAATCACTATACAAATCTCTATTGAGTACATCCACATTATCATCCCCTATATCTGGACTCATTTGTGTTGCACCCCGAGCTGTTTATGCATCGATAGTCATAATTTGTCATCCTTTGTGGTTTGTTTCTATTGAAAGCTGTATCTCTCTCGCATGGGTCGCTCCCGATCCAGTAACCGCCCTTATAAAGAAGGGTTGAAATAAAATCCTAGATCCCAGACGCAGGAAACCCGCCAAAAATTAAACCTTTTTATATGGCGCGAGCCGTACGATAAAAATACAAAAAACACAATTTTAAAAAAAAGTAAACTCGACTTTGAATGTGCATTTTTATTTGTATTGTAAAAAAAATATTTTAAAAGCTCTAGGCATTTGGAAATAATGGGAAATGTCTCTTTCTTGAGCAGCGTCCCGTGAAATAGACAGCACACCCCCTGAAGAAGACACCCTCAAGATAAAGAGATCTTGTTTTCAAAATCAAAATAAATGTACTCGATTGTATGCACAGTATAAAATAAAATATATTTAATATTGGCAGGTGAAACCCAAACTGACGTGATTGGGACTCACGCCTGTTTCTGTTTGGCTGAAGACGATTTGTATTGACATTGCTCTCAAAAAATATACTTATTGAATACATTACTCAATTTTATTTTTCGTTTGATATATTTGTAATATTTATACGGGGTGAATTTTTTTAGTAAATTATTAAACTTCAAATCAACATCCCAGCTTGCCTTTTAACGTGTATTTGATTTTTAAGATTTTAAAACGACACACCAGAGTCTTTGCGATGCTGAAACTGGGGGGCAAAGGTTCGATTGTGGTCGCAGGGTTCACTTTTAACCAGGGGTGGAGTAAGGTTTCGATTTGGGGGATGAGCACTCCCCCGAAGTTCGCTTGTACAGAAAATATGCTCTTTCTAATTATAACACTTATTCATTCGTGCCATCGAAGGGGGTAGTTTTTTTTTTTTTTAATGGAAATTCCACTTTGTATAATATAAGCTCTAATAATAAAATAATGTCCAAATATTTTTAATGAATTTTTGCTCTAAAATCAAAGTATCAAAGATTTGTCTCGTCTTTAAAAAAATATATACACAATTATCCAAAAATTTATATGTCGAATAACTGGTGTATGCATTTTTTTTTTCAGTGGCGGTACATAAAATAAAAAAAATATTAATACATCAACCAAATAAATAGTTGTTTTTTTTTTTTTGGGTGTACTCGAATTAATATATTTTTCAATCATAGTTATTTCTACAAAAATACTTTAATATTGAACATACCTAAAAATATATTAGCACGTTTATCATAGAGACTAAAAAAAAAAAAAAAAAACGTTTCAGATCCGCTTTGTAGAAACATATTTTTCATACAACACGATTAAAACTCTCGCTCAGATATAACCGCATATTACAATCGTCTACATTTTTGGTTCGGTTTTATTTGTAATACTGCATTTTTTATCTAACAGTAGCTGCGCATCTCGTTCAGGTTTAATTCAAAGTGAAAATAATTTCGTCGAAATACAAGGGAAAAAAATTCACGACCTCCGTCCCCCTAAGTAGGAAAATTAAAATAAATGGTTTACAGTTTGTCAAACAGCCCCTTCTGAAACACACCCTTAGCCCTCGCATAACTCCCAATATAGGACATAAACTTGTCCCACTATACCGAGTATTGCTTTTATATCCTCCGTGGCGAGTAAAAATAAGCAACAGTCGAATTAAAAATGCACACCCTGTATATATTTTTTATATACTCTAACAATTCGCATATAAAAAAAAGTATTTTATATTATATATACTACGTTTCTTGTGTTTCAGTCATTTTCAGGGACTTTCGGGGGTAATAATTAAAAAATCAGAAATCGATTAAAAAAAATATTTTTTTTTATCGAGAAGGGTTTCAATGTATTTTATTTTTATATATATAAAAAAAAAAAAAAAACAAATCAAACATCTGCTCAACAAAGGGTGCGGCGTTTAATCCCTCATTAATGGTTTTCGTGTTAAAATCGGGGAGGGTTGTCGGATTAAAAATGAATTTTAAAAGCGTCCCCTAATCTCGTCGATTCTGCTAACAAAACGCCAGTTTTCGTATTATTGTATTAATACGAAAACTGAACTAAATTTTTAATCGTCACATGCAATTGTGTAACCACTGTATGCTAGATAATTTTTTTTATTAAAAAAACTGTTTAAATTCTATGCTTAATATATTAAATATTCAAAACAAAGTCTCGACTCTTTTCGACCACCGTGCCCCTGCGGCTAAACGAATGCTTGAATTATTATATGCAAGATTTAAATTTAAAAAAATTAATCAGTGTTCAGTCTTGTTACGGTGTTTTAATATTTTTTTAAGTGCGAGTCATATCGCCGGTATTTTTTTCTTCGTTTCAAGCGTGAATCGTTCACGTCGACACGTATTAGTAATAGAATTCGACGTGTCGTTTGATTTGTTGCTAAAAGGGATGAAAACCGTCTCGTATAAATTTATGGTTCAGAGCGTCCATTGTGACCCCCGACCCCTGACCCGGCCACAGCCTGTAGCTGGCAGCCCCGCCACTCATACCCCTACAATCAATTTTTTTTTTCCGTACTTGTAAGCTTCTTAAACTGTTTTTAAAGAAGCTGAAAAATCTCTATTGAGTAACATAATAATGTTCATAGAAAATTGATAGCAGTCTTATTTTGTTTTTTTTTTTTTTTTTATTTTAAATATAATTAATGATGGGATATGATTAATTGCCTCGTATTTTAGTGGCAGTGGGGGAATATATATTTTTTTCAATCCTTTTAAAGTTATAAATTGTATCCAGGGTAAAGTTGAACCTTCGTGAAAAAAAAAACATTGATACTGTTTATATAGATTTCTATGTATATAATAAGTTTAAATGCGTAGATGCAAGCTTTCATGTTAAGGCAGTTACTTCTAGCCTTTTAATTGCCTCTGGTGTCCGGTTGGACACCAGAGGCAGTCCATTACCTAGCGAAATCGTGTCATTTAATTAATATGTCACTTTATTTTTCAATGTAGAAAGTTGATTTTTCTTACAAAGTATTGACAAAACTATACATTATATTTACCAATTTTACGTCCACTTTTAGGGTGAAATAAAATCTTGAAGAAGTAGAAAAATTGGATAAAATAAGTTTGTAAAAGATTTTTTTTTTTAATTTTTAAATTTATAAGACGCACATGGTTTATATTCAATCTTTCAATTCCAATTGAAAAAAAGACTTTTAAATGTTTAGGATTCTTGGAAAATGTACCGGACGAATCTCCAAATTCCTACACTTTAATCGTAAAAACACATATTTATCATATTAATAGTAAATGTATAAGAAATAAAAATATATTGTGTTCGGAAGAAGGGATGTATCAAACTTTTTGCATTTAAATATTTTTGATTGGTGCAGTCGATTTTTCGCAAAACGGACTAGAAAATGATCAAAAAAACTCGATTATGGGACCTAGACCCTTAATAATGTTATGAAAAAAATCTTCAATAGCATTCTTCTTCTTCAGATGGCTCCCTTCAGAGGAAATTGGCGACACTCTGTCTGAACATATTTCTATGTCTTTTCGTGATTCTCTTAAGGAGAAAAGCTTAGAATAAAAGCTAGCTTATAGCTTTATTATATAATCTTCTTCTTTACAAAGCTCTAGCATTTAGATCTGATATTCTTTCTGCCATATTCTTTTTGCAGCATGCTGCAGAAACAATAGCAAGACCCTCTCTATCCTTACAAAGTATTTCCAGAACACATCCCTTCATATTAATTCTTAGTCCACTGCTCATGTATGCCCTTTGTTAATTAATTTTTTTTCGTAATTTTCAATAACGTAGTTTCAATAATTATATATTTTAACCTAATAATAATTTAAATATTTACGCATTTATCAATATTAACGCTGAAATAACGGACCCGAATATAAAAGCTTCATTATTTACACTGTACCTGAACAAGCTTTGTTCACAGTTTTCTAAAATATACATCGTTAGTCTTACTAGAAAAAATCTAAAAAAAACGTGGTATTGAAAGGAAGAAAGTATCGTGGATGCGAAATTTACGCCAGCTTTAATTTTATTTAAATTTAATAATTATTATTTGTGTCGTATTACCTTTTCAGTGGGGTTAATGAAAGACAGTGCTCTTAATGAAATAAACCTGAAACTTAATCATCGAATCACCTTTTGACCGACGAAGGATACAAAATACTCTAGAAATGTTATTTAAGTTATTACAGGCTTATTTTGCATTTTGCACGCCACTGGATTATATTTATGCTTTTTAAAAAAATTAAATTAATATATATTAAGAAATAAACTCACTGCTTTCCAGTGAGTGTAACGCTATAGTTATTTTATATTTAATTATTAAAAATATATATATTTATTTTAACTGCCGTACGCCACTGTGTGTAACCATAGCATGACTATAAACTCACGTCATATTAAAAAGGAAGATGTTGAAATTGATGATAATAGAACTATATTTGAGCAAAAGCAATTCTTTATGAAGTTTTCTGCCACTGGAATTTAATACAGTGTGGGTAGTATTTCATCGTAAGTGATTTCCTGGCCACGCGAACTCACCTAACCACCCTGTATATCCAGTGGCTCTGCAACGTTTTTATTTTATTTTTAACAATATTACCTATTTCACAAAGCGACGAGCATTAAAAATAAAACAATTAATTTTGCTTGTCCGCTTTCAAAGCAATTGAAAATTGTACAAAAAGATAAAATTATTTAATACTTTATACTTTTAAGTAGCCGTAAAAAGAAAACTTTTCAAGGAACACAATAGGATTTTTGTAAAATAAACCCAATTTAACAAGTTCACAGAATATTTCCGAATTAATTTATTTTAAATACAGTGTATAACGCGATTCGATAAAAAACACTTTTAGCCTTGAGCACACCTTTTTTTTTAAATTTTAAATATTTAACCAATCCGCACTTACAACCTTTACAGGTGTGTTGCTTTTGGATACATTTTTTTTTTTTTTTTTTTTTTTCAATCAATTATCATAAATGTAAGGGTAGTTTTTTTTCAGCAACTGCAAAAATAGAATCGCGGAGCACAGTTTTCGGGACGTTCAGGCTGCTGGTTTTGTTCGTGTCTCCGGTATCGCGTGACCCCCTCGCTTAGGGTTGATTTATAAAGAACCTGCGCCGTCAAAGGGAGGTCTTCGTCCGAGGAGAGGAAACCTTGAGAGGAACCTTCAGCGAGGTTCCTGAAACATCACAAAAAAAAAAAAAACAAACATCGGATGTTCTGATATTATTTGTTGCTGTATCAAGCGGCAGCTGCTTTATGCCCCTAATGCTGTCTATATTTATAAATTGACATTTTTTTGCGAATTGTATTGTTCAATATAATAAACTTAGTACATATTTTTATGGTCAGTTGCTTTGTGTTTCTAATATATAAAATAGACAATAAACTCAGTAAAAATGTCAAGTGGTTTTTGTGATATGTCGCTGAGAATGATATTGAAGATTTTCTTCATAATATTATTCCCATAATCGAGTTTTTTTTTATAATTTTCTAGTCCGTTTTGCGAAAAATCGACGGCACCAATCAAAAATATTTAAATGCAAAAAGTTTGATACATCCCTTCTTCCGAACGCAATATTTTTTTATTTCTTATACATTTACTATTAATATGATAAATATGTGTTTTTCCGATTGAAGTGTAGGAATTTGGAGATTCGTCCGGTACATTTTCCAAGAATCCTAAACATTTAAAAGTATTTTTTTTCAATTGGAATTGAAAGAATAAATATAAACCATGTGCGTATTTGTAATATAAAAATTCAAAAAAAAAAATCTTTAACAAACTTTGGTTTTGAAAAGTCGTCATTTTATCCAATTTTTCAACATCTTTAAAATTTTATTTTACCCTGAAAATGGACGTTTATTAAATAATAAAAAATAGATAAATATAATTAATAGTTTTTTCAGTACTCTGTAAAATAAAGTGACAATTAAATTAATTAAATGACACGATTTCGCCGGACACCAGAGGCAATTAAATGGCTGGGAGCAACTGCCTTATGTCTAATGATCATGAACAGTAGTCAAACGGATAGGAGACTACAATCGTTTTTGTATGTTTCAAATATTGTAGTATACATTAAAATAATAATTAATTAACTTCATAAAGAACATTTGCGTCAGGTAGAATGTTTTATAAGCCTGTGCCAAAAAAAATCATCGCCGCAGGCTAATAAACGCAACATGCCGCTGAAATAAGGCAATTTCACTGAAGACTGTATAATATGCAAGTATTATAAGACAAAATAAAGGCTGCAGGGGGAGGGGGTTGTTTTTTTTTTATTTTTTATATTTTTTTATTATTAATATCATTAAAAAATAGTGCTATATACCTGAGGCGCCCGCTTTGTTCAGTAGGCGAAGCCGGGCTTCTATCGGTTTCTATCTATTACCATCGCAAATTAATTTCAGCCGGATACACCGCACAATAAGGCTTTCGCTATGCGATCATACGAACGTGTTTCAGGGGGTATTTTTGATCTCACCCTTATTCCTGGATGGTGGAAACAGACACAGATATCCCATAAACATGTAATGTTTAAGATTTTTCAGTTTTCAGGCGTTTCAAGGATTCGCCTTTATTCGTGTTTCACGCTTATTTTTTTTATATATTCGAGTTCGATGAGCCCAAAAATAAAATGCAATATGCATCTTATGTCCACAAAGTGCTCGGCTGCCACTTAGTCCGCATTCAGAATACCAGACAACGTTTGGATAACCTCTCGGAGATATTATTGAAATTTTGCTCTTCATAGACTAACTTTGGCTCTCCAACTTGCGGTTGCCACATGTTTCCGAGGAAAATTGTTTTTAGTAGATCGTACAGTGAAAACTTAAGCTTTTATCCAAAAGCTAAGTGCATAAAAGATTTCGCTTTGTTTTATTGAGGGGGCACTCTCCGTAATCGGTGTTTTTTTTTTTTTTTATGAAAATATGTTGCGAAAAATCTATTGCGCCGATAAAAAAAAGTTAGATAAAATACATTTCTTATTCTATGCAAGACAATTTAATAAATAATAAATGAAATGTGAAAAAAGCTTGCAGGTAAAAATAGTCCAAAGCTAATCGAAATCGTGTTATTTCATTTATTTAATTATCACTTTATTTATTTATAATTTTTTTTATTATTTGATTTACGTCTATTTTCAAAGTCTTGAAGATGTTAAAAACCTAAGTTTTTTTTATTTTTTATATACTCATCGTTGCTGCAGGTTTATGTGTAATCTTTAAATTACAATTAAAAAAAGGTCTCCTAAATGCTTAGGGTTTTTAAACCGTGAGAGATTTTATGATCTCCAAAATGGCTAAACATCCCTCGGGAAAACACACATTTCTCATACTTAAAGAAAAATTATAAAAAATAAAGTAATCTTTTATGCAGAAGATGGAATTTATCTTACTTTTTGCATTTATTTCATTTGTGTACGTATTTCGAGCAAGATCCTATATATGAGACCCTTCGACTATCCCGAACCTTCTAAGGCGTAAATCCCATTAAAATCATACCTTTTCCATGATTTTCATTGTATTCTCTTAATCTCTTTGCCATTTGGTTGTTAATGCTTATTAAAAAGACAAGGAATTAACAGAGACTCGTAATATCAAAGAAATGTCCTCATTTACCCTGACATCTCCAAAATGAGTGTATGTAATGTGTATCTCGAGTACTTCGCACGTTCTTCTACAGCGTAGAGCAGGGGTGGCCAAATTATTTTATTATTATAGTTTGGTTTATTTTAAATTTAAACTCATTTTTGTCTTTACATGAAAACTCCACTTAACACATACTATGGTAAAAAAAAAAAAAAAAAGTTTGCCTACCCCTGGCGTAGATCATAATAGAATTTAATTGTTTTGGGAATTTCAGATCTCAATTGAGAATATACCTAGAATATAAGATCGCGCCAACAAACACTAACTTTTTTATTATAACATGAAAGACGGCAAAGTTTGAAGAAGACGCCACGACGCTGAGCTCTATAATTAGTACAAAAATATCAGATTGTGACGAGATGGATGGGTTAGGTTAGGTCCAAGCCTTTGTGCCGATATGGAAATATGCTCTGAAACACCTGGAGAAGGAAGCCATGATTTTCAACACCTGGAGTAGTATTATTGACTAGTTCTTCCCATTTCACACAAACCGACTTACCCTAATTAAAAATTTATTCTTATAAATAAATAATCAGTGTGCCTATATTTCCATGAAGATCAAAAAGTTTATTAAGTATTTTATTATTTATTATTAACAGTTCAGTGTGATGATCTCCAACCCCTTTCAAAAAAGAAAGGGGTTGGAAACTTTTCACTGTATATATTTTTTACTTTAAAAAAATTTGTAATGACGATCGACTTGTAGTTATATTTTCAATAAACAGGAAAGTCAAAGATAGGGGATGAAATCTCCAGGTAGTAATGATCGTCTGTTTTCACAGTTTCAATGGAAGTGATTTGTATGTATTATGTATTCAGCAGGGGTGGGCTTGTTAGCTGCTTATAATGAACCGTTGTGTTCGGGACACTTCACGTGCCTGCTAATTGGCCCGGTGCATTGAATGGCTAAAAATAATAATTCGATTTCCGTGTAATATATTCCCGTGTCTCTTCGAGAAGTCTTAAGTACTTGTATTGAATATATCGAGATCTTGGAGTGCTCGAATTTCTGCTTCCGAGCAAATGTAGAACTTGGGGGTGGAGGGTTGGGAGTAGGGGTGGAGTGGCGCAGGCGTTTTTCGTATACTCTTATCATTACTGTAGTCAAATCAAGACGTTACAGATGCCATATTCTCATAAAATATATCTTAAAGTGTGTAAAAAAAAAAAAAAACGCTGCACATATGAAAGTAACACGATTATTTTTTTTATTGAGAATCCTGAAAATCTTGGGATTATCTTTTGGGCCTATAAATATATATAAATGATTTATAAAGCATAGTTTATTAAAGTCGGATCGCAAGTATTAATTATGCTCTCCGACATTTTATCAGGAATCTTAATCGATATTTGGAATGGAGTTCACATTTCTCTGAAATCTCTTAAAAAGGTTCCTGCCCGAAACATAAACGCTTTTCATTAACCGGAAGTCTTCAATTGGAAACTCGAGAGCGGTTCGGACTCATTTTATAAAAGGAGGCTTTATACTATAATAATCGATTGGCTCCGGAGCCACCTCATCGTCTGTTCAGCACCAGGCTCAGAAGAACAAGTACAATACTCTTACATGAGATCTAGGACTGTGTGACTGTCATCTACGCTATGGGGGTTTTTAAAAACGCGAATGCTCACAGCTGCAGTGTATAGAAAATAAACCCCATAAAAATAATGACGATGGACACCACTTATAGGTAGTCGTATACAAAATAATACACAGGGGTGGGGAATCAATAATAACTTCGTTGCACTCACATGTAGCAGCACTATTATTCCTCGTGCAGCGGACAGATGCTGGCTGATACCAGATATGATAGCCAGCCCCCGCACAGACCAGAGATTGTCAAACTTTTCTGCCCCGTTGACCACTTCCTGTTTTTCGAAAACACTTCATAATATTGATTTTTTACAAACCTTCTCAGCTTTTTGCCTTTAAAAAGGTTCACTGTAGAGTGGATAGTATTAATAAAAAAATAAATAAAAAGGTGTAAGAAATGTACTTAATTAATAAATAATTTTTTTGGCACTATTTTCGAACGCCTAAGGCCTAAATTTTGGTGATGTGATTTACTCTAGTGCACCCCAATATTATTTATTAATCGACCCCTTGGGGCTGATACACTCGTATACTAGCAATATACCTCATGTGGTATGATTTTTATAATATGATTTATTAAACCGATTACTCAGATTTTAATAGAGAATAAAAAAAATAGTACATTTTTAATCCAGAAATAAAATTTTTCGGTGTCCTTGAGAGTACTTGCCAAAAATAATAATTATAGATTTTGATCTAGTAGGCTGTATAGTTTGTAAAGTGTTATGTCGTTTAATTTTTTTTTATGGAATTGAAGCCTGGACACTAAAGATTTGTAATAAAACACCATGGGTTTTAAAGATTCTTCTATAAAGCCACATTTCTGCCGCCTCAATTTTTCGCACAGCTGTCCAAAATCGATGTTTTTTGAAAATATGTTGCAAAAAAATTACTGCACCAATAAAAAAAAAATTTATGCAAAAAGTTAGATACATTCCTTCTTCTATACAAGATATATTTTTTTTTCTTGTATATTTAGTTTTAATATTAGAAATATGTGTTTTCCCGAGTAATGTTTTGCCATTTTGGAGGCATACTTACGGTCCAAGAACCGTTAGCATTTAAGAGTTTTTTTTTTAAATTTAGACTGAAAAGATTATATATAAAGATAGATATATAAATTGGGATGAGTTAAAAAATAAAAAAACAAATAATAATTATCAAACCTTGGTTTTGAAAGTCGTCATATTATCCAATTTTTCAACATCTTCAAGACTTTATTTTACCTTGAAAAATGACTTAAATCAAATAAAAAACAAATGTTAAATATACTCTATAATTATTATTATTTTTTTTTTTTTTAAATTTAATTTTAATACAGAAAAATAAAGTGATAATAAAATAAATGAAATGGCACGATTTAAAAAAAAAAGTGACAAAAGCTTATAGTACTGATTATGGAGAGAGCCCACTTAGTAAAAATCACAATTTATATACAAATACGATTTAAATGTGGCTTTATGGGAGAATACTTGAACACCATGGGTTGACCGCGTCACTAATGAGAGTCTAGCCCAGAGAATTCCTATCGACGGTAAAAACGCGTAATGGCTTTAATTTTGGCCATAATTTCAGAAATACCAGCAATTGCAGCTGATTGTTTGAAAATAAATAAAATAATTTTACTATTGAATAAATTACATGACACGATTATGAAAAAAAAAAAAAAAAAAGCGATAAAACCTTGCAAAGGTGTATTTTTACCTGCAAGCTAAATTTTATCCCATGTACAATATATATATATGCACTTCGTTCCGTATTAATTCTCACTTTAATCTCATGGTCACCCGCGCAAGTCTGCCCTTGTCTCCGTGCACAATTAACCACAGTAGGCTGTGTTCGATAAAATGCCATTATGGGGGCGAGGCACCATAAGAAGAAGGCTGTACAAGAGTTCAGTCACCTGCCCCGGCGGCTCTGAATAAGACGGATAAGTCAACTTCGGAAACTTTGCACCCTTCTTGTGTTTATTTATTTTTTGTCTCGGCTACAAATTTCCCGATCCCCATTAATCACGCGGGATTCATTACAACACGCCGAAGCCCTCCCCGGCCGGACTTATAAACAAATAATTCCGGGGGTAATTAATTACTTTCTTGAAAATAAATTTCTACTTGTCGATTTTCTTTTGTTTTTTCGTAATTCGTTTGTTTGGCGTCTGCGAATGCGAATCTGACTTGCTTTTTTTTTTTTTTTTTTTTGTTTTTTTACCTGCGGGGACTTTAAAGTGTTCAAGTATATTAAAGAATATTTATTTCGGAGTAAACTTTTGTTTATATAAATATATATATGTGTGTTTATTTTTAAAAAATAATACTTTTCGCGTTGATATTATCAAACTTCATATTTATGTACAAATGTTGAAGCTATTGAAATATTAAAAAAAAAAACACAAGTTTAGACATTTATGTCGACCACATGTGTCGTTAGCGCCATCTATGTGTAAAACCTAGAAATGTTGTTGCGTATAGGAATATATTTTTGTAAGTTGAATAGGTTTTTATTTTTAAATTATTTTATTTTGAATTTGTTGCTTTTTTGCTTGAATGGACCGCACGCCACTGATAATTAATAAAATGGATGCATCAATATTTTTTTTATTACAGATCTAGCAATACATGATATATTTATATTGACAAAATATAAATATATTTATTTTATATCAGTGGCGTGCGGTCCATGCAAGCAAAAAACTATTACTTAAAAAAATCAATATAATATAATTTAAAAATAGCAATTTATGTATTGTGCTAGGCTTGTTTACATCATGGACTCACGGCACGCCACTGGTTTACATAACACAAAAAAACACGGTTAAAGCTCGCGGTGCCCAGATTGCCGCGTTACGTTTCCGGAATTCGCGCTGTATACGCTCGATGCGTCTGTGACGTCAATAAACCATGGCTTTGTGTACCAGGTATAGCGAATGGCTTTAGTAAACCCGTACGGAACGCGTAATTTATTTTATGTATCTTCTTCTTCGGGTGCCTCTCCTCAGAGGAGGTAGGCGACCTTCTCGTGCTGATACAGTGTTCATGGTTTTCTTATGGAGAATAGCGTAGTGGGTCTATATCTAGCAAGCTTTATAAACAATACCACCTTGGCTAGGTACTTCCACTACTACATCACCGATCCTTCACAAACGTTCAGGGCACATAATGGGGAGAGCGGAGAGGTATTACAAACATAAACAACAAGTGTTGAAATCGATATTACATATTTTCAGTACTACACAATACATTTCAGATATTAATAGATACATTGTTTTCAGTTTCAATAGATTTTTGTATTATATATAAATATATTTATTATATGAATTTAGTGGAAATCCACACATAAAAACAATAGCTCTTCGACTGATGTGCTCAACAGGTATTATTGAAAGCCTTCGCGTGCGTGTAGGGACAGGGTGTTTTCTTTGTTGCCGTGGCACCCCCATACAATGGGGTGATTAGACATTAGGGGAGGTGCTGAAAACCACCCCTCGTTACCGCCGCCATGGCGACAGCTCAATTAAAACAGATATGTTATCGCGCCATCGACATTTTTTTTTTTCAGTGATTTATTTTGCTTTCGTACCACCCCTGATGCGGGCAATAATAACGTTGAAATAATGAATCCCCTATGTATCCTGTAAAGACACTCGTTGATCTCCCCTGCAGATTTTCTTATCGGAAGTACGCAACGAAGGCCATATTTATATTTGAAATTATATTTCGCTGTGTTGTACGAGTGCCGCGTTACAGAGGGGTCAATAAATACAATGACAAAATAACCTCGTATTGAAATTATTATGCAAAATTTTTATACGAAATGGTCGCTTCGTTATGTGTGTAATTCGGAATTTCATCCCCCGCAATTACATGTATTCGTCCGCCGCATTTAATGACAGCCAGACCAGCCCGAGCCATCAATCCCAACCCTTGCGGGTGGAAATTGTAGCGTCGCGTAATGAGATTCATCGACAGGGTGACCACGCGGCGGGGAATCAACGTTCATTTCAGCTTCCACTTAGAATCCTATCCCACCATCAAAAACTGAAAAAAATATAGATATATACATAAAAAAAAAAAAAATTGATATGAACTTGTAGCGTCAGTAAATAAAAAGTGGAAACATTGAAATATATTTATTTTTTAAAAAATATGCTGAAAAATGGTTGACGATTTCTGGCTACTCATTATTAATATCTTAATTATACTTTAATATTTAAATTAATATTTGATTCATTGTACTACTACCGAGAAAAAATATTTTACCAATATTAAGCATAACGAACTACTGGCAGGGGAAAATTTTAATTGCCAATTAATAAACCAAATTTATCAGAATTATTATAAATAAATTCGATATTTTTGGCAAGGGTGAAATTTCATAATTAAGATATTTTATATAAATAGTGATATTCGCAGTTGGTATTAATAATATAATCCCCCAAGTGGCTAAAAAAATTAAAATCGGCATCTCCGGGACAAAAAAGTTCGGGGACCACTGGACACATTCGTATCTTTTAATATACCAAAGGGATTCAGGTTTTCTGTTAATCGTTGTTTCAGCGAGCAGTCGCGCGCTCTGAACACGATCATCCCCTTTGAATTCCCAGATAATTTGAATACAGGGGGCGGGGGGGATGAATTTGAATGAGCGAGCTGGCAATTCACGAGCAACGACGAGTCTTTGATGTGCACACATACTGCTGATTGCTAATAATCGTATTATAACCGCGAGTAGCCGCGGGGCTGCTTCGTTCGCGATGCGGATGACCTTGGCAACTCGAGTAAAGTGGGAGGGCTTACACGCTGGCTGGGGCACGGCCGCGCCCGAGGCTTCTTCAAAGATGCTTCATAATGCCATTGTGCATATATATATATCCAAAGAATGTAAAAATTAGGCACGTCCTGCTATCCCGATTTAGGCTATCCCGATTTGCGCTACCTCGATTTGCGCTACCCCACTTTACGCTACTTCGAGTTGCGCTACCTCGAGTTGCGTTACCCCGATTTGCGCTACCTCGAGTTGCGCTTCCCCGAGTTGCGCTACCTCAAGTTGCGCTACCCCGATTCGCGCTACCTCAAGTTGCGCTACCCCACTTAACGCTACCCCGAGTTACGCTACCTCGATTTGCGCTACCCCGAGTTGTGCTACCTCGCTTTGCGCTACCTCACTTTACGCTACCCGGATTTACACTACCCCGTTTTGCGCTACTTTGATATGCGCAACCTCGATATGCGCTACCTCGATATGCGCGACCCCACTTTGCCAACTCGTAAAATTTCTTCTGACGCCTCCCCTTATAGGAGGTTTCGGCCGTGCTGGCGCAAATTCCGCATCCACGTGAACTTCCCCCTTCCGATGCCTCTTTTTCCTTTGATTTTTCCTTTTTCCTTGGCTGTCGGATGCTTTATTTACTGACACGAAAAATGTGGCCATAATTTACGCACAAAGGAATTCTACCTATATAAAGAGCTCAGTGCTTATTATTTATTTATTAATATAAATATACAACGTGACCCCACATTGTCCCAGTTATTATTTTACAGTGAAGATATAAATAAAAAGTTATTGTTTATCATTATAATTATTTTACAAATATGAAAAACATCGTAACAAATAATATATTTACAACACATTGTGTTTGCTGGCAAAAATTTGTTATTTGTGTTAACTGACGAGTCCAAATTACTGCACCTTATAAATTGCGTGTTAACTGTAACACGGGAATTGTTCTGGAATTAATAGGAAGCATGGCCCTTTAATGGTTTTACAGTGTCCAACGTTAATCTCCATTTCCCATTAATTTACCATATTTATCGTTCCACCGTAAAAAGACCAAATTCACGGCTGAAATGATTTTTAAAATCATACAACACTCTTTACTTATCACACATGAAAAGACGAGAAAATTTCGGGCTCGGGAAAATTCAATTTTATTTAAAAAAATATTTTTTAACGATCAGTGGCGTGCGTTTTTTTTTTTTTAATTATTTATAAATGACTTGCGAATTTTTTAAGTTGATTTAAAGTTCCAACCGTAATATCTGAGAACTGAAGTGTGGATGTGATATGAAAATAGATCAGTGGATATGATCGCGGGGGCGCACCCCTTGCCCACCCCTGGATCCACCCCTGCCCTGAGGGGCAAGCACCTGGGGTAGAAAATAACATCAAACACGATACTATATTCAGTAAAAAAAAAAAAAAAAATTTTACTACAGAATAAGGACGGGTTAGCGCCGATGTATCTTTACAAAGAGCCCAATAAATCTTGAACGTGATTTTTGGGCTGCGCATTGAAGAAATATACAACACC
This sequence comes from Atopsyche davidsoni, assembly GCA_022113835.1. NCBI lineage: Eukaryota > Metazoa > Arthropoda > Insecta > Trichoptera > Hydrobiosidae > Atopsyche > Atopsyche davidsoni. The sequence continues at coordinate 1,911,555 of JAILWY010000028.1, forward strand.
GATAAAAAATAATTCAAATATTGACGGTCTCATAAATACAGCACGAAAATATTTTTTTTTCCGAGTCATTTCAACAATTCAATTTTACGTACTTAAAAAATTATAATAAATATTTCTGCATCATCATGAAGTATAAATAAAATTAAAAATAATTTATAACATGAAATTCGGCATTTTTAAAGGCATCAAAGATGGCCTCGGTACCGGGACCGAAACGTCGTGAAATTCTGTTATAATTAACACCTCAAGACGCAGCAACCGCCGCCAAACCCCGCGAGCGCTTTTCAGATCCGCAGATCCGTGCCCGGCGTGCAAGCGTGCTAACCGCCGGACCACGAACGTTGTCTGGTGTGTGGCTCTGTTCTTTTGTATTAATTTCGGTCTATTGCTTGTTTCAGGGGAGACGATAGACGTGTCGCCGAAATCGCGCCTGGTGCGACAAGGAGAGAGCACATGGCTTCTCTGTCGGGTGCCCTATCAAGTCGTCTTTTGCAGGTATTTATTTTATTCGTGTATTAAAAAAAAAAAATCACACGCATAAATACATTCAATATTTATAACAGACTATTCGGTGGGATTCCATTAAAGAGTTTACTCTGCATGAAGATGCGAACCTAGCGTGTTGCCGAAGCTGTTGTGTCAATAAATAAAAAGTGGAAACATCACTATTACACTAACATAACCTAACCTAATAAATTGTATATAGATATACAAACCAAAACATTGAAACTACTAAAACGGTACAACATGTTTATATATATATATAAAATATAAATGTCGTAGTGAGCATAAAAATTTATATTATCAAGAATTGAAAAGACACTCACAACTTCGTATTATAAATATATTTTTAGACACTTATACAAAACGAGACATACAGTGATAGCGTGCGACGAGTTCAAAAGCAAAGGCAAGCAGTTCACTCACTGAATAATCCTAATAATCTACGTAGTAAATTATGAATATCATGAAAAGAATGATTACGAGTGTGATATATAATTTTTGAGCAAAGGCTGTTGTGATTTTTTTTAATATAATCGTTGTTTTCTATCTTTCTTTCAGGATTGAAGTCCCGGGAATGAATCCGATTGTGTTCACAGGCAACTACAGTGATGCTGTGTATTCCTACTACGGAGGTGGACTAGACGTGAGTCATTAAACCCATATTAACTATTGGCACAAGATATGAACTTTAGAAATAAAAGCAATGCGATATTTCCATGTAAAACAAAAACACGAAAGCGACGTATTTGCATCATAATTATTATTTAAAAAATAAACTTTAATATTTGTTAACACCGTTTCTTTTTTTCTTCCATAAATCAAAGTGTATGTGTTTTTGATATTGCATAAATAAAATCTTAAAATTAATATAATTCACCAAGCAGCTTAAAAATAATTGTATTCATAATGGGCATAAAAAACCCCATCCCTGGGGAAATTTTTATACCCTCGCAACATCAAATCTGCATGAATTGCCCTCCGCCACCCGCAAACCTCATCACCCTTGTCAGTACAGAGTCATATTAAATTTTTAATATATTTTTGATCTATAGTACGATTTTAAAATTTATCAGTACAAGAATTAATAAAGAAAACGAAAATTTACATTAGACAAAGTGTGACCATTACGATTGTTGAAACGGATCCTTCAAACATGCCCTGAAGATCTCTTGCTTTAATTTCAGCGAGGAGAATGCGGTATCAAGATCCACAGTGTGACCAACGCCAACAACGGAGTCGTGAACTGCACCCTCCCGAACGCTGCCGGCTCCGGAAACGAAATCAAAGAAAAGATGATACTCACCGTAGCAAGTCAGTAACGAGCTTATTCAATTTTTCTTCCATCAATATATCAATGCTAATACTAATATAAGTTATAAATTATTTAACAATTTAGGCAGTGCATAGAAATAAACGATGGGGTTGTGTTTCAGAGCCGCCGTCACCTCCGACGCTGGCGGTGGAGAGAAGCCGCGATGGCTACTTCTCCTTGGAAGACACCCTACGCACCGAGTGCACGGCCGCCGGCGGGAGGCCAGTGGCCACACTCAGCTGGTTCCTCGGTAAGGCACAATCTTCAAATTCTTCATCACCCTCAATTGTATACAATATGGAGATACACTAATCGTATATTTAAATCACAAATTTACATTGTATGGGACTACCGATAATTACGTGAATACGAAAGATACCAGTGTTTCACTTCTAACCTGATGACCAGCCGATAAAACCTATGACATCGAAGGACCCGTAAATAACCTGCGAAGACCTAATAAAGGATTTAGAATCCAAATTGACCAAATTCCATAATCCAACATGATATTATTGCTGTAGTGCTAATGACAATGATTATTTTTATTTATTCGTAATCAGATGACGAACCCTTAGTGGATGGACTCACCCAGCTGCGTAAGTCTGACAACCCCAGCACCGACACTGAGACGGTGCGTCAGAATTTGACAAGACGCATCACAGCTCAGGACGACGGCCGCAACCTTCGCTGTGTGGCCGAACACGCAGCCTTTGACCGCCCCCAGGTGGCTCAGTTCCAGCTCAGAGTGCAATGTGAGTAGCCATTGTAATCCACCTTGCGTACTATTTCTCTACATCGAGGTTGACCGTCCTCCCGTTTCTCCAGAGTAATCGGTACATCGTTAAAGTGCAATAGTCATTGCATCAAGCCATGGCCAACCCTGCTATTAACAATGGCTGACCAAGAATTCATTTCCTTACATGCAAGTGTGTACGGGTGCAAGACGCATCCGCGGTTATTTTCATTACTAATGTGGTTTTTCGGTTTCAGATCCTCCCCAACCAAGGGAAGACCCCATAATAATTTACGGAGTCAAGATCGGAGAAGACGCCTACATCAACGTGACCGTCAAAGCTAACCCTCAGCCCTCCTTTGTCTGGACTGTTGATGGAAAGCAAGTCGGGGACAGCTCCTACGACCCGGACGCCAGACTGGAAACAACCATCATTCCCTTGGTAAACATTTTATATTATTATAAACAGATGAGATGTGAAAATAATAGAATTTTTGCTTCAAATTATATTTCAAATCAAATTATCACAACCTGTCATGATAATAAAAAAAATTATTCCTTATCATTTCAATGACAAGTCTTACTAATTCGGCTGCACTCCCAAATTCCAGCCGCTGGTGCAAATTCCACATCCACATAAGTTTCCTCCTTCCAATGCCTCGTTTTCCTTAGATTTTTCTTGGACAAATTGCGTTGTTCTGTGCTGACTGCTCGCGTTGTTGTTCCCAGGGTAACAGCACCTACAACGCGACCCTCATCATCCCCGCCATATCCCGTGAGGACACCGATCTGGAGTACTTGCTCCGTGTGAACAACGCTGAAGGATTATTCGACTACCGAGTCCGCATCAGCACGGAGGGAGAACCTGAAGGTGACTTGACACATCTCTGCTATACTACTGATCAAAACTATTTTTCTTAAAGTAATCGCAAGTTGATTGGAATTATCCAATATACTCTATGCGTTGCGCTACTTGAGGTTTTCATTCCTCCGACGTCTTAATCCAAATCCTTGGAGTTGGTCCCAGCACGGGAACCGAAATGCCGGAGGAATCCCAAGAAACCGAATCAACTCATAATGAAGGGTGTCTTCTTTCATATATTTCCATGCAAAAACTTCATAAAACAAAAAATCTTTGTTTTCATAATCGCTCTTTATCATGTGGATTTATAATTGGTGTGTGAAAAAGAAGGATATATTAATTGAGTAGTTTCTCCTCTTCTTACTTTTCTCATACGAGTCATTGACGGGAAAATCGCCTACAACATATATGGTAAGAACACAAAGTAGCAACATACGAAGAACTGCATCTTGCTGAATAGAATCGACTGTCGTAAAATGTGTAGCTAGAAAATAACTATAAGCATGTTTTTAAATATTTCAATAAAATAATATTAGTTCTAGATCATTGCGTCGACTTATCTTGTGGTCTAAAAATCAATTCATCGTCAAAATTGATATTATTACCAAAGTCTGCACCGATTACTTCAAAAACGCTAATGTAGTTCGTAATTTAACTACTCTGAATTATTAATAATTATTGTTACATATTTGATAAATCTAATATGTTTTTAGAAAAATCCCTGAAAACTTTTTTACATGCTGGTGCGATTCGAACCCCAACTATCGTAGTCCGGCGTTGAAGTCCTTTTGGCCGAAGTCTATTTAAATATCAAAGACGCAAACTATTGATTATCTATTAGTATTATTAATTTTTTATGCAAAGATATCTCGTTTTATGTTTTTCTCATTGTTTCATATCTGAATAATGAATCTTAAATACGGCGTTGGTTTCTGTATGCTATTATAAGGATTATTTAATTAAACAGTATAATAATTCATTAAGGGATGATTTTTCTGCATGAGTGAATGTTTCCTCACTGACGATCTCGGTTTATTTTTTCCAAAACGCATCCAAAATTTTGTAATGAAACTTTAATTTAGAAATAATTTAACGTTATATACGAGTGTACTCATGCATGATTAGATATGTGTAAAGATTAGAGTAGCTCCTTTGCTGAGGATCCCAAGTTCTTTTGCTCGTGTCCCATATAAAAAAAATACATCATTCTGAGACACTATAAATATTAAATTACTAGACCATCTTTAGATTAAATTTAATACGTATTTTCTTTCACTTTTTGTCATTTGATACTCGTAAATATTATGTGTTCAATATTCTGAATTAAATTATTTAATCCTCCATATTTTATATTAGAAATGAATCCAAGTATATTTTTAATATTAAAATAAACGTATGTGCATGTAAAATGATATGAGTAAAACTATTTTTTTATGTGTTTCTAGAGTCTAATGTAAATACTTGACGTGTAATAAAAATATATGTTAAAACATTATATTCTTCGTGCCAGGAGTGGAGCTGGGACTCGGTGGAATAATCGGGATTATTCTGGCCATCCTGATTGTGCTCGTCGCTGTCTTCCTCATTATCTTCGCCAAGGCCACCAACAGGTGGTGCTTCGGAGGTCAGTTTTCTTTTATTTTAAGTTTTGATTTTGCTACGTGTAGCGCTTATTATACAAGACTAAATCTATACATGTACGTAAATATTTTATTTTAATAAATTATTTTTTAGTCTCTCGCGTACATGTCTGGTTTTATGTTTATTGTAGTTATTTGTTCCTTTGAATAGAGTAAGTCTCAGACAGTGTTATATATTTTGCAAAATATGAATATTATTGATTTATTTATTCATTAAAAAAAACTCGAGGACTTTATCCGGTGAAAACGAGATTTTGGGATTTATTTGCAAAATAAAATACATCACCAATAAAAATATTTTATATTCAATAAACTTAGTACAATGTTTAAGTTCCGGTATTGGGATCATTCTCAGGGATATTAAACCCCCGAAGATGGCTCCGGTACTGGGACCAAAACGTTGGAACTTAGAAGAAACGCAACACTTCTCACACATCAAAGTCAAATTTATAAAATAAATCAATAATGTCGCATTATTTATTGGTGTATAACACTTCAGACGGATAGGGCTCTTAAGTTTTGCTTTTTATTCATATTATATTTCTACTACTCAGCATGAGGTGCCATCTGAAAATTTAAAAATTAAATGAATCAAAGGGCGGTACCAATATAACGTATCGCAAGATCCTTATCCATTAGTATTGTCGTAGTTCGCTCCCTGGGAAGTTGGTTTGATAAGGTAAAAACAAATATAAAATATTAATATATTTCCAGTTAACAATATGAAGTACTAAGAAATGAATATACCGATTATTCTATTTCAAAGCATGTCAGATGCAAATGATACTTTATCAAACCAATTAAAAGATACGTAAGGTAGTTTCTACTAATAGCACAAGTACACTTTTTTTGTATTTAGTAGCAATAGATTAGTTCTTTTAGCACAGTGTTGCATTGCATCTTGTAAGATATGCCTTTTATCCGAATATATAAAACTTCTCGTAGATATATTTTTATCATTTAAAAATAATACTGCTCATCGTTTCAAATTCACAGCATGTCATATTTTCAAGGTTTTAGGTTTTTCATACATTGGACGGGTAAAATGGTTTTAAGCGTTTCATTTGGTGCGGTGATTGATCTCAATCCACAACGCTTGCATATTAAATTACTATAGAAATACTAAACATATTCGTGTTCACGTCACTCTAATAATACAAAATGCTTTTGATTCTTTTGTAAAGGAAAGCTATTGGCATAAGGTGGTAATTTAATCGGCAAAGAATGCATGTCTAGCTACGTAGATGGGCGCAGCGAGAATAACATGTAGACGTGACAGAAGACTCCAATAGATAAAAATGATTGTTTTCAAAACTGCGCTTTGATCAATTTAAATAAATAAAATTGTATTTGCTCAACGCTCTCCTCCGCCAAACGATGCAGTAGATGCGACGTGTTCAATCCAACCTTTGTGTTTTAGGCACTCGTGTCGACTGTACCAATGCAGTTACTCGCGGACTGACGGACTGCACACAGTGTTGCCTAATCGGTGTCTTCAACGTGCTTTAACGTGGCTATTGTCGATAATGACAGCGTGCGCATGCAAGCTACTGAAATGTACTTCTGATATCGTGTGTTTTAATCAACGGAGTGGCTCGCATGTTCGTTTTCAACAGCATAATCAGTATAAAATTATTTTGCATATATTTTAATTAAAATATAAGAAGCAGAGAGCATTTTAAAAGTTGAAACAAAGTACTTCGACGGTATAGAAACCTTTTGCAAGTTATGTGGAATATGGGATAGATAATTTCTTATGCTCTGCGTTAAATTGACGTGTACAAGTTAAATGTAGGCTACTCTCTAGAGACGCAGCACCCAACAGCGGCAATAAAGTCTAGTCCAATGTGTCTGAAAATTTTTAATCAAATACACTTGGCAGACGGTTTTTCAGCTATTTTATATTTATTATTAGTATTTGTTTTTTTTTTTACTATCTTTATTCTATGAACGGGAGACATTTAAGCTCAGATAACATAATAGCAGAGTCTACGGTACACAATTTCCACAGTACTCTGTACGAGTACTATAGAAATCAGATAGTCAAGCAGTAGAAACCATTCGGGCAACTGCGGTTATATTCGACTTGATTTGTTTTCAGGTTGTTGGTGTAAATTTGTATATTTTCTCTGGTATTTGGTTTTTTATATGCAAGGAGACAAGTCGGAGACAATTTATTAATTCAACATTGTGAAAAAACTAATTTTTTTACTCGAACTCACATGCGTAGCTCCGTGGTTCGTATATGCAATGTTTTTTATTCCTAGTTAATTCAGAGCTTAAAAAGCACGCCAATGTCACTCTTAAATTGCTCCCCTGCCACACGACTTCACGCTGTATTATTTGCGCTTTCTGCTTTTGCTTAATAACCCAGAAACCTTGGAAATGACACGCGTTGATTTCTCATGAAAACAAAATACCTCATCATGAAATACTCATATTTTACATTCGTAAGTTATTTATTATTTATTAAGCTGTTACGCTGCCGACTAATAATGTATGTAATAAATTGCACAATATAAAATTAAGATAGGAAAGTAAATCCCAGTTTTACAAACTGTGAAATCACATCTACAGCCTTAATTACATTTATGTATAATATAAAAGTTCATGTTCATGGATGCATTTCAAACATTTATTTAAGAGTATATGTTACAGTAAATTAAAAAATCATTTTTACCATTGAATTGTTATTGTCACACAATTATAAAGTAGATATTGAATATTTCATAATACATCCATATATTTAATCCATTAAATATCCATATATATTTATAATAACGATGAACCAATTCTCAACGTTTCATGCATAAATCGTTTATTAAAATCAAAAATAAAAAACTACAGTAAATGGCTGAAAATTAAATTTAAAAAAGTTACTTTTAAGATAATTATTTTTAAATCAAACACATTATATTTTAAAACATTATATGTATTTTCAATGCCACTCGTTATTTGGATAGCTCAGTATAAAACACGGACATTTACTACTCTTCCTATTCAGACTAAATTAAATCATTAAAACTTCATAAACATTAAACTCATTCTTCCCCGTCTTTTTATCGAGATGGATTGGACAATATTCATATTAAACTATATAAATAAAAAAATTATTAGTAAAGAAATAAGGAATTACTAAATACATACAACTCTTTATACTGGAAGTATTGCTTTATAATTTAACTCATTTTTCTGTGTCAATTGCCGGTTACTCGGGTTACTCCACCGTACTTGATCCTCGATGCCTCGTCCTGCTCGGCATCTGTTTCTACGGAAATACGAGTAACTAAATAAATTCACGGAATCGACTCGTCCGTTTTTACTGCTTTGCTACTCAATGGAGCTTTGAAACTCCAAAACATATTTACTATTATATAGTTTAATATCATTGAGTATGTACTTTTTTTTAGATTTATATAATTTATATCTGTATAACTTATTGTACTATTTGGAATGTTACAAAATTTACTATTTTTATGTGTTGATAGCAATTTTTTTTTTAGAGAATTGTGACCATTCAATAATTTGATTTCTAAACTAAAAATCTTTTGTATACTTTAAACTACACATATTTTTTTGTAACTCAGTTGGCATCTATAGTATATTATTTTTTTTAATTAGAAAGGGAAGTAGCACTACAAAGAAAATTACTATAATACAATAAAAAATCATTAGCTTACTGGCTTAATTTGTAATACTCCATATTTTAACAACACATTATCATGTTGTTTAAAAACCACAATTATGAATCGGATATATATCTTTTACGGGGAATTGTTTTTGCCGTGTTCTCATGAAAATCAAAATGTATTATTAAAAGTTTTTTTAACATATTTCATATGTGAACACAAATTTCTAAAAGTTATCATTTATAATTAACTACCAGTACGTAGATATATTTTGACGAATCATGAGTTACATCGCTGGGAATACGCCGGAAGCAATTCCTTCAGAGTGCCCACTCGGACAGGCTGAGCTTCAGCAGGCCTGCAACACTAGCAGAAGACAACTCGATATCTCAACTCCCGAACTGTTCATAAAGGACACACGCTGAACACTCGGAGACGTACTCGCTATACAATTAATTTAAAAAAATATATTTTCCGAGGTCCAAGCAAAAACGAAGACCAAGAAAATTTTGTATGTCCGTTTGAGTTTGTCGAACGTTATTTGTAATGACGTGTCATCATTATGTTAATATAAGTATTATTGTACGTAGCATTAAGATGTATCATTCTAAAAAAGCAAGCAATCAAGAACTAACCACAAGTAGTCTATTGGATTTACCGATCATATTTCTCGCATTTATTTTTTATTTGGAATGCATATACCCTGCCATGAACCCCTCTCCAAACTATATTATTTCCGGTAAATATCTACCCAATAGCAGCATGCTCATACCGAATAGCGCCTGGATGTGAATGCAATATTTTACTATCAATGTGTGTTTACTATCAAACAATCCCATCATAAATTGGACTTATTTTCTTGGTTGTTAAACTGCGTTGAGTTTTAGTTTGTTTTCAAGGAATCACGCAGAGTACCCAAAAAAATTAGTCCGTTAACATCGGCCAGAAAAACCTGCTTATATACATATATAAATCTATTTCTTGGATTGATTTTTCTGCTTCATTTTATTAACAAAAAAGTTAAGATACAAAAAAAAAGTATCATCTGAGTCCCATCAAAATCAATTAAAATATTAACTTAAACGTTCATTTAATTATGTTACAATAATTAAACGCCCTATCAAGTCAATAATCATTTTAATAATACAACAAAATATATTTACGCTTAAAGATACCTCAACTTTTCACCGAATTCCATAACATAATAAAAATCTAAGTTTTAATTTTCCATCGCAGTCTGATACAATATGTAATATTTCATATTTTTAACAAACCTGCTTAACTAATACATCATAAAATCACAAAAAAATATTATTATTCCGTCAGATTCTGATTGTATTCGGTAATATTCTTTTGGCTAAGCATGTTTGTTATAATCAGATATTTCTCTTTGATTAAGTCACTATCTTACTTGTACGAGTTAACTCTAGTCCTATTTATTTGGCTTACTAAAAATACTAAATGTCGATTGCTTTGTCTCGGCTGCTGTTGGTTTCTCAAGACGATTTCACTTCCCCGGAACTCTCCTCTCCTTCTGTGATTTGCATCGTGTAGTAGAGTGGTGACAGGTGCCTGTTTTGATATGATATGCATGAGTTTGACTGTTATTTTAATTATTTAATTTATACTAATAAATATTTTATAAAGATTCATTTGATCTGTGTTTTAAATATGTGCACGTTATATTGAAACACTTTTCCGTAATGCAATCAATAAATTGAAAATCGATACACAGTAAAAAAAAATATATAAATAGTATTTAATAGATATATTCATATTTGTGATACAAAATTGTACGCATTTACAAAAAGACGCAAAGCTGAATCATTTTTCTGCATTACAATGAATAAAAAAAAGATGCAATACAACAAAAAGATGTCGTACTATATCATTTAATAATTTTACAACAAAGTTGGATCCATTCATACTATTGACACTTTTTTTATTCATTAATTGTTCAGGAAGGTATCGTACTTAAATTTTAATAAATATGGTGCCACATATATACAGAGTAATTCAAAATTGCAAATGAGATAACTAAAATAAACGTTAAATTAGAAAGTAAAAATACATCACTCATACTAGACAATTAAACCAATTCATTCTTTTTCTATTTAATTAAGTATGCGTTTGAGAAAAATTCACCTAAAGACATATTATAATTAATCAAGTGTAATCTTTATACTGTAAATATGCAGCAATTTTACTAAGTCGGACTAAATCAAAAGCGAAGTTTGCTATAACTATGGCTTAATGATAAATCCTTCGGTAAATACAATTAAAATGATATCTTCTTCATAAATACTTAACTACTAACGTTTTCAAAGTAAAACATTGTTTTTAACATTCACTTTATTACTAATCTGGCTTTGAATCTCTAAATGTTTGCATTAAACAAATAACACGGCTTAAATACTCAAATTGCTTTTAACTATCGTACTTCCATATAATAAATCAATCATCAGATATAAATATATTAAAAGCAGACTTTGCATACATTTTAATATACTTAACTCAAAACTTTATTTTGTCATTCAAGTGTACACAATATTTTAACTGCTTTGAATATTATATATAGTATTGTTACCCAAACACGTGATGGTAAGCTTAAAAGTTTTTTAGGAGTGTTTAATGTTGAGGCATATCTTGTTTTTCTAATCGTGATAAAAATACTCGTTGAAAAAAATCCTTATAAATATTATATTAATATTACCAAAATCTGACTGTTCAGTGGTTGATATACGTATCAAATAATTATAAATATATCTTCACACGCTATCGCAAAGTAAAATATATAAAAATGTGGTAGACAATGTAGGTGTAATAGTATGGAGATGGTTAGGCAAATAAATTGATATGTGCATTCCAATATTGTGTATCGGGTTGCTAAGTAAGTTGATTGACCAATAGACGATGATGAAGTAGGCCAGTCGCTGTTAGTTGTCGATTGCTTGCAGGCGGGGTCCTCCGCACCGACCTGCCCGACTCCGGAGACTCCGAGGCCCCCGTGACCGGAGACAAGGGGGACCGCGGCTGGGTCGGCGGCGCCGTCAACCACGACTACTCCGCCAACGAGAACTGGATCTCCTCGGAGGTCAACGTAGACAAGAAGCCCGACACCGCTGTCTAAGCACCATAGCGGGACAACCGAACCACACAATTTTAAAGAATGCTTATTGGAACTATTTTGATTTTTTTTTTGGAAAGTTAATTTTTCACTGACTGAGTTTGATTCACAGGCTACGAATTTTATAATATTATCTAAAACACAATCGATGTTAGGTTAGAATACTACTCGATGTTATACTTATTCATATTGCGCTTCTAGAGTATTACACGTCAAAATCTATGTAGCCACGTTGGACACGAATCTCGTTTGCATTCTCCGGGTCTACTCTGTAAAGGTTGAAGTTTTTTGGCGTGCGAATGCTTTGGACGGTGTGATATGCCATGAATCGGTGTTTATCTGGTCACTATTGATGTTTAATATAAGACTACTGTTATATTGTACCACATGATTCCCAAAATCTAACATTAGAGTGTATCCGACGAAAAATTTGCTCGGTATCCGTTATTTGTACACGATTCACGAAAAGAGCGATTATTTTTTTTATTTGCATTTCGATTTAGTTCCAAGGGAGTAAAAAGCATCGGACGCTGTTTTTGTCCGTTTTTTAGGATTTTTGTAATAGAAAAAGTATATTTACATAAAAAATTGATGAAATAACAATTTATTATATAGAGTTCACTATGAATCAATGTTACTGGGTATTTTTGGAAAATAATACCCGTTTTTATGTTCAACTACATTTGGCTTGCATAAAATACCTAATGATCTTTAAAAGCTTGAAATAATCGTCGACGGTCTTACAATTATTCAACCTTTATAATTATCTCCGTATCTTTTTTGATCACAATGTTTATGGATATTATTTGAATCTCATTTTTTTTATATTTAAGGAATAAGATCTGATTTTGTCGTTAAGCATTCATCTTCTTAAACACGTCATTAAATGTATTCTAAGTGTATGACTGACAATAAGGCTTCATTGCTAAATATATTCGCATACTTACGATTATATTAGATAAATCTAACAATGAACTGACAACTTCTTCATATGGAGCCCTTCTCCGGTTGAGGTCCACCTCAGTTTAACTTCGTTCTAACCAGAACCTTTCGAAGATATATATGATAGATCTTGACATTAAATATACCTCATCCAACCGGATCTTTTCGAAGATCTATGTGATGGATCTGAACATCTGTCGAATTAAATATGTTTTATTAAAATATTCATATCTGAATGAAGTTCTCTCCTGATTACGTAGATTTATCAATTCCAAATTATTTTATATATATCATTATTATTCATTTTTACCCATTCAGGCTTATTGTGTTAACGATATGTTTATAAGTAAATGTTTCGCACATAAAACGGCGAATATTCAAGACCATGGCAATGAAACAGACTAAAGCCTACACACGCTGCAAAACAACTGATAACCAAATAGCATCCTCTTTTGCATTAGTTAATGGCTGCAGGTCGCAACAGACTACGTCCTGAAAAAATATTTTCAGGCGGTATTGCTTGTCGTTTCACGTGTGACTCGTTTACTTAAAAACACATTGTAAAAATTATCACGTTTTTTGTGTATTTGTTTCTATTATAATTGTAATGGGTTTATGTTTTAAAGCTCATGGCTTCACATATAAATGAGGAACTCGTATTTTTTTTTTAACCAATTTGTATAAAATGAACTTTTTTTTAGTTGTATGTGATAGCTGGTATCATCTATACGGGTGGCACTTGAGTTAAAACATTTTGTATATAAAATATTATTAATACTTGGGTTACAAAGTGTAGATAACAAAGTGTAGAAATTGGGTTCACGTTTGACAATAATGGCAATGAATACTTCTCTTATTCATCAAGAAATATGATAATTAATCGCTAAGTTGCTTAGTTGTTGCAAAATATTTAGAGAAATCATTGCCACACGCAAATCTCATCTTGAAAGGCGTTTTTTTTTTTACAGCATTTCATAATTATTTTTTTTTTATATATAATAAACAACTGAAGATAAATTTTAGTAATCAGTACTAAAATGTATAAAGAATCATGCATCGTGTAGTTTTCCATGATTCTGGTGATACCGTGAGTTCTAAATGCGTGTGTGGTTCTTTGGGGTTAAAGTAAGATGTTTGGGTATTCACGTTAGCGTTTATATAACCTAGAATTCGAATAATATAATATATTATTTAACTTTAAGTACTTTTTTTTAAATAGTAAGGGAGGTAACTTTATGACGAGATTTCTAAATTATTTCTATTTAGTTAACTTCACTTAGTTATTACTAATTTACATTATCTACGTGTTTATCATAGTACCAAGCCATTATAACAAGAATATCATTTCTCTGCAAATATCGTGCATGTAGATAATTTAATTTATTAATAGTTAATGTCTACTTATATTTCATTTAAATAACGGATTCATACAAAATGGTAGTTTATCTATATTATATTGAAGAGGAAAAAAATCGATTGTTGCGTAATTTTAAATATTTTTAATGATCATAGTCATTACTAAGGATATAAATTTAAAGACTTTCTGACTCATAATTACGAGTTGTATATTTTTTTATTAGATCTTTTGAAATAGAAATGATGCCAAACGTCTCCAGACTAAAACAACGTTGCGTACAATTTTTGGATTATTTGTTTCGACAGCTGCCAATCTAAAACGAAATGCCAAAACTAAAGACACAACATTTTTGATAGAGCATTATTTTAAACAAATATACACAATATTATCAAACATTACGGATAATCTACTCAATAACTTTATATGTAGTGATCTTTGCGAGGTGATTTCTGATAATATATATAAATAATCTAGCAAATTTAAAATTGTAATTTGAAAATGTGTCTAAAGCATCATTCGTGTATAACAGAAACACTTTGTTAAACAATGTCTACTTTTCAACTTTTCTCTCGTAATGTTATTTGTGGAGCATGTTGTAATCAAAACCAATGTAGCATACCTTACTATCCATTCAAAAGTCAATTAAATCTGTTCAAATCCAAATTATAATCATTGATAAATTAAAAGGCTCCATCTCAAGCGCGAAAAGTAGCAAACGTTACATACTTTTGATCAACAATTCCCTATTGTACAATCGAATCAACGATGCCTACTTATTCCAAGTCTCCGCTAAATATCGGCTTTACAGCCAAGTTTTTTAAAACACAAACATTCAATTGAATAGACGTAACTTAATCTCAATTACTTAAATGAACTTTAACATTTTAAAAGAATAGTTATAATTACTAAAAAAAATTTACATGTTGAAAATGCTTTTGCATAAAAAAGGACCGACGAAATAATTATCTGGTAGTTTTCGTTGTACATTTTTTAGTTCTTGTATTATTTCAATTCCACCGTGTTTCGTAATTGAAAGCAAAATAATTCAGTTGCAAATCTCTTTCGTTGAAAAAAATAACATCATACAATTAACGATCAACCACAAAGTGAATTACGTAATTTAATAAATATATTATCTTATTATATGTCTATATATAAATATATACAATATATCAATTACTATGGATGTTTGTACTGATAGAATAATTCGATTCTACTCTCAAAGGCACTTCACAGTAACACACCTAACCTAACCTAACAACAACTAAACAAGCTATTTCAAAGCATTTACGGGTTAGGTTGGGTTAAAAATTCTCACTAATCATTTTCTGGTAGCAATTAGTATCTGGATCAACCCGTCTGAAATTTATCTCTAAAATTTACCAAAAATGAAATTTAACATCAAGGCCCAGGGTTTTTTAAATTGAATATTAAGATTTTAAGAAAAGCGATAATGCGAGGTTCATCAGATATCGTTAAACACCCTCAGGTGTGCGGAAGCACCATACAACGCCTGAGGTGTTCCTGGTCGAATCTCAGACGATGTTGATCCTCCAAATTTATACAATGTAAATATTTCCAGTTGCTGTGAATTTGCTTACGAAGAAGAATGTATTAATTATTACTTACATATATGTACTACAGTATAGTTATTACAGTGTTTTAGAGTGGATTTTTTTTTTTTTTTATTAAACCAAATTGATCTCTTTCTGCGTTGATATTATTGTTTTGTCATTTCATCATTCACTTCCGATTCCTGTACGGAATCAAGAAACCGCAATGAAATTATTTTCACAGAAAATTGTATACTGTATTATGTACATTCTTTGCGATGGAGGTCGAATATGGCTTCGGGGTTCGTTTGATGCAGAAGTGTCACTAAATTATGATACAGTCTTCACTTTTAAACTAACAACAAATGTTTTGAGACAATCTACTTAAAAAAACCGCATTCATAAATGAATTATTCGAATTGTATAAATTAATTTTTTTTTATTTTCAATTCCAAATATATTGATAATCTGTTTTATTTATTCTGGAAATCAAAATGTTATCAATGCCATTATTAATTATTTTTAGTTAAGATTGTACCTAAGGCTAGACGATAAGAATTGGTTGTTTTATATTTAAATGTGATGCTACAATTTATAGCAGGTATTCTGCGAGGGGCGGGTGACGGTACGCTCATGTATAAGCATACGTCATTCCAAACATGTATCCATGAAATAAACTGTGTCTATAAAATAATTTCACCGCTTTTACTTTGGCGTGTATCTAAGCCGGGAGTAGAGTGGGGCGTCGCATCCCCAAACACAAAGCGCTCATTATATCTGAATTTATTGAATAATCACCCTACCCAATCTAGCTAGCGTGTACGCTCACGCCCCGCTCTACATTTTTTACCCTTACACAACGAAACCGAACAACTGGCTATTAGAAAGTTAGAACCATTCATCAATATATCAATTTACCTCCATTTGATTTCTTAATAGCAGTGGCATGCGGTCCATATAAGAAATAAACCAATATATTAAAAGCAACTTAAATCATACATATATTAGTGTTTTTAAATATTTTTTCATTGAAATTACGCCAAAATAATTAATATAAGTTTGATTTATTTAATTAAATAAATTTGCCTGCTCAAATTTGAAACTCGCTACATGCCACTGCTAATAAATACTATGAAGAGTCATTCATTAAAGCTAATTATAAAATTCCGATAAAATACTGGAAACACAATCTGAAGCGATGCTCTGGCGATGAGTTGCGCAGAATGGCGACCGGTAGAGGCAGGTGGATCCGTGAGACATTCTACCGTGAAGCTTTTGCTGCTGCACCAGGGCATACAATGTACCTATTATCCAAATTCTTTATGAACACATTTACACTAATGTCTCTTAACCGATTTTTCCCTGGACTAGAAAATAGTGAGTTTAAATTGTTGTTAGACATCACACGTAGCTATTTTAATCTCTTAGGAACATTATATCCCACAAGAAAAGAAGGTAAAAAGGGTTAAAAATTAACATGTAATGGCTTTTTCAAACCCTTTCAGTGGCTACTTATAAATACTAAATAAAAATAAACCAAACTAAACATTTTGAGTATTTGTATAATCATATATATATTACTATCAGAATACTTCGTATTAGAAATTACGTCCGTGAGTCTATACTAAATAATAATAAAAATATTTTGATTTTCAAATTTTCAGACGGAGCAAGCAGACAGCCAAAAACCAGGAATGCTGGAGAATCGTATGTATTTCTATATTCTTTCTATAAATATATAAATAAACCTGCATATTATTTCAATCTTGACTATTCATCACATCTTATTTTAAAGTCAGTATTTCGTAGCATGCCGCATTAATACAATAAACATTTTTTCAAAGTATTAGGTAATTATAAATATAAATTAAACTTTTAATAAATATGACTTTTAAATCCCTGAAGATGGTTTCAGTACCGAGAGCAAAACATCGAAAGATGCAAAGTATAAAATAACACAAAACCCTAGAATGGATTAAAAAATTAAATAAATATTATTGTCGCTTTTCACGTTGGTGAGCATTGTAGTTCGAAACATTCTCTGAGACTGCCTTTCTCCACCCACACCAGTCTCGTAACGTGCGAAGAACTGTGTCAAAGAAATGCCAAAGAAAAGGAAAAACCCTCTCCGATGCTGACTTTCTGGTGTCTCATCATAAACATGAGAAGTGTCGGAGACACATCAGGCCTGTTTGCGTACTTCTTTCTGCGAGTAATTGATTTAACATTCAGATCGGATATGATGATTTTTGATATGGCAAAGTCAAAATATGAAACCTTATTCTATCAATGTGGCATATTATCACAATTATAATATTGATTTATAAAAACAATTTTTTAAATTATATATTTCTAAGTATAACGGACAACACCCTCACAAAATTATTTATATCTATCATGTCAAAATATTTTTAAATGTTGATTAATTTTGGATGTATATGCGTTTCGCTATTTCAATATGGTTTTTGACATTAAAGATAAACAATAATTAATACACGCTAAGTTTTGTTTTAGAAAAAATACAAATATATTGTAACTTATATATAAAATTATAAACAAAATAACTGCTTGGAATAAATGATAACTCGCTTTTTATAATAACTATATTTAAGTGTAAATTTTTAATTAACAGTAGTCTTAGTTGCATGCTGCATGTTAAAAAGGGGGGGAATTTCATCATTTCATTTTCAGAGCTGGCAACACCAAAGACCCGCTGGTCTCTCCGGCGTCTCCGCACAGCAACACCGCTTCTCCCTCCCTACAGCTATACGTCGACAGCGACGACAGTATGAGCCCCCGAGAACGACCCATTAACCCTGCGAACCTAAGGCCGGGCACTCGCTTACCGAGCTACAGCACCGACATATATTAACTACGATCAATCCATCATCATCACAATCACACCTGCGATGAGCATTTCAATTACACACGAATTAAAAACATAAAAGTATTTTATATTGTTTCTTAAAATATTTGATATATATAAAAAAAATTAACACTATGAATTCACGCCCCATTCATTCTAAAAAATCATGTTTAAATCGTTTTGCTTTACTATACCTTTTTATTTACATATACAAATATACTAATATTTAATATTAAGTGTAAATATATTTAGTGTATGCCGACATTACTAAGACCAAAAATAAGATTATATTTATTGTATTATAGGTTCTAGCCTTTTTTTCCGAAATGATCAATAATTGATGAGAGTTGGCGATCATGTATATATTTTGTCATTTCTTCGATACTAATCATGGCCCAGGTGTGTAATTAATAATGTATTTAAATAAATAAATGTAAAGGTTGCTGACGTGGCACCACGATGAACTCCAAAATAGACAGTCAGCAACCTTCATCTCCGACTTGGAGAGAGCCCTTAGAAGCAGACAGATAGCGATGGGTGAGCTGTTAGTAAATGTTGCCATTTGAAAAAATATTAATGGCTTTTAATAACAATTTTTTTTAATCTCGCAGGACGGTGGAAGCCAATGCTTGCCAAAAGATCAAAAAACTTAGGCGGTTACGCACTCTCATGGCTTACGAATTCGTGTTGAAGTTGGGTTTGAATATTTGGTCTATGTGTCATGGTGTAGATTTAAAAAATATCTGACTAGAGTCAGGCTCGGTATATGATTTAGAGACCGGTGCTTTGAGACGAGTAGAGTCCAGAACCTTGAAACCTTCGGGACGCACTCGAAAAGTCATCACCGTGACAAATAGACTTAATCGGTTTACCGAAAACATTAAAGACAATGCAAATACTGCAGTCACGCTTTTGGTAGATCAGAATTTTTTGCATGCAATAATTTGTCCTATCAGATCAGAGACACTTGAGATTATCTTTTCGTTATGTTTGCATCGTATTGACAATTTGTTTTTAGTGGCAGTGAATATACAAACCCACAACATAAGCCAACCTATAAATGCCAATATTTTTGATATAAAATTATTTTATTTTAATATGACTTAAATTATATTTATATTTAAATATAAGCAAATAAACTTTTTGAATTATTATTATTATTGACTAGTCAATTGATTGGTTTGATGACGTTTCATTTTTTAATTAAATAATTTATTTTTAAAGATATTTCATATATTGATAATCAATCAAGATTTTAAAGAAAACATGTTCAGATGCAATTGTGTCGAACCGATCGAAGATTTTCAGTTTATTTTATTTTATAATGCATGATTGATAAATGGACGGGAGCTCGGTCTTTATTTTATTTTGCTTGTAATATTGATAAAAAAAAATATTTATAACTATGTATTTTTTATATAAAATGTATAATGTTGTATATTTTTTTGTAAATAAATTTACTTATACACTAATAACCAACTTTCTTGAATAACTTGTACATATTGTTATTTCATGTTCATAACGTCAGGTATAAATAATTTAACACAAACTAAAAAAAATCTTTTTCCCTATATTATCTTAAAACTTCTTTATATTACAAATATCAATACTTCTTCTCAATAATCTTATTTAATTTGCTTTTATATTTACCAATATGGTCAATTTATTTTATTAAATATGCTTTGTAACCAAACTGATAAGTAAATAAATTAATTAAGAAATTCAATGGTGCTAAAATATTAAATATTAAAGGTGGATTGAGAATATTCTGTTAAAAAACATTTACGATTATGCAATCACTAAAATGGCTCCAAAAATGCTGTTGCCTGATCAATCTGAAAAAATATAATAAATTCAGATTATATCTATATTAAAAGGCATGTCCTCTAAAAATGTGTTAATAATTTAATCAGAGCGTAAAATACTGCGGTCACGCTTCTGATAGATTAGAATTAGAAAAAAATCAATTACTTTAAAACCAGACTACTTTCGAAAATTGCCTAGCCAAGAGAGATACCTTTTTGTAATCTCGCATCTCTTTTTCTGCCTAATTTATTGCTTTAACGTTAAAAGAGTAACCTTTTCGTATCACAATCAACAATTTTTCATTGAAATCCAATGAAAGGGGAAAATGAAAATAAAAATTATGTAAGCAAGTACTCGTTGGAAATATAAAGACGTTCATATGTGAATTGTTCACATAAGCCTGTATAGGTAAAAATTATTTTTTTTTAAATATTAAATAAGTCGTCAACAACAAATATTAACAGATTCGTTTGCATTTAAATACAATAAAATAATAAGCTCTGCTAGCCTTCGAGCTGCCTACAATCGTCGTTACGCAACCGACATCTGAACTGTAACTGGCCAATAGTATCCTCTTTTTTGTTGTTTACAATAATAAAGACACTAATGGCTAATTACAAATCGGTTATCAGTTGCGTTGCAACGTGTGTAGGCTGCTTAGCAAAAGTTTTGTCGCATATAGTAAAATAAGCATTTTGAGTTATATAAATTATTTTGTACTGCAATGTTACCCTCTCAAATGATGCTGTTTCCATATTGGCAGCAGTGATACTGAGAGTGCTGACGCTGGACACCTAAGCCGCGCCCGAGTGGACGCGCGGCCCGTCGAGGCGAGCCCCAAGCCCAAGGAGAGTCCGCTGGCCCGGGCCATGGCCTACCCGCGCTCCATCAACTTCAAATCTCTGCTGCCAGGCGGTGCCAAAAACAAGGACAAGGTCGCCGTAGCTGAACCGCCCACCGAGGTCGTAGAAGTGCCCATCACCGAGGAGGAAAAGGTACTGCTGGCAAAACTATCGTTTTCAGAATGAACTCCAATAGTCCTTGTCTACCTTGTCATGCATAGTCAACACCAAACGATTTTATCTATGCAGATGAAGATATTTTCTTAGACGTTCAGGAAAGTCAACAAACCATTTTTCAAAGGATTTGGGTTTATCGAGGAAGTTGGTAGCCTGATTCAGGTAGAGCAGACGAGTGGAAGTAGTATGTGCATTACAATCCGAAGGGCTGCAATGATATTTTTAAATACTTTCAGCCGTTGCAAGCTAAGGGAGAACCTGAGGACGAGTCTAAGCTGGTCTATGCCGAGCTGACGCTGAAGCCGGCGGAAGAGAACCCAGCAGCACCCCAACCGGAGAGAACCGAGTATGCAGAGATCGTCTACAATAAAAATCCCATCGAAAACAAGCAGCCTGCCAAGTAGATTGACTGCGGCTCACAGAAAACACAAATGATTAGATATTAAATTTCATTTTGAATCGGGCAGTACATCGAAACTTGGGAAATAAAGATTAATTGATTGCCTTTTATGTTGGATGTATTTTTTTTTTCGTTTTGACAATTTTTTTACTTTTAAAATGTGCAAAAAGCGGCGTATTCAGGAATCAAATAATCACAATATAATTTATAGCTGCTAAATTCGTTCACGACATTTTTAATCTGGACACATTTCATCTTCTTGAAAGCGTGTACTTTTTGGCAATTATGAAGTACAAAAAAGGACTGTTTAATATTTTATAATGTCATAACATATTTTTTATGCTTAAATAGGACATATTTCGTTGTGATAGATTTTACTTAATCTGTGCTTAAGTATTGGAAATGATATTAAAGAAAACATAAAATATTATTTACGCTAAACTAATTTTTAGTGACTTGAATGATTATTTACATGCCATGTTCATTTTTAAAATAAGGGGAAAAAAACAGTTGACGTACCTACGAAACATTTCAACAATACTTTTAAAAGAAACAAGGCTTGCTTTTTACAATTTTATAAACTCCAAACATATTTTAGGTAGCTATTTAATATATAAGCTATCTAATATTTTAAATCGTCTACTATTAGATTTTTATGTTATTTAAATAACTCATTGCTTTTATAAAAGAAAAAAACAACGGTTTATTGTTTAAAACAAATTTTATATTAATTAATATTTTTGTAATACTTTGGAGCTTTTTGATTTTTATGTTCATAGGTTTTGGCAGCCGTTATTATGAGTTGATTTGGTTTCTTTAGTGTTGAGCTGCTTCAAGGGTTCGGTTCTCGTGCTGGGGCCATCTTCAGAGATTTATCAATAGCACGGGGACTGAAACGAGTACCAAAAACTTCAAACAGCAAACGCCTAAGAAACCAGATCAACTCATTATTTTTTCTTTTATCATCGTTAATGGCGTATTACAGAATAAATAACAAACGTAGAGATCGCATTGTTTGTTTGTTGATCAATATAAGTAGGTATATTTTTTCCATTGTAGATTCACATTATAAATTTTGCATGCACTGTGTCATATATAATTTAAGATAGATTTAAATACTATTAAGATACTTTTACTTAGATTACTGCTTTTTTTTATATTTTCATGGTATAGTCTCATATTAGCATGAATAACTACACCACCGTATATGTTCAAATGGTGCTTTTTTTATAATTTAGATTTCCTCCCACTGTGACACAAGTCACCGAGTGAGAATGAAGGCGTTTAAGAAACAAACATATGTTCCTGTGCCGCCGAAAAAGCCACAAACGATAGATAGACTTTAGATTTCCAATCAAGTCTGGATTCTGGTTGTTTATTTTTTTTGGCTACTTGCTCATTGCAACCGACGTATCATCATTTTTGCTTGTAATATGACGAATGCTTGTAATGCAGTTGTTAAAAAGATTTAAACTCTTTCCCGGTGCTTAGCAAACGAAGACGAATAATTTATTTTACAACCTGCTAATAGATTTTAGGCTATTAGGATAGTGACGGGAGTGGGAAGTGTCGGATGCACATTCAGTCAGTATAAATTAATCATTTGATACGACCGCATGGCACTATGATTCTATACCTTCTGAAAACCTTATATAATATTTTAAACGTAGTTTCGTAGTTTGTAATATTAATTTAAATATCTATGTATTATTTTACATTTTTTGAATTGACTGACTTTCGCTATCTGATTTGTATAATTTTCACACTTTAATATCAAAGCATTTTGTACAAAAATGTATTGTACTTGACTATTGTCAATGTTCAAATGTTTAAAATATTAATGAGTCTGCCAAGAAACATGTCTTTGAGTAATTACCCGAGTCTTTGTTTGTGGCAACCCCCTGTACGGACACGAAGAGGTCACACGGAGGTCTTTATTCGTAATAATGATAAGATAACGTTTTACCATGAGACTTCACACAGAAACAATCTATATAATTATTTTTAAAAAGATGTCATTGAACTTGTTAGAGAACTTTATTCTGAATCAAAGGTTGTGTGCGAGGTGCAAAGTTCATCAGCCTTCTTATGCCGATTGTTTTTAATATGTCCGAGGTGTACTCTAACTTACAATTGTATTTTAAGTATGTTAGAAACAAATATCTATTTAATTAATTTTATAATATCTAAGAATTCAGACGGCCTTTGAATGAGTGTAATTTAATAATAATGGAGAAATTGTATCCGTCCAATAAAATCGATTGATCGAATCCTTGTAAAGAAAAACTTCAATAACTTGTGCATTTTTATAAAAAAGAGACATCTTCTATGGTTGATTTGATAAAATGAGATAACAGGTATGAAAATGTTCCATTATATAGATGTATCGCTAAAAATTATAGATCATTTATTCAATATATATATATTTGAATATTATTGTTGTATGAAAGGAAAGTTACAAACCTACTTGAGTATAACATATAAAAAATATATGATTTAGATAAATAGTATAAACCAATTGTAATTTTACATTCCAATAATCACTGGTCGTGTCATTAAAACCAAAATTTCTGCTTCACAGAATGAATGCATCTGTTGCTTTTATGCGATTTTTTATATAAAAAAATATCAGTGGCATGTGGTAAGGGTATGCAACGTATCAAAATTTTAATATTTATAAAGTTTAATTTTGATATTAAGAACCAAGGAACCTGAAAAGAAACAGTCGCATAGCCCTTAAATAAATTAAACATTATTATCCAGCTTTGCTTACGTTGCGTGCAATCACCGCATGCCACTGAAAAATATATTGATATGAATTATAACAGACGCTTTTGTACACATTAGGCTGTAGAGGTATGTGAAATACTTATATAGGATTTTTAAACAATGATATGCACAAATACAACGTAAGAATTGTCACTTAAATAGCAGGTGCTTACAATTAGTTGAAATTAACTACACAGGTGCTTAAAGAGGAACTTTTGTATGTCTTCACTATTCATTACCAATTATTTGCAAGACTTTTAAAAACAAGTATTTTATATTTTTATCTATAGTATTAATTTTTTTTTAAATATATTTATATTTAATAAAAAAAACAAACAAAAGTGTTCATTCCTACCCTTATACCAACATAAGCTACGGAATTGATTTTATCTACAAATACGAATTTATCTTATATATCTTATATGCATCATTAAGGGTAATGTTTTTATACCAATCAATAATTATTTTTCATTGCTTTTAAAGGCATATTGCCAAAGATATCATGTGAATGCAGATAAGCGAGCGTTAGTGAAAATTCTAACGTCAGTGGTATTTTTAACATATGATATATTCTCAATTGCGTCTATTTATTTGTTTGTATTCTCACTTTTAAACTTTGGTAAGATGCGACCCTACCTATGAATAGTTTAAAGTATTTTGTAAAATGTATATTATTCAATAATCGTTATTCTCAATTTAATAAAAATATATCACAGCATCATGGTAAACATTGTTCAAGTACTGCAAAAAAAATATTCAT
Organism: Atopsyche davidsoni; assembly: GCA_022113835.1. Taxonomy (NCBI): domain Eukaryota; kingdom Metazoa; phylum Arthropoda; class Insecta; order Trichoptera; family Hydrobiosidae; genus Atopsyche; species Atopsyche davidsoni. Next base: position 1,936,834 of record JAILWY010000028.1, read on the forward strand.
TTTGGTTACTTTGGACAAATTTGGTTGAAATAATATTAAAAACATTTTTCATTACAATTTTTTTTATCTCTTTTTTTCTGGACTAATCCAGGTTTTAAAAATTTTACTTAATACTATTTAAACAAAGAGATTATTTAATATTCACGCAGGTTTTTTCTATTGAAAATAGTATGAATATTATGGTACATACATGTTGATTTTTGAAAAAGCATAAAATTACTTAATTCTATTTTGGACCAGTTTCCGTACTAAAATACCTTAAACATATTGTATACATTTAAATTATTATTTCTCCCAGCTCCGCGTAGACCAAATTGAAAATCTTTGGACTATTTCAAAAGACACTCAAACTAGATAATTTGTGCATGACTACGATATCAAAAATATTTATATTGCCAAATTTTTTTTGAAATGTTTCAAAAGCAAAGAAAAGTTTGTATTACTCGAAAGATGTTGTTTTAACTCAGCACCAAATTTATCTCACCTCAGTCAATTTACACAGCACCGAATTAAATTAACCAACAGCGTGTTTCATAATTCTGTTTGTTGAAAATATAAGCACCCGTCCATATTGAGTCACTATCCGTACAAATATACAGCCAAAGAATAATTAGCACTTATACGGTTGATTTATGGACCTGTAGTACTACAAAAATCAGTTTCAGTATTATATTTTAACTGTATCCTCGTTTTGAAAAAACATTAAACAAAACAGTAGTCTAAATTTGTTCAAATTATATTTATTTTATGTTTTGCTGAAAAAATGAAAATAAAGTCTAACTTTTTTTTCTAAAAACCGGAGCGAATTGCAAAATACTTAAGACTACAATATATTTTGCAAGTTTAAGATGTAAATCTAAAATGAGATGTTTGTGGAAGCCATTGATATGGACAAAATACTTTTTATGGCTTATACAAAAAGCACTTGACAACGGAAATTGAAACCTCAAAAAAATAAAATTGGTCATTATAAATTTGTACGATAATAATAAAATAATTACTATTGAACTTCAATATGTTGATGTGCTTTCTATAGAATTAACCATGTTGTTGTACTTGATGTTTCATTTCATTGACTTGAATACCTATTTTCTATCTTTTGTATACCTTGATAAGTTTTCTTATATTGGATATTATAGAAACAAAATTAATGTTTGTGTTGATTTTTAATTTTTACCCAGAACCTCCCTACATCCTTGTCTAAATATTTGAAATGTATACAAAGAGCAAATAATTTAATAATAAAAGCAACTCACATAGACATTTGTGATGTGGTGATTGATAATAATAATTCAGCTAGTTTTATCAGTAAAATAAACTGAGACATCAGGATCACAAGTCAAACATCGTTTTATCACGGTCCGGTGAATAATTCTTAAAGATTTCAATACACCTATACCTCGCTTTACGGCCGGTCTTTAACGGCCCTTTTCAATTATGGCACGTTTTCGATATACGGCCTAAAATGTTTTGCTATAACGGCCAAAAAAACTTTTTTTCGTTGTTATTTTGATTACGAGCGTTATTCAGTGTGTGCTCATTGAGCGGCTGGTTTAGACTTGTCTGTGAGTGTTTTGTGTACATATTTATTACTTTTTTATTATTTAGGGACATTTTTGGTACGTAAGTACATATGTATGTATCTACAAATTAAAAAAATTTAATGTGTATTTTTTATTCAACTTATTTTAACTATTGATTATATGGATTGAGGACAATAACAAACGGAGAATGCCAATGAATCAAATGATTATCCAGGAAAAAGCTTTAAGTATTTTTGAAAATTTGAAGAATGGAGATACTAATGAATCTGCTGAAGATGTCCCAAAATTTTAAAGGGAATTATTGAAAGAGGTGGTTATAAACCTGCACAAGTGTTCAACGTAGACGAAACAGGGCTTTATTGGAAGCGAATGCCTGATCGCACGTACATTTCAAAAACCGAAAAATCTGCGCCTGGTTATAAGGTGTCTAAAGAACGATTAACTTTGCTACTTGGTGCAAATGTCGAGGGTGATTTTAAGCTAAAACCACTTTTAATATATTTGTCCGAAAATCCAAGGCCTCTTAAAGGACTAAATAAAAATCAATTACCCGTCATATGAAAATCTAACAAGAAAGCTTGGATGACTTAAGCTACTTTTGAGGATTGGTTCAAAAATCATTTTTGTACAGAAGTGAAAAAATATTTGCGAGACAATAACTTAACCAACAAGGCTTTGCTAATTTTGGATAATGCACCAGGCCATCCTACTAATTTATCCGAGTTATCTGAAGATGTCATGATTGAGTACCTTCCGAAAAATACAACAGCTCTGATCCAACCGATGGATCAGGGTGCAATAGCCACTTTTAAGGCATATTACCTACGCCGAAATTTCCGACAACTTATAAGGGAAACCGATGGTAAAGCTTCAATTAAAACATTTTGGAAAAACTATAACATCAAGGATGCTGTTGACAGCATCAGTGAATCGTGGAAGGAATTAAAATTAACAACAATGAACCATGTTTGGAAAAAAATATGGCCAGAATGTATAAAAAGTGCGACATATTTAACAAATTTGGAACCGATCCCATTGAATTTGTATTAGAATAATTTATTCATTATACGGCTTTTCGATTAGCGGCCAAGTTTTGTGGAACGTATCTAGGCCGTTAACGGAGGTATAGGTGTATTACACAAAAAAAAGGGTTTTTTCTTTTGAACTGTGGAGTACACCACAAACTTTTGAACTCCTTTTGATACTAAAAAACAATTATGGCTACTGCGGACCGCAACAGTTTTTCATGTATATTTTAAATAAAATACTTGAGTGATTTTCCATAAGTATTTTATTTAAAATATTAAAATATTGATTATCTTTTCCATTTATATTATATATATGGACGAAAAACATGTAGATTTATAATAAACTGTATTTTTGTATAATTTGTCTATGGTCGTTTGCTGTATACTTTGTCTATTACAGAATTTTCCAAGTCTGACGTTTCAGATCGGGGTCTGTTTATTATTTTGTAATTTAAAAGATAACCGAATTTCAGAAATAATTAAATGCTTAATGTGATCTTTTAAATTTCTCACACACGACGAAATGGATAAACCGGACAATGTTGAAGCTTTTGAAGTGGAAAACAAACGGGTCAAATCGCAACAATGTTTCCTATGTGATAAGAAAAGCATTAACGTGCAGGGCGTCTTTGGACACTTGAAAAGGAAACACAAAAAGCTTTTGAAAATATGCAGTCTCTGTCGCAGAACATTCTTTAAAAGAAACCACCTACAAGAGCACATGAAGAAGCACGTCACAGACAAGACTAACGTCATTCGCTGTGGGCTGTGCTCGCGAGCTTTCTTCAAACTAACTAGTCTCAAAGCCCACCAGGCAGACCACGAGCAAAACACTGACCCAAAAAATGGTTACTACTTTAGGAGGATCAGGCCTTCAAATAAAAAACGAACGTCTTTAAATAAATCAAATCAAATAAAAAAATCTAACAAAACCAAACAGAAAAATGTAACGCATTTAAATTTTGAAGCTGATGAGAATGATTTGAAGCGAGTTCTTCAGTTGTATAGCTGTAAATTTTGCGACAGAGTCCTCGCAGATGGGGACAGCCTCAAAAAACACATGATACATCACGAAACCAAAAAAATTAAAAAATATAAATACAATTGTAAATATTGCCACAAAGGATACAAGCTTCCTAAAGTCATGTTCAATCACATGCGACTCAAGCATAGAGACGAAGAACCGTTTATCTGCAGGCAGTGCGATCTGAAGTTTAACAGGCACATCAAATTCTCTCAACACATCTCGTCAGTTCATAAGAATAATGGATCTGTTAGAATAGACAAAGACTCCAATGTCATTTATGAAGAAAAGAAACAGTCAGTCGAGTTGGCAGACGACTCTGTCGTTCTGGTGATTGCAGATAGCAATGAAAATGTAGCAGAAATGCTAATAAAAACTACCCAAACGGAAGCATTGGATTCAGTCACTGAAACGCATCAACCTACTCAAAAAAATGTTGAAAAAGTAACCACAAAAACACTACAAACAAATAATATTTCCAAATTATTAACAATCAGAAAGTCCAATCTTCAAAATAAACTGAAAATCTCAAGAAAGAATACAAAAAATTCTTCAAAAATAACAAAAGATAAAATAGATATAAATGAATGTGAACTTTCCCAATCTAGCAACTCGCGTGCTTCTATATTAGAATGCATTGAAGTAATAGATATCACAGATGAAAATACTATATCAATTTCTTCTAAACTTAGCACAACCAAAAATGGAAATACTAAAAAAAGGTTACAGCAGCATCTCAATAAACGCGCGACTAATATATTGAGCTCAATGCCTAAAGTTAGTGTAGTAGTGCAGAGACTAAATCTGCCGCGAGCCAAAAATCTTAAAATTGTTAAAAATATCAAAGTAGGCCAATCTTTCAAAGTATCCAGCGGAACGCTCGCAACTTGCAGCATCTGCCACATGCAGATGGTGTCCATGCTGCTCAGGCATCACATGAAACTGCACACCAATAAAAAGGGAAATCCCTCACATTTCCCATGCCACCTGTGCTCGCTGACCTTCAGAACAAATATGTCTTTAAACATACACATCAAGGAACACTTCAAAAATGACAAACTCCTATGTGTTTGTGGCGTTCACTTTGCATCTGAGAATCTATTGACGGAGCACAAAGAAAAATGCCTAACTTTTAAAAATGTAAATAAAAATCTCAACTTTGTAGCCACTAATAAAGTCAATAAGATCAACCAGTACTTTGATAATTTCAAAAACATAGTAGATCCGCTGGATCTTAGCAATCTGGTATCGCACGAGAAGCCGTTTATTCTAGCGGAACCCCCAGATCCTGTAGATGAGGCAGCCAACATTCAAGTCAACACAGTCGCTACGAAAGTCCAAAAAATTAACAATACGTTGTCGGTAATATCATCGTCCAACGACAAGATAATACAAAATAGTATTTCAAATGACTCACCTTCACATTTCACCTTGAAGCACGATGTCGTAGCTTCGAAACCGGCTGCGCCGACCATAGTCATGATAAAGAGGATAACCACAGAAGAAGCAATCGCTAATAATAAATTTGTCATAAAAAGTACACCGCTGCCGTCAGTGACACAGAGCAAGCTTAACAGTCTGGTGTCGCAAGCGGTGGATGATCACGCCATCTGCCCCTACTCCCAGGTCCAGGAACACTCCAAAAAGAAACCCAAGAAAAAATATTACCAGCCTGTGAAAAGGGACTACGCGGCAATTATACAGAATGCTCTCAGTGAAAATTACCAAGTTTCTCAGTACGTTTCAAGAAAGTCAGATAGCAGCGTAAAGAAGCAACGAAAGTACTCGCGGAAACCCAAAGTACAAGCGCATCAAGAAATCTTCATATGAAATTGAAAGATGTTATCTCGTAGGTTTTTAATCATTGGTCATAACTGGTTCTGAAGCTACGTACAAGTATTATATTTTTATAATTATGATTCTAATAAATACCGCTAACTAGTAAATGACATGTGCCATATAAATTAGACAAATATATTTAAACATAATTCCATGAATTATTCTGTTATATATCTGAAAGCGGCAATCATGCTATTATGTTAGTTACTTGTACAGTTTTTATGATAAAAATTATTATACTGTTATTTTATTTTAAATAGAAATATTCATTCATCTGGTGATGAAAAAAGACTTTGACCCAATCCTCAACAGTCTAAGAGACTGCACTATATTAAATTGCATTTTTATAAATCACTGATAAGCAATGTCGCTATTCTGATAAAAAAAAAACAAGGTTAGGATCAAAAACAATGTTTAGTCGTATCACACCGATTTCCGGCTGTTTCAGACTGAAGCAGGTAAGACCGTTTACCGACTTGCCACTGAAAAATATCTAGAGTATCCAGCCTCTTGCTCGGTGATTTAGGAGGTTATAAGTAATTTTTTTACAGATTATACAACTTCTCAAAAAGTGATTTTTTTTTATTTTAATTAATTGTTTTACAAACTATATATTTTAATGATTATTTTTATTGTTATTATTACGTCAAAAATTTATTGTTGATATTGTATATGCATGTATCTGTGTCGCACAGTAAGCTAGAAAGCTGAACTACCAGTATTATTCAATGAATGTATAAAAATTACTTGTATAAAATAAATCAAATAAAGTATCACTACAATTGTTTTGTGTATTTATTTTTCCTAGTATAAATTTCGATGATAAAATATAATGTATAATTTTTTATTATTTCAAATATATCTATCTGCTGTATTTGTAAAATACCAATTATCATATTAATAATTTATCAAATATTACTATCTTAACTACCAAATGGTCTTTTTAATACAAAGTTAATCATTATCTAATTGAGAACACATTTATACAATCTCAAAACGACATCTATTTTGAGAATTAAGGACCCTACACTATTAATTTTAAATATATATTAATTTCAGCAATAAATTGATGAGTACTACCAAGTAAAAAGCATTTTATCAAATCAGTCTAGTCTAATGATTGATTTTCAAAAAAATAGTATATGTAAGTATAATCGTTTTCATGTTGATACTTTTATTACAATATTAAAGCATTTAAAGTTTGTTATATAATTGTTAATAGATCCAAAACTTAATTAATCAATGATTACTAAATAAATTATCCGATAATTTGTTTTCTTTGCATTTAAGAGTGTGCATTAGATTTTCTCAGTACAATGCAGGTCTTCGAAATGCCGCAATAAATTTTATACACTAATATAGACTTGTTGCACAAAGACTTTTAATTACTGAATAACATAATTATATAATATATAACGGTGATGAGCGAATAACAGCGAGCCCACACAGATCTAATTTTTTTAGATGTCGCAGCTCACCAACATTATATGTGCCCACTATATTTATATATATGTAAAGCAATTATATTGCTTTAAGATTATGTGCCAGCGAGACTCTGTTGGCCGACGCTGAACGTCCTTATGTTTACTGTTTTATCGGCCATCGGCTGACGGCTGATAAAAACCAGAGTCGACTGTGGGTAGAAAGATAAATGAGGATTTTAGTAATAATTTGAGTTAAAGTGAAGTGAAGTGGACGATAGACTTAAATTGTCGTTTCTTTACAATTTTAGGTAAGATAATGTATCGTATATTACACTGTATGTGAATTATTATTATGTATAAGTGTTAAAATAAAAAATCTTTACAATTTTAGAGCAATGCCATTGTTTCTGTCAGATCCACGGTTCCCAGTCTTATATATATATATATAGAGAGTTTTTTTTTCAGACATTTTCCCTACACAAATTCAGTAACCGAGAAATCCATGTACACTACCACCTAAGCCACATGTTGTAAGCCCCACAACCTGCGCACAGGACTGATGGGATGGCCATTGCAAGCATAGCTCCGTATTGTAAGCATAGCTCCATGAAAATGATAAAAATTCAGTGTTGTTTGCACTTTAAATTTACCGCTCACAAAAATGTTACGCCATTTGATAATATCCGACCAATGACGCAATGCGCTGGTCATATCGTAATTGGTTGTAACTATGACACTGTACAAAATGTCAAAATTGATATTGATAAACAACAATAGTATTAATAATAACATGACAATTAGTTACAGTGACACGAGTCGGGAGTTCATCTTTGAGACTTGAATGGCGACTGCGTTTGCAGAATGATGTTTCAGTTATTGTCAAAATCAAAATTATCGATTGCGGGGCGTTGAAATGTCAAAGCGTTCGCCCTTGTGCAAGTAATACTTTTCTCTTTGAGTAATACCGACTATTCAGCGAATAAAATGTACGGAGACTCTGATGAAGCGTCAGAAGTCCTCGTCAGAAGGGAATACGAAAATTTAGGATACCCTGTTGACGCAGTAGAGTGTATCCAAGAGGAGCCTTTCTTGAGGGACAGGCACGGTCGTTCGGCCCACGATAAACAGTTGATGAAGATATTTTACAAGGGAGCGATCAACCACGGAGACGCCGCCAGCTACGGTGAGGCTGTGAAGGCGATAGAGCTGGAGATTGGGGCCGATCCTCTGGATCAAAACTCCGACCCGGCCGCGTATTACACTTGCTGCTTTTGCGGTCTGATCTTCAAACACCCCAAGCGGTTTTTGATTCACTACAAATGGCACAGCTATGGAAAGTCTAACGACGATGAAAAATCTGAAACTACCAAAAAGCAAAAAAAGAAAAAGAAAAAACTTGTAGCGAAGAAGGACGACGATGAAAAGGATGAAAATGGATCGTTTCCATGTGATGTTTGTAACCAAGTTTATAGGTAATATATATTTTTTGCTTTCTAGCTTTTGATCAATTTTTTTAGAAATTTACAAATCATAAATATGTTACCACGATTTTAATTAAATACGCTCAGTTTTATTTAAATTTTTTTCCTTCGAAAGATTTTTTTTTTTACTATCAAATATGTTTGACTTATTTTCAGGACAAGACGTAGCATGCAAAATCACCGAACACGACTACATTTTGCCACACCAAAAGAGTGCAAAATATGTCACAAGACCTTCAACAACAGCGGGTATTTGAACAGCCACATGATGACGCACACGGAGGGCAAGAAGTTCATGTGCAGTCAGTGCCCCAAAACATTCAAGTTCATGCACAGTCTTCAGCGTCACATCCCGACTCACCTGGAAGAAAAGAATTTCCCTTGCATCGGATGCGATAAATCATTTGGCTCTGAGCTACTGCTGAAAATTCACAGCAAGACGCATCTCAAGCCCATGAAGGGGAAATCCCTGAGATGTTCATTTTGTCCCAAAACGTTCTATCAGTCTTTTAGCCTCATAGCTCACGAGAGAACTCACACGGGTGAGAGGCCATTCGAGTGCCACCTGTGCAAGCAGAAGTACCCCACTAACTCCAGCTTGTCTCGTCATCTCAAAGTGGTAACTCACTCATTACCTAACTAGTCTAGTTAACCCATCACCGAAATTCACAAAATGGGGTGTATTTATTTTAAAGTTCGATTGGCAATTTTTTCCATCACACTAGCGTACAGGTTGTCATATTCTTTGGCCTATCTAGTAATTTTCGGCCTTGTCTCTTGATCTGAAGATCCAATCCAAAACTAAAACTTATAATTTCAAACGTAAGAGTCAAACTGACTTCTATTCTGTATGAAATAAACTGAATATTGATAATTCCAGTCGCACGGGGGACACCTGCCGTTCGAGTGCGAGTACTGTGGACGATCCTTCCACATCCGCTCGGCCTGGGATTATCATATTCGGCGCGCACACTTCAAGGAAAGGCCTCACACCTGCGATGTCTGCGGCAATACCTTCATCTGCCGTTCTGAGTTGCTCAAACACCATAAGAAGGTACATAAGGCGCAATGAGACAGTTCAAACTCTTCAGTACCACATTAACATCCAATTTTGAAAATAGCCTATCACCAATAGTATATTACAGAAGAACCTTTTATTGTCTGTGAACTTATTATTACATGCTTGTGTCTTCAGAAAGTATCTTCACATATTAAGATAGGGTCTCCATTAGTTCCGTGCTGAACAGTTCTATTCATAAAATATATAAGAAGTTTTATAAATCACATTAATGATTGATAAAAAAATATCATGCATTGTCTACCCTTCTAGTAAAATTTAAAATGACAAAATATGTGTTTACATTGCTTTAAATATATTTTAAGGCAAGCAGTGCTTTGTTTGTATGAATAACACGCCGCTGGTCGGGGTACACCAGGGTCGTTCATACATTTATCTATTCTAATTACATACTGCTTGAAAGATGACATCTACTTAGATGTGGTTCTTGAGAACTTGAATTTAGTAGTTAGTTAGTAGCTAAAAGTAACCTCAAATACACCCGATGGTTGCCGTCACGTGAATTTAATTAGTTTTTAGTTTTTTTCTTTTTATACACGTAATAATTTTTACTGAAATACAACACAAAACCATTCAATGCATCTTTATTTTATTGATTTCAGGCGCATGAAACAACAGACGAGAGTATGCTGGTTGGCCACAATGTAGACACGCCGTCCTCTACCAAGTCCAGCGTCAGGAGGCGAAAGCCGCGGCGGAAACAAAGGCGACACGAATCCTCGGATGAAGACGACGACAGCTCTTGACCCTTAAGCTACCTGACCTCGAATGTTTCACCGAGGAACCAGGAGGCCAGCACCAGTCTGGCCGCAGAACCCGAGAAAGAAACTTTTTCTAAATTTATTGAAAACAAGCCTTTGATTCCTAGGCTTGAAGAAAAAAGAGTCCACCTTTTATAGTCAAATCCTAGAGTCGACATTTTAGAAGTGAGATGAGTAATTAATTAGAGATGCACTTTTAAAGAGAAACAAGTCCTCAACTTCGGACTTTATTGTCTGTATTTATTATACTTAATATTTATAAGCATATGAGAAATGAAACAGTGTAAATACACAAAATAATCAATTAATTTTTAAAACCTCAATGACTATTATTTGATACTTTTAACTCTTTTTTTAGTTTCTATTATCAAATAATTGCAATTTTTGTGCAATATTCTTTGTTGTAAGGCATTTTTTTTAACAATATCAAAAAGTTTTACTAATGTATGTGGAAATAGCGGTGAAGGTTTTTCGGAAATGACTACTTTCTTGTTTTGATTGTCAGTGATTATTTCCCTGACAACATTCATTGTGATTTTTAGCTTTTTGTCAACATTCATAACATCATTTTTATCGATTCACTTTGTATTAATTAGATTTTATTTTTTACTTTAACTTTGTTCTCCTCTTCCTATGAAAATATCAATTGAATAATCATCACGTAATTACTCAATCAATTTATTCCTTCTTTTTGTATGAAATCATTTTGACTACTGTTTCTAACATTGCATTAATAAAATTGACTGTCAAATCACGCAAATCTAATATTTACTAAAGCAATAAGAAATTCCTTTTGTTTAAAATGTTTTCGTGAAAATTTTCCATATTTCATTTCTCATACATTCATTGTACGTGGTTTCAAAGTATATGCAATTAAATTTTAGAAATTAAGAAGTAAAATAAATTTATATATAAAATATTTAACTCATAGCACATCTGCCTCGTCATAAATTTTTAATTCCATTATTTAGATGAATAAGACACTGTGTTCTAATGTGATGCATAATAAGAACGTTGATTAAATCAATGACGTGTGTGAGTACAAAGACAAGATAAATTGCAAAGTACACACTGTTTAGGACATCAGAAAGAAAATGTCCAGTGCAATAAAATGAAAATACTATTAGAATTATAATAATTTACATATTCTCAAAATTCACGGTATAACCTGAGAAGAGATATATATTTAGATAATTATTAATATTAAATCTAACATAAAAAACCCTAAGCAATTGTTTCTATGTAGACATAACCATCCTGACTTTATTTTATTTCACAAGTGAGAGATTCTATTAAAGCATACAAGTATTGTTACATGGAAAAATATAATATACCAAAGAAAGAATGCACCAATAAATCTTATTTAATAAAATAAGTATATTATAGTTAAAACTAACCAATGTGCTTATATTTTAATGTAGTTTTAAAAAAAAAACAATTTAATACCATGATACTGTATGAGCTTTAAGCCTGTTTATTTTTATTTCTGTAATTTGAGAGCGTAGTCGTCAATAACTAATTTGTTAGCGTAGTGTGCCCCCAGGAAGGCAAGCAATATTCAAAAGCAATTGTGGTCGTGTCCGGTTTGATGTTTCCGGAATTTGCCTTTTTCTGTAGAAGAAAATCACACGAAACCTGCATCAGAGGGTTTTTCCTCGCAAAGTTTTGCTTCCCTTGACCTTTCTGTGAGCTTTGAATTAAGAAATAATATAAATAAGATGAGAATTTGATAGATAATTTAATTAGTAGAATAATACTAATTTCAATGCAGGCTACGAGTATTCAAGACAACGAAATATATATGTAATAAATATATGTAGAATATTCTCTAAAATGCTAATATCCTATGTCTGTCTAGTTTGTTAATTATTAAAATAACCTAACTTCTTGAGTATTTTTTTTAACTTTTTGATAAATCAAGAGTTAAAACGATTGGATGGGAAACCCGAAAAATTAAGAACTTAGCTGCCATGTAAATCTGACTAGACTTAGGTCCATCGGTGCTTTGAGACGAGTGGAATCCACGGACTTGCAACTCTCAGGACATGTTTAAAGAATATTCAATACTTTTTGGTTACATCAATGGCTTCTAGTAAACATATTTACTAAAAACACATTATTATTTTCTACAAATAATTTATAATATTTTCTACACACAGTATTTCAAATAGGTCTAAGTATGATGTATCTTTTTACCAAATGTCAAATTCAAAGAATTCTACTATTAAAGAATGTATAAAAAAATAATGTTTTGTATTTTTTATTACAAGTATTTTAATTGTTACATATTTTTTTGTAATTATAATTGTTTAAAAGACCGAGGCGGGGTATACTGCAGTGTCCAGGTTTTTGGACCGTTACATCTTTTTAGCTCCATTAGGCAGGTGTACAATAATTTAGAAAACTTGGTGCTTACGATTAAAAAATAACTGCCCTAGGTAAAATCTGCCTAGTAAATTAATGTAAATTCAGTTAGTTAGTTATAATGAACAACCAAACATAGCATTGATTTGTAGGCTCATTTGTGTTCTTTCTAAAAACTTTTATGAAGTATTTAGAGCACATTAGGCATATTGCAGAACCATTGACAATCAGTTAACCCTGATATTTTGGGACTGTTTTACCACACTTATAAATGAGTTACTATTTTATATTTAATGATTGTAGTTTTTTTCATACTTTTTGAAAGTAATTAATATAAAAGGAAAATGTGTTACAAACAAAATAAAATATTACAAATACAAAGTATGTGTTCAATTTCCAAATTTTTTGCATCACATTCTTACTCTGTGAAATGACTGCCATGTCTGAAAAATAAGTTGCAATCAATTTATCTTGCCGTTTATACAGAATGTCAAAATTCATGATATCACACTAAAAGTCGTCACATGGATATAAACAAAAAAAAATTATCATTTGAAAGTAAAAAGCTGTCTTTTTTTAATACTAAATATAATTGAGAAGTACAAATGGACACGAGGTGTGTGATTAAGTCATGCGCGCTGCTTATAAGCTTCACTACCTGCCCTTGTTCAACACATCGTGTCTCATCTAATAAGTAAATATAAATGTAAATATAGGATATAAATTGAATTAGTTGCAGTGAAATCGAGGCTAACCATTAAAATCCATTAATGACCTACTTAAAAACTTTTAGAATGTTAAGATATTTTTAAGAGAGGAAAAATATACTTTATATAATTGTTGATATTTTTTTAACTAGATATGAATTATTATTTTTGATTGATGATGCTAACTTCGTTGGTAACGAGATAGAAATGAATGGAGAGCAAGTAATGTTGTCAAATGAAAAAAGATTTCATATCCTATCCCCATAGGTACAAAAGTCTTGTTGGTAAGATATAGAATACTCCAAAAGATTAAGAAAACTTACACTTTTTTCTTTGGGTATTCAAATTCCGTTTTCTATAAAGTAAAAAACACTTTTGTTAATTTTGTTTAAATTGTAACTCTTAATACTCATAAAAATAAATTAAAATGTACAATAATAAAAACCGATTCTCAAAGTTATCTTATCTTTACTCAATAAAAACCTAGTGTATTTGGACCTGTGGATTGTGTCAATTTCTGTGGATTTTCAGACCTGCAAGACTCAGCGTATTTTGGATTTGTGAAGTTTCTGTCATGCATTAGCCGTCAATGATATACTTTTACATGTAAAAGAACCCTTCTAGCACACCCTGAGGGTTCCAAGTCATTAAACTCTACTCATCATAGAGCAACTGTCTCTAAATCTCATAAGCACATTAGATCCTATCCATGGTTAGGCTTTACAGGTTTGATGGTATTCATCAGAAGGCAAGCAAACATTGAAATTATATGGCTGGGTAAATTTAGAGAAGGGACTCACTGCTGAAAGTCTTCTTTTTCAAGTAGCTGTTGGAACTGTTGCTTGACATATACAACGAAAGCGAAAGGCGCGACGTTGGACCTGGAGTGAGAACGGCGCGAGCTCGTTCTTTGCCCGCTCTGTGAATAATGAGAACAAAAAAAATAATGTTAAATAATAGCATTCATTTCTTCTGGAAACATCTTAAATTGCATTGAAAATACATAAGTGAGGTATATTTTTAAATGGGCTTTCATCTTCATCAAGTGTCTCTCCTCAAAGGAGGTTGGCGACCATTTTACTGAGCATGCTGTGCCAGTTTTAATGTAATGGGTCTCCGGGTCCTTCTACACTGCAGTTTTATACTGGAAGGAAAAGTCTGCTACTGCCCGATAGCATTATTATATAATCCTTTCCTTACAAAGCTTGGAATTTAAATCTGATACTTCTGCAGCAAGCTACAGAAACAATAACAGGAACCCCCCCCCACCTCAACAAGGTCATCCAGAGCACATCCCTCCATAATCCAAGACATTCCATGTCCACTACTCCATTACCGATCTTTTACATACGCTCAGGGTACAAAATGACAGCCATGCACAAGCAACAGAATGGGGAGAGTGTGAAGAATATAAATGGGCTTATATTCTAACTATTATAAAAACATATTTTCATTTAATCTGATTTTGAATGACATCTTATATGTATAATGCGTGTATCAAAGATTAAAAAGACTTCACAAGATTGTATTTTACAAAAAAAGTCTAGTTTTAAAAAAATCAAAAAATGATATGGACTTAAAAAAAAAAACCTGCATCCATTTTATGGTTTTCAATAACACTAATTATTTTACCTTAGAGCGTTCCCTGTCAAAGCGTTTTTTTGTTTTCCTTCTGCTTTTGGATTTATCGCTTTGATTACTGTCGGACATTTCACAGTAATACTGTAAATTTTGTGCAAATTGTGTTGTTTGAAAAAACAAAAATGACGAAGATGGCGTTTCGATAAAACAAACGAATATGATCCTAATCCGTTCATTTTTCCACACATTCAAATACAGAATATTTTTTTACCATAAACAATCGTGTACATTTTTTTCCATAAACATTAGACGATTTTATGATAATGTTTTTTTTATATTGACAATTAATTATTAGGATAATAACTTAAAGCAAGACTTTTATGCTTTCTAAAGATAATTTATTATTTTTGTATGAAAATACACGATTTAATACACAATTCAATAAGATACCCAGGAATTCGTAAAGTTTTATTAATAAAAAAAAACTTTATTTTAAGGCATCGAATTTGCATGACAACTATTTTGTAATTGCAGCGAAGACTTTATATATAGTTTTTCGTAAATAATATTATATAAAAAAAATGAACAATTCATTATTTTCTTTTATGTAAATTTACAACAGTTGTTAATGTTATGTTTACAATAATATGTGTGGCTATCCCTTGATCTTGCGCGCAGGTTGTGGAGCTTGCAATATGTGGCTTAGGTGGGAGAGTACATGGATTTCTATACTTTCATAGTTGAGTTTATGTAAAAATATGTCTAAAAACGTTATAATTAAGCAATCAATAATGCGCTGGAGAAAAAACCGGCCTAAAATAAATTATTTAGTAGTATCTATATTTTTAATTGTGTCAATAATTTATATCAAGTGCGGTTGGTGATCATCTCACTGGACATATTTGTCTGTTCACGGTTTTCTTATGGGGGATAGTATTGTGGGTCTCCGATTCTTTCTATTTAATTTATTATATTTGGCTTATACGTGATGCTTTATTATATAAGAATTCATTGGAAATTTCTTTGGTTGTGATTTTGCTAGTACTTATTATCGAAAGGTCCTCGGTTGAACGACTAGAAACCAGGCCTTGTATCAACTGATGTGGTATTTATTCGTTTGTTTTTCATAGAGAAGAAGCAATTTCCTAACCGCCTTGGGCGCCGCACAGTGTGCCGCACGATTTTTTTACTGAACTGACAATTTAAAAAATATATATATATTCTTCTTCTCCGGTGCCTCTTCTCTGAGGAGGTTGGTGACCATCTCACTGAAAATATATTTATGCTAAGCCAGTGTTCATGGTTTTCTTAGGGAGAATAGTGGGTTTCTACGCCGCAGTTTATTTTATATTGATGATTGTGAATTATTAGTTTTGATGTAATCGATAGCTAGTCATGATAAATATTGCGTTTACTCTTGTCTTTCTGAATTCTGTTGCAGATATGCATATATTTTTTTAAATATACTATAAACATCTACTGTAGAACAGACAGCAATGCACGCTTGTAATTTAATAAACAATAAGTATAATTAATAATAAAAAAATACCAATATAATAGCGTAAGAATACAGTACGTTGACATAAATTAAAAATTACGTAAATATGTTTTTAAACGTTTCTTTAATATTGCATAAATGTGTGTATATACACACACACACACACATATATATTATATTTTTGTAATAACTTCCATTTAAAACAAGGTTATAACATTTTATAAATATTTTTTTCTCATTGGAGAACTATTCTTAAACTAACAAATAACGTCATCGCAGTGATCTTCATTCAAAATCAATATTTCGTTCTCAAGTGTTGTGCTGCAGTTTAGTTTTTTTATACTTTTCAGTTTACTGAGACCGCCTTCTGGGATTTGAAATTAACGTATAAAATCAATCCTTTGATCGACTTTGAATAACGATCTATTACAACAGCGATCTAATAAAACTTTATAAATGTATATATATATATATTTTAAATATATAAAGCGTCACGATTAGTAACGAATTTTAATCAACTGTATAAGATGATTGACTACAATTTTTTTCTGGGTAAAAAAATTATTTTCATAATAATATCAGTCGAGATGATATTGCAGCACACTGTGCTGATTTACCCTCTGCGGGGAAACAATGAATATTACATTAAAAATCTTCATGTGTTTTTGACATAAGATAATGGAAGCACCCCCGGGCAGACAGTCGTCTGAGAGGGCACTTTTTCTAAACGCAGACAATATTATATTATTGTAAATATACTTAGAACATTAGATTAATGAATTTTACACAAACGATGCTGCAAAGAGTTATCATGCTTTGTACTTGTGAATATAAAAACATTAAATCACAGTGTTTAGAACATTTATTCTTAAGTCCACGGTTCTATCCCCGTCCTGACAAGCGAATCCCAAGCAGATGTAATTGGGCTCACTCCTATTTCAGTTTGATCCAAGACGATTTGTATCGATATTGCATGTGTTGATACAATTTTTTTTGATAATAATCGTATAGACGTTGCGACACAACCGACAAGCGAACCGTAACAATCACCATTCTGTTGTCAGTTGTGTCACAGCGTGTGAAGGCAGCTTTAACATCTGTGGGTAGTTTATACAGCGATGAAGCAACCCACAGTATTATATTGTGCGTTTCGCATAGATAAAATATACGAGCTCATAAGGCTTTAGCCAATCTCGAACACAAGGAGCTTACAGGTAAGCACCTGTCGTGAGTGTTTCGGGCTCCTGTTAGAATTTCAGAGGGGCTACTGAAATCAAAAGAAAGCAGTGGCGGGTAATTGGTGGAGGGGTTGAATTTCGCGTTTCGGTTACTAAAATTTCATTATGCATAAAAAAGTGGCAAACAAATGCCTCTTTGAATGAAAAATCTAGGATATAACAAACATTTTTAATTTGTGTGTAATACCCCACTAATTTGGCTGTACATATTAGTCGATTATCGAATATTCAATATATTAGCGTTTTTAATTTGGCATTTCATGGAAGTCTGTCTCGCCGTAAGACCGGTGCGTTAAGACGAGCGGAGTCCAGGGACTTGTAAATCTCAGGGCGTGTTTGAAGGATCTCTTTTCTGAAATCTGTTAGTGTCTCGTGGTTTTATTTTTTTCCTTTTCTTTATCTTAATTGTTTTCTTTTTATTTGCCATAAGCTCTTGTAGTTTTATTTCTATGAATTTGTTTATATTTTTGGCTATACTTTTCAGAGATATGATATTTCATATTATGTATAACTTTTTCCATTTCAGAGTGATAAGTCTATTGGAATCTGCCTCCATTGGGGTAAAACGTTCTAACTGAATCTTTTCTTTGATACATGATAGAGATAGAGCCTAGAAAGGGATGCGGGAATTTAATCAAAATATAAAATATAGCAGTTATCTAAAAGTGACAAAAATATGTAATCAAGAGCCTTCAAACAATTGTATGGATGAGAAAGCTTGCGAAAAACAGTATATTTGATAGGAATATTAATTGGCTGAATATTTAGATGAAAAGTAATGAACAACTTGCTAAAGGTAGTATATTTACGCAGTAGATCAATTTAGTCGTCAATGAGTAGTTGGATGAAGGATTGTAGAAAATTTGCTGATGGCAGTATATTTACAAAGAATATCAATTTAGTCGCTATAAGTCAATGGTTGGATAAAAGGTGGAGAAAAACTTGCTAAAGGGAGTATATTTAAAAGGAATATCAATTTAATCGATATAAGTGAGTAGTTGGAAGAAGGGCTGTAGAAAACTTGCTGATGGCAGTATATTTACAAGGAATATTAATTTAGTCGTTATAAGTCAGCGGTTGGATAAAAGGTGGAGTAAAGCTTGCTAAAGGGAGTTTAACAAGGAATATCAATTTAATCGATATAAGTGAGTAGCTGGATGAAGGATTGTAGAAAACTTGCTGATGGCAGTATATTTACAATGAATATTCATTTAGTCGCTTTATGTCAGCGGTTGGATAAAAGGTGGAGGAAAACTTGCTAAAGGGAGTATATTTACAAGGAATATCAATTTGATCGATATAAGTGCGTAGTTGAATGATGGGCAGTATAAAACTTGCTGATGGCAGTATATGATATTTACGAAAAATATCAATTTAGTCGATATAAGTCAGTGATTGGATGAAAGCAGTCAATGAAAATAGTCAATATAAGTGAATGGTGAGATAAAGGTGTTTATGGAGTGCTGTTGATTCGCGTTCGCCTCCAAAGGCACACTCGGAGAGCGCTGATGTACCTCAGGGCTTCAGGGCCAGCTTAAAGATCTTCAAATATGGATGAAGCGATTAGGTAACCCGGAGCTCTTTAATAAATAATTAGTGTACGCTGTGCGTGCATATTAGAGAGCCATTTTCACTCAAAATACAAAATAAGACACGTGTGAAACACAAAGGGAAATCTGAGCATTTGTTATTACAGAAAATGAATATTTGTTAGTATTAAATATATATTTTTTTATTTATCAATGTGTGTGAAAATTGTCACTTATAAAAGAAAAAGTAAATAGACTAGTCAAAATATTTTTTTGATTTTGAAATTAAAATTATATAATAGTATTAAAAAAATAATTGGTTCAAAAGACGATTAAATAATCACAATTTTTTTCTCGTCGTTTCGTTTATAAATTGTAGAGTTTGCATGTTCTAATTGATTACAATTGTCTTCTTCTTTTAGTGCCTCTCCTTAGAGGAAGTTGGTGACCATTTCATTAAACACATATTTCGGGCAGGTTTTACCGATTCGGCTGTACTCCGACTTCTAGCCACTGGTGTAAATTCCGCATCCGCGTTAGTCTCCTCCTTCGAATGCCCCCCTTTTCCTTCGATATTTTCCTTAGATAATTAGCTTTAGTATGGTGTATTTATTGTTTCGAAAAATATGGCCAAAATAGGAGAGTCTGTGCAAGACACTCTCATTACTGACGAGGTCAACTCATGGTGTTTTAAGTATTCTCCTATAGACCTACGCCTCAATTTTTCGTATGGTATCTGTGTATACTTTTATATTGGAAAACCTATTAATTTTTTTCCACATCAATAGCAGATAATTGCTGTGATTTCCATTTCATATTAAAGTGATAGTAGTCACACAATATAGCTGCAGACGAGATGGCTCCGATAACGCGGAGCTCTGCACGAATGGCTTTCCGTACGCCCTTACCTGATGTCACTCAACAACTGGCTTTAAACTCGCCAACTACACAAAAATTTAATTCATCGACTACCACATGAAACGACGAGAAAAATTCACGAAAAAAAAATCTAAACACACATGGGATACGAGAGTATTTATTTAGTAACTTCACACTTGTATCAGATCCCCTGTGGTAGAATTGGATTCGGCGCTTTGCAAATCTCACTTGATTTTTAGAAGGTTTTTCTCGTCGTTGCATCGTTGAATTAAAAATCATTTTAGAAATTCAATATTTTTGACCGAGAGTACTTGGTGGAAATCCATTTTAATATTTTAAATAATAAGTAAAATACTTGAGTGATCTGTTTGATAATGCCAACGTGAAAGATTGGCGAAACCGGTCACCATTAAAATTCTATATGTGGAAGTATTTTACGTATTATTTAAAATATTTAAAATTATAGAGCCAAGGACCTAACGAAGCAAGCCAGCTTTTTCTTTGTGTCTATTTTGCTGGCAGCTGGAAAAATAAAAAAAAATCGAAACATTTCAAGCTTTGATATTTATTAAATTACAGGTTTTTTTTTTATAGGTAATAGGTATGTTAGTTTGTGATATGTTCGGCACACGTGTCCGACGCTAACGAGCAGTAGACACGCGATACGCGAGTCTCCCGAAGAATCGGATCGCGTACAATTGTCGTAACATGAAGCGAGTACACCACAAGTCCGTAATGATTTTTTTTCATTCTCGTGTGTAATTTAACGTTAATATTTTTTTAGGTTAACTGTGCCGGTTAAATTGTTAATTTATTTAATTTTACTGAATAAATTGTGATGGGCAACTAGTTCTCGGGACCAAGAGAGACCACAATGTTATAAATATAAATTGGTTGTAGCAAAGAAAATAAGAAATACATTGTAACTAAAACTAAAAATGTCATGTCGCCCAGTGTGAAAAAGAATGAGACGAGTGTGATCATGGATGATTTAAAAGTTTTTTTTTGTATGCAGCTGTATATATTTTATTTGTGGTATAATTAATTGGACTATTGTAAAGAAAAAAAAACTTGTTTACAGTTATATTAAATTTATAGATATTTTATAATAAAATAAAACAGGGAAGCCTTCTCAACGAAGCGTCCAAACGTCCAAATATTAAAAAAATTAAAATCAGGAATGAAAATCAATGTTGATTTTAAAACTTTCTCTATATATAATACGAAAATATTTTAAATATAAAAATACACAATATTTTTGACAGAGAGTACTTGGTGGAATTCCATTTTAATGTCTTGGTGGTTAATGTATTTGATAGTTATGGCATTTCTCCTAGCAATTGTTTTGCTGACGACAATGATTTTGAATTACAGTATTGAATAAAATTTCAGGTTCAATACGAGATACCGCTTCGAGAAAAGCTGTACCGCCCCACTTTGTCGCTCTTCCTATGTCGGTTAATATAATTAGATTTGAAACAGGCGTATGCTTATAGACATTGTATGCTTATTTTAGTAAATGTATATTGCGATATGTATATGGGTATTAGTTTAATAATACTGAGTCCTATGTTTTCGATTATTTAGTAGTTTATCTGAAAGAGTGTCGCACGTGCTTTTCCAACTCAAACGTCAAATCAATCGTGCGGGAAGTAGCGCCATCTACGGGCCGAGGGACGTACGTCGGAACGCAGTCCGTAAAATTACTTTCGGTTACAAAATCAAACAACGAAATATGGTACACTTATCTCTTTTTAACGTTATACGACCCTATAAGTTTATTAGCAGTACATACGTCCGATTCTCTTCCGCACGAACGGGCAACTCTTGCTGCATTGACAAACAAAACGTATTATGCGAACTCTTTCTAACCTATACGAAAACAAGGGAGGAATGAAAACCGCGTGTCCGCTCGCAGTACTGATCGAGTTTGAGCAAATATGTTGATCGTTATTTCCCTCTAACGAGCGCGTTCTTGCGGCGCCAGAGCGAGAGGAGTATAGGGGCGGCAGCGCGGAGCGAGACGGAGCCGCGGCACGGCAGCCATTTTCAGTTAGCGTTGACGTACATCTTAGCCTTCAAATGTTAGTGTCACGGAAGAGTCGTCCAGCGGCGGTCGCGTCTCTTGCCGTGCGATCGTTTGCCATGAGAAATGACGTGAATAATAACATTTTTTTGCAAAAGGAAGTGTAGTAAAATCGAGAATGGATTAGCACGGCCCCGTAGCTCCGCATCGAGCGGCACAACCATCGCTATCTTCAGTTTCAATGTTGACAGTTGACGCGAAACACAATACCAGTACGCGTTACACTAGTGTTTTCTCCGCTCGACATTTCTCAGCTTTGTTGACGCTACGCTATCCGTACGATACTGCTAAATCCTCACATTGGATAAGTTCAAGTGTCCCCTGTGTGCAAAACGTACCGCATTTATTGCAATAGAGTTTGTGGAGTGAACAAAACACTAATATCAACTTCAAATCGATATCGCTTGATAAAAAATGCATATTAGCCTTGTTCTTTGAAAGCCTCACCTATTTCACGAAATTTATTTGACCGCAGACCTTTATCGATACAATGTTGTTATGATAAGTCCGGAACGGTGTGATGAGGGTTTCCCGGTCGTCGTGTATCCTTCCGAGAATCGATATTATATGGTAAAAATTACATATTTCCGTGGGAGAGAGCGCCATTATAAGCACGGTCAATACAACATCACTCCCAAACCGCAGGATTGTTTTCACAAGCGTTTCCATTGTTTATGTCTAATAACCTGAATTAAACGCATTATTGTAAAAGTCGTAACTTAATCATCCGCATCTGGTTCTCAGTGTTAAAGAAACAGTGCTCGAGTGTGATCGTGCGAATAGAAATATTCGAGGGGACTTTTCATATAACGAGATAACCTCAAAATGGTAAGGAAACATTTTCTTGTTTTTAATTTTTACATGACGCTATGATATTTTTCAGTGTGATTCGCGGCAAACGGAAACACCGTATCGTTTTTTATTTATGATTTTCATTTGTATGTTGTATATGGGATGAAAATAAAAAAGAAAATACTTTATTCTAAGCGAATTGGCAATGGCCTCTTACATAGCATATTATGTATTTATTTCACAAAATCTTGAGTGCCATCACTTGATACGTTTTTTTCAGCTTATAAGTCTATAATTTTTTTTATGTACTGTTTTATGAATTACAAACATATGATGCTTAATTATAATAATAGTCCCGACTTTTTTCAATAGCTTTAATTTACATACATAAATAACAGTTAGCGATCTGTCAAAAATGTAACACCTGAAAAATTAATGAATTTATAGTTTTATTGCCGAAATACAGAAAGGATGATTAGTATATATAATGAATATGAATTGGGTATTGTAAAGATATGTATTATAAAGGTATATTATAGTTTTTTTGTGTATTGAATTAATTCAATGTCTACCACACGCGACTAACATATTATGACCACATTATTGAATTTTTCTTGATGCGTTTGTGTTTGATTTTAAGTTTTCTAGGTAATATATTTGTCATCGAGATTGAACATAACATTTCTAGTTATTTCAAATGGGTGTGTGGATATTATATTTTTCACAAATGACACTAAAAAAGATGCTAATTTGCATACCGTGGCGTGCGTTCCGTACGAGTAAAAAAAAGCTATAAATATATTTTTAAAATGTCAAGTAAATTATTAAATCCTAATCTCTAAAATTACTCTCGCAGCGTGTCTTAAATTTTAAAAGTATATAATATACAATAAATCATTTTGAGAGCTTTTATGGAATTTTTTTGGTTGTATGAACCGCACGCCCCTGCACACAGGTGGCATTTCCACAGTAAAATCGTGGCCTATTAGGGTTTAAATAATCGATTTGAAATGACGTGTGATTAAAATTATCCGAAAAAAATATTTTCAGAACACGTGGGATTCGGCACCACCATAGTTCAGTTGGTCAGAGTACCGGGCCGCAATTGCCTGTAGCGGTTTGTGTCTTCCTCGATTCGATCCCGGTACATGGACCATCTTCTATCTTCATCTTCTAAAACATCTATAATAATTTTGTAAATGCTGACACACATTGAAATAAAATCTAGCTTGCCGATGCATCTTGCAATCATTCCTATAATGTGAGATGCATTCACCTGGCTCACTTGTGCGACAATCGCGACCAATCTGTAGATACATTAATTTCTATAAACTCATGCATTATACGATATTTGCTGATGCACTTGAATAGCTCAAATATAATCTAGAGGTAAATCAGCAATCCGACATACACTTCTCATACGTGCGATGCATCCACTTGGCTCACTTGTGCGCATCGTTGCGACAATCGAGACCAATCTGTAGATACATTTATTTCTATAAACTCATGCATCGTATGATGATTTGCTGATGCACTTGATTGGCTCAAATATAATCTAGAGGTAAAGCAGTAATCCGACATACACTTCTCATACGTGCGATGCATCCACTTGGCTCACTTGTGCGCATCGTTGCGACAATCGAGACCAATCTGTAGATACATTTATTTCTATAAACTCATGCATCGTATGATGATTTGCTGATGCACTTGATTGGCTCAAATATAATCTAGAGGTAAAGCAGTAATCCGACATACACTTCTCATACGTGCGATGCATCCACTTGGCTCACTTGTGCGCATCGTTGCGACAATCGAGACCAATCTGTAGATACATTTATTTCTATAAACTCATGCATCGTATGATGATTTGCTGATGCACTTGATTGGCTCAAATATAATCTAGAGGTAAAGCAGTAATCCGACATACACTTCTCATACGTGCGATGCATCCACTTGGCTCACTTGTGCGCATCGTTGCGACAATCGAGACCAATCTGTAGATACATTTATTTCTATAAACTCATGCATCGTATGATGATTTGCTGATGCACTTGATTGGCTCAAATATAATCTAGAGGTAAAGCAGTAATCCGACATACACTTCTCATACGTGCGATGCATCCACTTGGCTCACTTGTGCGCATCGTTGCGACAATCGAGACCAATCTGTAGATACATTTATTTCTATAAACTCATGCATCATATGATGATTTGCTGATGCACTTGAGTGGCTCAAATATAATCTAGAGGGAAAGCAGTAATCCGACATACACTTCTCCATACGTGCGATGCATCAACTTGGCTCACTTGCGCGCATCGTTGCGACAATCGCGACCAATATGTAGATACATTTATTTCTATAAACTCATGCATCATATGATGATTTGCTGATGCACTTGAGTGGCTCAAATATAATCTAGAGGGAAAGCAGTAATCCGACATACACTTCTCCATACGTGCGATGCATCAACTTGGCTCACTTGTGCGCATCGTTGCGACAATCGAGACCAATCTGTAGATACATTTATTTCTATAAACTCATGCATCATATGATGATTTGCTGATGCACTTGATTGGCTCAAATATAATCTAGAGGTAAAGCAGTAATCCGACGTACACTTCTCATACGTGCGATGCATCCACTTGGCTCACTTGACTGAGACACCAATCTCGCATTTCGCCAGAGTCCGAGCTGTCAAACGGTTTCTTATTATTAATTTATCTCTGCAGTGGGCCGGCAGGAGCTGTCATCTGTCAACTTGCCACCAATTGAGCGAACCGAAGATGTATTTATTTCCGTCAGCTGATGCAGCATATGGTCTTTGCTGATGGGCGTAATTCGTTTGTACTTGCATTGACTTTTTTTATTCACAATCCACGACATCGATTTGCGTACCATTTCTGATCAGCTTACTAATCATTTCTATTAGTTTACTGCTCTGCGAGTGTATGAGGCAGCTGCAATAAAATTATGGACTAACATGACTATTCACATATATTTACTTACTAGGCATATCTGTTACGCTCTTGCATATAACGATTCAAATTCTCGCTCATGTGCAGTGGGGCGAAGTAGCTCGTTTGTCCAGAGCAATGTGGGCTCGAACAAAGTTATTAAAATAATCATAAAGTTTGCTCGATTACTTGAAAAAATATTAGTAAATATGATCTATGTAGTAGATACAAAATACCCAAAATGAAGCGACGCTACTGGCTAATTGCAAATCGGTTGCAAGTTGTGTCGCTGCGTGTGTAGCAGGCTTTAAACCAATTGGATTTTTTCTAGATCGTATGAATCATTTAGGTTAATAGATAACACTTTTATGTAAGTATTATTAGTCAGCTTCCATTGTCTTTTTATCACAAATAAACATTCTACCTTCGTTTACGCAACTAAGAGATAACCTAGAAGAGCCTACACACGTTGCGACAGAACCGGACTCATACTCATAGCGTCCCCTTTTGCGTTGTCTGTTTAAGTAAAACTATAAAAATACCAAAAAAAGAAGACGCTATTGGCCGATCAACGTTTGACTGTCTGTCGTGTTGCTACTCGTGTAGGCTGCTTAAGTTTTTATCCATTTGAAAAAAAATATTGAAATCAATACATATTTTTCAAAATAATACTGCAGCTGATTGTCTGAGAAAAAATCGAACGCAAAAGATTCATTGGAAGGAGAAAACTAACGTGGATGCGGAATTTACGCCAGCGGCTATAAGTCCGGAGTACAGCCGAATTAGTATGACTGGCTCAAGACAAACATACGTCACCAACCTCATTTGAGGAGAAGCACTTGAAGAAGTAGAAGCTTATATGTTTTATTGATGATTGTTGCTTTTAATTTGTATATTTTCGTCGATATATTAATCATTGCAGAAATCATCATGTTTTGATTTGCTAACACATACAATAATATTTATATGCCTCAGCTAGTTGCGGCGTACATTGTTATGAGTAATATCTGTGGTTTTATATATATTTATAAATATTAAGTAGGTTATATCATTACTAAGTTTAGGTCGTCATTAGAAAATCTCAGGCAGTAATTATTAGTATTTTTTATACTTCTAGTAACTATAAGATTATTAACTTTTCAGTTATTTTTTTATGTATTGGAAGTTTATCGTTTTTATATTTAATTTTTATAATAACTGAAAAAAAATCAATTAAAAAATAGCCTTGTTTTATTAGCTAGTTTTTTTCCAATATACAATATTTATTTCTTGTACAATCCACAATATTATTGTCCATACAAATTATCATTTTTATTCCTAAATATAATTATTGGAAATACATTTAAATCTCGATATTATTTGACAATATAATTGACAATCGATATACTCAGGAAGTACATTTAGATCCTGATATGACGTGACAGTATAAAGAATAATCTATTTTTTCAGGAAATACATTTATATCTTGGAATGATGTGACAAAATATAGGACAATCTATATTTACAATAAATACATTAAAATCCTGATATGATGTGTCAGTATATGAAGCAGACAATCGATAGTTAAATACATTTGATCCCGATATGATGTAACAATATAATTCTTCTTCATCAAGTGCCTCTCCTCAGAGGAGGTTGGCGACCATTTCACTGAGCATATACTCATGCTGAACCAGTGTTCATGGTTTTCTAAAGCGGAAAATAGTGTAGTGGGTCGTTGGATCCTTCTACACAATATAATAGGCAGTGGAAATACTTAATACTCCTCTGCTTCCCGGCACTCGACTTCTAATATTGGATTGTTTCCCCGCCCGGAGCTCGATTCCCGGAACCCTCCTCGTAAGCATTGCATCTGGCTGGGCCGTTTCCTGCGAATTTCTACGTTTCTGCGAATCGCTACCGGGCTTTTCAACGTCAGAGCTGCCGCGAACGCCGGATTGATGCAATTCCCGTTATGAGAAAAGTTTGCCATGCAGTATGTTTTGACGTTACCGATTAGTAGAAATCGAGACTTTGTAGAGTTGCATGCTTTGGATGCTTTAGGAGCCTTGCTTCCCGGTTGATATTGTCACAAATTCACATGCTTCGATCCACGGAACGAACTGAATATATTTCGTCACAAAATATTCATTATTTTCAATCGGGCAACATTATACAAACAAGGACAGAAAACTTTCCCCCAATTCTAGATTGGAACGCTGATATATATACAGGGTGTAATTCCATGGAATTACAACGAAAAAATAATTAGTTTATTAAAAACAAAATTGTAGGGGGTTGACAAAGCCGCAGTACTTCTTGTCTCGCATACAGGGTGTATTTTAGGTATGTGGCAGCTGTTATAAGTTGAACTGGTTTCTTGGGTGTAGAACTGCTTGACATATTCACTCCTCCGACGTTTCGGTCCCCGTGCTGTCAAAAATCCCTGAAGGTGGTCCCAGCACGGGAACCGAAACGTCGGAGGAGTGAAAACCTCAACCAGCTCAATACCCAAGAAACTGAATTTATTGTTTTTGTATAAAAACAAAAGTCAAAGTGTCCTTCCTTCCTTCCTTCGACCACTCGGATCCCCCGAAACGAAATGCCCGTTAAAGTCCGCCACAATTCTGACAAGTATTCGCCGATTTTTTTTAAGTCGATTTAATAATCGAAATAAAAAGATATGGGTTTTGCCTTTTTTGTATATGCGATTTCAAAATCGCACAAAAAACGCTTTGTTGCTATAATATTTGTGATTGCCCAGTAGATGACGGGCATTTTTTATTGTGAGCGTTTTTGCCTTTCAAAGGCTTGCTTGGACTATTTACGAGAAGACTTTTACTGCTGATATGTTCTAGCGAAATAATACCCGTTATTTTTCTGATGATTGTGAAAAGGTGATTCATTTTAAGCCTTAATCCGGCACAAAGAGACTTGGGGGTACTTTTAATTATTTTATTTTTTAATTGTATTATTAAAGGAAGCACGCAAAATCAGGCATAATTCAGTGAATAAATTTCACTCCAGTAAAAATCGCGTTTGATATCCATACAGGTTATCGTGTATATAGAGTAAATATAATCAATTGGATACGGTGCCATATCGCACCATTATTTTTATAAATAATTAAATAACTTTTCCGTCATTTCACTTGTGAATCGATTATCTAAAAATATATTTTTGAACATTAATATTTATTTCAGCGTGGCGTCTTCTCGCGTCGCGACAGAACAAACAATCGGCGACACTCGATAACACACAATCAATGAATAAACACAAGACCACATCTTCACACGCATTAAAAATAGATGTGTACTTCATATTTCTCAGCTGACACGTACACGCGGTGTCGCATTTACATTTAAGCTGCCTACACACGCCGGTGACTAACTAAAAACGGTCTCTTATTTTAGATGTTTTTATGCCTATCTAAATGACGCTTTTGGTAAGCTATCGTTTGATTGTCTACACGTGTTACATGTTTCCCGTTTTGGGTGTTTACTTGTAGTCTTGCCCAAGAAGATGACATTGGTTCATCGTTCTTGTGTCGCAGGGTGTGTAGGCAACTCAAAGGGCTTCATCGAAGGCTCTCGCGGCGAGTGAGAGTGAGCCTCTGCACACCCTGTAGATTGCGACGTGCCGGGATGTGTGGTATTATGGAATTAGCATAGCTGGGGGCTGTCACGCTCTCTTCAATTTGTAAATGGCCCTAAAATTACTACTGTATGTGTAATAAAAATTAAGTCCTGGAAAACAAATAGGGTTGGAAATAGATCCATAGAAAATTGAGTTATTTCTGCTGAAAATTTTTAAGTATTCAATTTGAGGTGTGCAGTCTGTAAGAGATGGAGCTGTTACACGGCATGGCCTGTTATTTATTATATTTGAGTGAAAACTGTTTAATGATCCATGCTTTGGAGTGCTTGAAGAGCACAAGGAATTAAAAAAAATAATAAACGATGTGAGACATTTTATGATATGTGTGTAAATAGATACCGATAAAATGCTGTAAGATATATTTTATATCGCATTTAAGCTGTAGAATAAAACATATATACATTTACCCCCATTAATTGCATGAATATAAAACCGCATGCCGACCCCCGTTTTATCGACGCCACCGGAAGTCGGCTGTTTGAATTAAACGCATTTTTAAATGCAGCTGAAACAGTGCGGCCATTTGAACACTTCGCTCGCGACAACAACGACATATGTCGAAGTTTACGACTACGTGTAATTCAACCGGACGACATGTTTCTGTCGACACAACACCGGTTAAAAATCAGCATTGACAAACAATGTCGTGGAGAGGGTTAAACAATGTTCAAACACTTAGGCAGCTGGCCAAGAAATTTAAGCGAGAATTGAGACAGTGCGCAGCGCATTTAACGAGCGTCGTGTGTCAAGAGGCGATATTGGAAGAATTGAAGAAAAACTGGAGATTCACAAAATTGCCGGAGTTTCGAGACAAAAGTCGCAGCGTTTGAAATGTGACATTATAGGACAGTCCTCCTTAAAATACCGTCGGTAGGAAATACCGGAAGTATGGTCTGGTGCGCCGGAGCTGTCTCACCACGCTGCGGCAGCGTAAAATGAACCGATAAAATAACCCAATAAACAACATGCCGGCAACACCTTGTTTGGTTTTTGAATGTTTCGTGCACCTTTGATGTACCTCGCGGGGCAAGAGATAAAAGGGACGCTGGAGTCAAATAGAATCAGATATTCAATCCAGTGGATGACGCGTTTGTTATTTTAAATGTATAGAATCATAAGTCTGATATTGTTAACAAAAAAATGCCAGAGACGTGTCGAGCTGGGCATAACATCGCTTGGGTTTCATGTATAGACGATACATGAAACCCCTTCGTTAATATTAAATGTTCAGTTGAAAATAAAACGATGTTTTTGTAATTAATTTTCAAGCATGGTTTAATTATAAACAACAGATGTTTGTTTGCTAGCAATGACATCATCACTCCGAGCGCACCACTCCGAATGCGCTTCCGTTTGTCATCAAGCGATAGGCTTTTGATGTTTTCAGTCGCGTCGGGTGTTGAAACATCATTAACATGTGTGTAAAATTTTTAATAAAAAATGTTAAAAATGTATATTTTTGTTTGTTGCAGATGACGCTGTGAAAAAAAGCAAAACCGAAATACAAAAATACGCCGTTAATTCGATATAAATATTTTTAATAAATTGATTAAGCCTCGTGCAACGTAGTCCATTTTTTACGCGTCTCGTGTATCGATACTCAAAGTAATTGTGTGTTTTTGTGTAAATACGTTGATGTACGAGTGTGGCCCGCTGCACTGAGCCAAGATGTCGCTCAAGATGGCGGGTGTCGCCATCACGGTGCTGGGCGGGGCGAGGAAGCCGTGTCTGCTGCACGCGCTGCTGCTGCTGGCCTCCGCAGTGTCATACACCTACGGTGAGTCCTGCACTCCTTCATCCTCATCGTCTTCATTGTATAGCATCGCAGCAGATGTTCTAGGTTGGAACCAAGGCTTGCCGATTGCTGGCGCGTCGGTACAAGAATTGCTGTTTTAAGGGTCCAGGTCCCATAATCGAGTTTTTTTTTTTATCATTTTCTAGTCCGTTTTGCAAAACAAAAAAAACCAACTTTCAACATAGCAAAATAATGTGACAATTAAATTGATTAAATGACACGATTGGACTGCCTCTGGTGTCTGGTTGGCACACCAGAGGCAGTCCATTACCTGGCGAAATTTTGCTATGTCGAAATTTGGTTTTTTTTTACAGAGTATTGAGAAAACTATAAATTATATTTATCTATTTTTTTATTATTTAATTAACGTCCATTTTCAGGGTTAAATAAAATCTTGAAGATGTTGAAAAATGACGACTTACAAAACCAAAGTTAGTTAAAGATTTTTTTTTTTTAATTTTCAAACTAATCCCAACAGGAAGGTTTATAACTAATCTTTTAATTCCAATTGAAAAAAAGAGTCATAAATGTTTAGGATTCTTGGAACAGGAACATCGCGAAACTCCAATCCCGAAACATCAATCGGAAAATCACATATTTATCACATTAAAAGTAAATTATAAGAAATAAAATAAAAAATCGTAGTAGAAGAAAGGATGTATCTAACTTTCTGCATTTAAATTTTTTTGATTTGTGCAGTCGATTTTTCGCAATAGGTACAAGCAAATGGTCAAAAAACTCGAATATGGTATCACGGCTCTTAAGGGTCTAGGTCCCATAATCGAGTTTTTTTTTTGATCATTTTCTAGTCCGTTTTGCGAAAAGTCGACTGCACCAATCGAAAAAATTTAAATGCAAAAAGGTTTGATACATCCGTTCTTCCGAATAAAATATTTTTTTATTTCTCTGAAACTTACTATTAATATGATAAATATGTGTTTTTCCGATTGAAGTGTAGGAATTTGGAGATTCGTCTTGTATCTTTTCCAAGAGTCCTAAACATTTAAAAGTCTTTTTTTTAAATTGGAATTAAAAGATTAAATATAAACCATGTGCGCCTTATTATTTTAAAAATTAAAAAATCTTTAACATACTTTGATTTTGAAAAGTCGTCATTTTATCCAATTTTTCAACATCTTCACGATTTTATTTTACCCTGAAAATGGACGTTAATTAAATAATAAAAAATAGATAAATATAATTTATAGTTTTCTCAATACTCTGTAAAAAAATCAACTTTCGACATAGCAAAATAAAGTGACAATTAATTAAATGACACGATTTCGCTAGGTAATCCAAAGGTAGTCCAAACGTCCAATTTAATTATGCCATTAATAGTAAATTTATGAGAAATAAAAATATATTTTATTCGGAAGAAGAGAAGTATCAAACTTTTTGCATTTAAATTTTTTCAATTGGTGCAGTCGATTTTTCGCAAAACGGACTAGAAAATGATCAAAAAAACTCGATTATGGGACCTAGACCCTTAATAGCGAGAGGTTGAGGTTGTTTCCTTTTTAATGCGAATTACAGTTGAGATCCAACTCGGATGGGCACGTGTCATCAAATCTATTTGGCACTGGGCCGCTGGCTCTTGGGGTTCGACTCCCGCCTGTGTTCCGAAAAAGAGTGAAGCTTTTTCCCAAAATGCAATAATATATATTTATATAAATAATTTATGTTTTCGGTAAAACTAATTAAAAGTATAATGCTCGTATAATCCGGAATTACCATGTTTTTACAAGATATTCAAATTTAAGGCTGGCTTTTATGTATCGCTCGAAGGAGTTTCGGGGAAGCCTGAAGAGCGCGAGGCTCCAGGGCCGCAGAGGGAGACAGCAGTAAGCCAAGGATCCTTATTGAAAAATGACCGCTTGCCGGGCATTATTTCAGGAATCTGTCATAATGACAGAGGTTTTATTTTCGTTTGTTTTGTTTTGTTTTTTTTTGTTTTTTTTTTTTTTTTCATTTTCACCCGCCTTGCCTTGTTTCGTTGCTGAAAAAAAGCTTCTACAGTAATCAAAGCGAGCTGAGAAAAAATATATAAATTTGTTTGACAGTGATGTTTGATGCGACAGTGCCATGGTAGCTAGTTAGATAGCAGTGTTTGTCGCATAATAATAAATATTTTTCTCGTCGTTTCGTGTGTAAACTGACTACAAAAAATACGTATTAAATAAACTTATTCAATTTTTAGTTTGTTGGTAATCACTTCTCGCAATCTTAGTTTTGTTGATATATATATATATAATACATCTTGAAGTCCTGGGAACCGCCAAAGGTCGAAAACTTCAGGCAGCTAACCACAAAAGAAACCAAATCATTTAATATAAAATACATATGAAAATAGTAAGCATGCTTCGAAATTGATTTTAAAACTTTGAATGCCACGCAAATCGATCGAAAAGAAATATTTTGTTATACAAAACCATTATCAATCCTAAAAAAAATATTATTAGCCGTGTGAGTTTTGTTTCACGAGAGTTGTAAAAAAAATAAATGAATGTGAAATTTTCATAAATATATGCGTTGGAAAAACACTCGGTTATTTTGTAAATGTGGCATTTATTATTTTAAATAAAATATATAAACCTGTAATGGCGGAACGAATGATGGATGAAAATGAATATGCCTAATGGCAAGGAGTGTTTTTACAATGATTTATTGTTTATGAATATAAAATATTGAAACATTATTTTCGTTATCATTGAATCGTATTTTCTACGCATATTATAAAAAAAATAAAACTTGTTAAACAGTCAAACCAAGACTGAACTATTTTTTTAATAGAATTTGATATACGAGCGACGTCTCACAATACGAGCAATATCTGTAATGCCTGAAACGGGGTCACCAAGAAAACCCTCAATTCTGCTTGGAGAATGCCTGATTGTGTTGAGCGGCTCACCCATGAACATAAGCCGTCAATTGTCGATGAAATTGTGTCCTTGGGGAAGACAATGGGATTGGAGGTGAACGAAGACGATATTGTAGTGCTGGAACATCACCAGGAGATGACCACCGACGAACTGACGGATCTGCATCACGAGCAACAGCAAACATATTCAAAAGTATTTAATGATAAATTGTTGAGAGATGAAAGTATTTAAAATATAGAAAATCAGAGAAAACATAGTTTTTAAAAATCGCAATAAAATTTAATTTCTTAGCTACTTTTGAAGGCGATCAGATCTGAGCAAGGACGGTTTCCAGTCCATCCAGATGACACGTGGCACTCCAATCATCTGATCGAGTCTTGCGTGCCGCTGAATCCCAGAGGACCCGGCAAATGGCGTGAGCCCGGCGCGTAAATAACCGCCTGCGAGCCTAGACAACGGGGCGGGCGAGATTCAACCGAAACGCGCGGTGACGTCACACGTCCCCCGTCCCCCCCCCCCTCGGTGCGCATCTGGCCACTCGAACTACTCAAATAAATTGAGTTTTCTAGATGATCTTTGGTATTGTGCTGCGTAGCGCTGTGTTCCTTCCGACGTTTCGATCTTGGCACCGGGTCCATCTTCGGCCATCAACTAATAACATCGAATAGAGATGTCGAATCTTCGTAGAATAAACGCGTATAAGTATATTTAATGTTACATTTATAATGAATTCTCTTTTTACATTCTTGTCTTCCTTTGATGCTGCTCAAAGCTTTACCGGGTACATTAGCGCACACCAAAATAATGATTCATGCAGTGGGACTTATGTTTTCCCAGACGGTAGACTGTACAAAGCTAACAGTGTGTTTTTAGGTAAACGGTTTTAACTTGCAACTAGTTACGTATCGTGTTACGTATCGTGTACTGAATGAGAATTTATATATTAATACCGCATATATTAATATTTTCCCCTAGGCGAAAAGCTCGCTAAGCAGTACCAGCATGTCGATATAGCAACATTTTTAAGAACAAGGTATAGCACTGCTGATTAGACTGAGCGTAAAATTAAAATAGGTATTCCTTAAAATCAATGCTGGTAATTTTTTTTTTGTTTAATCATCTTTATGTGTGTATCAGTAATGATGAGGCGTCCCTTCGATTATCCCTGCACCGGCAGTGTAATTCTGCGTCGAGATAACCCTCCGCGCGCGGCCGATGTTGCGGACAGCGGACAGCCCCGAGGCGCGGGGGGGGCGCCCCCTGACGCCCCCTGACACCCCCCGGCGCCCCCCTGTGCCCCCCTGTGCCCCCCGGCGCCCCCGCCCCCTGCCGCACCGTGAACATCGTTCCCCTTTGAGAGCGC
Source organism: Atopsyche davidsoni (assembly GCA_022113835.1). Taxonomy (NCBI): domain Eukaryota; kingdom Metazoa; phylum Arthropoda; class Insecta; order Trichoptera; family Hydrobiosidae; genus Atopsyche; species Atopsyche davidsoni. The sequence continues at coordinate 1,972,315 of JAILWY010000028.1, forward strand.
AGCGCCCGCGGGCTCGCTCCACGGCCGCGGTAGAGCTCCCTACGCGAACTGATGCCCTCGACCAAAATAATAATGTTATTAAAAAAAAATTATCCAATTGTCCAAACAGAGTATCGGGTATTTGTTAGTCCAGTAAAACAAAAACTACTAGTAATCAAGTATTTTTTTTAATTGTTGATTATGAAGATGATGTTATCCAAATGGTGACCGTTACGCGCCGCTGGCACTGAAGATTGCTGAACGCTGATACATAGCCCTAGGTATTGCTGCCATTTCTGACCTGAAACCCTACTTTTAAGGTCTCCCTATACGAAATAGTCACGTAGAGGGCTAAGTTGATGTTACCTCTACGTGAAATGATCTTATTAGGGAATAATTCGTTAACAGCTTCAATTGATTGTTTGGATGTATGGCAAGTGGAACTCTTGTTGGTACCACGTTTTTGAGTTTGAAACCTTTCCTGCAACTCTGGGCCCAAAAATGTTCGCAGCATATCGCAATAACGGTCATTATTCACATTCACCCGACACTCTTTTTGGACACCTGTATCTGTGTATAATACCGCATAAATTTTTACGAAACGCCAAGTAGAGCGCAAGTAAGCTGTATACTAATTATCACCAAATTTCTCTAGATAAGCCATTTGGCGTATGTGCTAACTCGTGCCTTTTTTATTGCTTGCCCTTCTTTATCGATAATATTACGTTTAGCGTCAATTTGTCGATCGGTTGATGCAAAGCCTGCCCCGGCCCCGGCATCGGCGCGGAGTGGACTCTACCGGGGAGAACCCGCGGGCCGGCGAGGGAAAATTAATTCAATCGATCAGGTGTTGTCCGGCGCCGGACACGCGCCGCACAGTGGGCGCGCTTTGTCTTCCGCGGCCTTATCATCATACAGCAGTGTGTGTGCGATGTACCTCTCTCATTGTCCATTGTTCTGGAGTAAAAGCATTCAAACGCTAATTTATATCATGTAACATTTTAAAAATGTGCCCCACCGGCGAGAGTCCAATCTCCCCTGTTGTATGTACATATATATAAAATATCATTAGGGATGACTGTATATTCGTAAAAAAAAAATGCTTCAAATTGGAGCTGTCGAAGACAGCTTCTATTTTTTTTTTGTTGAAGTATAATACATTACTGCGATAATGGATTGATTCCATTACATCAGAATTTCCATATCAAATTGGCAAACATCAATCATACTTTCGCAAGGTAAATACTATATTATTGGGTACATAAGGGGCGAGTCCTCGCGGCGAGCTCAAAGTGTCTGCGCCCTTCCCCGCGGCGAGGTGCCCGCTCGGGGCTTTACATCCGACTCCTGCCGTAATGCCTCCCTGAAAGGGCGGCTTACTCCGGGAATGTTTGTGCCCCCTGAAGATGAAGTGCCGCTCTTTTGAAATGGACGGCGCGCCATTTAGTGACTTCTCGCCGCTGGAGGAGGGAAAAAAAAAAAAAAAAAAACGCCTCAAAACGTGAATCGTGATATCCAGGTAATCAGCGAACGCCACGCAGGGGTGTGTTTGGTCAATTAAATATTTTCTTTTCTTCTCTGCCGCAGCTTTAGATTTTTAAGCTAGGCTTTTTTTTTGTAAATTTTTCAATTTGATTACTTACTTAATTCAGGCTTAATTCAAGCAGAATAAATGTAGTGTAATTCAGAATGACTTCAGGTATATGGTGCTTGCAGTAAATGCATTTGTTGCACGCTTTCAAATCACAATTCAAAATCTTAGGAACTCTGTTGTCTTAAGAAAGAGGTGGCAAGGGATCTTGTGAAATAATAACTTAGTATTCCTACTGTTAAAAATATTACTATAGTCTGTAAAAATAGATGTGTTAAAATATTCAGTATAAGGGTAAATTATTTGCAGGAGAGATCGACGAGATCGTTGTGGTTCAGCGGGATGTTTTGCCAACTTGTTGGGTAGGCAACATCAAGCGTTGAACGTTCTATCTTAGTTTTATTAGAATATAAACCAACGCACGGAGAGGTCACGGCAAACGCGGCCAGTAATCATAGCGAAAATAATTATTATTATTTAAATAGCCTCCCCCGGCTGGCGCAACTCTCCTTCCCCTCCCCTCCCCCCCGATCATCCCCCGGCTTCCTGAAAGATTACGCTTTTCCTCGGGAACTTCGCCCCAATTCCGCCGACCCTCTGGACGACCCCTCCAAACTTTGCAGCGGTGGGTTCTGCACGGATAGAGTGTCGCGAGATCCGACTCGTCAAATTTAAACAAAACAATGTTTAAATTTCAGATTTGCCCAGCCGCGCTTCACCACCTCTGCTACATTTGTGGACGGAGACTCTGAGTAACCCAACCCGACCTGATGCAATACAAATGTATGCAGTATGGTATCGGCACACCCCGTGGGCCGGCATGTCTAGCCGCGGGGTCGGTTTTGAAAACCCGTGGATAGTTAATGTCACGACAACGACAACTGCTCGGAGTGGCGTCGCGGGGGATGGGGGTTGCTCACGGGGGCGCGGACGTCGGGGCTAATTGAACTTTTAAAGAATTATTTATGTGTCAACGCCGAAGGAGCCGCCGCCGCGGGCTGAATAATAATATGCCGCTATTTTCATTAATTTTAAGTAACCTCCCACGCCTGTCTCGACGTATTGAATTCCGGGAATACTACCCCATTTTTTTCCAGCTTAAATTTACTTAATTTTCCCCTTGGAATTTACATTTTTCACTTGCTATAGAATGAAATAATAAACAGTTTCTTCGTATACTTGTAACGACCTACGCATGATTTTAACTTTTATTTTAACATATTTTTTTTAGTGCCCTTGTTGAGATCTTTACGCTTTTCAATTTTAATGATATTAGATAGAAATACAATTTGTTTTAGTAATTTATTTTTTTAATGATTTTTTGTTAGTTTTTCCTTCCAATGCCACTTTTTCCATAAAAGATCAAATTTTCGCTGAGCTACGTCAGCGCTTTGGTTCAATTGGCAAAGAGCGCCAGATTGCGAGGTGTTGGTTCGAATCCCATTGTCTCAAAAAAAATCTCGATTTACTCGCATCGTCTTATTGTGAATCGATTGCCTAAATTATGTATACACGACAAACTTGTATGGCTTGAAAAAACGAATTTACTAATAAATTTTGCCGTGACTTAGATTTTAAATTTCTTAGTGGGCAATATAGTAAGTGGTTTTTTTTAATATTAAAAAACAGGTTAGGTTAGGTTAGGGGTAATAATCATCACCATTAACGTCACGGAATGCTCCGCGACATTACCGCACGTCCTCGCAGTAATTTAAACTACATTAGGCATTTCTAATCGATCTCCTGATTAAATTGACAAGAATACTCAGAAGTAAATTTATACTTAATTACCACGAAGGACGTTTGAGTTTTTTTTAAATTTATATATTTAAAGAAAGCAATTAGCTTTTGAAACAAAAAGCGATTCACTAATAATGGGTATACGAAACTACATTAGGCAATTGTCTATATTTTATAACCAGAAAGTTTGAGTTACTTTTATAAGTTCGACTGTTTCCCCGAGTTTTTTTTTTTTTTAGATAATTAAAAAAATAATTACTTTTTTAATCAATTAGAGAGTAACATTAGGCAATTGTATGTATTTGGTTACCACGAAGGACGTCTGAGTAACCAATCTTAAAGGATGACCGTTTCCCCGCTTTTTGTATATTAAAAATAATCAATAAACTTATGAACTAATATAATGCATATAATCAGTTAAATATGTAAATATTGATTGGTGACCATCTTACAGAACATAAATCTATCCTGGGGCATTCTTACTAATTCGGCTGTATTACCGAATTTCAGGCATTGTCGCTAATTCTGAATCCGTGTATACTTTCTTCTTTCAATGCCAATTTTTTCAGGACTTTTCTTTTTTTCGTTATATATATATATATATATATATATATATATATATATTTTAACATCCTTTAGTCCCGCAAACCAATATGTACCTTCAAGTCTACCTAAACTTCATGTTTTCTCGCATTGCAGAACATCAGAAGTGGGTGGGAAGTTGTAGCCCCTGTCGACCTGTCACAGCGGCGGGGCTCCCGGGGGCTTTTCTCTATCCAGAAGGACATTCTTATGTTCTCCACAAAATTAATTTTAAAATGGCAAATAAATCGATATTATGCAGACTATTGTATCAAAAGTACACACACTTCTATCTGACCGATAACTTTTTAAAATTTGAAAGGCTGTATGTGAACAATCGATAGTATTATATCTCTGAATTCAGTGAGTTTAGTGCAATGGCGTTATGTGCGTCTATTCGTATTATAGTGTATTCTTACCCCCTGAGGTCTGCCCCGGCGCCCCCCCCACTCGGGGGATGCTGGGAGGGAGCATCGAACACCGCGGCCGGTCAGAGAATCTGCCCCCGAGCTCAGCTGTTCTACGCTCATATCTTTATCGAACCTCCTACAACGCGATCGATTCGCACCTTTTCGCATCGCTTGTTGTGATTCGCACTAAAAAAAGTAGTTATTCTGAATATATATGAAAATTTTGAGCCGGACGGACGTGCGGCCGCTGCCCAGCGACGTCATCATAAAATCACAACAAGCCGCAGAGTATAATTCTTGGAGGGGTGTTATCTCGTCTGTTTGGGGCTGCGGACCACAATCCCGAGCTGCAGCTGGCCGGAGACGCCCCCGCGCCCCCTGACGAGGGTCAGCTGCCAGCCTCTGCCCCCCCCCCCCCTCGAAGCCTTGGCGGTTCGCAAGACGCCGGAGATAATGCCCGACTAATGTCAAACTTAAACACACCCGAAGATCGGGGCCGCGGAGACCCCGTGTGGACACAATGGATCATCCCCTCCCCCCCCCCAGGGCCGTTGGCAGGCTTCGCAGAGATACTCGTGGGGTGGCGATTTTAAAAATATCAATCTGATAATTAACATCTCGCGTATTGATTTGATTTACTAATATGATTAGGCACATTAGTTCATATACAGAAGATGATTTAAAGAAACTCTCAGAAAAATATCATCGTGATTTGTGTGGGATTTGAACCCACATTTGATTTGATTTTTTAACAATCATACTCTACATATGAACCAATGTGCCCAGGCCAACCAATATATGACCAGTATATGAACTAATGTGCCTAATCATATTAGTAAATATAATAAGCCCGTAATGGGTAATAAATACGCATCTGATTGAATAATCCATAACATAGATATATTGATTTGATCTCAACCCCGACCACAATAACGCACAATGGCACCCTCTATTAGAAATGCCGTGCTCTTGGGAGTTGTGCTGTGTTTTTCTTGAAATCTTTGACGTTTGTGCAACAGTGTATTTTAAAAATATATATTTAAATACTCTGATAATTAACACCTTATGTTTTGGTCTCCATACATTAGAATATATTTGAGAATATTTATCTATCAACTAGGCACATCGGTTTCAATTGATTGATTCAAATTATCGTAACTTACAGAGCCTTTGTGGTCGAATTGGATACGACGCCAGGCAGCGATAGTGTGTTTGAATTCCACCTGTGTTTCTAATAAGAGATTTTCATCGTTTAATTTGCTAATCGATTACGTGAAAACATTTTGAATCTGAAATAATCTTATATGGTCAAAAATATGCCATATGATTTATCCTTAATTATATATACTCTATATTACATTAAATTCCCAAAACGTATTTTTCAATATGGAATTTATTTTTAGGTTATTTTTATATCTTGATTTCATGTGTGTTTCATCCTTGTAAATTTCTATATATATTTTTTTTGTTGTTGAATTAATTATTGAATATCTTGTATTTCGAATTGATTAAAAAAAATACTGCGCACGTGTGCGCAATCTCATTCATACATTGTTCGTAAACAACACGTGTCCAATTGTTTGCGTGTGTAATAGCGAAGAATTAATAAACGTTTGATATGTACGTTTTTAACCTCCATCCTTAAGAGGATAAAATACTGACACGTGTCAATTTATCGTAAATAAACTTCTTCTCTAAAGACGGTAAAAATGTCAGCTTTCAAAATATTGTATTCACACATGTCATTTGTTTTCAAACAGTTTTTATATAATATATCCAGACAGACACGCTCCGACCGGTCTAACGTACCAAAGTCGTCACGAACTTTTCAAGCAACCCGATAATAATTTTTTTTTTTTTTTTTAATATTTGTATTACGGTAAAACGATTAGATTTAAACGTGCATATGACATGAACCTTTCAAAAGTTTTCCGCACTCCATTAGCAAAATTGGCTTTGACTATCTGCTCCTGCTCTTCAAGCATCGTCCAGGACAGGCGCCGTGTACTTTTGCCCCTGGTAGATCTTCCTTCGTGTTACGAGAAATTCGACACCACGTACACCAAAACATTGTTTTGCCACTACCAACTTATTAACCTCTCCTTCAAATATTCTGCCTTCTGCAAATTTACTCACGAGTATAATGAACCCATTGCCTTTGACCCTTTTAACTTTTAAAACCAGCTCGATTAACTGGTGAGATTTTTTTTGCCTCTTCTTCATCATGTGCCCTTCTTCAAGTCTCACAGAACATATCTCTATTCTCCTGTATCCCCGACTTCTGCGAATTCCGTATCCACGTCAGCTTTATCTTCATTTAATTTTTTTAAATCTCCACCGAGTTTTCTTGGTCAGGATCCTAATTCTTGCAAGGCATCCTATTGCGGCCATATTTTTCGGAATACCTCGATATTTTCTGGCTGATTGTAGGTAGCGTTTTAGGTTTCCTATTGCTTGTTGGTGAAACGGTCGAATTCATTTATCGCCATGTACAGTATATTTCGTTCATAAAAAAATATTTAAATTGTATTACTTAGGCAGCCGCCGTCCAACACGGTACTCAGTGGTTTCTTCTTGAGTGGATAGAGGTGATAAAACTCAATTCGGATGTCCCGGCATGTCGCCTGCTGGGGACCTCCGCCATCTTTGGTCGTTCTCATTTCCTCGGACGGACTTGACACGCACGAAGCCGCGATTCAACAATGAATCTCTGTCACTGGTGTCTAACGCCACTATTATATTACATTATAAAATTACAAAGCTAAACGTTCGCTTTTCATGTAGGAGTTAAATATTTTTTTTAAATGATTGAATTATTCAAGCCTGAATTTGATTTCTTGGGAAATTTTTGTTACAGGTTTGAACAGATGCTATAATTCCGAAGATATTTAATTTACATTAAAAAAATAACTTCGAAACAATTTACATTGTATTAACACAGTACACGCAACACTGAAAAATTTAAGGTTTACATTAAATACATTTACAAAAATATTTTTTAATTTATTCAAATTTGCTAATTATTTTTTCTTCGTTACAGGCAATTAACATGTATCTTATTATCACGATCATATTACAATAAAGTCTGGGTGTTGAGATTTCTCTTGGTTGACTCCGTGCCAGGCGTTTGATTTTTAACTCCGAAGTTTGATTTTGTTATTCACTCTCATTACCCCTTCTGACTTGAAGAACACCCACTCCTGGTAGTCGTCATCACCCAGCCCGCTTTCCTGGCGACGAGTCAGTCCCGGGCCGAGCTTTGTTTCTGCATTCACTTTATTAACCCGGATTACCCAGTAAGTCCGCACTCGGCAGTCGCAGGGCAACACCGTTCATTATTATCGCTTAATTATTAACCACGTAAGTCGCCGGCTCGGCAACTAGGCAGCTATCTGATGGGTTTTGACTCGTACGTGTATTATAGAACATATAATATGCACATACAATGAGGGAGCTGGAGTACAGCCCGCCGCACGCCTGCTTCATCTCGAATTCATCAGATCCTCCACCATGGCGGAAGGAGTCAGGGCATACGTACCTTTGTAAAGTAAAACTGTCTGCACACGCTGCGACACATCGCCTTTTGCGTTGTTGGGCTGGGCCAGTCTGATTCATCTGCATCCATTCTTACTCGCTTCTTCCGATGCCCTTTTCCTTGTATTTTTCCCTGGAAGCAGATGTCGGATTTGGATCGGACTGATCTCCTCTGAGGAGAGGCAGTCGATGAAGAAATAAAATAATATAAACAGATAGCCGTCACCAGCAAAAACAATTAAAAAGCCACATCTATTTATACAGGTGTCCAAAAAGAACATCGGGTGAATGTGAATAGTGACCGTTATTGCGATATGCTGCGAAAAATTTTGGGCCCAGTTGCAACAAGACGGGGGCACTTGCCATACATCCAATCGATCAATTAAAGCTGTTAACGAATTATTCCCTAATAATGTCATTCACGTAGAGGTAACATCAACATAGCCCTCTTGATTATTTCGTATGGGGATACCTTAAAAGTGGGGTTCATGAGAATAATCCGACGAACGATCTAACGGAATTGAAACAAAACATCAGATCAGAAATGGCAGCAATATCGAGGGCTATGTGTCAGCGTATTATCAGCAATCTTCGTTCCAGATTAGAAGAGTGCCAGCAGTGTGTAACGGTCACCATTTGGAGAACATAAAAAAAAAATACTTGAACTATCAAATACCCGATACTCTCTTTGGACACCCTGTAACAGTAACGGCGCGCGTAAAGTCTAACAGGGGATTCCTAAAATTATAGAGATGGCCGTCATCTGCATGGTATGCCACGGGGACTACAAATCAGAGCTGGCGGGCATGTTTAAAATTCCCGAGACGTCGTCGTTCCCACAGCAAAAACAGTCATTATCGCCTGGCCGGCACGTGTGGCGGGGCATCCATCAGGGGGCGGCGCCGCGCTGACAGGGGGACGCCTGAAACTATCCGCGGGGCTACTCCGCCGGCTTAATTGGAGATGCGAGACACAGCCGTAGACGTTGAGGCTCAAACTTTCAAACTGATTGCTCAAAACACGGGGAAAGATGACGTAAAAAAAATACGCTTTTCAACACACTGTATGCGGGTAATACTCATTTGATTTTTATATTTATTTTTTTGTATTACTAGAAATGTAGCCCGTCATAAAATGACGTATTCGATGAACGATGCAATAGTGTTTGAACATATGTTTGGCTGACAATTTTACGTATTTTTTTAATAACCGGATATTAATTTTGAAAGCAAAGCCATTCTAGGAAATATCACATTTCGTGTCACAAACATCGAATCACTTTCACTGCACTGTTCTTTATTAGATGCAGTCTTTATCACGTTCAATTGTGCTATTCTTTTTTAATTACGTTTGCTGTGCTTAGACGGTGTTTTTTTTTTTAGGAGGCATTTTAAGTTATTAATGATGTGATTAATAATTTCTCACGCAATTTCGATAAAAAAATAAAATTGGTACTTGTGTCAAGCTGACATGAACTGAAAATTTCTACGAAGCATCAAAATTTGTTTTTTTGTAAAAGTTCTAAATTTGATATTCTCGCGGTGAACAACAGAATCATATAATTCGTACATATTGAAACTCGCTGAAGCATATTTCATAGTTTTATTAAATTAGTTTATGAATGAAAATATTATCCTATCGTCTTGAAATTCCGCACATAACTGCGGAAAAACTTACTGAATTTACATGCAAAAAATCAGCGTTGTATCTTTTAAGATATTCTATAGAGAACCAAAAAATGAAACACACACAATGGATATTATTATAGTAGATTCACAGTTCTGTGGACATTATTCTACATTCGAAGATAGGTTTTTTAAAGTTTATATCAAAATTTTATACATAAAATGTTTACCTAAACATAAAAAGAATCAATAATGTTTGAGAGTGTGATATCCTTTCAAAACATCTGCCTCTGTGAAGAGGAACTTCGCAAAATTTACAAATAAACCTAGTCATACTGCGCACTTTGCTGACCGCGCATGCACGACATTGTCTCTGGCGGTTTTTTTTTTCCCGTTTCTACGAGTTTTTCGACTGTGTGTTTCCTCATATTCATGGACAATCTTCCTGAGGGATCACGACGTCTGCTGGCCGTAGATGTAGATGGTCCTGGATCTTGAGGAGGGCCTTCTTCCGTAGTAAGTAAATTAAAAAAAAAAAAAAAGTCAACCGTCAAAAGCGACTTAACATGCGCCCCGCATACAATGTGTTAATACACTTTAAGCGGGTAACCAAATTGACTAAACGGATGTGCGAAGCGGACGAAATTCGCATAAAATTGCACGTGTGAAATCTAGTATATACACTCTTTGATTTAATAAATCGTTTCCTATAAAAAGTTGAACCACACTTTCATACACACTTTGCGGATTACTTGGCATCACAACAACACCACTTTGTCCTAAAAATTGTTCGATAATTGGAGGATTATCATTCTCTGACCACTCCACGTCTTCATTGTCACTTTGTTCAGAATGACTGGACAGTAATGGTAGAAGTAACGTTGACGAGTCTAAACAAACATTACGAGCTGTAAACGCAAAGAGTAAAATGACCTAAAAAGGTATTAATACGCGCCCCGCCTTTAGACAGCAGTTCGCGAAACGGGTACTAGTACCCGCCTCGCCTTTGGTGTGTTTAATATATGGGGGTAGTATGCGGGTTGGTGTTCTGTGACCAATCAATCTTTATATGAAAAACTAAGGGTGGTATTGATGTATTTCAAGCGATACGTGCAATGCTAATGGGTTTGTATTTATTCAATGTCGTTGCTTATGCAGTCAATTATACGCCACCGGATAAAGTCCTCTCCTTAAGAAAACACACAGCTACAGCTCTCGCTGTCGAGGATTCTTGGAAGTCTCGCGCTCGGTGCTTCCTTTGAAGCCTTTTTTTAAATTTAAATCCAACGCGTTTTTTTTCTTCTGTACAATGGCTCACTTTTTGTCGTCACCTCCCGGAGCTTGCTGATTTACAGATCCCGCCGGACTTCTTTTTCCTTTATCCCCGGCGACGCTTTTCTTTTTTTTTTTTTTTTTCAAACGCCATCCGGCAAATAACTTAGATTTCCAGGATTTATGTCTGGATGATTTTTGAAATATTTTTTTCTAATTGTCGTGGCGAGATTAATTTGTTCGCGAGCCAACCGCACATGAATGGAAAACTTCTCGGGAACGGTGATATTTTATGAGTTACTTCACCGACAGTTGAATGGTTATATGGTAATTCAATTTATAAGTATTTCAATGAAATCGTGAATACAATGTTTTTTTTTTTTTTTTTAAAGTAAGAGTGAACCGGAAAGTTAAAAAGGTATGATTCATCGTCAACGTTATTCGCGCGGATGTTTCTGTCTGAACCAGTGGCGGCGAACCTTTTGATTAATTTTTTTATTTTATATTGTGTTTGTCGCGACGTGTGTAGGGGCAGCAGTTAAAAAATCTAACACGTACAAATAAATTTGTTTACTTGCGCGGCATGCAGCGAGTAACAGAAGACGGCCATAAATTCTAATTTAAAAAATACTCCCCAAAATGAATAGCAGTTAATTCGTCAGTTTCGGATATCCAACGCGACACCCGGAAAAAAATACCACGCCATAACCCTTCCCGAAATCACAGCTCTCTGTCACTCTATTTCCAGCCTCCTCTCTCGTGTGTTCATTAGCTCGGCCCTTGCACATTAACACCCGGCGACGCGTTTAGGGTATTTTCCTCTTTCATATTCTTATTTCCAGCCGCGGTCGTAACTCTTCGAGAGCGTTTAGCATGTGTTCTTGGAATTAGTGCCGCGAGGGTTGCCCAGGGTTGTCGCATTTTTCTGTAAATTTAAATGTGCTTGTATTGTCGTTGGGCGCGAATCTAATTAGGGTGAACTTAAAGGATGAGTACAGCCGACAACGGAGCAGTGTATCGTGTGCAGTGCCACGATGTGACGCACAATGCAATCTAGACGATTTTGTGATTTCGTTAGTGTTGTGCTGTGTAGTCGTTTGTGTTCTGTGATGCATGGGAAATGTCGAAAGGCAAAGAAATAACACCCGGGAAATCATCATACCCTTGTATTTACTGCTTCTTCAAGTGCCTCTCTTCAGAGGAGGTTGGCGACCATTTCTCTGAGATACGCATGCTGAGCAAGTGTTCGTGGCTTTTTCAGGGGAAAATAGTGTATTGGGTCCCCGGGTCCTTCTACTGCTGCCCAATAGCATTATAATATAACCATTTCCTTAAAAAGCTCTGGCTCTAAGATCTGATATTCCTTCAAGGTATTTCCAGAGCACATCCCTCCACAATAATTCCAAGTCTACTACTCCATGTACATTAATTTACTGCTTAAATTAAACTTTTTTTCAACATAGCCGATAAAATGGTTAGCGAATTCATAGAAAAGTTCGGCGACAGAGCTGCACGCGATAAAATTTATCGCTTAATTAGCAGTTGGGTCGAAATCTATGGAAGCGTCTGAGCGGTCGTATCATGTGTAATACTGTAATCCATGTCGATATTCTCAAAAATCGCCCAGACCGTGGTACAAGCCAATGTCCAAAATTAAAGCGACGCTATCCGATTCCATGAATTTTTCAGCTTAAACTCGAAGAGACCGAGTCACACTCGATCTGTTAAGAAAAAATTAGAGCGACCACACGGACGAGCCGGCGCTTCTGAGATCGCATGGCGCATGCATTATGGATGCGAAGTTAACATCGGACAGGATCGCTCGGGCATCATATTTGCCAGATCGATCCAGACCCGATCGCGGCGCACGGACACGGCGGCCATGAATTATTAATAAACGTGTCGGTGTGTTTTTTTTTTTTTTTTTTTTTTTATCTCCCAACTCGGATACGTTTGAAGTTCCCATATTTTATTTAGTCTCTTGATGTTTTTTTGATGCGATCGAAAATCTCATGCGATATGCCTCTGCGTATTAAGACGTATCTACAATCTGTCCCGGCGGGTCTCCTCGCCGTTACGCCGGGACGGCGGGGGGGGTAATTGAACCGATTGAAATTGAAATGATGATGCAAAACTTTTATTGAACACGCTATTACATATCACGCATACATTTATTACAGGGAATAAATTGACTGGAAACAATTCACGTCTCGAATCCCATATTGCTAGTTTAAAAAGAAGACTCGCTCTCGCGTGCTTTTCAATCGTACAAACGAAGATAAGTTCATTTAGTTATTAATTAATGTATTTTTTGCGGGACACGGTGTGCCACGTGGTCGCCCCACGTGTCGCCCTGCCTAAAATATTGTTTGAAACTTCCGGATCAAAGGGCTGCGATAACTTGAAACGTTCATTTGTACTCGATTAATAAATACTGCTCAACAAAAGCGCCTGAAATTATTTCGCGCAACAATAATTTTTTTACGATTGAATTTACTTTGTATATATTTTTCTATTGTTTATTGTATATTTTATAAAAATAATTATACAAGTATTACGCAAAACAAAATTCAACGCTGAAGGCAGAAAAGTCTTGCGTAAAGATTTACAGTCCATGTAATTGTGTAAGATATCTGCTTATGACACTTGTCCTTACCAACTTTTTTCAATTATTTAACTATTGAGTTACCCAAAATACGTGCGTGTGAGAGGACATAAACTTAAAGCACTAGTCACCTTTTTAATGCCTGTATTTACTAGATATTGAAGTATTTTTACAGTACTCGTAAAAGAAAATCGCTCATGATGCAGAGGAATCTCCATGAATTGGACACCAGTCACTCAAGTTTAATAGCAAGTTGTAATGTAAGCCGATACATAACGCATATATAAGAGAAAAAAAAGACACCACGAATCCAACACTTGTCACTCAATACTAAAATGCCTTTTTTATGATTATACTTTTTTCAATTATTAAACCATCAGAATAACTGAGTCTTGATGCAGAGGTGTTACACAGAGAAAAAAAACTAACACGAATCGGACATCCCAGTTAGAGGATGACACTGTTCACAAAGGCATCCTCTATGTGCCGATTTCACAGTTAGCAATAATAATAGTAGCGAACACAGTCGATTTTGATGCTTCCTCAAGGACCGCGGCGTAATCTTCATCCCCTTTGATCTGTTGAGGCAACCCCGAACTCGGCCGCCGGTCGGTCAATCCTCGGGATAGAAGATATTATTTTGCATATAGGGGTAGGTTTATGAATAAAATATATGGGCTTTGTTTGAGTAACTTGTATTTATAGGAATGTTATCCCATTGTTCTTAAAGCATAAATTCTCATTTTATCTGTGTTTGAATGTCACTGAAGTATTGATTGGGGTTTTATAGGGTATCTATTTCCTTCAGATGTAAGCTGTTCTGGTATTTTTTTTCATGAAATTTGAGCTAATCTAGCTTTCCTTGAATAGCAGTGTAAATTTCCAATTATTATTGAACATTTTAATTTATGCGCATTTAAAATCATTTGTAACAAATGTGAATAGCCAATTAAGAAATGATGTTTACTTGTGAGTGCTTTCGCCTTTCAAGGGAATATACAGACTGTTTGTGAGGCTGATAAAGCTTTTGAAAAGCAGTGGCGTTCACAAACATAATACTTTATGTATGAAGTGTTACAAATCAAACCGGCTTGTTGTGGATATAATTATTTGTGTTAGATAATTAATTCTATATCCTCAAAATCTTCACAAATTTTCAAATCAGTTTAAAGTATATTTAATGATTTTTCCCATTTTTTATGTGTCAATCGGTTATCTAAAAACGTACTGATTTATTTTGATTACCTGGTTTTAAGGCGAAATAAAACACAATCGTGTTTAGGAAATACTGATTTGAAAAAAAATACTTACAATATCCCAGGTAACCTTTTTAAATGTAGTGTAATCTATTGTCAAATTTCAAGCGATGTTGCTTCAAACTTATTTGAAATTTGTAGCCAACAAGTGGTCTGAGAAGCACCTTTGTATGCTGCGAAAGCACATTCCTCATCGCGTGGTTCACAATATGATAGCTTCAATATAACAATTCGACCTGGTATTGAGCATAATTAAAAAATATATATATATTCGCTGTATAATAAATCTATAATATTCGCTCACTCTAGTCACTCACCGCTAGTCGCCGCGGAGTACATCGCGATATCATATATCGGGCCATGTTTATTCTGGAAGTAGCGTATATTATATGTAAGCATACATTTTCAAGATCCCTGAACGTGGTACCAACACGGGGGCCCGAAACGTCCGAAGCACAACAACGGCTGACAAAGCCTTCAAGCAAATGTCACAATACCGAGTTAATTACGACGAACAAGACATTTATTATTAAAAAAAAAATGCGACTCAAAGGGTTAAGTATTGTTTTTTTGCGGCTGCACGCCCCTGAGCATTTCGCAGGACGTGCCGCATCTCATTTTCCGGGAATTAATCTGATTCCAGGGGCGGCGCGGGGGTGAAGCGCCCCGCACGCGACATCTTGCCGGGGAAGAATTAAATATGAGTGGTTTTAAAATTAATGCCGCTTTTATTCATCCTCTGATATTCCACACAGGTGCGCCCCCTGACACCTTGTAGCTCGTGCATATATATAATATATATATATATATATATATATATTTTATTGTATTAAAACGATATCGTGCTTGCATATTCAGCGATTCAAATTCCACCTGTGTCTCGAAAAATAATACAGCTCTTCTCGTCGTTTCCATTCGTCATCCATCAGTGAATATCGTTGCTTGTTATATTATTGGAAAATGGTGTTTTTTTTTTTTTGTTTTTTTTTATTTTGAATACTTCCAAACTACTAAGCGATGGACAAACACGCCGTCGCAAACATGGCGGGTCCGGGGCGGTCGCGGCGGGAATGTCTCATCACGCCACTCGGAATCCTTTTAGCGTCTCCGGGAGACGTCGACACATTCTAATGAGACATCCCTGATTGATGGCGTCCCGCGACGCATTGTTCGAGAGCCGCCTACGCGCGCTGCGAACACAACCGACAACCGAACCGATGCGTCCTTTTTACCCATTTGGCTATTCGCATTGTCGATATCTTTATCTCGTGTACTCCGCCGCCTTAATTCCTGGTGTAATATATATGCTAATGCGTTTATCTCGGAGAGCGTGTAAAACATGTATGCGATATAAAAAAAAAGTTCTCATTGACGTCCCGCTCGGTGCCTCGCCTGCTCCCGGTAACTCAATCCGCCACTCCGACTTCAAACACCGGGTTCGTTCCGTCTGGGAATCCATTAACACCTTTTGCGTCGTTTCACTCCCTCGCTGACACGGCGCGGTTCTTAAGTAATTCACCGAGCGAGATTCAATACCGACTGTGAACTCGAAAACTCACCATCGACTGTGATGCGATCACTATGCTTGCTGTGTCACGAACAAAAAATCACGTGATCTATATTATATGTCTCTTCGTAGTGACTGCAACGATTGCGCCGTGGTCTTCCACACCAGCTTTCAATAAACACGCGACGCTTATTCTTCACGGCTTGCTTGTAAAATGATTCGAAGTTTTTCGATTACTCAACTGAATCGCTGCATTTGACGGAGCCGCGGCGCCGGATCGATGCCGGGCCGGGCGGGCGGCGCTGCCTTCCTTTGTCCGCGTCGCTTGACGCCATTTTTTCTACATCCGGTGTCCCGGCAGGAAATGGAGAAAACGAGAGCGAGGCTGGAAGACGCTAGGACGTACCCAGCCGCCTCTTCCGTTTCAGGAATTTCAGACGCCGCTTCGTCAATTTCAGGTTGCGCCGCGAGAATATCGCGGCAGCTTTTTTTTTTTTTTTTACTCCGTTCAGTCGAAAACGCGATTGGTAAACTGCAGTTATATATATATATATCATCTTGTAAAGCAGACAAATATTAAATTATTTTACAATATTACCCATGGAGAGGTCGATGCCACCAACGGAATGATACTAGACACCGTTCCGCGGAGAGTCTCGTCTTACACCTCACGTCAGAGTTTTGTTTCAAAAGCGGGCTTGTTGACGAATGACGCGGTCATGTCGCCCCGCTTACTCACCGTCTCAATGACGCGGCTGTCAAGTGCAAACATGCGGTCACCGAAGTGCAAACAATCTCACCGAATGACTCACTACTCTCCGGCCGCGGTCAGAGCGTCCGCTGTGACGTTTCACAACTATCAGTGCATCGCTAATTGATCATTAATATCCAGATAATAAATAGCAACGTACGAAACGCGAAACGACGAATTTTTTAAAAATAATTCTTCCTCACTCTCTCACAGTTTTCTGTGCAAGTAGTTTTATCGTTGCGATGATCTTTGTTCTTTCGCTTGCAACGTGCAGGGGTCCCCGCCGGTGTACTCGAGTGGGCGCACTTTCCTCTGCGAACAAAAAACATCCCCCCCCCCTCATCCCCGCACCGCCCCCGCACCGGCCTCGCACCACCCCCCGCACCCCCCGCCGGACGCTCACAATGGCGGCCGAGAGCGCCCCTCTGCAGCGGCCCACTCCCCGTCTGGGTGACTGGGACACTGGGGCATGTCGGGAAT
This sequence comes from Atopsyche davidsoni, assembly GCA_022113835.1. Classification (NCBI taxonomy): domain Eukaryota; kingdom Metazoa; phylum Arthropoda; class Insecta; order Trichoptera; family Hydrobiosidae; genus Atopsyche; species Atopsyche davidsoni. The sequence goes on from JAILWY010000028.1 coordinate 1,989,647, forward strand.
CTTCACATATCGCCCATGCTTTGTTAAAAAGACGTTACCCCTTTTATATGAACACTAGAAATGTTGCCCGTCACAGAATGACGTTTTCGGAGGCATTTTGAGTTATTAATGCTGTGATTAATAATTTCTAACGCAATTTCGATAAAAAAAAATTAAATTGGTACTTGTGTCAAGCTGACATAAACTGAAAATTTCTAAGAAGCATCAAAATTTGTTTTTTTGTAAAAGTTCTAAATTTGAAATTCTCGCGGTGAACAATAAAATCCTATAATTCGTACATATTGAAACTCGCTAAAGCATATTTTATAGCCTTATTAAATTAGTTTTTAAATAAAAATATTATCCTATCGTCTTGAAATTCGGCACATAGCTGCGGAAAAATTTACTAAACTTACGTGCAAAAAATCAGCGCTGTATCTTTTAAGATATTCTATAGAGAAGCAAAAGATGAAACATACATACACACAATGGCTATTATATATATTAGATATATATAATATAAATATTATTTTATTTTATTTACACACATGACCTCATTAGGTTTCGTGCATTACACATATATGACGGAATCAATGATCTCATTTTATATTAAATAATAAACAAGGCGCCGATGTTGTGTTACAAAAACAAACCTGTCATTTTTTTTTTATTGATTTATCGAGCATAAAATATTCAAACACAATTTTTTTTTTCAAATTGAATTAAAAACTCGTTAATTTTGTGGTCATTCCGGTAAAACAAATAAAAAGTGCCTTGCTATGTCTTTTTACTGACATGTCTACGCTGTGACGTCACAACCTGCGGATACCTTTCTTCAGCTAGCGCTGGTTGTTGACGGTATATATTAAAATATAGATATATGTATACAATGGCAACTTTGTGTAATAAATATATTGTGGTAGTGAGCATATAACGTTTGCAGAGTAAATGTGAGTGTAATGCGACTGTCACCTCTCCATCGTGCGGGAGGGCTGTAAAACGGCTGCCTCCCCCCTTATCTGTTAGGGGCGAGTCGGTGGGTTCATAAATACAATTTGTTTGTTTCTCGCTTATTCTTGTTTACGCGTGTCCCTTAAATGGTCCAAAGGCCCTGACGCACAGTACCAGAAACACTGGAGTCCATTTAAAATCTTTACATCTTTCATATTTAGATTTTTTATCGTAATATTTATTTTGTCTACAGCCCGACGACACGATGTTCGTACTAGATGTTGAATTATCATAGTTTTGGCTTGCTGCTATCCGCGCCGCGCTCGGTGTTGCTTTGGAGTATGTATCGAATTAAAAATGAAATCGGCTTGAAGTACTGTCCGCTGTCAGACGCAGCCGAGGCGCTCTCAAGGACGCCGCCGTCCGAGAACAGCGCCTCGCTAATTAATAAACTGAGTGGGGAACCCTCCCAACGCCGCACTACTAGCTCGACTTTTCGTATTACCTCGAGTGATTGGTAATTAATTATTAAAATAGGAACGACATAACTCCAGTCATTAGAGAGAGCCTTTCATTAAACGAAATTCTAAGTAAATATATATATATAATATACTATATATAAATATATATTCTCTTATGACATTTATATATACTATTTTGTAAAGCAAGTACATAAAAAGTGGTGATTAATTTTTTAAATGATTTCAAAGCACTCGTAGCAAGCAATGCTTATAACATCTTAATTGCATTGTACTCGGAATAAATTTATTTCAATACCCGACAACTCAAAAACTAATAACGGCATACAGTAGACAGCAAAGAGTTTTTTTTTTTTTTTTTTTTTTTTAGCAATTCGGACGTAAGGAGTCTGCTTCGTGAAAGTCTTAAGTAACTTTTTTCCTTTTCTCAAAGCTTAAATTTATTTTTTCTTCTCGTTTTACCTGTTTTATTAAATAAGTTTATTTGTGTTTTTCCCTTCATTGTTTCAAAACGAGTTGTGTTTGCTCCTGGGGTTAATATTGTTTGTAAGTACATAATAAATAAATGAAAGTTCTTAAGGTTTCGTTCATGCCACAAAATAATAATTCGTTATGAACTAGTACAGATATAAAACACTTTACAAAGTTTTGCATTACTTGTTGAATAAACTGTATGATGTTGAAAAATGTTGAAAAATGTTGAAAAATCAAGCATTATATAACACGTTACGATATAATATCAGATATCGACGTGGAGACAATCTAATTATAATCACACGGTAAACACGCTTTCAGAAACACAAATTAACAGCACTCTATTGTGTATTTGATACCGAAAATTGTATTTATGTGTTTTATTGAAATAATGTTCAAATTTCTTCAAAATATGATCAATATCAAACACAACGCAATACGTATGAATATATTTAAATTTCTTTCAAATTCTCCCTGAAGTCGTACAAGGCCATTCGCATTGTGAACGAATTTGAAATTTTCAATAGCCATCTGCACCGGAAACGAAGTTGCATTGGGTATGAATTTTTATTGAAATTCTTTCGGATTCACCCTGAAATTTTCCATGGCCACGAATCGAAGTTGCACTGGAATGCAACACAACTTGCGTCCATAATTGTATCTCATACCTATTGGATTATCGGACTAGATTATTGGACTGGTTGTTCGTATAGGCTGCCTTCTTTATCAAGTGCTTCCCCTCAGAGGAGGTTGGCGATCATTTCAATGAGCATATACTCATGCTGAGTCAGTGTTCATTGTAGTGGGTCCCCGGGTTCTTTTACACAGCAGTTTTATAGCATTATTATATAGGGTGTCCAAAAAGAGTATCGGGTATTTGTTTTAGTGACCGTTATTGCGATATGCTGTGAAAAATTTAGGGGCCCAGAGTTGCAGGAGTTTCAAGGTTTTCAAGGGGCCACTTGCCATGCATCCAATCGATCAATTGAAGCTGTTAACGAATTATTCCCTAATAATATCATTTCACGTAGAGGTAACATCAACATAGCCCTCTTGATTATTTCGTATGGGGATACCTTAAAAGTGGGGTTTATGAGAATAATCCGACGAACGATCTAACGGAATTGAAACAAAACATCAGATCAGAAATGGCAGCAATATCGAGGGCTATGTGTGTCAGCGTGTTATCAGCAATCTTCGTTCCAGATTAGAAGAGTGCCGGCAGCGTAACGATCACCATTTGGATAACATCATCTTCATAATCAAATACTTGTTTTTGTTTTACTAAACTAACACTTTTTTTTGGACACACTGTATAATCCGTTACGTTGCGTATAATGCGTTACGATCTGATACTCAAGTCCACTACTCCATTACCGATCCTTTAGGGGCAGCCATGCACAAGCAACGTAATGGGACAAGGAGGTAATAGCTTCGTTGTGTCATTTTAAAAATTCACTGTTGTACAGCTGTCGCGATGCGGCAACCGGGCGGCAATGGCGTGCGCCGTGCACTCGGTCCGCTCCACTCGGCTGTCGGTTGTGTTGCAGCGCGCGTGGGCTGCTCAAGATGTGTGTCTGGTCCGGTGCACGGGCGGCAGGCTCGGCCGATAATTACCGGGCGGCCCCGAGCCCCGCCGCCTGTATGGATCGCGCCGCGACAGCGCGGGCCGAGCGACAGGGACGAGGCGATACAAATTGCCGCCATATGTCGGGCGTCCCTTTCCTCTCGGGGCTCGCGGCACACGCACCGCAGAAACGCTCTTCACCTTATTTATTATTATTTAAAAAAAAAAAAAAAAATTTTTTTTTTTACTAAAGCGTTCGTCTCAATATTTCATTAGCAGAGTCTTGCACGGAATGCGCAAATAAAGATGACTACCGAATATTCATTCCGCGTGTAATGTTTATTTTCTGCATATTTTTGATATGTTATTGCGTATTGAATATTCTACGTTCCCGAGATAGAAAACAATGTTGTTCTTCAACGAAATTCCCTTGTTTGTTTTCAAGAAGTTTGCACAGAGTGCTTCGAGATTTGTTTCTCCCGTTATTTCTTAAACATTATAGTGCGTTGAAAGTCATGAATTAAAATTGTATAATTACTCATTGAATTAATGTGGTGATAGTCAGATTTTTCATGTACCAATATATAATATGATAATATCACGGGCGAACAACTTTCTTGTTCAGTTGCACTGTACGGTAGCATCTTCTGGGAGACACTAGGCACTCGGCGTGTTTTATGTATTTTTCTCTTATTCATTTGTCTGTCGCCCCAGGCGCCTTTCCGGGGGCGGGGGCGGGGGCGGAGGCGGCGGGGTGGCCGTCCCGCCCCCGCCCGCCCCGGGGGTGGCGAGCCCGCGCCCCGCGCCCCGCGCTGCAACCTGCGATCGGCAACGCTCCCAGGCAGCTTTGATCAGGTTTTCTATTGTGCAGATGGGCAGTACATTCACATTGCTCGCCGACCCAGCCTTATATACACACACCAAAGCTGCGGTGGAATTAATCAAAGGTGTGGGTGAAAATCAGCATATTTACAAATTTTACCCAGCTAGATAGTGACGAGGAGCACATAAGCATGTAAAGTACTAGATTTTATTATTTTAAAAGTAAGTGTTTTATTTCATGTCATGCAACGTACACCAGTCCGTAATACGCATATAGCATAACATATAGCATTTTGGTTCATTACGTGCATACATATATACATAATATATATATTTATGGAGAGCTATGTATTTATTTATTTAATCTATTGATAAACACGGGAAATTTATTAAGTGTTGTATTTCCACGGGCTTAGGGGGGCACTCGTTCTCCTGTTATATTAAAATCCCGAGCGCTAATAAGCCCGGCCGGCGCGGCGCCGGCACGCGCTGTCTTGAAGCTGTTGACGCAGCATTGACTGGGAATATGAGTGTTTTATTTACTGCCAGAAGGAGCCTCCGGTCGGGCCCGGGGCGGCGGGGGGATGCACCCGATGGAAGCAATTAGACCTGGCGGCAAGATGTACCGCGACGGGTTAATTGATCTCGTCGAATAATCGCCCCAGCGGGTTGGCCGCTTCACAAGTGAGAGAGTCATGCACTGGACTCCTGAAAATGGTATTAAAAAAAAAACGAAGCTGTTTTGGACATATTTTTAGACACAGTGAATATTAGCGTTTTGCAGATAATTTTCAATGGGAAAATGGGCAATGGATGCGGAATTTACGCCAGCGGTTAAAAGTACAGCCGGATTAATGAGACTGAGTAGATATGTATGGTGAAAAGGTCAAAATCTTTTATAAATATGACTAATTCTCGTTTTCTTTTGTTGCAGGTAAGCGTCATTCATCTCAACTATTTACATTATAAAACTGTAAGTAATATTAATTGGTTTGTTTTGCGTTGATCGATAGATAATATAAAAAAGCGTAATTAAGTATTTCAAAAGACGTCAAGACGCTGAGACATCGCAACACAATAGACAATCGATCTTATTTTGTACCATTATGCGGTTAGTAGCGTGACTTAATCAAAACCATAAAATCTACACAATATACCGTTCGCTTGTCAATTGTGTGCAGCATAACAATAACTCTATCTGCAGTATTCCTTATTAAGTATTTTCACCTCACCTCAGTCCGGACACCTGTCTAATCTCAGATGAGATATAATAGAAATCCTTCCGAGATCGCACCGGGGATTCGATCGCAATATCACGCCGTCGGCGAGTTTGCACAGGAGCCCCTCCTCACCTGCGCAAACACGGCGGAGGCTGATCCACGGCCCGGGCCGCCCGTCACGCGTGGAGTAATCGCGGATCTTGGCATGCCGATGTTGAAAGTGCCCTCGCCAGGCGAGCGCAGAAGATCTCAGCAAGCCGCGGACGCACGGCTCTTGGGGCAATCTATAAAATATACATATTTTCTGCTTCTCTCTTTGTGTTGAAAGCTACGCCATATATATATATTGAGTATGTGTGTGTGTATAAATAGAGAGCGTCTTGTGAATCTGGCCCTTAATTACCCCCTAACGTTTCAATCCAGCCCCGGCGGGAGAGGGTGCGTTTTTATTGGCCCCGGCGATTTATCGACACCCCGGGGCAGAGGTTTTTCTTGGGCGGAGAAATCAAATAAACGAACGCAGCAATCTGGAGGAAGCTCCCCCGCCCCTGCTCCCCCATCCCCCAACCCGCGGCTAATTGTCACGGCTCCCGCAGAGGAGGTCCCACTCCGGGGGACGTGCACAGCTGAGCCTGAAATATTGAAATCCAACGTCTCAATGTGTGAATATGTCAAAGTTTATAAGAGTCGTTCAACAGCCTGTTTTCATTTCCAACAGTTAAATAAAATTAAAAAAAAAAAAAAAAAAAAACAACACGTACCTGTACCTCGGAGTACCCTGCCCTCGAGCAGGAGTCCCCACAAAGCAAGCAAACAGCTCCTCGGCTCGAGCGCAGGTAACTTCTGTCTGATTGGACATTTGTTTTCAATTAGGCCACTGAAAAAACACACTCAGCCATCTCAAGTTTTGATTGGGGGTTGAGTTTTTCCATCAGTGTCTGAAATTTCCAGTTAAACTAACTGCTCCACCCCCTCCCCCCCCACCCCCACCCCCGTCGCCCCCGCCGAACTTACCAATTAATGCCGAGTGACAATCTAACTCCATTAAAAATGCACGATACAGCTAACCCTGCTATAACGCGGTACTCGGATAACACGGTTTTCATAAAACGCGAAGCTTAAATTTCGATTGAAATCCTATAACACTTGTTGTTTTCATGTAAACCGTAACAAAAATTGCGATATAATTACTGTTATAACACGGTTTCCAAATAACGCGGAGCTTAAATTGCTACATATTTTCTTCAACTCGGTACTCTGTACACTTAAAGCACAAATTAATCGCATTATAGGAGGGTTGACTGTACCTCCAGCTTTATGGATTGTGTATGAGAATTAATTTTACTATCTCTGTTTTTTTTTATGGAAGGAACCTTTATTATTCATTATCATCATGTCTCAATGTGGAAACACCATAATAATTAAAATAGCTGCTTTACTTTTAAACCAAATTCACGCTAGTAATTTATACGCTCCAGGTGGAATAAGTAATTTTCGTGATTTCAAGCATTTTTTAAAATAAATTTAATAAAACTGTTTTTTTATATTTTACACGCCTCTATCATATATTTTTATTGATGACACACATACTGTGGCTGTGAAACGTTATAAAACAAAAAAAAAATGGTATTTCAATTTATTGTGAATCCACACAAATAAAAAACGTTTGTTCTCTTTCATGCATTCGTCTGTTAACGTTCATTCACGCATAAGCGGCACACTAAACAACATATTCATTTTAACACGTAAGCCGCCTACACACGGTGCGGCACAATCGATAACCGAACGGTAACTACCCAGAAGTTTCTTCGTTTTGTGTTGTTTATAAAACCAGCAGCATGTGTAGGCAGCATAGGATACCTTGAGCTTTATAACTGTGAGCCGTCAACCCAGTATTCTCATATAAAGCCACATTTCAAACGCCTCGATTTTTCGGCCTCCACGCGAAGAAGATTTGTTTCCAACGTTATGTCTCTGGCATGTAATTCTATCGGAATCCCGGTTATCGCTCATTTGGACGTTGTCAAGCAACCCTTCCACGGGCAGCCATTTCTTTTATACACAGTATATTCTGGACACTTTTAGATTATTGTACACATGTTGTGTATTTACACGGATGTAAAATTATGAATGCACGTCGGTCGTGAGTAGCCTCATCACGCAGGCATCACGCTGGGCATTTTTAACAATCGATAAATCGGGGGCGGGGGTGCTCGCCGCGCGCGCCATTGTTCGCCGCGGGGCGAGGGCACGCGATTCCCAGCTTAGCGGAGCCGCAGACACGGGGGCGCTCGCTGCTGCCATCATCTCTCGAATTTTCCAATTCCAACATATACTCTACGGGGCCTTCACTTCCGTACGTAGGTTTCCAAATCCCCTGAGGCTTCTTGCGCTATGGGCAGTGACAGGAAATGCCGTGGCTCGGACCACGCCGCGAGGACGTCGTGTATTTTCGCCATCACTCGTTCGTGACTCGTCACTGGCGCATTATTTATGACCATAACATAAACGATACATTTTACCGGTATTAGCAACGTGATTAATCTGCAGGCATCGTCACTGTCCGCTTGTATCGGTCCATGCAAGCAAAACGCTTAAGAGCCGTGATACCAAATTCGAGTTTTTTGACCATTTGCTTGTACCTATTGCGAAAAATCGACTGCACCAATCAAAATCGGAAAAATACATTTATCATATTAAAAGTAAATTATAAGAAATAAATAAACTTTCTGCATTTAAATTTTTTTGATTGGTGCAGTCGATTTTTCGCAATAGGTACAAGCGATGGTCAAAAAAACTCGAATTTGGTATCTCGGCTTTTAAGCAATCCAAACACTAATTCTTTATAGTAAATTGAGTTTTTTTATTAGAATAATAAACTGCTTGCTTTGATTTTGATCTCGCCGCACGCCACACCACACCACAAGTCCTAGGATGAATTAAAATAACTATCGAGAATTATACTTGTTACACGTGTATGAACGGATTTAGTAAATATTTAATTTCAATGCAATATTTTTACGAAATCGATTCACCAATGAATACTACTTGATTATTTTGCATAATGGGATCTAGAAATGGGTATCGAAAGATCTAGAAGTATCTTTATATATCTTATTAAATATAATTTCTAACAACTGTCCAATGTGTTTAAAATGCAAATTATTCTCTAAAAAAAATACCTTACAAAAATATTTCTTTGTTTTGTTAGGTAAATTTAAAGTGCCGTCACTGGATATGTATCGTGTGATTAATGGAAATTTTCTCGATCTTTGGCGAATTCGTGTTGAAAATTCCTTAACAATTCAATATCGTGTTACCGATAATGTAATTGGTTATTGGATTATTTTACAAATATTTACCGGAGCTATCGAATTCCCAGCGCATCGATCATCCGCCCCGGGGCGGCTCGTGGTGGGGTATCGCTTCAGTATAGTTATTTCACCTGCACACAGGTACACACCTCTGTTATCGATTGACGCGCTTTCTTCGACGCGACACGGACGGCACTGTCCCCTCCTCAGGTATTTTAGGCTCTTTTCTAAAAAGGCGCATTGGAATGCTTAGCGTCATCCATCACTTCCATTGCTAGTTCTTTCCCTAAGAACTTATGTCTCTTTCGACCGACCGTCCTCTACTGGCCGGGATGGTTCACATTCCAGGTGTAACCCGACATTTATCTTCAGCATACTTTTTTTTTTTTTCTTAATAATTACACAGCAAATTCATTATTGTACGGCATGTTGATTTTTTAAGTCAAATATATCCAAAATGGATTGTACTTTAATACATGAATCGTAGCGTGTAGGTATTTTGCGTAAAGGTGATATCAGGTATGAATACACGTCAGACAGAATGTTCAATACGCCGAGGTAGGTGACCCAATTTCCACACAGGTGTATTGTCCTTTTGCGCCGAACTTTCCGGACCGCCGGTGTGTGCGTGTAAATATAATATAATTATGAATTATTACAAAAACTTTTGGGCGCCTAATGTATTATCAATATACAACGTTTAATTTATTAGCCGAACTTCGGTCGTTACCGTTGAAAATATTCATCATTAACATATTCGGACTCGTATTAAATTTATTTATTCGATTAACCGGCCTTATCTTGACAATCTCGGGACCCCCCCCCCCTCATCCCCCCCCCCCCCCAGGAGGTCGATGCCTTAAATTATGTTTTCGAATTTCGCAACAATTGTGGACTTTAAAAAAAAAGTATATATATATGAGCCTAATACATCGCTTCTTCTATATGTTATGAATAATTTTAGTGTAAGTTTGTATCAAAAATTTGTTAGTTGGAATATTTTTAGGAAAGTTTGTATGTACCGCACGCCACTGATATTTACAAATACACTGACAAACGCGATTTAGAAGTAATGTTTTGTTTTAATATCGATTTTGTTGACTCATTCGGATCAAATGTAGCATTATAATTAATTGACGATGGTCTGTTTTGTTTATCTCGCATCATTTTTTTTTTTCTGTTTGTTTATATTTATGTATTTTTATAAATGATTGTTTTGATTTCTTTAATCGCTATTAAATCAATATTATTTTTAGCTTATTAATACGTGTACTGTGGTTGCGGGAAGTTTATACAAGCAAAAAACAATAAAACGTTTAATTCGTTTTTCACCTTTTTATATTTTAGACATTCCGCGATTGTGAATCAAATAAAACATTTACTAGATTTTTTTATTCATTTAATAAAATAATGAAGTGTTTTTTTTTTTCTACGGACGCACGCCAATGGTGCACTTTAATTCTAATTAATTTAATTTTCAGACCGATCGATCTGTTCAATTAAAATCGTCCTCTAAGGCTTCACGTATGAGCCGATTTGACTATTAATTAAATTTCCACTATCGTAATGATTGTTTTCCGTCAATTTACCACCCAATGCTTTTAAATAAATGTTCATTAACAGAGCGGCCATTATATAAAGCGTTTTGATGTAATTGAATAACATATGCAACGAAGATTAAAAAAAATAGATTCTTTTTTTTATGATACTGATAGGGATACGAAAAAATAGGTCCAGGCCTCAACTCCTGAAAGAAGAACTTTATCAATATGGCATTTTTTTTAATATAAAAAAAAAAAACAATAAGGGTTAATCGTTATTGCGTCCTTTTTAGAATTAATCAACCCCGCTCTGAAGCGGCATGTTTTTCGTGTGTATTGACATTATTTGGAAGCACTCGGCTAATGAGGGCCCATTGTGTGATTAATGGCCGCCGGGCTGCCTTTGTCCGGCGGATCCCCGCGCTAATTGCGAGACAATGTCCGATTAAGACCAGTTTCAAGACACCGCCATGTTGGCAAGCCCGGATGGTAATCGACTCCGAGCCACACGCATGCATCCGTGCAATTAAAGCTACCCCACAGACATATCGCATCAATTTTTTTTGTTGTTGTTGTCATGCTCGCATCGTGAACAACTTGCGGGGGATGATTTTAGATTGTGCAATAAACCAAAGTAAATGACGCTGTTGTACAACTGAAACCTTGACCATCCTGTTACCGGAGGATCCGACATTCATCTGTGAATTCGCTTCGTGTTTTCGATCAATCAACTCAGCACGCTGGAGAAATAAAGGGAAAATATCTCGGCTGCGATATGAAGCTCGCAGCATTCCGTTAATTATATCTTACGGGGGTGTTTTGCGCCCCTTCGCGAATTTCAGCAGGACCTTGTACTGTAGCATCAATTTCTGAAATTAGTCAACATGTTTAATGTATTAGTTCACCCCGCGTAACGTTTACCCACATTTTCAAGCTAAGTTACAGTATTTATTTAATGTTTTCTATTTTTGCTACTATTTTTATCCCCAGCTTAGAAATTCGCTCTCTGGCTTACGCATTGTTGAAATCGATAAACCTGTGTAGGTGTTTTGTGATATTGTTTATTTTATCAATGGGATCTAAATGACGTTGTTTTCGCAGAATCCTTTGGTTCATATGCATTATCAAGATCCAACATATTGATATCTTGGTTTTAGTGCATTGTATGTTTTTAAGGTAACATATCAAACGATTTCGATAGGTAAATATTTTTTGCGTGTACTTTCAAGGAAATTCTGTTTCAGCTGGATGGCTTCGTGTTATTCATTTGAATATTGAGTTGTTGTTGTAGTGAGAAGCCCAGGGGGGGGAGGCTCGACTTGCCCGGCCGGCGGCACCCCCGCACTCGCCCCCCCTCGCCTGCCACTCGGCTAATATGATGTGACTCGGGGCGGGGGGTCGTCCTTCACAGAACACCCCCGGCGACACATAATAATTATCAATTCTTCGGAATGTAATTAACGTCCCGAACCTGACGGTCTCGTATTTTGAATTCACGAGCAAACGCGCTGTTGCAAATTGCGAGTGTCACTGCCGATGAATCTATTTTTTTTATTTTTTCGCATTCCGGTAACGCGGTCCGAGTGGAATAATTGTAAAAATAAAACTAAGCATATTATTATTCGTTGTGGCCCTTGGCCGCAGTTGTGTTGTGAAAATTTTGAATTAATATATAAATAAAAAATAAAAATTTAACAAGAGTAAGTTTTATTTATATTATTTTAGCGAGCTACCATTTATTTTAATGTAGATAATTTTTTATCGCGTTATTGGCTGGTATAATATGTGAAAGCCTCCGATAAACTCCCCCCTCCCCCTAGGCAAAAGCCCATTCAGGCCCGTCACTGCTCTATCATCTTCTAATTTGATATTTTCGAAGAGTAAGTGATCAAATTTTGCAGGTTTAATAAATGCACTCTTTCGTGCCAGGGGCGCGCGTGAAATTAGACAGGGGGGGGTTCTTTTAATTAAAGAGATTTCTATCATCTGAAAATATCTAAATGTAAGAAGGATCAATGTATTCATTATGTCATTATGCAAATTTGCAGATGGCAGTATATTTGCTGGAGGGATCAGTGAAATCGGTTAAGCATTCATTTTCTTCAAGAAGTTGGTGACCATCTCTCTGGACAAATATTTATCCAGTGCCTGTCTTATAGACACTGGCGCAATTCCGTATCCAAGTTAACCTTCTGCTTCCAATGGTTTTTTATCCTCGGATATTAGTATTGCTATATTATTCGGTATTAAACCTGAAAAAGGGAAATTTACTCCACCGTTGTATGATCACTTTAAAACATAAGAGTTTTTCCACAAGTTGATCTAAAATTACATTAATGTTTTAGTGTTTAAGCAATCGTTTTGAGTTAGATTGCCGAGCAAAGTCGAGCAGTTTTATTAAATTAATATCACATAATTCTAATTATTTAATAAAATTAAGTTTTTAAAATATCGCTAATGTATGTTGATTGCAGATATATCATTAAAATACTATAATTATTTATGTTTTATTATATAATTTATGCAATGCGTTGGGATAGTTTATTTGAGCTAGGAGACTATTGATAACATAATTTTAAAAAAATCTTAGCTCGTACTCGGCAACTAAGACGAGGCGGTGTATTATAAAATTCACCAGCCTAAATTTATTTAAACTTATAAACATGCCTTCATCTTAAATATATTAAAATAACTCTGATTCTCTATTCTTACTTTATGATTTATGACCACTCGACACATGGATCATTATTTCTGGTATTTCTTTGTGCCCAATGGTCGAGATGCATTCACTCCATCTCACCTCCAATGTCTCCCACGGAAGTACGCTTCTAGACGCACACGTATTTACTTGTGGATCAGAGAAACGAAGACGCATTCTATGTGGCCTACACACGCAGCGACACAACTTGCAATCATCCAACAGCGTGTTTAGGATGCTTTTGCCTAATTGCAAGACGGTTATACTATAACTTGTACAGAGCTCAAAGGTTACGCGTCGCGTGAATCATCCCCAGATAGACGGACGGGCAAAACCCGCAACTATAAGTCATGGATCCGTACAAATTCCGAGGCTGTTCGGGAGAGGCTCTCGAAACTTATTTTCCCCTCAAGTTAATAAACTGCTTCGATATTAATTATTTGACATGCAAAGAGACGGCCCCGTGAGACGCCCTACCCTTGAGGCGTATTGTTTCCAACCAGACGCTCCCACATCGCGTTACGCGCCGTCTCCTTAAAACTTTCTTAGCCTGCGCAGAGTTATTCATTGTGCTCGTAAAATGCATTCACAACACGAAAGTTTAGGAGATAAGCATTACACAGTCAAAAATTGTAATCGTCTGTATAATTTAGTGAAAATATGTATACTTATGTACTAGTGTGGATTCTATACGGTGTGTGCATTAATTATAAAAAAATGGTACAATATATTCTATTCAAAGTATTGTCCATCGCTAGCCACTACTTTTTTTCCCATCTTTCGTTTTTCAAATAGGTTTTAACATGTGGCCGAGCATTGTATTGTCATTACAGACTCGTACCTGGTCGCATATTCTGGCCGTGTTTCTGCCAATGCTCGCTTCAAACGCATCAATTGTTGTCTGTAGAACTCGTCCGTGATATTTTGGCCTGGTTTCAGCAACTCATAGTGGATGACACTCTTCTGATCCCACCAACTACACAGCATTACCTTGGCACCATGAATATTTGGCGTGGCCGTCGATGTTGATGCATGTCCAGGCTTACCCCAAGATTTCATCATCAGTGATGATACGATGCAAAAATGACTTCTTTTTGTGGCGTTCAAGCAGCATTTCCGAAATGCAAAATCGCCTTTCGGCGTCTCTCGGATTCAATTCATGTGGCACCCAATTTCACCACCGTATATAAATTTTACACTTGTACTTGATAATGTCACTTGTTCGTAGTTTGCAGGAACGATGGCTGATGCAAACAAATGTAAAAGTTTATTTTTACCATAAACAGTAATATAAACAATATGGAAAGCAGTGGCCGGTAAATTCATTTCATCAAATATTCATTTCATTAACTTGAATATACGCTTACAGTTTTAGTCAAAACATAGCACGATTGAACTGCAAGTGTATTCCGATATCTCTCGCGCCCCACAGTTTGGGGACCCCCTCGAGTAATGTAAGTATTTACCGAGAGCGTAAATAATCTACGGACCATCTCGTGTGGCCGATGAATTTTTAATATTTCGATCATTTTTGTTAAGCCCACAACACGAGAATTATTCCAGATATTAATATTTACCTCTCTAAAAATTTCATTGTGAATTTTCCCGCAAAGACTTCTGTATTATTATAAATTCATACTTTGACGTGAAATGGATGTAAGCCCACACGCGGCTGCTTCTAGGAACGCCTCCGCAGCCAAATCGAATGACTGGATGCCGCACACTGTGGGATTTACATTTCAACAACGCGGGTTTGATTCCCACGCATATAAAAACATGTTGTTTCTAACCACCCTTTACGCCCCTCCCTTCATAGGCGAATAGCTTTCGTTTCTATCATCCTTACGGGATCTTTTCAAAGGGGTAGTTCATCGAGGTTTGCTAGCTTGAAATGGAGTGCGAATCCGAGTCTGAATGCTTCGAGGGCAAAGCTTAAGGTTCACAAATTTTAAAATACGTAAACTCCTAATTTTTCGGCTACTTCGGACCGACACGCCGGAACATTTAAAAGAGGCAGAAACGCGGAGTAACATCCGAGAAACGAGTATTTATAATATTCTCCGCATTTGAGAATGTTATGAAACGTAGCCTCGCGTAATGGAGTTGTACTATGCGCGGATAACAGAGGAGAACAGACTGTCCCTCGGGGGTGTGCGATCGTAAATATATTAGAAAACGAGAGGCGGGGGTAAAAATAAATATAAATAACCATAAAGGCATCCCTCCCCCGAATGTTATGTTGGCATATTAAAGACGATCTTTCCCACATGGAGCGTCGCTGCCCCCCAACCCTCGACAGCGCGATCGTCACAATTGTACCGAGCGCAGAGATGTCTAGTGTGACAATTCGTAAATGATGATTTCTGTCCTTTGAGTCCGTACTTTGTTTTTTTTTTTTTCCGAGGCTTGTCCTTGTCCGAGTAGGTCGGGTGAAGAAAAACGCTAGCGCGCGACTATGAATGCCGTCATATTTGTCATGAAATTTATATTACAATATATTTCAAATTCAGCTTGAAGATCTGCAAAAATATTATTTTTAATGTATAATAATATTCTCCGATCGGCGATAAAAGTTCACCCAAAGCCGAGACGAGAAGCTTTGGTGTAGTCGCTAACGGCTTTTTGATCCTAGAGAACGCTGGCTTTTAACTGACCGCCTTATTGATGACTTTATTATATATATATAAATATATATAAAAAATATAATATGTATGTATATATATGATATTGAATTTGATGGGTTTTCTTCCATGTTTATTCTTGAACATTACGGCGATTGCTCCCTACCCCGTGTGCCTCCCCCTGCCACCGACCCCGGCATCGGAAATGGAAACATTAATTCGTAATTTTGTTTTTCAATTCGCCGGAAGCGAGAGCGAGACGCCATGTTCCCCCCCCCCCCTCACAACCCCCCCCCCCCCCCCCCCCGCGCCCTGCGAACTTAACCGGAGCACGCCGTAGCTAATAGTGTGATGTCTCCCCCTCTCGCACCTGCAATTGAATTTGAGAGACACTACTACTACTACACGATAACCGATGATATGCTTAAGCATCGAGGAATAAAAGTTTAACTAAATCTATTATCCTTAACTCCAGTCTCTTTATCCGAACCGTGCATTGGATTTTCTGTTATTTATTTATAAACAACAAGGCACGTGCTGGAGACGCAGTAAGCCGGACAATATCACACGATGTAGCAAACAGTACGACGTCTCCACCCTTATACCTATAAATTTAAAAAAAAAATACTACACAAATATACTAATGCAATTAATGCGGTATAATTTAATTAAGTTTACTTTGTTCTTGGAAGTTGTGATGGTTTATAATAAGGCTATCTGTATGCAGGTGTCGGAAGATGGAAATTATAACGCAGCACGACACCCAATAACCTAAACATCACCTGAAAACGCAGTTAGCATGGATGCTCAGAGGTTAAACCGTTGACTAGAGGTTCCCAGTTTGATTCCTGTCCACGCAGGTGAATCCCAAACTTACGTTATTGGACTCACCCTGGTTTCGGTTTAGTCGAAGGCGATTTGTTGCCGGCACAGGTTGTTTAATTTAATAATCATATTCTGGCTAGCGATGGATAGCTCAGTCACAATCCCCGTTTCCTATACTTCATATCATCCCCCTCGCCAATGGGTTGTTTCCTGACCACTTATATTGAGTTACTTATAGCACACAGTATGGCGCCTCCCCCGAGCAGGGATGAGAAACAACTCGCTGCAGACCTGCCGCTCTCACTAACCACCCCTTAATTTATCCACGACATCCTGTATTAGATTGTTATACTCCATGTTAAAACAACAACTATTAATATTCACATTAAGCCCCCATACAAGCATTTTTCGCTTGAAATGTGTTTTAGACTACCGGAATGACGATATAAAAACTTATGTTTATTTAACGACACACAAGTTGTATTCTAATATGTGCGTTTGATGTGGATTTATTGATATGGATGTTATATATGTTTTTTTTTCCCATCGTTATGTAATGTATACAGCGTGCATCAAAAACATTAATTTTTTTAAATGATAATCAACTGCGTTGCTCGCGTCTTCGCTATAAACTAAGTCGATTTTTTCGTCGCTCGGTGTGTTCTGAAAGCGTGTGTATTTAATTTCGCCGCATTTTTCACCGGAAACCGATGGGTATGTCTACGCAAAGTGTCTCCGCCGTTTGAATTCTTTGCGTCCGTCACTCCATCCGGCGACGCGTCTCCTTTTATTGCTTCATTCCGACGCCGCGGACTTGACGTCAATTTGAAACTCCAAGGATATACTTCCTGATGTGTGCCTCCCTCGTGACGTGACGACCCCCTCCTAAGGGTTGAGTATTCATTGTCGTCTCACTAACGATTTGACTCATTGTTTATTTCATTTTGTTTATCAAATTACTGAAGCAGCTTCGAAAAAAAATATGCAGCCATTCGGCAACAAACAGGCGGCTAGGAGTAGAAAATCGCTGCTCGAAGTCAGGCCATGGTAGAGGCTGCAAGTGCGATACCTTCGATATTCCCTCTAGGAATGAGTCCACCAGTATCATTGATACACCAAGATCTTAAAAAAATAACACTCCATGGACTTCCAGCTGGAAGTCCACAGGAGCCAATCTCAACTGCATAGATATAAATCACGTAGCTATTGGGCGTTTTTTGAACGACTTTATTTACTCATTAATTACAAAAAATAATAATAACAGGTTCTTTGGATACACATTTACAAATAACGATTTAAACTCTTGCTCGTTAATAAAGTTACAGTTGTCGAAAGTATCAAATGCGGCAGGGCGCGATAATCAAGAGGCGGAGGACTGTTAACGAGAATTTTTCTTGCGAGGATTTCTCATATTCCATAGTAAAAGTTGGTTAAATAAATACGATCTATAATAAAAACATCGGCTCGCCGGTTCGTTCGAGCGGAAAATTCCGATTTTCCCCGAGTGAAATATGCCGGGAAAACCCCGGCGACACTTATTATCCCTGTTGATTCAACGGCGTTGTCTTTTTAAACGGAGGAGTGACGTGTGCCGTCGCCATGGCGACCCGCGGCGGCCATCTTGAAGGGGGTGTGGGGGGGGGGGGTCGGCGAGGGGGGAGGCTGAGGGGCGCGCCGGCCGCCCCCGCCGCCCCGCGGGGCTCGCCTAAATATTTAATTACGGGGAGGACGACTGCGATGACTCCGGCCCGGGAATTATAACATTGTGCCGAAAAATGTCCCGCGAGTGATGATGAATATTAATGCGCCAAGGAAACTCCGCGGAGGCCCTGGCCTGTCCCCCCCCCCCCCCCCACCCCCTTACCATCCCCCCACCACCGTCACCCGATTCTATCAATTGTACTTCCTTAATATTATTTTATTTAAAACCTATTATAACACGTGTTTCTTCATATCAACGAGGGGATCCGTTCTTGCGGCTAATGTTATACCAATAATAACATTGCAGATGGTTGTGAAAACGGAGATGGGGTATAGAATATATAGATATACTCTGTGAGATGGTCACCGACCTCCTCAGGGGAGAGGCACCTGTAGATGCGTGAAAAGTTATTCTTGAATATAATAAGAACCAACTTTATAATTATGTATAACAATATGTATATAAATATCAAAGTAAGGTAGAGACCAAAGAAAATTAATCACAAATAATTGTCTCATCTAGTAATTGTGATGAAAATATTTATTTTATAATTGTGTTTGAGTTTACAGTAGTTGTAAAATTATACTAAAAGTATAAATAATTTTTTTAATAATATCTAAGGAATCTTAAATTTAAAGATAGGGGCGTGTCCGAGGTTTCTGCTTGTTTTTGTTCTTATTTTATTGACGCCATCCCATACAATATATAAATTTTGATATTGTTTATTTTGTTGAAATATTGATAAGGTCTTGAAATAAAGGTACACCGTGTCACGAAATAATAAATATATAGACAAGCTTGGCGATAATCGAGAGGCTGCTTTCTTAGGCCGGGAACTGCTTTTTTATGAGCCTGGATCATCCCCTCCCTGTGCGGTCCTGATGATTCTGGTTTAGGGATCTTAAACATAAACTATGTTCTGATTGAATAAAGCATGTTTCTAGCACACCTTCATAATACGATAACCTTGAATATCTGCTTCGCCAGGTGTATATTTTGTTGCTATGCTGTATAGTAACAATTATAAAATCTACTAGTTTTTTTTTTTTTTTTACTATTGTTATGCCAACTTGTCTGTGCTCAGTCTTGTGCCGTATTTCTAGAGAATCGAATAATGAGTTGTGTGCCGCACAAAATTACGTCGTAAAATAATACACATTCAAATAAATTATAACGCGTATTCATACATGAATGTGTCATAAATATTTTAATAATATTAACTACAACACCCTGCCGTAGTATAGTATCAACATAAAACCCGAAATTTTAATTATAATTTTTTGATAATTTTTCGGTCCAAATATTTATTTAAACATTAAATCAAAATACGTTCATATCAAAAAATGTAATGAATCAATTAAATAAAAAATAATATTACTTATATTCTTACTATCTTGCTAATTACATTTTTCAATTGCTCTCTGTTACATAGGCGTATATAATTTAATATTTGTAAACCAATGATATTTTACTGATATTATTTTATTTCGTACTCCTAATTAATACCAAATAAACATTTCATTGCAATTTATGTATATTCTGCGTAGAAGACAAAATTAATATGGTGATGGAGGATATTCTCTATCAACAAGTGCTCGCTTGATCTGTATAGGGCTTTGTAAAAACATAAATTCTGCGAAAAAGAGAAACGTCACTTTCAAGGAGAACCTGAAACGCTGAGCTATAAAATTTGCATTAGGATATTGATTTTTTTTTACATTGATCTTAAAATAATTAGTCCGTCCACAATAGGCGTGAGTTCGAATGCCATTTGTGTCGCAAAAGTTTTTTCATTTTTTGCATCGTTTTATTATTTATTTCCCCCAACATTAACAATGCACACTCTTTGGAGTTACCAATTATTTGCGAGATAAAATTAAATACACAGTGTATTATATATTGGATATATTTTTTGTGTTCACAGTGAGCTCGCTAATGTCTCGTGGTACAGTGCCCGCCGATACAAGCACCTGGTTACGCCTTTTCATCTTTATATTCGCAGTAAATATTCGTTCATACACTCCGCGTCTGTGTGCTTTACGACCTCTGCACTTTATTGCTCGCGCGGACTTCTCTAGTTTTGCAACTTTTATTCGCCCCCAATTGCTTGTACATTATTTATAAGGCGCTTTATGTGGACATATTTATCTGAAGTCTATTGATCGAGCATTACCCTACCATTATGTACCCAGGGGCATACAACTGTACATGTCAGCATCGAAGACACCTGAGTTTATCTGGGGCAGTTCCAGCCATCAGTCGTTTGGTCCTGTAGTGGTACATGGAAAAAGCGGCGATGCCTTATTTTATATCGGGAGACATGCCTTCTCGGGCAAACTGAGTCTAAAGGGCGCACACACCCACCCCACCCAAAAACTTGGAAGCCACAATAGGAGAAGCGCTCCTGTAGATTGTTGAAATTTCTTCGGGAAGTGTCTGGCCCGCGTGTGGGAGGGGACGCACCTCGTGAAAATCTGCTCGCGAGTCCAACAGAAGTATTCGGCAAGGGGTTGAGAAATTTCTCAATCCGAAGAAAGTTCACTACCCCTCTATTGTGGCGCCTTAACACCACGATTAGCTTCACGAGGTTACACAATACACATCAGGTCTACTGTTTATTAATCTGTGTTTTTTTATGAATGGCAAAACGAGTATGCCTCAACGCCCACTCGTGTCTAAAGTTAGCTCCACCCGGAGGTCGGCAAGGAACCCTGAAGCAGTACGAGGCGACTTAACACATATCGGAGTACTGCATGCCTCAGTAGTCTGTTTTTTTATATTTGGCAACACGAGTATGCCTCACCGCCCACGCCTAGTTTCGCTATTCCATTCGTTAAATAAAAACCTCGGAGACCTTCCCACACGCTGAGTTGGTGATATATTTATGCGATGCAAATGTCTAGCCTTATTCAACTTAACACTTATGGGAAGGCAAATGTTGATGTAATAATAAGTGAGGAAATACTCATGCAATCTCATTTTTAGTGGCTTTTCTGTAGTACAGATTCTCATTCGGTGTCCCCTAAAAAATATACACAACATAAAAAATAAACCACCACTTGAGAATAACTTCACCGGCAATATTTTCATTGTCGTATAGATTCTTAAGGGTGTGGTTGTGAAACATTGCTTTACATTGGAAGAAATCTTGATGTATTCACACAATCGCCCTGTTTGTTCCCCTAAAAAATTGTCCAAGGACGCCTGCATTGCGAAACACGAATCTTGCACATAAAAACGTGCATCTCGCACTTATCAACTACTGGATTCGATTCTGGCGCCTCCGTGTGCTCATGGCTCCGCCGGCTGATGCGGGTGGGAGGCTGTTGGCTCATGTTTGACGATTAGATAATCTGTGACGTCACTCATTAAAAAACACTACATTTGAATTTATTGCACTGACGGTCGCGCGATCAATATGGCTTTGAATACCGCCGGCGTAGATAGTGATTTATCCGATCCTTTTCTTTTAGTCGCTCACTAAAAAGAAGATATGCGAAAACTTAGGCTTTGGGACGTCATAACTCCTTTTCATTGGCGGGTTTTGCAAGATTTAGTGAAATTTGGCGTGAATAAACCATACTTAGGCAAAATTTGCTTTTGTGAACGAATATGCAAAATAGTTTTGCTCGAATAAAATAAATCATTAAAACATGCTTTTTTTTTTTTTTTTGGTATTCATCTGTCAGAATAGATATCGAACCGAGTATATCAGAAGCTCATAATTTGATCATATAACGTTATTTTGCATCCTTACGTCGTTTTGATCGAATTTGATCGGTCTCTCTGAACTCGGGTGCTGGTTATTTGTAAATATGAAAAACATATTTAGTCAGTCCGCTGTGCCGAGCACTTAGTGGTCGAATCGCATATCTGATTAGACCTAATCGAATGGACGGCCCCCCGCCTCGCCCGGGCCGCAAGTAGATGTATCTGTATAAAATACACAACGAACGCATTAATAATCTATTTAACTGGACACGGGGCTGGATTCTCGTGCGGAATGAAGGGGAAGTCCCAACCCCTCAACCCCTACATTAAATTGTGATTATCGGAAATTCTGCTGTGGACATTTTATGTGTAAATAATTTTATTGAAAAGAGTATGAATTTATTAAACGCCTGTGTGCGTACGCGGAATCGTATTTGATCAGTGTGCCAAAGCTACGGAAGCTTCATACGCAAATACGTATACACTCTAAAGACAATCAACGACGGTTGGTGCATTGCAAAATGATCGCTTTAGTGTGCGTGTTTTTTTTTTTTTTTTTTTTAAAGCTGCAAACACAAACCGCGGGATGTTTTCCGCTCCATACGTCGGGACACAATGGCGGGGTGTTTTAAATGCACATCTGCACCGCGGCTCTCCCGGAGATTGCGCGCCCGTCAGGTGTGACGGCGGTTGGCGTGCGGCCGCCCCGCTCACCTGGCCAATCTGCTTAAGTGATGGGTAAAATATAAAATGCCATGGGATGATGCCCGTCACAGTGCGAGGGCCCCATTGTCGCACTGCCGCGTTTTTTTTTATTATTTTTATTTGTACTTTTCTATGGGTCTATCTCTTGGTTTGCATATACCGAGATGTACTGATCTCATCAGCCGGTTTTTAGATAGTGATTGGAATACTAGCTTATTTATCTGACTTCTCCTTCATCAAGTGCCAAGTTGGCGACCATTTCACTGGGCATATACTCATGCTGAGCCAGTGTTGTATAATCCTTTCCTTGCAAAGCTCTGGCGCTTTGATCTGATACTCATTCTGCAGCAAGCTATAGTAACAACGACTACGACTACATTTAAGCCGGTTACACATGCAGCGACACAACTTGTAACGAGACTCGTATATTAATCTCTTTTATATTTTTGTATATATGTACATATGTAAATACCCAGAACTGCTAAAGATTAGTAGGCCTCGCTTGCGGCGCGTGAGGAGGACCCACACGGCCACCGATATAAATCAGGGAATATTAACTTCTGCGAGATAATAAACGTCAGGTCGCCGCGTGTAAGGCTGTGTAGGGTGACATTAATATTAAAATGCAATTTAGTGGGCCAGCTTTTTGTACCCGTCTCGACCTTCCCACATCCAGCGTAATTACATCTGAAGGAGACAGCCTCGCAGCGTCCACAGTCATATTCATTTCGATCGTTCACCAAAAGACCACTGAAAAAAGCTTCAGTATTTTTTTTTGCATATTTAATAACGTACACCGAAGGCTTCTGCGACTAGATTTAGGTCATTCCCTATATATTCAAATTTAAATATATTTATTACTATGTTTGTTTTTGGTAGAGTTTGTGTGGTTTTATCATTTCAATTAGGTTTTGAGATACTCGGTGGCATCAATAGCACATCAGTACAAAACCGTATTAAATTGTTTGAATCCGACTACAGCCCGATATTACAGTGGCTCAGTAGTACAATCGACCGGAGATTCGGACCACGTTAGCAGTGAAGATGTG
This sequence comes from Atopsyche davidsoni, assembly GCA_022113835.1. Taxonomy (NCBI): domain Eukaryota; kingdom Metazoa; phylum Arthropoda; class Insecta; order Trichoptera; family Hydrobiosidae; genus Atopsyche; species Atopsyche davidsoni. The sequence goes on from JAILWY010000028.1 coordinate 2,013,305, forward strand.
CACTCTAGTGACATAAAAATTGACTTATCACTCTATAGGTGACTTTTTAAAAAATGTTATTTATCGCAATAACACTTGTCAAGGTGCAGTTCAAGCTGCTGCTGCAAAAAACCGTCACGCCTGCTTTTCGACCATGTGGTATCGAGCTCGCATCCGCGAGATGCAATTACTTGTTACAGATGATTTAATTAGTTTTAAAATTTACAGTTTTGTTTATTATTATTATTGAGAATGCCTGTGGAGCAGCCCAACACAGCTGCAAGTGTCTCTGCAAGCTTACTTACTTGCCTGTTCCCTTGTGGCAGCCTATTTTAACAGAAAAGTGTTGTTATTGATTCATATCAAGTCTATCGTTCGTGGAGTAAAGAGAAAATTGAAACGAATTTCTCTTGAATTTATAAATGATTTTTATGTATGTCTTGTATTAATAAATATTTTTTGTTTGTTTCAGGTAAGTGAACGATTGCGATATACCGCCGAGTATTTTTTTCTGCGAATTCGTAAGTGATTTCAAATTTATAATGTAATGTATTTTGTAGCTTTACATTTTCCCGTAAATTGATAAGCCTACCATTTCTATCAAAATTTTAAGATAAAACCTAAGAATTTAGATATATTTTATATCACACTTGTCATATTTCATCTGAAAAAATGTAACCTCCGCGTTTCTGTATTGAATAACACGTAATTTTTGTATTTTTTTTTTTTCATTTTATTTATATATCTCAATTTGTAAACGTCAAGGCACACCTTGATTAAATTTTACGAAGAACAATAAGTCTTATAAAAGCACTTTAAAATCGGTTTAGTTATTAATTTTTGACGTGTTTATTTTGTAATATGTATAGATTGAACGTAGACAGTATAAGGTTACTTCGAACCCAATGATTTTGGGAATATCCTGTTTTATTTATATATATATATATATATAAATTGTAATAAAACTACCAGACTCACAGGTCTGCAGCACGTGTATTATTTCCATATTGAATAAAATAATTGAACATTCCTTTTATTCGCCGGCCAATACCCATGGCACCTCCATTAAGCGAACGAAGCCTCGCGGGGATAATCCCCTTGGACGTCCGCATCGGCTCGAGCACTATATTATTAAAAATCGCCCAACTGCAGCGGGACGCACGCTGGGCAAGCCCGTCAAAAAATACGGACAAATTTATTATATCCAAAAAAAAAATTTAAGGAATGTTGTTGAACGGAAATTACGCCACTAGAGTACCGCGCTGTAAGATTTCTGTCACATAAATAGCTCCGCGTTGTATGGAAACCGTAAGAGGGTTAACTATTTGTTTTGTATATAAATATATATTTATATGTATAATTGCTTCACTGATGCCTTATTACGGGTGAAATGGAGCCCTCAGTCTGGTCTTGGTTCTGAGGGCCCGTGCGTGCCTCCGCCCCCGCCCGGCGGTCCCGGGGCTGGTAATCACTGGATTTGCGGTGGCTGTGAGAGCGGCGATTGTGCCCGGCCGCCGCAGCCGCACAGTGTGACGGATCACCCGGCCGTTTGGACATAATTGCAATACCGACATTTTAAAAACATTATATCTGTATAGTATTTTTTTTTATTTTTTATAAATATCGACTAAATTATGTTAAATTAATCTCAGTACGTACTTCTTGGTTTTTTTTATTATATATATATATATATATATATATATATATATATATATATATATATATATATATATATATAATATCCCCGCTTTACGCGAGGAATACGTTCCGGAAAAAATCGCGTTAAGTGAATTCGCGTATACAATTTTTTTTTTTTTTTTTTCATTTATAGGTTTGGTACCTTGCTTGTTATATACAAGGTATTTCGTCACAATTTGGGGAATCTTTCCAAACTAGTCGATCGAATTGATCTATAAATGGGAGTGACTGAAGCTACACCCCATGGTTTATCTTTTTTATGGTTCCGATAACATGCTTCAAGAAGCCAATGACTACATTATGATCATTCGCGTAATGCGAGGCATTTTAACGCAAAATTTGAAATTCGCGTTATAGTGAAGCCGCGCATAACGGGGTCGCGTAAAGCGGGGTATTACTGTATTCCAAAAAAATCTATATTTTTTTAAAAATAAATGAAGATATGTATAGTTTAAGTAATTACCAGAAGGGTTTTAAAAAATAGTCCACATAGATCGTCGGTCATACATATTGAAAGATTAATTAATAAAATTGGTAAAATTCAATAAATTTAGGTCGAATTGAAAAAAAAAATGTTTAATACAGCATATTCGGTAAAATATACAAAAAAATCAGAATCTAACCCTCTTACGCCAACGTATATATAATGTTTTTTTTTTTGTGAAAATATTAAAATTAATTTTAATCAATATCGGGAATATTTCATTTCCGTTTTGTGTGTTAAATCATTAATATTCAAAGAATTTATCATTAAAATGATTTTAATGACCCGGGTTGCGAATTTTGGCCCCCCGGTCGCAATCCGCCCCACTGTGCGCTGCAGGCTCGCCGCCAGCGGCACCAGACCGCGGCGGCCGGACATCAAACATTTTGCACAGTCATTCGCTAAACCGGGTCTACCTAAGCCGGGGCTTAGTGACGTCATGGTTTGCCTTTTAACTGCGTATTTTCATATATACTGAATACCTGTATAATACAGCAAAATGAATGCCGCTCAATTAAATATCTGCTTCATTAAAATTAATCAAACCGCTAAACCCACTTGTTTAATTTGTTAATGTGTACAGTAAAATCACATCATTTTGGTTCGAGATTGCTTTCGCATATGAAAAACTTCTTCAGGCAGTTTAACAGACTAAACGGATAAAGAGTTTTTTTTTTTTTTTTTTGAACAGTTGATGATAACTGCCCAATAGGCTCGGACTCCCAAAACAAAGGGACGCTTTTGACTAATTGCAATTCGGTTGCAGGTTGTGCCGCTGCCTGTGCAGTTGGCTTAATAAATTATAAATTGCCACAGCATTCATTCCTCGGCCATAAATGAGCAATTCTATTGTGCTGCGTATTTATGGGATTGTAAACTACTACCAGTCGGCAACAGAGTAGCAGCCATGGAACACGCGTTTTTTTTTTTTTTTTTAATTTCTCATCTGAGCCTTTGTTCCTGAAAAGAACACGCAAATCCTCTGCGAATGTATATTTAAGGGCTAAGGGTTTGTTTATCGCAATGATAACAGCCAGCATGGGGTCACATGACGGCAATCATATGGCACCACATAATCCCGTAAGATGTTCGTGCGTCTTGCGTCACGCTGGTGAGAAATGGCTATGACAAATCATGGGTGCAGCCGCAGCCGAGGCTTTCTGGCACTGGCACTGGGTGCAGGCGACGCTCAGCACCTCAATAGTCCCCCGCCGCGGTCTCCGTGATGGATGATCAGTAAACATGGTGTGCGGGAGACTCTGCGCCGGTATTGCATTATTTATAATAATATTTTTGATATTCCCATTTCGCCGACATGCTTAGTTGGCATCTTCAAGCAGAGTGAGGTTTCGCATACTGCTTGAAGAAGCCCTGGACAACACGTTTAAAGTCAATGGCGTTTTGGATAGAATCCCATTGGACCCCCGTGGCGCTGATTGATATATTTAAATATAATACTCTCCAAAAAAATTGTTGATCATTTCAATTGCACACTTAATTGATTAGAGTCGATCATCTTTTCGTGTATTTATTAAATATTATATACACTCCGGATGCATCTCTTTCATCTTCGTTAGCCCCCTGCGCGAGTTGGCGGCATCGCCGGGGGTTCCCCGAGAGGGGTGACGAGGGAAGGGGGGGGGGGGTGACGAGGGGGGCTGCGGTAATACATTACATGTCACTGTGTAAATATCAATAATTCCACCATTTACGATCATTCCTCGCGCCGCCCGTGTGCGCGTCCCTTCCGTCATATCGTTCATTGTAAATAATAATATCCCATTTTTGGACTGCGTTCAATTCAATATGTACCAACGAAGTTATTTATATATATATATATATAATATAAAATATAAAAACACACATTCCTCAATAAGTGTAATTTTCGAATAAAATAATCGCATAATTTTTCCCGTCTTTGTGCACGCGATACAATGTTATCGCTTACCTGGGCCCAACTTGCAGGTGTGTTGCAATGGAGTTGTCACCTTGTTAATTTCCCGACGCTGGGCCCAACTTCTCCGTCCACATCCGGGACAATCAAATTTAAGTGTAATTAATTTTGCGAGTGACCCCAACGCTGAAGCCGCACCCTTTTCCCCGCCCAGCCGGACATTGCAAGAGTGGCTCAGCACGGGGGCTTGCTAGGGATTGTCGAAGCCGAGTGGAATATAATCATTCTCAACCCGTGTTGTCGTATAAGGTAGTAGTACGTATTTCTGTATATTAATAAGAACTTTGGAAACGGCAAAAAAATTCAGCATTTCTAGTGACAGTTCGGGTTTTCTGAAATACTAATTTCATCGGATATATCCGACACTCGCAATGTGCGATACTGTCTCAAGCTATTCGGTTAGGCAAATCGTAACTCGATTTGCACAAGCGGGTGGCTCACGGAGCCGGCCATTACGGCTTACGAGTGGGCAATTGGGTTTCTTCTAATTCTATTAAAAAAATAACCGGTTTATCATATCAACAGATCCCGTCCGTATATTTTTTTTTATGGACATTGGACATATTAAGAGCCGTGATACCATATTCGAGTTTTTTTGACCATTTGCTTGTACCTATTGCGAAAAATCGACTGTACCAAAAAAATTTAAATGCAGAAAGTTAGATGCATTCTTTCTTCTACTACGATTTTTTTATTTTATTTCTTATTATTTACTTTTAACATGATAAATATGTGTTTTTCCGATTGAAGTTTCGGGATTGGAGTTTCGCGATGTTCCTGTTCCATGAATCCTAAACATTTATGACTCTTTTTTTCAATTGGAATAAAAAGATTAGTTATAAACCTTCCTGTTGGGATTAGTTTGAAAATTAAAAAAAATATTTTTTTTAACAAACTTTGGTTTTGAAAGTTGTCATTTTATCCAATTTTTCAACATCTTCAAGATTTTATTTTACCCTGAAAATGGACGTTAATTAAATTATAAAAAATATATAAATATAATTTATAGTTTTTTCAATGCTCTGTAAAAAAAGCAAAATAAAGTGACAATTAAATTAATTAAATGACAATGGTCAAGAAACTCGAATATGGTATCACGGCTCTTAAGGCCCTTGCGCATAAAGTAGCGGATATGTTAACGAAGCGAGCTTTAATTTATTGTATGCATCGCAAATGCTGTATGATTGGAGTGTGGACACTTTTTTTTTTCTGCGTATAGCTTATATCGCTGGGTGATCTTCGGTCAACTTACTAACCGAAGCAATAAACCTTTTGTGATTGCACAACCGCAATCGACTCTGATGCTCCGTACCTTTTGCCCACCTGCCTTATCAGTTTTTAGATTATCTCACCGTCTCAAAGCTTGCGGTCTTGTTCGATTAAATCCGATTAAGCGAGCGTTTTAATACTGCTCATAGTGTTTGTAATGTGTACATCGATAATTCAACATATCAGTGAATCGAAGCAGTCTGATATTAGGGCGGTCCATTGCGGTGCTGGATCTCATATGGCTGTCAGGCTGAATGATGATGCCCCGATGACTGAGGCGTTTGCGCCTCCCTACCCCTGCGCCACGTGTGGGCGCCCGGGGGTTGCAGCCCTGCGTGCTCAGGGGTGGTGTGCTCTTGCTGAATTATATGCTTTTTGTCTGGTATTTAAAATCGCCCGATTTGGCGTACTTTGGATTTGAAAAGTCGCTGTCGCGCATTAGCATTATTGGGTATCAGTATTTTTACTGCTCTCAGAATCGATAATCAACACTTAAAACTAACCAATCCGATATTTATACAATTGCAAATAAATATTGTGTCGATACGTGCAATACCGCATAAGGGTTGGTTGTACAAGGCAACACATGTGTGTCATCGGTCGAATCACTTAAATTGCGAGAGAGGGTGCAAGAAGGCCTTTAGGGGATGTTTACAGTGACTTGCTGTATACGTTAATATGCGGCTATCGTTTCTATGTCTAATTATACTAACAAGGTACTTTAGGAAATTGACGCTTCCTCGATCAGCTAAATATTAGGTTCTTATGTTTATAAGAACCTAATGTATGTACTAAGTGAAATATGTTTTTAGGTAGTCTGGAATCAAAAACAATTCATTGTAGATATGAACAAAATATTAAAATCACAACAAAGCAATTGTAATATAGTGAAATATCACCCAAATCAACAAAAAAATCACGACCGTGATTCTGTGAAAATCAAAACAATCATCGTGGCACCATATATCAAGGGCTAACTACCCCTATGGATAATGGGGTTGCGTACGGAGGGCCCCTATGCATATGTTACACTGTAATCATTACTAAACATCAGCGTCGAGATAAATGGTCGGTGTTGACTTAACGAGACCGATCGTTGCGTGATAACTATTTTTATTTATTCCGTGCGATATTTCTCTGTCGCTTCGCCCCGAAGAACCTGATGGCGTCAACCAAGGTCACACCACCCCTTGGACCATCTGTCGGACGCTCGGATGTGCTTCAAGGCTCTCTCACTTATATGCCCCCAAATTCGAATCCGAGGTGGGGCATTCAGCTTATGGATTTAATTGAATACTGCTAGTAGCACACAATATTCAGGTGTGAAATGACGAGATCAATCCTCGAAATTTTTTTTAAGTCTAAGTCGCGGTCAGGTACTTCTTCAGGTGCCTCACTTCAGAGGAAGTTGGTGACCATCCCACATAACATATTTCCATACTGTGGAACTCCTATTATTAAAAACAGAAAAACAAAAAAACAAATCAAATATACGGATTTGCAGGTTGTACTATCAAACAAACACTGTAGATTTCTACATGCATATTAATTTGTTTCAATTGCTTTTATCAATTAAACAAAGCAGATATTTTGGTTTATGTATTTGTGCGATTCGAGCTATTCTTGTATTAATATTTTTGTTGTTATTTTTAAACTGAGTGATTTTTTTAAAAATCACAAGTATTTTATCTAAGCTATTTCGGGGGAAAAAATAACAAATTCTGTTATCCAATTGTTTTAATCAATTAATCAAAGCGGATATTTTGGTTTCCGCTTGTGTGCTTTATTCGGAAAAAAGAAGCGAACAATTCAACAAACAACAGCAAAAAAAAAAAACACATTTAAATTATTAATAAGCCAAACTGTCCAAGTCTCTTATCCCAGAACATTTCACCTTTCAAACATCTGTTAGAAATTCTACATTAATTTCGTATTCCTTTATTTCTGTCTGGAGTTTTCTTATTTGTAATAAATTCCCCGGCCGGGCTCAGGTGCCGCTGACGGACGGCGTTCGGTTATGCCGCTAATTAACTTTTATGGTGGACGGTTGTCACCTTTATCACCTGCTCAATCTAGTTTTTGAAACATGTTATATAGATTTTTAGATTTATCACCCATTACGCGGCTTACCTTCCCAGAAAGTGGTGTTATTAACAACGCGAACGCTATTTTTATTTTTACTGGAAAATTTATTAATATCAGTAAATAATAAAATATTCAATCGTAAGCTTTGGCAGCCGTTGCTATTGGACGCTTGGGTCTCACCGGAACCTCATTCCCAAGCTTCATGGTGGATTTTAATCGCAGGTGACTAACGCGAAATGACTATCAAAAGTAGCTATTATATTTTTGCTGATGGACTGAAAACTCAACTCAAATAAATTGTCTCCAGTTTCAAACTGAAAAAAGCTCGCTTTTGTAGGTTTTTCAGGATTTCCGTATAAATCAAATCGAATGCCGGTGTGATGATAATATTTAATTTATTTGAGGATGTGTAAATTTCAATTAAATCCAATATGTTTGATATGTTACCCGGCCGCTCTGCCGGATCGCCAGGAATGCGACATCCTATCCGTCGGCTCCGGGTTGGGGTGCAGGGTGGACTCCCTCCCCCATCCCATCCCATCCCATCCCATCCCACACCCCCCCCCACATCCGACACTTCGGCTAATGGCACCTTTAAATCATTATGTGACGTGAGATTTTTTTTTGTGTGATTTCCAACAGTAACTCAACACACCCTTTGATGGAACGTAAAAATTGCATTTTTCCCAAGACAATATATTTATTTATTTTTTATTATTATTATTATTATTAACCAAATAATCGTACCTCCATATATTTGTGTGTTTAACTAGTAATATTCTGTCAGTGTGTACGGAATTTTTATTTTATTTTTAATATCGCAAGTAAGCGCCTATCCAAACACTTCATTTTTAAGGTATAGATTACATGTAAGTTTAAGGGAACGTGATACATGTGTGACGAAGCGATAACTGTGCCTCGATTTATTTTTTTATCAAATGTCCGTTTACTAAACGAAATTTTAAATACATTTTTTCATATTTCGTCATTGCTTTTATGTTTTCACGGGACGGCCAGCCATTTATGTTTAAAATTGTCAATATAAATGTCTCAAAGTAGCGGCCAGAGCACACGTGTGTTTAACATATTTATTCAATTCCTCGTTTTTGGAAAAAAAGAAATGAGAAATTCAAGGAACCGTATAATGACTAAATAATTTTTTAATTTTATAGAAGTTTTCTGAATAAATGTTTCTTATCGCGGATACTTTTATTTTTCGCAGAAAGCCATTTTTCAGTTTCGTTTCGTCGGATCTACTTTCCTGTAATATATATTTTTTAAATTCTATTTTTCTTTCTGTTTCTCACAAAGAATCTTTCAAAGAATCCTGTTGTCCGTCCCCCTAAATAAGAACTCAAGTGTTTTTCACGTCCCGGTCCAGGGTTCGACTTGAAATGTCCAACAGAAGACAAAAAATACACGTGTCGCGTGTCAGTGGGATTGTACTACCGTACACTTATCTCAAAATCACTTCTAACATGCTCATTTCTACACAACACCGGGGCAGTTAAAAAATGTACACATTCGATCTGTTGTTGCACACACCATTTAAAAGCTATTTTATATCAATTTAATAAAGATCATATATTTGACATCCTTCTCGAACGATTCGACTCGCGCGCTTATACAGAACTCGATTTCTACACAAGACCAGGGCACTTAAAAAATATGTACTCAGGCAAGCTTTCATCGTAGATACATTCATAAATATACACATTTCCGAGTACACATCAGTTGAATGTTATTTTAATATAAATATTACCGCTTATTTGATATTGCTCACCTTCCAAAATTTTCACCAAAGCTTAGTCTCAATATTCGGTCCGTAATTGCATTCTTCCCGTGCACACATCGATTGAAAGATATTTTTGTAATTTTCATCAGCAACCTAGATACAGTTTTTTTGCTCACAGTTTATTTATATATATAAATAATATAATTTTATTTATATTTCAAATAAGTAAATCTGCGTTTTGTTTGCCTCATTTGTCGATTTTGATTGTCTACTCCCCCCGCCTCGCGCCTCGGTCGGATTTGGTGCAGGAATAAATTAATTACCGCCGGCTTTTTGTTTGAAGAGTTAAGACATCGGGGTATCAGTTTGAACCGAATCTTACAATAGATTTAAATACTCTATGGTCTCAATTGGCGTTTGCCATAATTACTATAAACTCAATTCTATTGTGGGATTTCGCCCTGCGGCGCAGGATTTCCAATTGCGGAAAATTCAGTCGAAACGCCCGTATATTATTTAATTTCAATTATACTGTATATATTTACCGCAGTATTCAATAGCAGATAGCGATGTTGTTCAGTGATTTTTCAGTGTTTATGAACACATTATAGTATATATAATTCGTTTTTACGATATATGTGATGCGTCAAGCGGAGTTTTGCGTGAACCACTTTGCGAGTATGCTGTGTCGGCGCATTGCTTTTTCCGTTGGAAATCATCGTCGAGATTCACCTGTCACGGATTCGGGGCAGAACCCGCGAGCTTTGGGTCTCGAATCAACGCTTCAACCGTTGATCCCGGCTCGAGATACCCGTCGGTTGTAGCTCGGGAAGTTGCGAGGCGGCCTTTAGGCAGACAATGGCCGTGCGGGCCGCTGAGCCGCGCTCGGGCCATTTGCATATTGTGAGGAAATAGGTCACGACACGCTTAAGTATTGTGACTAATTTAGACTGGAAGTCTTAAAGCATTTTCCGTTAGGACTTACATTTTCATCAACGCAACAAGTCTATATATATATATGTAGAGAGTTTTAAAAAAAAACATGTATATGCACAACGCAATAACGCAAGGCAAAATACTAAGGTAAACATTTCAGTCGAGAATTTACGATATCAGGATTCTGGGATAGCTGGGATCTTGACCAAGAGACAGCACGGAGTACGTTGCTATGAGAGAATCAAAGGAAAAAGGGGCATGCGTTAGTTGGCATACTGGCTCAGGACAAACATGTGCTCAGTGAGATGGAAAGTGATATCTAATCATACTTGTGTGTTTTACATGTATAGATTAATCCCGCGGTCTGGCGGAATTGACGTAATCAATTTAGCATTCAGAATGCTCGCCGAGATTGCGATCTCGAGCTCGATCTCGGCCCGAGACGAAGCGTAGCGCCAGGCATTCTTAGATTTAAACACAATTTGCAGATGCCGCACGCGCGTTCATTGAATACCCCGCGATTTCAGGTATTAACAGCTGATATTTGGAATGTAGAATTCACCTCAACGTGGCGATACACCGGAGCTTACACCATCCGCCGTCTTGGGGAAACTATTTTCATTGCCCGGGGCCGAGAAATTTCATGCCCCCCTCCCCCTCCCCCCCCCGCCGCTGCCTCCCTCTCTCCTACCCCCCCCTGTCCCCTACCCTCTCTCCCCGCATCTCAACCCCTCTGAACACCGAACTGTTGTACTGAATTCCAACAAGTCTGTTTCACCTGCTTTTAATATATACGCTGTGTTAAAATGTATAAACTTCGTTGCGCGATGCTCATATCTGACATGTTGAAAAGATCGTCCATGAATATCCACTGCGTATGGTATATTATATTATCAATAGGTGATCGGTTGTGTTGCCTCGCGTGTAGCCCGCTTAAAGCGAACACCTGGAAATTGAGCGTAAAAATGCCTAAGGGGATGGGTCCATTTTAGAGTTTTTTTTTTGGTAATTTTAGAAAATTATCAAAAAAAGTTTGATACATTCCATCTTCTACGGATATATAAATAAATTTACTTTTTATATACTAATGTGACCTAGAACCCAAAGCATTAAGGTGTCTTTTACTAAATTAATTTTTTTTTGATTATTTAAATATAGTATTTGAAATTTTTTGAAATATTTGAAATTTATCAAATTCTCCAATTTTCAAAAAAATTTCAAATTTACCAAAGACTTTAATTTTTTAAATTTTTAAATATTTGAAATTTTTCAAATCTTTCAAAAATTTCTAAATTCCAAATATTTATAAAAAAATTATATTATTCTTACACGTAAACATAGATAATTTAATAATAATGATACAAAACATAATTTCGACTGTTAATTTTTAAATATAAAGATGCACAAATAATGTTTTTTTTTTTTTTTTTTAATGCATTGGTCTCACTACTTTGGCCATTATAAAATAAATCTATTTTGGAAAAATATTCAAACCCCGCGGGCCGCTAGTAAGCCACCCCTGATCTCAATCTTATCAATTTGGATAAATGGGCCTTCTTTATTTGTGAATATGAATTTGAGTTAAGTTTGTTTCTGAATATTTTTTAATGATCATATCAAAACAAAATTTATTAACAAATATCAACGAGCTACTAGGCACCTGGTGCTGGTGCTTACTTGATGCAGCGGCTTACTGAAGAGATTCGTCTGGAGTATTAGGTTGGAAACGGGCTTTAGTGTTTGTTTTGCCGTCAGTTAATATTGAATTAATACGATCAGTCATTAATACCTGGAGTTCCAACCAAATATTTATGCTGGGCCAGTCTTACTAATTCAGCTGCACTCCCGCCTTCCAGCCACTGGCGCAGATTCTGCATCCACGATAGCTTTCTCCTTCACTGCTTTTTTTATTTGGGTTTTTCCACGGACAATCAGCTGTAGTAGACGATATTTGGTATATCTGGAAATGTGGCCTTTTGTTTTTTTTTTTTATTATCATCGGGAGTCTGCCCTGTTAGTTAATTTTAATTAAAGGATGATTTTAACTTTAATTTTATTTACTGAGGTGGTTTATCATACTTTTATAATTGCAACAAGGGTTTTAAATGCTATACGCACGCGTGCATTCAATGGATCCAATGTTCTCGCTGTTTCACGTGCAAATTGATTATCTCAAAGCATACCGTAAGCACAGAAAGCTTGCATGCTTAAAATATGATTTATAAAATAATCAATCTGCTAAAACAACATTTATTTCCTTTTTAACATTTATTTATTTAGAAGTTTGACGACAAATTCACTGTGCATATATGCTGAGCCAGTGTGGATGGTTTTCTAAGGAGATAATAGTGTAGTGGGTCCCCGGGTCCTTCTACACCGCAGTCTGCGTATTGCTGCTGCCCAATAGCTTTTCTTACGAAGCTCTGGCGTTCAGATCTGATACTCCTTCTGCAGCAAGCACATCCCTCCACAGTCATTCCAAGTCCACCATTCCTTTAAACACGCCCAGGGTACACAATGGCAGCCATGCACAAGCAACAGAATGGAGAGAGCGGGGAGGCTTTTTTTTAATATACAGGTGTCCAAAAAGAGTATCGGGTGAATGTGAATAGTGACCGTTATTGAAATATGCTGCGGAAAATTTTGGGCCATACATCCAATCAATCAATTGAAGCTGTTCACGAATTATTCCCTAATAAGGTCATTTCACGTAGAGGTAACATCAACTTAGCCCTCTTGACTATTTCGTATGGGGATACCTTAAAAGTAGGGTTTATGATAATAATTCGATCTAACGGAATTGAAACAAAACATCAGGTCAGAAATGGCATCAATACCGAGGGCTATGTGCCAGCAGCGTAACATCGTCTTTTCGAAATAATTACTATAAAAAAATACTTGATTACTAGTAGTTTTTGTTTAACTGTACTAACAAATACCCGATACTCTCTTTGGACACACTGTAGTAGTACTAGAATTGTGTGTTTTTGTTTGTTGGTTTTTTTTTTTTTTTTTTAACATATCACGGGCACACTCTCGTAAGGCCGGCTTATAATATAAGTTAATATCGCAAGTATGCGGCTTTGCGGACTGCCGGGGCCGGAGGGCGTGGGGCGTGGGGCGGAGGGCGTGGGGCGTGACGGACAGGTCCCCGGGCGGCGATTAGAGGCGATGCAGAAAGTAATGCGCCCCCGGCTCCGAGGGCGCGGGCCAAGCCTTACGTCGGCATATGGAAAGCGCGGTCAAGATTGCCACCATTAAAATTTATTATATCCTAGCACTGTGAACGGCAGACATACAAACTTCGAGGATCCATAATCACGCTGATCAGATCTATTGCGAGCGTTTCCGCTTCAACAGGATGTTTTTTTCTTATCACTGGAAGTAAGACTGGCACATAATAACGTTCAATGAGTTTGTCTGAAACACCTGAAAAATTATATGCATGGTGTTGTTGTGAGTTGATTCACAGAGTGCCGAAAACTTTCTGCCGGACTGTCCTTCAGCAGCGAAGTGGCAGTGGGCGGGACGTGGCGCCAAGCCTGGAGCCCGGGGGGCGTCTAATTGTGCTGCCCTGACTCGATAATCATATTGCATTATAGACCGGGCACGATCTGCACACAGAGCGACTCACGCCCCCGGGGGTGGCTTTTTTCGCTTCTGCTGTCTTTATTGTTTTTTTTTTTTAAATATATTTGTTGGCAAATGTTTAATAAACTTTAAGAAAATTTTCATTTTAATGAATAATATGTTTTCGCTATATTCTTATGATAATGTTAACACACGTTTCTTATTCCAAATTCGTGGATTTTAATTTTCACGTACCACAATTTCTTATGTATAAATATATGTAAAGAAAAATAATATTCTATAGACCTTTATTATTGTGCGTATTGTTCTGTCGGGAATGGTTGCAAGGGAATAATACAAAAAAAAAACACGCGCACAAAAGCCTGCCAGGCGCGGATCAGTACCGTCGTCTTTATAATTTTAAAAGCACAAGATGCCTCGGTTTCTCGGGTGTTGAGCCGCTCGCAGTTTTCAGTACACCAGCTTTAATACGGGCGAGCAGCAGGAAAGGATCTACGACCGAAACGTACTGGAAACTCCAAATCATCTTATAACAACAGCTGCTTATCAGTATTTTTTATTCTTTGATAGCCGAACGGCTAGAAGGTAACGATTAATGATTATGGTGATCTGCTAGCAGTTTCATCGTGGTCCTGCACGGCCCTGAAGTTTCAATGACCTATGCTTCGTGGTTCAGTAATTGCCACGGAGTCATGGGCTCGATTCCAGGTAGAACACTATTTGTTTTTGATGAACGAAAATTCCAGAGAAGCATTAAAATGTATACAATATTCAGGCGATCGATTCAATCTTGAAACGACTTTAGTCGCTGAAGCCATTGAAGTCATTGTCATCGTGTATCGAACCGTGGCTTGATTAAAGATGAGCATCTTGCCGTGATAGCCACGGAGAGTGGGTTCGAATCCCAACAGTTCTAAAAAAATCTCACAGTAAACCTGTATGGGTAAAAAAATGCAGATTGATAACAATCATTTGTAAAAATAGGTACGTAATATTTTTTTGGCCCCCCTCAGTTGAAATCGTCCTGCATGGGCTGATCGTTTCTTTGTGTTGTGGACACAACGGCCACCAAGTAATCGAAGGTATTCAGCTGTCTGCGGCTCTCTCGTCCGCATCCACGGATTGCACGGCAATGCACCCTTTGAATGAACAGCTGTTGATTTAGATCGTAGGCGCGTTTCCCAAACTGCGGTTCGCAGCGTCGAACGGGGACCGAGCGCCTAACATCGAGTTCAAATTCAAGCAGAGCTTATTGTAAAGGTAAGGCATACACGCTTGGATAGTCTGCGAATATGGAGTCTATAACCGTACTATCATTTAGTGTAGCAGGCCGCAAGGGAATACAGGTTTTTACCTTTCTATTTTATTTTACTTATAGGTTAGGCTAATACTGCTCTGAAAGTGAAGACGGCTACAAAATAGGCAAATAGACAACGTGATAAAGCTGTGTTCTGTTCTTTACGTGTATGGCATTTGCTTTTGTCGCTTGCACGGTAATCACAGATATCAGATATTAATGACTCGGTTTTTCGACTCGCTTCATCTGAAAAGTTTCAACGCATCACATCACATTTAT
Organism: Atopsyche davidsoni; assembly: GCA_022113835.1. Lineage (NCBI taxonomy): Eukaryota > Metazoa > Arthropoda > Insecta > Trichoptera > Hydrobiosidae > Atopsyche > Atopsyche davidsoni. The sequence goes on from JAILWY010000028.1 coordinate 2,028,612, forward strand.
TTTAATATCGCAATGCATTGTGCATTCAAAATGCAATTTCCCTCATTGTTTGGGGTCCTTTTGTGGCGTCAACAATGCGTTGCCAGGAGTGTCACAAATTCGAGGGGGGTTTCTTCTTTTTTTTTTTTTTTTACTATCACAAAGGGGTAAGGAATAAAACAAAGGCTTTATTAATTTTCTCGCTTTAATTACCCCGCAACCAGCACCAGTGGCACTCAACTATTTGTGTACAGCGTTTTTTGAAAACGCTAATTGAAAAGTATGGTTTTATAAAAAATAAAAAAGCACGGTTTATTAAAAATAAGGCAGTGTATTTTATGCTTATAAATAATTTTATTGGTCTATTTGGGGAATTTATATTCAGGGAACAAAACTGCTTTGATTTTGGACTCACCATACTTGGGCTTGAATAATGATTTTAAAATATGTATCATTTCAGTTGTTTTTTTTTTTTTTTTGTTGGTCGGTTAGCAGTTGCGTTGGTGCATGTTCTTAGCTAGTAGCTAGATAAACGCTTTGATTCTTTGTTTTTCCAGTTTTGCCTCGGCTGGTTTTTCAAAAATAATCATACATAATAATCATTTTACTTTCTATGGTATTACTCGTCTCTTGTTATTCTTCAAATTATCATATTTATTTAATAAGATTTCTTAGAAATAAGTCTGTTGAAGGAGTCTTATATTTTTTTATACAAAATCATATGATAATTTGGCTTCTTAAGAGTATTATTATAACGGCACGTGTGCCCTCCATATAAAATGTCTAGTGATTTTCTTAAAATTTGTCTAATTATATATTTTATAAAAGTATCCAACAAAATACACACGGGGGCGTGTATTTTGTTGGAAAATAAATTCGTATTTCAGTTTGGATTTTTACAAAATAATGTAATATTTAAAAATGAATACGTTTGGTTGAATTATATCTAGATCGTTATATTTATAAAACATTTATAATAAAAAGAAATTGTCACTATAATTATTATACATGTTTTTAGTTGTAAGGAAAATTATTCGAGAATTTTTTTTTTTTTTTCAATGTTTTCTTTTATTTGATGCTTCAGAAACAATTTATATTTCCACCATTTAGCATGCACCGTCGACGTGGGAATACTATAAAATTGTCAAAGCTTATTTGAAAAATTAATTTATAAGCACCGATATGTATAATTTAGTAAAAATGTTCAAAAATATGCATGGACTACACGTCATTGCTCTTAAATGGTAAATTAGGTGATTTCCATATATTTGGCGTGCGATCAAAGCATTGCTTTTCCTTAAATAATTAAAACACAAATTTAAGCGTTTATTAATATATATTTTTTTATTTATATTATAAAAAATAGGTAGTTATTAGACTTGATGGCGTGTGGTGAGTCCAACATCAAGGCAAGCAGTTTTGCACACAAATATATGTGTATGCACATCCGAAGCCCTGTTTTTTTTTTTTAAGCTCTATCGTGCGATCAATCCCATCTGCGGGAAAACAAACGAGGTCTGTTTTTGATAATATCGCGATCTGTTTGCACACAATAATGATTTCAGCCGCCATTGTGCTTCTCGTGAATGGACGGATCAAAGGAGCGACTACAATCGGACAATCATCATCATCATCAGCCTCTCGCGGGGCGGCGGGGGCGCGGCGCTAATTCGGGGAGGGGGGACTGCATTGGAACGGATTAATCAAGCAATTCTGGCTTAATGGGATCCGGCCGTACTGAGCATTAAATTGTCTGTCCACTGTGGAAACACACCGGCGCTATACCTGACCAATCCCACTTCAATCTTATCAAATTACCTATATATATATATTTATGAGAAATACCAACATTAGTATGAAGGAAAAATTTGTGCCAGTGGCTGAAAGAAAAGGTTATAGAAGTGTTCAGTAAGATGGCCACAAATCTTCTCTCTGGGGAGAGGCACCTGTATTGGCACTTAAACGTCGCAATCACACCGCATTCACAGGTTGACAGTGTTGTCTTGAAATTTGAATCATTATACGCAGGTGTCTTTCTGGTCATAATTTTAAACGTCGTTTTATGTGTGCATCTAAAAAAAAAAATATATTTAATATAATATAAACTGATCATAGCCACCGAATCCCGAGCTGACGGGGCGACGGTTCGAACCCCGCTTGGTCCATTTGCAGCCCGGGGGTCTTGGGCCACCCGGAGGTGTAAGGGAAGCTACACGGCGAGATGATAAGGGTGAATTATGTAGGCAAGGCTCTGCCAACACGCTGCAGAGATTTATACCGAATATTGTTCGGAGGGGGTGTGTGCACACCCCTGCTCCCCCCCCCCACCCACCCCATGTAAACATGAAAAATTGTACTTGCATTTTCTTTCTTTTTTTCTTGTGCTCTGTGAAGGTGAATATTCAAGTTTAATCAATGCTTTTGGAATTTATAAATATATTTTTTATCGGTTTACTATACGTCTTTCGGTTTGGAGAAAATTCAGCTGTAAAAAAATGTTCTCGGTATTTCTATAGATAGATATTATATATATATATAATTGATAGATAGCATACTTAAATTTGTACAAGGTTTTTTTATAATAAATGGCAAATTACTATATTCATTGCTGAACTATAGAATTTCAATACAATTCACTTTTGTTAAAAAAATAAATATATATATATATAAATGTGAGAGGAAAACGTCTTAGATCATTTTAAAGCAGGCGTGTAGCAGATCAGTTTGAGATCAACTTGTCTCAGGGCTGGGATCGAACTGAGGATCTCGATGAAAAAGATTCCATTGTCTAATCACTGAATCACGTAAAATGTGTATTAATATTTTTTTCGTGTATAATATTTATATCGGCTGTAAAAAACGTCCTCGACCAAACTTAAACAGACACAAACCCTATACTATTGGGATTTACCTGTCAGGACTGAGCAGGACCACTCGACCAAGAACGCACGATCATACTATTAATATTTTAATCACCAATGTTAACTTTCTCCTTCCAATGCCTTTCTCCCTTGTAATTTTTCCTCGTCAATCACGTAATATGGCCAAAATAGAATACGTTACGCTTTTTCTTTTTTTTTTACCATCGCCTATTAATAAATACTGCAAATTAGAGCGTTTATCAAACGGAAAGTTTAATGTACAATATTTCAATCGGTGTATAAAATTAAAAAAAAAAAAAAAAAACGTAAATCATGTTGAAATATGAATTATTACAAATCATTTACGATGAAATGTCCATTCCGCTCCGCGACATGCGTTTGATGAAAATACCTGGAAATACCCGGAAAATGCGTAAACTCGAATTATAATCGGGATTCGTTTGAAGTTGGTCGATTTTGCTTGATTCCGGCTGGAAAATGTATTGAATTTAGTAAACGCGTAATTAAATTGAACTCAGATTTAAAATAATTTCAATAATTCAAAAGGTTGCAGACCTACCGAGCCCGGCCCAACCTCGATTTGAAAATAAAGTTTTGAATATAAGTTATACTTTTCGACTTGTGTTAGTAAGTTTTTTTTTTAATTTACACGTAGCGATGCTGCCTTCTTGATTTTGTAGATTGTAAATTATTATATTGAATTAAAATATTTTTAAAAAATTCGTAACAAAAGACGGTCTCGGTGTTTATTCATTCGTTGAGTAAACGGATGCACAGTATTAATAAATTATTTTTATTTTGTTTCAGGTAAGTGATGTACTGCTCTATGCGGCCGACTTATATTATTTTATGAAAATTTGTAAGTATATATATATATATTTGTGTATGTGTGTATGTATGTATGTATGTATGTATGTATGTATGTATGTATGTATGTATGTATGTATGTATGTAATAGTTTGTAGAAGGTCTTCAGGCGCGATTAAAACACCCTTGTTTTTCTCCGGCACTTTTCTTGCGCCAGCCGGGGCCAAGGGGACCGCCCCCGAGCCATCGGCTCCCTCGTCACGCCCACTGGAACGTCTCTTCCGGCGATCCATAGACGAGAGGATCGAGACCTCTTCTGTACAGGGTGACTCCGAACTGCCTAAATCACAACAAAAAAAAAACTGCCCCGATATGTCAACACTGTGACGTCACGAACTCGCAGCGTAGCGGTGAAGTTCATTTTCATGTGTCCACGAATTCAATAATAATACTGTCGGTTTGAAATGTCTGCGGCACTATTGCATCGTCCATTTGAAACAAGAGTACTCGTCGCTATTTCACAATGAATCGGAGTGGTTTTAAAGTGATTAGTTTCAATCTAGCCGATTGAATTGGCGTATTTTCTTGTGAGCTGTCTCGTTGTCGCATAGTGTGCTTACTGCACGCGCAGCAACGCAACCCGCAATCGATTTGCAATCTCTCTTTTTGTGCATCGCAAAAGAGGATGCTATGTGTCAGTAGACATCTTCACACCCTGAAATAGCTACCCCCTTGAACGACGAGACTGATTGAATTTAATATTAAAATTAGTAAATTTACCCTCTTTAATTTTAATTGTCGTCTAAGGTGACTTGCTTTCGCGCACGTGTCTCAGCAAAGGTGGACACAGCCTGGTCGCAACAGGTAGTCCCGTGCAGTCAATATTTCTCAAAAGTAAATACTTTGTGTTGTTGTCACAGTCGACCTCCAGTGTTTGTTTTGTTATGGATCCTGAACCTTCTGAAACTCAAATACACCATTGTACCCAACTTTTATTATATAATTTAAAATTTAAATGAAAACATGCGGGGGTGGGACTCAAGCATAATATACATAAATAAATTTAAGTTATTTTCATTAATAAAAACAGTAAATATTCCATAAGCATGTTCGCATGAAACGCGTTCACATGCCTATTCGAAAACCACCCCTTCCGCGGTGAAAATCCCATTAAAGTGTTTACTTTATTCTTGGTAAGAAATTAACTTTGCCGGCTTAAAAATAACACTATTTTTGTGCGAAGAATGCGCGTACAGCCACAGGCAACGACGAATTTAAATAATGTATAATTGCCTTCACAGCTGTTATGACTGCGAACCGGGCAGGTTAAGTTTGTATAGGGGTGCGACATTTTTAACGATTGAGAAGGCTGTGAAAAAATTGACCCGACTTATATGACCGAACAAGTCGTTTGTCGCGATTAACTAAGTTTTTAGGTTTTACACATAGATGGCGCTAACGACAAATGTAGCCGACATACATGTCAAAACTTGCTTTTTTTTTATAGCTCAGACATTTATCAATAATAAGCAGTCACAATACCAACACTTGTCGAGTTTTGTGCCAAAAAAACAACATTTGCGAGAAGCTTTGCTTTTCTGCTTTAATTTGAAAAAAAAATGCAACTGAAGCACGTCGTTTGCTTGAGGAGGTCTCCAGCAAATAAGCACCATCAAAAACTACATGTGATAATTGGTTTAAACGCTTCAGAAGTAGCGATTTCGACACTGAGGATAAAGAGCGCTCCGGAAGACTAAAATCATTTGAGAACGCCGATCTGCAAGTGTTCTTGGATGAAGATGAAGTTTCCTGCACCGAATTGTTACTGCAAAAAATTGCGGCTTTCACCTGGCGAAGCATCAACATCGACGGCACGGCCAAAAAGACAATGCTCTGCGTTTGGTGGGACCAGAAAGGAATCGTGTACTATGAGCTGCTGAAACCGGGCGAAACTGTCAATGGGCATCGCTATCGATGGATGATATTGCAGCACGATAACGCTCAGTGCCGTCGCAATTCCATCGTCCAGGACACCATCAAAACGCTGAAATATGATCTGCTACTGCATTCGCCGTATTCACCAGACCTGACCCCCTCCGATTATCACTTGTCCCGGACGATGGCGCATGGCTTGGCTACACTGGAGTATTTCTCAAAAAAAAAAAAAAAAACAACCTAAAAGTGTGGCTTAGTTACGTCACCATCGCTCGGTCCGTCGATAAATCAATTCGATATCATGTTTTTAATTTTTTGACTCCCCCGCTCCCCCCCTCCCCCGGACTCGGATTAGGCGATAAATAACCCCCGCCGATGGGCAGAATTAAATTTAAAGCTGCGCTCCGCCCCCGGAGGTGCCGACTGCGCCCGCACGTGCCTAATTATTCTTGCGGGGCCCCCGAGAGCCCCGCATCCCGCAGTCCGCACCCCGCCAGGCGCCCGTTTCATTATTCCTCGCTAATCCCGCATTATTCCAGGGAGGCCGCCACCTTTAACCTAACCTTGGAGGTGCTTAAAATACAGAAGAAAAAAAAAAAAAAAAAACATCTTAAATATTCAGAAGTGGAAGCTTCTCGGGCCGAGCATTATGATCCGTCCTGTTTTTTTTTTTTTTTTATAAATATTTATTTCATCCGAAAATAAAACCAATCGCACACAAAAATACAAAGGTACTTCAAAATTCAAAATTTTAAGCTAATAAAATATTTTTGAAAACGTTATCTTAAAGGTGCTTATAAGATCTTAAAATGCTAACAAAAAATAGAAACTTCTCAATCGATTTCTGTGGGTTTTTCTTTTCTCAAAAAATAAAAATAATTTACCTAACTTTTCAGAAACATAATCTTGAAAGTGCTTAAATTTTCAGAAATTGAAACTTCACAATCTAAGCAGAGATGATCAGTGTGGAATTTTTTTTTTTTTTTATATACCTCGCTCGTAGATACTTGCCAGCGTAATGCGTTAATAATATCGAATAGTCAAATGGCTCGGAGATTGCCTTTCAAGGGCTGCATCAGACTCAATATCGAGTAGTACAAATGAAACCAGGCTGTCTTGGACATCAATTGTTTTCGTTTCACGTAGAACATATTTGTAATAAAATAAACTCTTGAAGATTTCGGTTTATCCGAGATTGGGTGTCTCCCGCTCCTAGCACACACGATTCTATAAATACTAGTTTTAAAACGCACAGACCATAAGAGATGGCAATGTAAGGGTGTAATTGCAAATTCCTTTGTTAAATACAAAAGTGTACAGCTCGGTTGCCCCCGAACGCAATCGTCTTCCGGGCAATATAACAGCCCCCCCCCCCCCTCCCCCCACCCTCGCCGCACCCCCGAGCGGGAGACGCGCGATCTCGGGTAATCTGAACGACGAGGTGAGAGTTGGATCGTCTGGCGGTTTTACTTACTTTTAAAATAAAACGTATGAAATTCACAGTAGCATGCAGTGAGGGTATGCAATGCATGCAGAGGTAAATTAAAATTTGGTTTAATTCCGGTATAAAAGAGGAGGACACTGTGTAGCTCTTGTTAAAGGCGAATCTCCGAATTCTTCTTCTTGTGGTGCATATCCTCGGAGAATGACCCATCTCGCAGAACATATTTATCTTACCTGGGCCAGTCTTAGTAGTTCGGTCGCAATTCCGCATCCACGTTTATTTTTTTCGTCCAATGCAATTTCTTTGGATTTTTCTCTGGAAAATCAGCTGCAGTGGTCATTTTTGGTATTTTTAAAAATATATTACTATACACTGTTTTACCGTCGTTAAGGGGGCTGAGATTTTTGATGGGTGCATTTTCGAGTTTCTTGATAATTTTAGAAAATATTTTGCGTAAAATCTACCAAACCAATAGAAAAAATTTAAATACCAAAAGCTAGATACACTTCTTGGTAATATAATAAATATGTGTTTTCCCGATTGATGTTTTAGACATTGGGAGATTATTATGACTAACGGATCATGAAACCTAAGCGTTTTAAAAATTTAAAAAAAAAAAAACGTTGACAAACTCTGGTTTTCAAGAGTTGTCATTTTATTAAATTTTTACTTGACTTTTCGTATAATTTATAATTTTTTTAATATTCAATATAGAAAAATAAAGTAGTGACAAAAGCTTGCAGATAAAAATACACACAGATTCGGAAATCGAAAGCGAAGCGAGTCGTGTCATTTCATTTATATGGACCCATCAAGGGTCGCACCCCCCTCGAGAGTTCCCATTATCAAAACAATATTAAGGTTTGGACGCATCGATTGCCCCGGAATTTCGTTACTCTCAGACGAAACTTTGAATATTTCTCGGTCAATATATTACAACAGTATCATCCGTTCACAATAGCCGGTGGATTTCACCCTTCCCCGGGCGGCGGTGTCTGCGTTTTCTCCGGCCGGATAAGCGGCCGCGTGGACAGCCGGATAGCGCGTCACGCGACATTAAACCCGGATCCGGCCCCCGGCTCGGGCACTCTGCCCTCCCGAGCGGCCTGCACGCGCCGCGACACAGCCGACAGCCGATCGTGTAATAATCGTCCCGGGCGCTTTCACCGTCTTGCCCGACCGCGCCGAAAAAAATATAGCGATTGAGATTTTCGCTCATTTTACCGACACACTTTTAAGCGGGTAGCCGAATTGACTAAACCGATGTGCAAAAATCTAGTCTAGACACTCTTTGATTGGCACTTTTTGATTTTTTTTTTTTGCTTCCGTTTAGCAACTCCGAGTTTTTTTTGTTAGTAAATTAAATGTTATACAATAGCTTATATTTTAAGCGGGTAACCAAATTGACTAAAAATCTATACACTCTTTGATTTGCATGTGGTCAAATAAATCGTTTCATATAAAAAGTTGAACCACTTTGTACACACTTTGCGGATTACTTGGCATCACAGCAACACCGCTTTGTCCTAAAAATTGTTCAATAATTGCAGGATTATCATTCTCTGTTCCACTCCACGTCTTCATTGTCACTTTGTTCAGAATCACTGGACAGTGTTGGTAGAAGTAACGTTGACGAGTCCTAAACAAACATTACGAGCTGTAAACCTAAAGAGTAAAATGACACATTCAAAAAGGTGTTGTCAATACGCGCCCCGCGTTCAGACAGCAGTCCGCGAAACGGGTACTAGTACCCGCTCCGCCTTCAATGTGCTTAAGTACTTGATAAATGATTTTTATTAAAAAAATGTTTTATCGCTCAAGGTCATCCGCACTGCAAGAAAGCAAGCGAATCGCGGCGGGTGATCGAATCAAATCGCCGTATCGACCGCGCCGCTTCGGAGACGGCGGCCGGATATCGCCGGCAAGGCGGAAGTAACGGGGCGCCCCCTGTTTGCTGGCCCGGCCAGGTGGAAGATACACCACGCCGGCCGGATATTGCATCAGGTGGACGTGCCCGCATCTGCGGTGTCACTTGTCGGGGCTATTTTTACAAGCTATTGTGCGCGGGTGTTTCCGCGAAAATGTGTCTATTGTATGGCATAAATTATTTACTCTGTGGTGATAAATGTCACCCGAGCGGATGGTCCAGCCGCCGACAATCAGCCTATATTCAAATGTGAAAACTCCGTACGATTCTCCGCATTTTAAACACAGCGCCTATAGCCGGTATTTCTGGAGACTCAAGCGAAATTTTCGCTTTGATGAAGGGTTGAAGGTTGTCTGGGCTCTGTTCCTAAAATACACAGTTTTCATATTCCAGGGACATTTTTTCACTGTGTGAAAAAATACCTTGTAACTCTAACCGCTTTACGACAGTTATAAACAGGGTGTGCTCGAAGACGTTCGCTCGGACCCAACGGGAAAAGTCAAAGCGCTCAGAGCGGAAAATGCCACCCTGTTTGGAATCAAACTAATTAGCACGCACTTACCCCAACCGGCGCGAGGCTCCACAGGTGCCTGCGATGCTAGCAAGTTTTGCAAGTTATAAATCGACTTATTTCGCTGGGTATGAAGCCGCGTCGTGTCCGTGTTCCGCTCAGATACGATTATAGATAAATACACACTAAAAGTCCCTTTAGAAGCCCATCTAGCTATAACGCTTTTCAGCTCGACTCGACTCGACTCCCAGCAATAATATAAAAATAAACAATGTATATATATATATATATTCGATCGCTTCGGTTTTGCCAGCCGTTTCTTCGACTAAAACGCAATTTTTCCGCGATGGTGATTCCAACCGCCCCCGCGTCTACCCTCTAAATATAATATTGTGAATAGTTAGAGCAGGGGAGGCGGCCGCTCGACTGGAAGGAATCCATCTGTGAAACAAGCGATACGGTCCAGATGTGATTGAGGTGCGTTGGATTCTCTGCAATATCTGGTGCTCCCTTTTATTTGCGGATCGCCGATGATTTCGTGTTGTTTTTTTTTTTTTTTTTTATATATATATTTCCGGTAGACCGGCCGACGGATTGGATATTACAGTTGTGAAAATAAAAGATTCGAAAAGAAAATAGTGCGACTACAAAGGAGCAGTAGCAAAGATCGCATTTATTCTTGGTGCTTATTTCTGCGATAAGGCTGTTTAATGCTGTCAATAAGCCTCCCAGGCATTTCAGCATTAATTTTTAACTAACAAAATATATATTGAAGTAGGGCGCTAAAATTATTTTTACTATTATGTAGATGCTTAAGATACAACCTGAATCCACGATCCCTAAAGTAAATACGCTTCATAACACCTAAGTATTAGCAAATTAGTGAGGAAAAATCCTTGGATATGTGAGGATTCCAATTCAGCCTTTGCGGCACTGCAACTGGACGAGAAATTGAATCATTACATGCAAGTGTGTAATCGATGGGGGAGACCGCTGCCATGGACCTTCAGACTCTGACTCGCCTGTCATTAGTATCTCTTGCCTCGAGTCTCCGTCAAAATACAACTGATGTTATTTCAACATTTTTTTTTTATCTCTGGGGTATTCGGCGGCGCGAAAACCCCACCGTGACGGGCAAGAATTTTTAATTTTTAATTACTCAAACGGCCTCGTAATTTCACTGAGTGGGGGGGGGGGGGCTATGTAAGAATCAACACCGACCGATCCACTTTAAGTTGTATTATCAAATTAATGTTAATTTTAATTCGCGATGAGGATCGGGCGCCGCAGGGTTGACGGGAACATTAGCCTGATTAAAACGGGGCTGCTTCTTTCGCGGCGGCGGTACGTTGCGTATTAATTTCCATTTGAAACAACACAGGGCTTTTGGAAATTCACTCTTGGAAGACTGAAGAGGGGGGGGGGGGGAGGCTGAATGGGAAATTTTGATTTATTTTTTTAATACAAAATTAAAAATAAAACAATCACAAATAACAGACAACCTAGCAGAAGTTTTGCATTTCATTTATGTGAGATAGTCTTGCACAGAATACGCAAATAACGAGAACTCGTAGGGTATCACAAATCAACGCTTCACAATTGAGTAAGTTAGGTATCTTTATCATAATTCCTGATAAACTATATAAAGCCTGCACCCGATGAAGGATGATGAAATCGTTTGAAATCGTAAAATATTTTAGAGTCTTTTTCTATCGTGTTATGTAAATATTTCTTGGGCATATGTTTAGGGGATATTAAATTCAACAAGTTATTATACTTTATATACCGTTATGGAGAAATCAAAGAAACGCGAACTCACCCTGCGAATATTTATATTTCCGTCACATATTTTCATTTTTGCAGCGGAGTGCATTACTATATTCCTAATATCTCTAGAATACAATAAATATGAATTCCTTAGATTTGTACGGGGAATGCCGGGCCGCTGGAGGTGGATGCCTTCCACGGGGTGTCATATTGAAATGCAGTGCATGCAGCGGGCCGGGGGGGTCGGCTATTGCATTTTACGCGTGCGCCTTCCTTTGTAAAGGTGCCCGGAAAGTCTTTCGGGTATAGCGATTCTTGGCGGCGCCTCTCACGGATCGGCGCAGTCGAATGTGTGCCCCTTTAATAATATATTAATACGTATTATATTTGATAACCCAAGGTAGACTGGTTTATTTTGTAATATAAGCAGATAATTGTTAGTAGATTTCTGAAAGGTGAGGTCTGAAAAAGCCACTGAAAGGCAATCTCGGGATGTAAATGTATATTTCACCTTCAGATGTGTCAAACGTTTTTAGCTTTGTACTCAACAAACAAACTCCTGGCTCTCCCAAACTCTGCACCTTCATTTCTTGCTGTTCAGCGACGGGTCTTCATCCGACCAGGATCCGCTTCGTGGTCTTCTAATAAAGCTATTTGATATATTATACTAGAAACAAAATGTTATGCTCGAAGATGTATTTATTTGTGATTAATTATGGATCGGGTTTATTACGAGCCCTGGTTTGGTAGAATCAATTTTATTTTCACCCAGCTCCCCCGCTCGGCCATCAATTCAGATTTACGGCGCGGCTCGAGGCGCGGGAGTCGAACCCGCACGCGGGCATTACCGCCGGCTCATGTGACAGCTTAACAAAGTATTCGGATTTGTGACGACGTAACTTTAAATGACTCACGTGCTCACATTGAATTCAAGCGCAGCGGTGTGCCTTCCTCTGACGTTTCGGCCTCAGGAGCTGGAACCATCTTCGGGGAAAATCGCTGAAACCTACTAACATATCTTTGGGTGATTTGTTAAGCGCGTTAATATTTAATGATATATATATATATATATATATATATATATATATATATATATATATATATATATATATATATATAAATATATAAATATATAAATATATAAATAAATATTCAGGGGTCCGGGCATCTCCGCGGCGGGTGTAATTAAAAAAAATATATCTTTCTATGATTTTATGAAGTTTTTTTTTTTTTTTTTTGTGCGAATGCTCGTACCAAAACAGAATGTTTAATTTACGAAAAATGAATAGCAAATATTGACGAGAGCGGACCGGGGGTGTTGATTTTCAATTAATAAATAAATTATCTCCGCGGTGATTATTTTTTTGAAAATACTTTCGGCCGTACTCGTACTCGCGCGCGGCCTCAAAAATATTCAATATACATTTTTAATGCTTGAAAAACGACTCGATAATTTTTGATTGACACGAAAATGGCGCGAATTCGCGTACTGTTGCTGGGGAAGGTTGCTGGGGGAGGGAGGCCCTCGTCCTGCAGCGGACGGATGCCGACGAGTGACCGCAGCGCGGAGAGACCCTCGCGGGTAATGTATTCAGGACCGCCGGCTCCGGCGGGTGACACTTGGGACAGGCCCTGCCACGGGACCCCAAAATATCCATGGGATTTTTGATACTGGCAGTGTTTTGTTGACGTTTATATTCACTGCCGTGCCTTTCGAAAGTTTGATAAAGCCCCCTACACGCGCAGCGACGCAACCCGCAATTATAGTCATACAGTTCAAAATTGATCAGATGACCTTGAAAGGTCTCTGCGTTAAATGCTATTGCTACTGCAGATGATTTTCTAGAAAAAAAATCAAAAGAAAAGAGGCATCGGAAGAAGAAAGCTAACGTGTAACAATGGATGAAAATCGAAAATACAGCCGAATTAGTACAGCCAAGTATATATCAACCTTCATTATTTTGCTTTTGAATGAATTGGTATTATTCTTCTCTTCAATTTTCCATAATATATATATATATATATATATATAATATTGTAAGATTTTTTTAAAAAACTGAAATCGTGGACGCTGGGAAATGCAGACAGCATGGCGCGGCGAAAGCAGAAACAACTGTCATTCCGGTTCCAAATTAGCCGCCGTCGGGTCTGTCACAACTCCGCAGCCAATCAGCGGTTCCTCCCCTCCTCCCCGTTCACTCTCAAATGTCAACCGTAAACCGGTGGCATGCGGTACACGCAAGCATAAAACCGTCACGCTGTTCCTTCTGCAATTTTTTTTTTAATATGCACGATACCGTTTCCCGGGTGAATGGGGTCCCTCGGACCGGTGACGGATCGGGTAGTTTTTCGGCGGGATCGATGCAATTAGCCGCAGCCGAGTGTGGCGGGCGCGTAAGAATGAAATCCTGATGATTTGTGCTCGGCTGGCTGTGGCGGAGTGCATAAATAACGGAGTAATACCCCCGGAGCCGGGCGCACCTGCACCCCCCGTTTTTATTACCCAGGTAAGCCACCGCGGCCTCCGCATACGCCAACTTTCTTGTTCGCTCTCATATCTACTACATTATAGTCGCGGGAATAAATTAGACACTTTTATTTTTAATACACGCACAATATATATATATACTAGAAATGTAGCCCGTCATAAAATGACGTATTCGATGAACGATGCAATAGTGTTTGAACATATGTTTGGCTGACAATTAGATGAATATTTTGTACACATATTTTTTTAATAACCGGATATTAATTTTGAAAGCAAAGTCATTTTAGGAAATATCACATTTCGTGTCACAAACATCGAATCACTTTCACTGCACTGTTCTTTATTAGATGTAGTCTTTATCACGTTCAATTGTGCTATTATTTTTTAATTACGTTTGCTGTGCTTAGACGGTGTTATTTTTTAAGGAGGCATTTTAAGTTATTAATGATGTGATTAATAATTTCTAACGCAACTAAAAAATAAAACTGGTACCTTGTGTCAAGCTGACATAAACTGGAAATTTCTTAGAAGCATCATATTTCGTTTTTTTGTAAAAATTCTAAATTTGAAATTCTCGCTGTGAACAACAGAATCATATAATTCGTACGTAAAGCATATTTGATAGTTTTATTTAATTAGTTTATGAATGAAAATATTATCCTATCGTCTTGAAATTCGGCACATAACTGCGGAAAATCTCACTGAACTTGCGTGCAAAAAATCAGCGTTGTATCTTTTAAGATATTCTATAGAGAACCCAAAAATGAAACATACACACACACACCCACCCACCCACAATGGCTATTATTATAGTAGATTAGGTATATAACTTAAAAACCGGAATTTGACACTAGATAGCAAATGTAGCAAATCATTGATTCAAAATCAGTCAACAGTGTTTGATTTGCTTGTGGGCATCATGTTTTTTTCATTCATGAAAAATTTTGAAATATGGCGAAAAAAACAGCATTTTTCGGGATGTTTTGGTGAGTCACTTTTTTGCTAAGAAAACTGCAGCCAAAAGTCATGGGATTGTATGTTCTTGCAAAAACACAGTGTGCTCGAGAGGTTTCAACGCTTTAAAAGTGGCGATTTTGCAGCAAAGACAAAAACGGCGTGGACAGTCGTAAAAGTTTGAAGATGAAGAATTGCTTGAAGAAGAATCACAAGAAGAGCTTGCGGAATCATTGGGAGTGACTCAAGCAGCCATTTTCAAGCGCTTAAAAGCATTAGGATTCATCCAGAAGCAAGGAAATTCGGTGCCATACGAGTTAAACCGAGAGACGTGGAAAGGCGATTTTTCATAAGAAGAATATTCACGCTGCCAAGATAATGCTCTGTATTTGGTGGGACCAGAAGGGAGTTGTGTATTATGAGCTTTTATAGCCCGGTGAAACCATTATTGGAGAGGTGTACCAACAACATCTGAGAGAATTGAAGGAAAAACGGCCAGAATGGGAGACCAGACACGGGACATTGATTTTCCAACATGATAATGCTCGTCCTCATGTTGCTCAACTCGTTATAAACTATTTGAAAAATAGCGGATGGGAAGTTCTGCCCCACCCGCCATATAGTCCAGACTTGGCGCCTTCTGACTACCTTTTGTTTGAATGGACTTTCCGGAATACGCTTCACTTCAGTCCAAGGCATCAAAAATTGGCTCGATTCGTTCTTTGGTTCAAAGCATGACCGGTTTTTTTTGGGATGGCATCCACAAATTGCCAGATTTCCGACGGACAATACTTTGAATAACCGAATTGTACAAGATTTTATTTAATAAACGCTCAAATTTCCATAAAAAAATAATATAATATATTACAATTTTATGACGCACGTTATAGAAACGACCAAAGCAATCTATCAGCATGTATGACAAGATAAAATTAGAAATGCCGAATGAAGATGAGCATATCGACAAGATGAGATCGACAAGCGTGAGGTCCAACTCTAAAGGTTTCTATGGTTCCCTTGCCAGTTCAAAGCAAATGCATCCAACAACAATCGGGCATCTTCCAATAAATACAAGGCCCTTAACCTTATATATATAAATATATAGTATATGCTTCAAGACACAGTTAATCATTGAAATATATTTAAACATGAATAAAAACTTTCGTTAAAATGATCTATGATACACTCGCGGTGATACTTTTCCCTATAAATATAAAGAAAAGTATCAGAATAAAAATGTAATATTGTTTTAATAGGACGTTTATATTCAGTTTTGGATTCATCGCACGCCACTGATAATACAATCCACAGTTTATTGATAATTTTTTTTATATGCAATAATCTTAGTTAAAACAAGTGTGGGGGGGTTGTTCCGGGCAGGTGACGAACGCGCACCCCTAAATTAAATTACCTGGGGGTAACTCGATTGGCGTCGAGCACACACCGCCGTGTTGACCGTTTGCGGGAAGCCCGGGGTTCGATGCTCGTCGAGGCGTTTTATACCCAGAAAATCTGCACTCATGAGTGTTATGCCGAAAACACATTGTGTCCTTCTATTGAAGCGTGGTAGTGTTCCCAGTTTTTACCGTCATCGGTAAGATCAGCTGATCACTTAATAAAAGGGCATCCGGCGAAAATATCTTTTCGGTAGGAGTACTCGGGTGACACCTTGAGATAATATTTTATGCGTTATTTTCAGCGCCGATGGGGGGGGGGGGGCAGCGCCGTTCGTGAATAATGCACAAAAGACGCATCTGCATTAATTAAAATTACTTGTAATGCTGAAAAAATATATAAACACAACAACACCGATGTTGCTCAAAAAAAGTATCAGTCGAACACGACGCCCGGCGGGTGCAGCGGTCCGCCGGGGAGGGATTGTGTTTCGTTTGAATTTTAAATTAATTTATTAGCCGGTACTTCGGGGAGGACCCGCGCCACCCCGGTGTCCCCCGGCATTTTTTCCCTCGTTATTGTATTTTTGGTGTTATTTATGGTCTTGTTGTTTTCTAAGTCCACGCTCTCGCCCCGCCGCGCGCCCAATACTCCGGCGGCCGCCCGATGAGAGTTTCGATGATTAGTACTTTCGGAATATTTTGTCAATTTAATTCCAATGAAAAAATATGTTTTTATAAGTATATTGAGTAGATATGATTATAATTGTAAGTGCATTCAATATTGTGCAGTCCGCCCCGGCGACTTGAACCGAATCGCGATAATAGAAACTGGATTAGCGCGCACCTGCTCGGCGTTATTGCTGTCCAATGCAATACTACATATAAAATATTAAATAAATCCGCATATTTTACCCACACAGGCGTGCTCACACAGTGCTCTCGATTGGGGGGGGAGGTTTTTGCGCACCCCTCTGTTGGCTATCACGGCCCGATGTTCTTGCCAATTGAGCCGCAGCTCTGTTTACTTACTAAGAAGATTCACTAGTATAAGTTGAGTTTTCACAATTTGTAGTATAATTTTAAGTATCTCCCCGTCCTCTAGACGCGGTTAATAAATCAATGCGAATATTGCAAAGCATTTTCTTCTCCCACCCTCTTATTAGTTTAAGAAAATGTTATTTGGAAAATCCCCGCGCGGCGACACCACCTGCGACCCTATCCGAAATGCACCCCTACGTAATACTCAATTGCGTTCACCTGAACTTCATTATGCGGTGAATATATGTAGAAGCCTCCCCCCGTCCGGTCGGATCTTCCCTGGGCGAAAAGCCCGTTGAGACTCGCCGCAGTGCATGAAATTTTAGTGATCGAGCTCTGCCGGTTCCAAAACGATACCCAATGTAGTGAACGATTATGTATTTACTATGTAATACTCCATGTTTATTTTAATCGATATACTAACACAGTGACGATGATCATATATATATTAATTTGAGTGAAGGCATTCGTGTTTTTTTTTTTTTTTAATATATTTTCAGACTAGTGTCTTCATACCTTGATTTCAATAATCGTAGATCGAAATCTTTTGAGCAGCCAAATTGTTAGGTGAAAATTTCAGCGGGGAAATTTTTTTTTCGAAATGTGGAGTATTACAAATTAAACAAGGCTGTCGTGAACTATTCCACAAACCTCCAATGCCGGCTCATGTCACCTTCGTGGCATAATACTTGTGTTCATCTTCACTGAGCTCCTATATTTATATTATAACTGTAGCTACTTACAATCTGTTTATAAAACATGTTCTGTTTTAATTGGATATAATTAAATTTGGCATGAAAACTTTAAATAAGTTTTCGGAACCCAAACGTCCTTCGCGTACCGGCTCTGAGTATCATACAACGCGGTTTCACACAACGCGGTAAATTCTTGGAACTTGTCTACCGTGTTGTAGGGTAGTTACCTGGCTCTCTCGCTCTTCATCAAACGGCAATACCAATTAGGGGTTTATAGGACAATCGAATTATACCGGGTGACTTATACTAGACGACGTTCAAACTTTTGGCGTGTTTCAATAAACGATTATTTTTCCCTGTTACACACGTGAAACGACGATAATTATCATCTATTTATTTTTTATCGAGACAAGGGTATATAAGATATATTTTTATTATTTGGAGTGAGCGATAGTTTCATGTGTCTATAACTCATGACTGTGTTTATAAATCGAATGCAGAATTACACAGCACATTTCTCTGGAGTACTGCGCTTTGGGATGTTGGGATATACAAAAACTCTGTTTATGCTAACAGATAGGCTATATTGAGTGTGACAAATTAATTATTTACAAAGCATACCTCTGTGTGTATAATATGTCTGGCTTTGTTTTTATTTTTTCCAATTGGGGCACAGTGTTAAATCTGTCTAAGCAAGCGCGACGTGTTAGTTTTGAGCATTCTGTACCGATTGTCAGTATCAGCGGTTGATACTGCGAATCACCCTGTGCAATGCGGCCGCGTCACGCGAGCCGCGCAACACTCTGTATAGTATTTAAGTGTACATTTAAAAACGTATAAATCACACGCGGCCGCACTGTATAAAATATTCAACCCGTGGTGTGCCGCGCTCCCCGCATGCGATGTACGCCCAGATCTAGAATCCGATACAAAACAACAACAACAAAAAATATGTGTGTGTAATAATATTATAAGTACGCGTACGAAACTATAGTAATTTACAAACTTGCTGCTTGGTTGTTTTTTTTTTTTTTTTTTTTTTGTTTTTTTTCTTCCTTAGGGAATCTAGGACGCGTGTGGTGGTGATAATGATGATGATGCTTATAAAAAAAGTTAGTTCGACAAAACCAGGCTAAATTGTAGTTGGGGGTGTTTATTTATTTAATTGATTTTGTTTCACGGGTGTTGAGCTGCTTTTAGTGCCATCTTTAAAACCACCCACGTGCTGGCATATAAATAGCTATCTATAATAATAATATCCATTGTGTGTAAGTTCAGTAAGTTTTTCCGCAGCTATGTGCCGAATTCCAAGACGATAGGATAATATTTTCATTCATAAACTAATTTAATAAAACTATATAAAATATAAAGAAAAAAAAAGTTTTAAATTTAAAATTTTTACAAAAAAACAAATTTTGATGCTTCTTAGAAATTTCCAGCTTATGTCAGCTTGACACAAGTACCAATTTTATTTTTTATCGAAATTGCGTTAAAAATTTTTAATCATTACTCAAAATGCCTCCTAAAAAAAATAACACCGTCCACGCACAGCAAACGTAATTCAAAAAGAATTGCACAATTGAACGTGATAAAGACTGCATTTCAAATGAAAAATAAGATCATACAATAGCAGTATATCTTTTGCATCAATGGGAGCTAAATTGGCAGGTCCAGTGGCAAGATCAGGGCCATTCTGCTTCAAAGTTCAAGGCCAAATATATCGCAGAACTTCTCACCTTCATCCAACTGATGGTACAAAACGTAAGCAAATATTCACCTAATTGTCAGCCGAACATATGTTCAAACACTATTGCATAGTTCATCGAATACGTCATTCTGTGACGGGCAACATTTCTAGTATACATATAATGTTTAATGTTACTGTTTGGACGTCTCTAATTAGCATTTTCACTTTTCGCAAAATTTAATTATTTTAGTTAGTTAGTTTAGTAAATTATTTCTCAAGATAATTCTTCTTTTATAATGATTTCAGAAGGCTCTCCGTTTTCAGCGTAGGATTCGGTAACTGTACTCTTTTGCGCGTTGACGCGTTCACTTTTATCTCGCTCTATCCTTTGATACACGAAGAGGAGAGCTTTACTCTAGAGACAGAAACGTTGCTTTCATTTTGGAATATAGCTCAAAAGTATTTTGTATATTTATGTATATTACGTAAATTGAAAATCAAATTTCTTTGAAAAAGTATCGTGACGTCATGACGTTGACATATCGGGGTATGACCACAAGTTTTTTTTGTCAGATTTGAAGATCCGCATCAGGGTTTTGAATCGCCCTGTACACCGCGCGGACCGTTCCGATGCGCCATTGCACTCGAGCGATGTTTTTGTCGAGTAATTATAATATAAATCGAATCATTTCGCGTACAATTTTCAGTCAATCGTGAAATCGCTATGTATGATAATCTGAATTAGCGCTGCAAACGCAGTACAGGGTGGAATTAAAATAAATTAATATTTATACGCCGGGACAGCGCCCCGGGGGACCCTCCCGACCCGCGCGATGGAAAATCTCGCTTCAGGACGGATCAGATTTGATGCAATATTGGAATCGAACCGACGAACTTCACTTCACAGGTAACCTCCCCCCCCCTTTCCCATAAAAATACCCCGCAACACAGTTTCGTCTCATACAACGCGATTTTTATATACTGTTGACTTGCACTATTCATGTTGACGAATTTCCATGGCGCTGTATCCTGCAACACAAATTCGCTCCAACACGACCCTCGTACAACGCGGTTCTTATATATTTGATGGCGAACTCCAACATTGGAATCAAGCCGATGAATTTCAGTTTACAAGTAACCTGTGTGTAATGTGCTTTCGTCCCGACACTTTCGTACAACGCGGTTTAGTATAACACGATTTTTATATGTTGTTGGCTTGGGTTTGATTATCTGTTGCAATATTAGAATTTCAGTTTACAGGTAACCCTCATATAACGCGCTTTCGTTCTGATATTCACGTGCAGTATGGTCTATTTATACTGCGTAATTCTTTTATAACGCCGTTTAGCTCTGAAACGATCCGAAATTCGCGAAAATCCTTTAGATTTAGGAAACAGTTTTTGTCTGCGGGTGGTTTCATCGGACCAAAAGTGCTTCAATAAACATCCGAATATGTAGTATTACAAATCAAACCAATGTTACGTGGATGGAATAGATCGAGCGTTTATTTGGGCGTTATCGGTTGTGACCCGCGAGCTCTCACGGGCGCGACGAGGAAGCCGGACCCCGGATTGGATTAGGACCCCTGATTGATATTTACGACCACTGAGGGCGGACTCCACTCGCCTCGCTGCATCTGCACCGGCAGGGATTAGTCGTGAAACTGAATGTCCGGTGATAGTGCACAGTGGGTCGGGATGGCGATTCAGCCGGACGAAAGCTCTGGCCAGTTTCATATGTCTCTTAAGTCATCGCGTACCCGCAGCAATCGTGTTAGTAATATGATTTTATTATGATTGAATCTGACACCTTATCTAGTTAAATCGTCGACTTGGCCCACTGTGCACCGCGATCGGTGTGATGATAATAATAGTCGAGTGATTGTGCGAATATCTTTAAATCATCTTCTATGTGTGCCTAATCATATTAGTAATAATATAATAAACCCGTAATGGGTAATAAATACGCATCTGATTGACGTCCAATCCAAAAAATAGACATACGTATATGATGGTGCGCGTCTTGGCTAAATTAATAGATTTTAAAAATAATATCCAGATGGGACTAAAATCGCTTCACTTGTTACTTTGTTCAAAAAGTCCAGTGCTTGCAAATCACTAGTTATTGGTTGGCACATTGGTTCATATGTAGAGTATGATTGTTAAAAATTCTCGATAAACGGAAGTGATTCGTTAGTACATTTTTCTGAGAGTTTCTTTAAATCATCTTACACATATAACAAAGGTGAAACCGTGTAGAAAAGCTAATATAAAATAATGCTACAACATACTATAGCGTCAAAAATAAATAACGAATAATCAAACTATGTCCTTTATTTTGTCAGTTTTATAATTTACAACATTTTATTATAATTATGGTCACATAACGGACCAATACCAGACATACTAATGTAAAATTTATGTATTTTTGTCGAATAGCACATATATCAAAATCATCAATATTATTTTTTTTCGGATGTGGTCGACTCTTTCCAGGAGTAACAACTTTACTCGAGGATCCAATTGCTTGTTTGCTTTCTTTGGTAATCCTAGACACAGTTTTTTCAGAAACACCTGTAATAAAAAAAACATTAACACAATCTGATCTACATATAAATTAATCGCTAATTGTGTTGTTAAGGATAAAACTCGAGAACGGCTGGACCGTTTCAGTTTTTTAGATGTTAGTAACTCTGAGGAAGGTTTCCAAGGAGAGCAGATTTGTAAGAGTAGCCAGACAAATAGTAAAACATTTGTCGGCTTTCCACGAGCAAAGCCGGTGTGGGGCTGCTAGTTAAGTAATAATACATACATTAACATTTTATATGCATTTCTTTACTTAGTTCTTGCAAAATTAGTATTCTATTAAATTTATTTTAGTTATTTTATTTTTCTCAAAGTACGGGTAAATATTTATTCGATGACAACCCCAAATAATTACCTGTCATGACAGCAACTCTGGCACGAACATTATTTATTGGGATCAGAACACAGTTATTATTCACAAAACTGCTTCACCTTGAGAATTACTTCTCGGCCCACACTTTTCATCACTTAAGGCATAGTAAACAGTACTTTTAACGTCTTTTTCTATTAAATTACGACAGCTCTCTTTCACTAACAATGTACAAAATGGCCGATCTGTCAAATTTAGTTCAATTTTTCTCCGCGGGACTTCTTTGGTGGCGAGGACTCTAGTATTAAATTGAATGAATTGCTTATCAACATGTACTATTTACATGAAAGGCAGGCGCATCCCTTGAACCCGATGCAACGGCCTCCATTCGAGTAGCTCTCCGTATTTCTGTTTGGCTTAGCGCGAAAGTAGCACTCGATGCGGAAAATCAAATCGCAATACCGGTTTCCGATGTCGGGTCATCCTCAGCCGCTCCCTCGCCGGCCCGGCGCCGCGAGCGTCCCGTCTTGCAAATTGAATTTTTCTACCGGCTGCGGAGCGGCGAGGGCGGGCCAACCGACACCTTTATTATTATTATTTTTTTTTTTAAATATAAAAACTTGTTTTTGTGGTTTGTGGGTCGCCGCTGACGCTGACGTCATAGACCCTTCCATCCCCGCGTACGCTTGGAACAATGTCAGTACCACCCGGTGCACGAGCAGTAGCCGGAAAGACTTCATCGTAAACTCTTAAAGAGAAAAAACTACTATAGTGTGTGTGTATATATTATATTATACCATAACTTAATTATAAGTTCCGTTGTTTTTTTTTTTTTTCTTCATAATATTGCACCTCAGCTCAGGCACAAGGGTTGTTTTGTCGAACTTTTTTTATTATCATCATTTCGTAAATCGCTTGAGTATTACTTGGGTAAAAAATGCGACTTTTTAATAATAATCGGTTTAATATTTTGCTGCAGCGCGAGCGCCCCTCGAGCCCGCCTCATAGCGAATAAGTTGACAACTGATCTATCGATGCAAATAAACAGGACTTCCTTCGGTGGTCTCGAATATTAAGTTATTCCGCCCTAGTTCCCGATCGAATTACCTGTCCCACTGCACTCTGCTCCAATCCGTTTTCTGCTCCTCATCTGGCCTCAGCGGGCTGGGGTGGGGGATCCAACCCTTGTATTAATTTAAATAGTTTGATTTTAAACACCAGCGCGAGATTCGCGTTGTGTTTATTTTTTGCTATTATGCAAACGGAATCTAGCACACTAGTTCCTGTATTGTATAATATAATACTTATAACTGAAATAATTATAAAATAATTCTCGGCTCGTGTGATGGCCGATGTCCGACTCCGATGTGCATTAGTTGCGCCGTCTGCGGCACGCGGTCTCGGCGCAGTGCATGGCCCGCCGCACGCCCAACATCGCGGCGCCGGGCCGAGCTAACGAACCCCATTGTGGCTGAGTAATCTAATTAATTAGTTCGTCGTTTCAATCGCGATCGGACGCCGGAGGCACGGCGCCGGCAACACCGCCGCGCCGCGTGTCACACCTCCGTTGATAATTTCCTCGCGTATCTCATTCGAGGGCACAGTTGAACGATTCCCGGCAAGCATTCCCACCGCTAAACAAAATTAACATCTACTTGATTCTAAATTCCCAATGTTGCTCGAAAATGACAGCATAAAAAATTGAGGAAACTTGTACGTGCATCGAAATTCCCGTGTGAAAGTTTAGTTCAAACCATCATTTATTTGCACACCTCGGGCTATCGTATATAGATATTACGTAACAAAATGAACCATTTATGAATTTGTAGGTTGCTATAAGTACTTGCTAGGCTCTGAAACACGAATGTGCCCCGCCTCCGTGGCTGGCTGCGAGCAGACCAGCACAATGACCGGATCAGCGCAGCCCCGACTAACCGCATTATTGTTGCACGCGCGGCACGTCGCACCGGTGCCTCGCGTGGCGTGCGGCGCCATTCAGGAGATCCCAATTTGAATATTACTTAATGAAGCGAATTGCGTGTACAGGGTGGCTCCAAACGTGCTGCAGATCGTTGAAACAGACTGCAAGAATACTCACGCTAAGGACGCTGCGAGAAGACATCACCGGGTACTTCAACCATTCGGCGAAGTTCGAAGTCTTCAGAGTTTGGAGTTCGATTGGCAAGCTCATCAAACGTCTCCAATACTTAAGGATTGAAGGTGTGGTTGATTTCTCGGGGTGAGGTGAACTGCAAGCTATCTGTCGTATACTTGCAAGTGGGACGTTTTCAACATGCAATATGCTGGCTTTGGATACAGCAGACTACACATGAAGCGATAAATCAATTTTTTGTACCTTATTTCGACGAAATAGCTTAAAAACTGGTACAGAAAATAAATTATTAATATTTTTTCATTCCGCGATATTGAAGCTCTTTCTAAAAATAATGTGATTTTTTTAAACTATCTATTACTATATATATATTGATTATATACATACATAGCAGTACCAAAACATGTCGTTAACAACACGAGAAACGATGCGGGTGTAGATCCACTATCTTTCCTTATCTCTTCGCAGCATTGTACTTGAATTTAAAACAACTTGGCGGCCCCCTCTGCTGTCAATTATGCAGCAAGTTATCGTCGGTGCAGGCGTGCAGTTTCATGCTCCAGCCGTCGAATTTTCTCGCCTGAATTCCGGCGTAGTATATATTATAAACCGCGATGCCCCGCAAAACGGTTAGTCATCACTCGGAGCATCTCTGCCAGGGGACGGCAGTCAGGGAGTTGTAATTGATTGTACGGCGTACCGCTGCCCGGCCAGTGTAAACAGTGCACTTGATTGGCCGTTTGATATAAATTTATTACTTTTAATTCGTAACGGAGCCCCATCTTCAGAGGGCCGCCTTGATCAATTGTCGGTTAATTTAAAAAGTGTCCCGGCTGCGTGGTGGAGCAGCGAGCCGCTGCACTCGCTAAAACAGCGCCGCATGCCTTACACTCGTCCCGTTTGATATTTTATATATATATGTATATACATATATATTATTGGGTGTTGTGCTGCGTTGCCTTTTGAAACATTCGACGTATCGATCCCTGAAGATGGCTCCAGTAACGCGACACAAACACACAAGAACGCAGCAAATCTAAAAACGTCAAACGAGCGCACACACACACACACACACGATTTTTTGTACCCATAAAAAAATATAATAATTTTTTTATTGATTACTTATCTTTATTTTTCTGTCTCCCACGGTAATTGTCACAGTGGCCCCGCAACGAGCCGCTCGTGGACTTTGCGGAAAGCACTCGAGGGTCATTTTCCTGTGCATCGGAATCTGACCCCCCTCCCTGGCCGGCCACTCGGTTAATAAAACATCCAATTCAATTTACCATATCTCAAAAGATATCGAATGTACGGACGCTTTATTGTACAGCAGTTATGTTTGCTTTACGAGCGGTTGACGTCCGAGCCCGTCACGAGCGCAGAAGGAATGCAGGTTCAATATAAATTTGTATCAAGGGTATCACTATCATTTTTGAAATACACGTATAATTTCTTCTTTTTTTTTTTGCGTGACATCACGCGCCCCCGTCACGTCAGCGCCGGCGAGCTGGTGGAGTGATGATATTCTGACAGCATCCGCCGCGGGGGCAAGGGGCGCCGGCAAATCGAATTGTCGCGGGGGAGGCTCGGCCGGCGGAGACACGGGGGGGGACCACCCCCCATCTCCCATCCCCCATCCCCATCCCCCGGACCATCCCCCATCCCCATCCATGCTCCTGCCTCCGTGTGGGCATGGCCTTCCTGCGTACCACCCCAATCGCCTCCGAGGAACTCAATCTTCATCCACAACTGGGCCAGTGCGTTAAGGTTCCAGGAGCAGATAGCTTGAGATGTTTTGTTGGGGGTGCATGTTGTGTTGTCCCTGTGGGGATGAAGCGGAAGGTTGTAGCGCGACCTCCCCAGATGGTATTCGCAACACGACCTGCGTGTTAGCCGGCGTACCCCCCGACACGTTATATATACATGAGCTATGCACGCGGACACGTCACTTGAGTTTTACTACTGAACTTTCAAGGTGTCTTCAATTTTCAACAAAACTTATATTTATATATATTTCATTGGTTCGGCCATCCGCGTGGATATCTAAGAACGTATATATATATATATATATATATATATATATATATATATCATATTGTTTTTTGCTAATTCCCTGTTCTGTTATATATCACACTCGTGTCAAAATATTTATCACGGAAAGCCTTCACTACCATATATTGAGTTTTAGCTCTCGATATTCGAAAATTCGATTAAATTTAGTCTGAGTCGTGTTTCATAAACGACTTTTAATAACACTCGTACACGCAGACGTGAATTTAAATTATATTGATTTAATAAAAAAAAAAAAAAAACGATAACTGTAACGATTTTGAACTATTTATTTTATGAAGTAATAAAAAAATATTTGATTTTTTATTTTCTCTATTTTCGCTCTTGAGTTTGTACATGGAAAAATATGTATTCAAAACCCTTATTTTCTAAATAATACAAATATTTTATATTACAGTAATATCACACGTGTACTCTGACCTAAAAATAAAAAGTTTGCCCTTTAATCTGATCACAGCCGCAGTGCCTCTCACAGCTTCAAACCGCTTGACTATCTGCAACCAATATTTTTACAGATCTAAATACCACGGTGTCCAAAAATAATGTATCGGCTTTGAAAATTGAAAATCTACTTGTGTTTTCGTTGGGCCGATCCACGTGCCTGCGTATCGATGTGCGGGGATGATTTTCGTCGGCAAACATGGCGGCCGGGGGTGCTGCTCCCCATTAGCTCCCTACGAAATTAATAATTCAGGCAAATATTGCCTTCCCACCCCCGCGGCCCTCCCTGCCCGCGCATAACCCGATTTTTAAAAGGCTGATACTTTTAGAAATAATCTTTTTAATAGGGACTGGTGTGTTTTTTTTAAATTTTTTTTATTATACCTAGCTTATCGTATAGTCATAATCTTCAGCGCTTCACGCCATCAAGCCTTCTTTCTGTGGACAATGTTTTGTTTATAGTGACCAATTTATTACCTCCAGCTGCATTTAATTCATCCACAAAAGCGAGATCGAGGATGGCCTTAATCATATTGCATCCAAATATACCTGCATGGGTGAAAATTGGGATTTTTTTTGCTTTGTTTGAAGAAAAAATCAGTGTGAACCGTTCGCTCTCCCTCCAGGTGCATTTATGGTAATATAAACTAATGGGTAATAAAGGCCCGTTCTCATAAACGACACCGTGGAAGCGGGACGTGTGCATGCACCGTACTCGTGTCGCAACTCAAATTCGATAGCCCGGCTACATGGGCTATTAAGAGCCCTGTCTTCCTGAAACGGTAGTACGGGGTCCTTATTAAGCACAATATACAGCAGCGATAAAAGCAATCCTAACGCGGAATGCGTTATACATTATTTTTTAGGTGATTTGGTTTCTTGTGTGTTGAAGTTTTCAGTCTCCAGGAACTTTGTCCTTGATTTTGACTTATTTGAAATGATCGATTCGCATACGAAGCGACAAAGAAAATCATCGAATTTTTTCGAAGATTTCTCTCGTCTCGTGAACTGATGATTGAAATAAAAGGTGAAAAATTCAGATTTGTTAAAATAGTCATTTATTCTTCATCAGTCCGTAAAAAAATAATATTTGGTAATTGATCAGAGAAGTATAAGCGAAAGTTATTTTAAAAATAACAATTCTTTCCAGAAAATCATATATAAACCTGTTGAAATAGCATCTTATGGGTGTAGTTTGGTTTGTCTTCTTCTCTGCAATCATAATCTTCTTCTAATAATGCGTTCACGATATTGTTCAGATACTTCGTAGAAAAGTAGCTAAATAAATATAAATCTGAAAAGGTGAAAGCGATGTGAAAGTGTCTGATATTTTTGCAATTTTACGATAATTAAACAGCGAAATATAAGTGAAAAAAATTACATCGTTATAATTTTCAATGTAATTATTCTTGAGTCCAGTGTATTAGATGAGGACTTCTGGAATATAGTACATATAAACTAATTACCATTATTGAAAAGAGAAACATATAAAATTAAATCGTTTTTCGGTTCTACATACTTGTGTGAATCATTGTTTTCAACAATGAATATCATAAAATCAAAGTGCAGAACATCTTGATGATTCCTAATGACCAGGAATATCATCATACTCCCCTCATTACGTAGCAACGGTCAATGAAATGCATTGCCAACGATCACATTGACTTTGATATTTCTCTTTTTTTATAATGAATTTTAGTAATTGGGTCGCCATTGGGCAATTCGGATTCGTCGATATTTTTAAAAATCAGCCAATAAAAACACTTAAATTTAAATAAAATAATGTTGGTGCATTAAAATCTTAATAAACTTAGTCCGGACCCTAATTCGTTACATATTTGCCCCAACATAAACAATTTTTTTTATATTCTGTAAATATATTTTTGGAATTAAATATTTTTGTGAATTATATGTATTATTGACTATGTCCAACTATAAATATACCTTAAAAAAATTAATGGTGCCCGCCGCCCGACCGGCATTCTAGAATGTGCTCTTGGGTGAAAAAAGGTTGGGGACCCCTGCTGTAGTGGGTCCCCGAGTCCTTAGCCGCAGTTTTGATTTGTAACAGTTCTTCTTCTTCAGGTGTCTCTTCTTAGATGTGGTCGGTGACCATCTCACTATCTATTCATGGTTTTCTTATGGCAAATAGTGCATGGGGGTCTATGGGTCCGCCGTAGTTAAATATTATATTTAATGCGTCACAATTAGGAGTAGGTCCGTGCACGATATTTTGAATGAAATAAAGCCCATCGGGTTGCCATGTGCGGTGGCGGACATGACGTCACTTCCGGTTATGCGTTTCTCCGATGTCCGGTCACGTTGGAATATTAATAGCTGCCGCTTATGGCCACACTTTTCCTTTTAAGCTTGTTTTTCCAACTATGGTATTGTTTTTGTTATTCTATATCCTACTACGAATACAAAACAATTAATTTCATTCAAATTTATAACGAATATTAATATTAATACTTAAAAATGATTTCCATGTTTTCATATTTATATAGTAAATATAAATTATTTTTTAGTTCGGTCACTTAAAGCAAAGGCATTATTTTTTAACTTATGGGGGTATAAAAAAAATGTATATTTCCTTTATTAAATTATTGATATATTGATACAAATTATTTGAAAGTATAAATTTTTAAGTAATCTGGTAACAATGCATGAAATTTCGAATAGCCAAAAGTGATGTTTCTAACCTGTACTGGTCATCCGCAGGTGGCTGCGAGTTCCCGGCGCACTGGGCCGGCCGCTGGTTCCTGTCGGGGGTGCAGAGCCCGCTGGCCGTCAACTCCTCGCACATGGAGACCAAGGGCGAGTGTCACGAGGCCCATGGCGACAAGTACCTCCTCTACGACAAGTGAGTACTTACTTTCGTGCTCCCCTGGTCGGCACGCTAGCCTGTCAACCCTTGAGCTATGTATATTGTCTCCTGATTCAAAGGGAAAGTAAACCTTGTTCAGGCAATCGACTCGTACATGAAACGATGATAAAAATCTTCCAAATTTTTTTTTTGTGTGTGAATTTATTATCTTATTATTTATACAGCATTTCTGATTATTTTTATATAAATTATATAACAACAACAGAATTAATTATGAAATTTGACAAAAATGCATGCTGATTTTATCGTCTAAGTACTAGATATCGCCACTAAGTGAATATGATATACTTAAGCCTATGCTTATGTTTGTTTTCGTTTGTATTTTCAGGGGGGATGATCTGTACAGATGCATAGTCATTCATGAAAAACACCCGAGCGTGCTTCAATACAAAGAAGGTAATATATTTTTCACAGTGCACGTCATTTTCTGGATATTGTAGGTGTCCCCTTCTAAACAATGGGTTCTACTTAATTTATCACACTACTATAATAGTATTACTATCTGACCACTTTCTGGGCATAGTGTACCTTAAACGTGTTACTACAATGTTATAATAATAATAATAATCACCCGTGTTGTGCTGTCGTTTCTAGCATTCAGCGTCGCTAAGGCCACATTGAGCGAGATCTGTGACAACATCAGCGGGGATGCCCCGCTCTACTCCATGTTCCGGCACGATCCTCCCGCGCGCCCGCAGCCCTGCCCCTTCAAGTCCGCACCTTTCACCTTCTCCTACAACAGGTGGGCCCCCTCAATAACTCATCGCAGTTTGACTAGAAGAAATCGCTTGTTCGTGCACTTTACAATGATACTTCATTAATAAGTTAACAGAATCTGCCAAACGGACTCAGACCACATAATCTCACATCCTAGTTTAACTATAAATGGAGAATGCGAATTTCATATTTCTGAGACTGCTATTGGCTACCTTGCATTCTTCAGGTTGAGGACGGTGTGTGTAATGCTTGGTTTTTAACTTTCCAGGGGCTCGGGAGACTGCGGGCTGCCCTTGTCGCGGGCAGAGAGCTGCACGGACGACTCACACTTGTTGTTCAAGTACCAGGCCTGCCCCGACGTGCCTGCCACAGAGAGCAACGGTAACGCATAATCCTACCGTCCAATCCGTCTCATGTGTCCCATTTGGACTTTCGATTTGCAGACAAAACAAGCAGTTTTATTTAATATGCCTAATAAATCACATGAATTAGGCTTGCTTGGTGTGCGATTCGTTCCACTTGTAGACCAAACGTTTCCCAAATAAATATCTACAGATATTTTTTCTACAAGTGAGCTTCTATGTGTATTTATTAATGGCTTTATTGTAAAACTCTTGGACCATGTCAAGTATGAGCAATATAATTATATAAGTTTTCTTAGGTATTAAAGGCGCAGACTTTGTAAATCAACAGCGACTGATGATGACGCATTCAAGGTTCAGATTCATTGATGGAGGCATTTGATGTTACTTATACTTCTACACTCTCATTTCAGTCGAGGAGCTAGTATGCCTGGCCACCTGGAAGGAGGGCTCCACCCGCTACCTAGTCGGCAAGATCACGCAGGTGGACCGCAGGATGAACGATGAAGACTCCTACAGGTGACTATCCATCATTGATCAAAGTTCATCTTCAAACTTCTATCAAAATTTTAATTCATTTGGATTAACTGATCCATAATTTCTGTTACAGTGATAAATTTTATTTTTAGAATATCTTTCTATTTAACTCTACATTTATTCAGCAGCAGCGTTAATCAGGGTCTTAGTGTACTCACAAGAGACGCTTAGACATGTCAAAATATCTGCCTACTCACTTGCAGCCTGGAGTGGTGCATGGAAATTAGTAGCAATATGCCCTCTTCAAGTAAAACCATATATTAAGGGTAGTTTTCTTTGCTTTCAGGTGCTTTGTGTACAAGGGTAACCATCACAATAATCAGCGTACCACTTATGACATCGCTCAGTCTGGTGACGCCACTTGTAACGGACTTCTGTCTGCCACCGAAGGCAGTCGCACCATGAAACTGACCACCGGTAAATATACTCAGTAGCATACAAAAAGAATAATGTTTTTTGTTAATAAAAAAAAAAGTTTGCCCACAGAGTTACTATAATCGTAAGGCTTACACAGGTTAATGAAAATACATTTATAAAAAAATTGTTTATAGACTTTGGTGACCGTTAGTACACCATATTTATTCATTCCGAAGTTTTGATCCCAGTACTAGGGTCGTCTTCAGAGATTCCCTGAAGATGACTACAGTAAATACAAAGAATGGAATATTTATAGTATAATGATAAAAGTTCACTCGAGAAAGTGCCTTAGTTTTTGTGTGAATAATTTTACTTTTTCGTTTCAGTGGACAATAGTCAGCACAAGTGCCGCTTCCCGTCGTGGATTACGGATCACCACACGTGGCACAGCCTGGACCACACACGCTCCTACCACTTCTCCCTTAGGAATGCCACCCTCAAGGTGAGCACATTATCATTGTAAAGCTTCCACTGTCTGACTACAACAGCTTTAACAGATTATAGAAGAAATTCACCGCTTAAAATATGCATGTCGGATCAAATTCGTGCACTGATGAATGGATCAAGTTATTGTAAACGTATGTTTCATGTTTGATTCCAGATTTCTAACGAAGGTGGCGGTGTCGGTAAGGAGATGCGTCTGGTCTGCCACTCCATCCTGTCTCAGCCCCCCGATAACTCGCACATACAGATAGTGGCTCACGTCACTCAGGAGTGGTAAGTAAATTACACTTGGAATTATTACCTCGGTAGCATGAAAACCAAACTGCTAAACTGCATCTCCTGTGCCATGCATTGTCAATCATGAAATAAGTAATATGTTATATTTTATTTGAATGGTTTAAACTGAAGTTTAAACCGTAATTTACTTTCAGTAATATTATAACCTTGATTTACGTAATTCGCTAACTGATGTTTTGAATTTAATCTTGCAGCAAATCGGGGCACATCTGCATGATGTTCCACCGGCGCGACGCGGGTGTGCTGGAGGTCCAGCAGCACCACACCATGACCGACAGTCACGAGGACGCCTGCCGGGACTTCCATCCCGCTACCAACCCCTTCATCACGCTCATCAGTTAGTATCTGAAGCTCCTCTGCCCTTTAAGCCACCACAGATAATCTGTTCACATATCTTACCTTTTTTTCCATTACCAGTTTTTTTTCGTGAATGAAGTTCCTTATTTACATCAAACAATGGTGACCCTACCATTATTATATAAATATATAATATAATACATACTGTACAGATTCTTCAAGTCCGTACAGTCTTTCCTTTATTCTTCTATCAGGTGCTCTATGTCCACTTGCAAGCATCCACACAATTTATTCAACCATTGATAAATTACAGCTTTATATATAAACTTCGTGGACAAGTCAGCTGACGTTCGATACACGTAAATCACCTGACGCATTTTACGGGCATATTATAATTAAAACCCACACTATAAAATAGATTATGAGCTTAGTTGCCACAGAATGGCCTATCGTGAGATTTATAACCCGACTTATTTTCTCTATGATAGAATGCATTTTTGTGCATAACGATAAATGTTGTTTTTGCAATACTTGCAGCTGCTACCCTCCACCCGAAGCAGTGCCCTCACCTGGGTCGGTACAACGTCTTCAACTCCCTGGCTGAGAAGAGGAAGCGCCGCCAGCAGATTGCCACAGGTATGCTCCCACATCAGAGTCCAAATTTACCAACCTAGAAACATACTTATTTCATTTATGCAGGGGGAACCACTTGCGTTTGGCATAAACTGCAACCAAATTCTTTGACGGCCGACATTTCTCAGCATTTCTAAACCTTGACCGAATCTTAATCTTCTCGTTGCCGTGTGAAACCCAACACTTTATTTTCAATTCGGATGAAGATAATTTCTATTGTGATTTTTTCAACTTACTGATTTTTAATTGGTTAATTTAACAGGTTCTGAAGGGCAGGAAGCGACTCAGCCCGCGGTTCGTGAATGCCCCGCGGGCACGGCCTTTGAGTCTCTTGCCATCGGCTGCAGCGGCTCCCAAGACACCCTGGAGTTCCGCTCCGCTTGCTCTCACAGCGGTAACTAACCTCTCACCCAAACGTGTTTCGGCATTTTCTATCTTTTCGAAGAAAAAAACATATAGGTTGTATAGATAGAACCACGAATGACCACGCAGGATAATTTTCCAAAACCATTGAAAATAAAATGATTGTTTCAGTTTCACCATTTGTTGGATTGAAAGAAATAAAGTGACTGTCACCAGTTTTACCTTATCGGTTTATTGAAGATGGGAAAAAAAAACAGGGACTTTTTTGTATTAAAATCATTTGAGGAGAAATCTGTAGCAAAAATAAAAACATGCAAATAAGTGTGATAAGTAACTTCATGAAACATGTAACAATAAAAATAAATAAAATCAATGAAAACAGAACATGCAGTAGAGTAGATAGTGGAAATGCGTTTCAATCTTGTTTTTGAGAAGGAATCTCATGTGTTCCATTTTCCTTACAGCGTACTCCTGCCATGGCAGCTGGACAGACGGGTCGGTGCACTTCCTCATCGCCTCGCCCACAGCTCGCGGCTCCAACGACCCGCGCCGCTACTGCTTCATGTACACCATGACCGGCCTCACCAATGGTAACAGCCACTATGACAAAATAATTATTATACTATTCATCCAGGCATATAATCAAGAAAGGACTAGCAATATTATATTATCCATATTTTTTCTTTGATTAACAATACTTAATAAAAATTGCCTGTGAAATTATTTAACTATTCTTTAGATTAGTAGTTTCTAGCTGCCAATGCAAATTATATATGCTTTTTGGGTGTTAAAGAAGTCACATTAATTTCAAGTTATTATTATAGTGTACTAGCAATGTATAATACTTGGTTCATCTGAGCATTAATCTTGTGGCATTGACAGAGTCGGGACTGGTGGAGGGACCGAGCGGAACGCGGGGCCGGACGCGAGGGCGAGGGGAGCGCGGGGAGCGACCCACGCTGCGCCTCAGTGCCGTGTCGGCGTCCTGCGTCCGCACCACCCTGCCCGGCGTCACCGGGGACCAGGCCTACAACCTCACTCTCAACGGTCAGTAACACCGCAACACCCGACTCGCTACATTTAATTTTTTTGTGGCTTTCTCACATACCAAACGAGAGCCCTACGTATTTCACCTGAATTCTCCCACTACCACCAGGAGGTATAGAGCTTAGGTGTTTTGATAATCTCTGACTGGAGTCAGGCCCATGGCGAGATTTAGAGTCAAGTAGAATCCAGGAGCTTACAACTATCAGTGTGATTGTATTAGTTATTGATAAAAATGTGCTTGCGTTTCAGGCACGTGTGCCCAGTCCAGCGAGTTCAACAGCGGAGGCCACGTGAGCATCGCGATGGCGCTGCACACGCTCCTGGGAGTGCTGCTGGCGGTGGGCTGCGCTCAGAGATGATAAGTCGGCCGGCGCGGACTCTAGAGAAGGCAGGACAGCAGCAACAGCAGCGGTGGACGGTGCCGGACGGGTCAAACCAACCGCGCCGGCGCCCCGTTGGACCGCTATCGTGCGGCGTTTTAAATTTTGATAAATTCATATAAACGAATATTTATATTATTAAAAAACAACAAAAAAAATCAATTGTAAACACTAAATATTTCCTAGATAGCATTACTAAAAATATATTGAAGGATAGATAGCATTTTGTGTATTGGCAGGTTGGGAGATTTTTTTTGCATATTTTAAAAGGTTATTCTATACGTACATGTTTACATAGTTAAGGACCCTCGTACACTGCAGATTTCTGCCCGGCATACGTTGCTATTTTTGCCCTAACTTTATACATGGCCGATTGCGAAACAAACGGTCCATCTGGCTTGTAAGCGAGATGAAACCTACTTATAATCAATATAATAGTTATTTTTTAAAGATGTCATCATAATGCGTTTTTATCATTTGTATCCCTTGTATCTGTTTCACATCACTCGTCGAATATTAAAATAATTTTTTTGAATATATTATTACATTTTTAATGCATGCGGTACTGATCTGTATAACGAACCTCATCGGCGGTGATATTTGAATGGACGCCAATCCTGCCCTCCTAGCAGCTAATTCCGACTTCATCATCTCGAAATACCTCTTTTATTTTTAACCCACATCTATGATTTCAGTTGCTTTTTGTTTTTTGTTTCATATTTGTTTTTTGGCATTATCTTATCAATGAACATCTAAAAGTCATAATCCATGTTCAAAAGAATGCTCTGGAGATGTGGCTTGGTAAGTGAAATGCTGTTCAGAACTTTGATATAGATTTATCGCAACTGTTACAAAAAAAAACGTCTTCATATAAAAAAAAAAATTATAAGAGGGTCGAACTAACAGAATCGGTACTGCATTTTAACGCGTGACTTTTAAAATTAATTTAAGATTATGCAGTTATGATTTTTATCCGAGCCGCTAGATAATACTCGAATCAGATTTTCATAGTACTTATGCTGTGTTTTTAATTCACAAAATTCCTTTGAAAAATAAGGAAATGGCTGCCAATACCACTTATCATGCACACGTAAAGTTATTATCACAGAT
Source organism: Atopsyche davidsoni (assembly GCA_022113835.1). Taxonomy (NCBI): domain Eukaryota; kingdom Metazoa; phylum Arthropoda; class Insecta; order Trichoptera; family Hydrobiosidae; genus Atopsyche; species Atopsyche davidsoni. The sequence continues at coordinate 2,065,133 of JAILWY010000028.1, forward strand.
TTATTTTATTATTTATGATAAGCTGTTTAATAATAAAAAAAACGTAAGCATTTACAGTGTCTCTCAGTGTGCTGTCGTGTATTATTTAGTTTTAATTTTTTTTAAATGTTAGATTTACTTTTGTATAGATATTTCTCAAGTTATGACGAAGATAATTTTGCTCGCAATTCCATTTGGTCCTTAGTCGGATGTCATATGATTTATTATATTATTTTGCAAATTTTAGTCTTTGCCGATTTACAATTACACAGTATAGTTATAATATGCCAAAAAAAAAAAAACTTCAGAAAGAAAAATAGAATCATAAATTACAAAATACAATTACAATAACTACTACCCTTTTATATTGTGAATATTTAATAATTGTTATCAATGTGACTGCTTTGCTGAATTTTCTCGGGTGTAAAGCCGTATCAAATATAAATTTACGATCCGACGTTTTGGCTCCGGTGCTGAAATTTTCAGTATCGGAGCCGAAACACCAGAACGTTGATAACTGCTGCCGAAATCTGCAAATTTTTATTTTGCCACGACAGACTTGTTTCTTTAACAAATATGAATAACCAAATGAATGTGACTCTGAATAAGCCCTCAAAAGGCGAAAGCGCTTGGCAACAAAGTCATCGTAATCTCCTAGCCATTTGGCTATTCATATTTGTCGCTTGTGTTTTGCGACAGTATTGTGAATATGGAGAAACGCCTGTACTCTGTAAATTTGTTTTTGAATTGTTGTATTATAAAAAAGACTTGGTAATTTATATTCAATTTTGTGATTGCACTTATTTTTAAAAAGGGAACAATTGTGAAAATTCAAAAAAGGAATTGTAAAGTTTGAATTAAGAATTTATGACGTTCTCATTTTGATTTGTGAAATTTAAATGAGTAATATTTAGATTGTTGCGACTGACTTTGGAGTTGGAAGACCAGTTGTATTTTTACAATCGGTATAGTATGATTTCTTAATTTTTTTTATTCACCAATACGGCTGGACACTTGAGACAGCTGCAATGCGAGAAGTCGAGGAGTTTGAAATGTGACTTTATAGGTGAATCCTTCAAATACCGCGGGTTGACCGCGTCACAGATGAGAGGGTCTTGCACCGAATGCGCTACGAAAGAGAACTCCTAACGATGGTAAAAAAAACTCAAGGTCTCCTATTTTGGCCATATTTTTCATTACTGATAGGATAAATATGTGAGATGAGATGAGATGGTCTCCGATCTCCTCTGAGCACCCTCCGATTCTTTGAATGAACTAATAGTTCAATCCAAACTTCTATTTATTAGTATGTGAAAAAGCAATTGGTTTTCCAAATACACGCTTCCTATTAGAGAGTAGCGTAATTTTGATATTTCTTAACACTGATTAATATTTGGTTCATAATATAACAGAAATTCAGAACTGATTATAAAAATATTTCTAATAATTCATAAAATATCGCAACTCCATTTCTTTGTTAAGAAATATTGTATCTGCGTCCTTTTTAACAGGAAGTATACAACAAAGTCAGTAAATTGGGTGATAAAACATTTTCACGCATAAAAGTGCTAATGAAAGGATTTGAAAATGTAAATTAAATATATTAGTGAAAAAGTTTTTACACGTTTAGTTTTTATACGTTCTCCCTTCGCCTGACGTTTCTTAGCCACGATTTCAAATGTCTGCGCGCTCCGCAGACCACTTGTAAAATATTAGTTCTTAAACATCTAGCTCGTAACCTGTAAGAAGAACAATTTAAAGTTATATTTATAAAATGAATTTGTACATACTTTTACTGTGATTTGAGACGGACGATTCCGACGTAAAGACATGTTTTCCTTAGATGAAATTTTTAACGCAGGTATATGTTTTGTGTGAATTCACAAGTACACCATTACGGACACTCGCTTTTTACTGTTATTCGTAAACCTTCATGACATTACAACCCAACCGAGGCGGGAATTTCTCGTGTTTCACGGAGTGACTTGAAACGAGTCACTCAATGCACTGATCCGTTGACAGATTAGGAAAGTCTTCCGAGTTGGACGGGCGATTATTTGAAACATGTTATAGGGTGTAGTTGGTACAACGGTATGTGAGATTTAATTGTTTTTTGTATCATTTAATGTTTATTCTTGTTTTTGTGATTTTTTAATATGGATTTTTGAATACGAAGTTGCGACCATGCATTCCCCACTTGCACGACTGAAGGTAAATAAGAAAAAATATAAACAGAGAGATCTTCTACGAGTAGAGAAAAGAAGAACCCAAGGACTGTAGTTTTTGCATGCGATATATGCAGATCTCAATATTGACAGCTAATACATTGCAAGTATTTGTATTTTTTTTAACTTCATATTTTCACGTTACCTTTTGAAGCAGCTGATATTTTGATTGAGTCGGGGACAAAAAAGCGATGCTTTAAATATGTACATTCAAAATTTTGTCGCCTTATCCCCAATTATACGAACAGGATATCCGAAACCCTCTAGCAAAAATATTTTTAATTTAATATATATATCTGTATTCATTTTTTGATTCCTTATATTTGATATTGATCATTAAAAATTGTTTTTATTTTAATTATGTTTTGTAAATAAATATTCCATTTGTGTGATATTTTTTTATTTTATTTTTTACCCTTTATCACTTTACGTTTTTGTCACTTCGAAAAATTTCTATGAATCCTCTTGAAATGAAAATAACCCACAATTTTCTTTTGTTTTGTTTTAATGAAATGTTTAATCAAGAATTTCAAAATTCATTGATAACTATATAACATATTAAAATGTGTAAATATTTCCAATGCTGTATTGGGACCATCTAATACCTGAAGATGATAGACTAATTACAGCGGCTGCAAATACAGTCATTAACGGTAAATTACTAATATACGTATTCTATACAGAATACTTTTATAAAATTATATTAATTTTAACAGATTTACATTAAAAGATAATTGGACTTTTCATTAATCAATACATTCGAATTCTATCGTAATTTATAAAATAATTTTTTTATCAATTAATAAAACAAACAGTGTTTTATAAAACTTTATATGATTTGTTTTTTTTTAGGAAACTGGAGTATACTGCAATAGATAATATAACGATTATAACAATAAAATATATATATAAAAAAGTGTAAAGCCTGTAAATACCAATGATTATTTCATTCATTTATTTAATTCGTTATAGTTCCAATTAAATGTATTAAAGACCTTCGCTTCCATCCTGTATAAAAAATGAAATTATTTGTAAATTTATTGAATATTCTATATCTTTTTTTTTTTTTTCGGTGAGCTTTTATGAAAACTTATAATTCGTGAAGAAAGCGCTAAACTTTAAACTTTTTTATTTTTAATAACGGCTCATTTAAATTAATAAAAATATGCATGCGTATAGTCTGTTTGCAGATTGCGATAGCATTATTAATAAAGACATATTGACTTATTTAAAAAAAACCACACACACGATTATTAGTTCATGTTATAATTATTTTCGTTACTCAAAGGATTCATAGTTTTTTTTTTTGTGATATATATATTTATATATATAATATATATATATATATATATATATATTTACAGTGTGACAAACAGTCTCTTACCTATCAGTAAGAATGCAGATATTTACTTGTATTACTCGGTTTCAGAAGAGAATCGAAACACTAGATATATATATAAATACTCACCGAATATTGTAAAAAGATAGGCGTATCTCATTTATAAAAGACATAACTATTGTAAGAACGTGTAAAAGATATAGATGTGTAAAGGTTGGGTTTTTATTTGAGAAACACAAGCATGCGTTAGCACATCCTACTTCTCCACTGTAAAGTGACCCATTTTTAATATTTCAATCACATTGTTCGGTCCGGTCAAAAAACTCGCAGTTTGTTTGAGTCAATTATTCATTAATTCATTTCTACACTTTTTTTTGCAAGTCCCGTGCGGCGGTGAACGCTTTGTACAAAGTTTACGAGTTTCGTTTCATTCTGATGCATGTTTGTGTTTCTAGATAATAAAATTGCATTAATCGTATTGAATACTATTAGCTTAAGTCACAATATAATATAAACTGATGTTTTTGCTATTTCAAATTTGCTATTATTGTCAAAAATGTTTTTTATGTAAATTGAAAGGTTTTTAAATCAAGATTTGCGCTCACACCCTCCCAGGCTGGCTCCGGAGCCTAACATGTAAAAACTTTTATCTTTAAGTCAGTTATTGAGGTTTTGATATACTTGTAGGATAGATAATACAGCGTTTTGTTGTGATAACAAAATCTGTATATTTTAATTAGGGAATTATATTAGAAGTATGCAATCAAGGCGGCATCTAGATGAAACGGTATATAAATTCCCAAAATGTTTTCAATGCTTTCAATCGTGAATATAATTTAATAAAACAAAACATTCATAACAAAGTTATGTTAAAAGTATAAACGTGGAGCCTATGCTATATTAAAATACGTAACAATAGTTATAACCGGCGTTGATAATTTAATCAACGTAGATACAACCAGGATCTAGGTATGCTTCACTGCACTCACTCCGAGTTTGATACGTTACAAGATCACTTGACTTAATTTAAGTTCATCACTGGATGTCACCGCGTTGCATTTTTACGATAATATATAAAGAAATTGTACGATAGCATATGCTAAATATAATTACTATGTAAATAAAATTATATATATATATTTATAGGATCGAGGGACACGCGGTTCCTTCTTGAGAACGGTTTCTTTAGGATCCGATGGCAGAAGGAACCAGTCGCGGAGGAGTGTGACGATTTTCTCGTTTGAATTCGCGTTAAATGAAGATGACGAGGAGATTTTTAAAAATATTTTCAATGTGTGCGATGGCAACACCGCTTCAGCTTGACGACGGAGGCTTTGGACAAGCCGGCAGCAAAATGTCAGTGTGGCAACTTCTAAATGTTAAGCAAACATTATATTTATGATACCTATCGTGCGGATACTAGATTTTATTAAAAGTTATATGAATTTTTATGCGCTATGTTGAAATTTTTTAATAAACGACTTATTTTAATGTAAGACGAATCTTATATACGTTTTTATTATGTAAACTGAAACTTTTATTAATACCTTTTTACACCGAGATATCAATCACAGGTAATTACAAGATTTATTGTGATTCTTCATTCTCTGAAGATGGCTTCAGTTCAGGACCCAAGACGTAGCCTTTTATATGAAAATTATTTACTTCAAATCATATTGCTAACAAAGTTCCGTAGGTCTACATATATTTAATTAACGATAAAGACATAAATTAAATGCATTACGGGAAGGGGAGAAAGTGTTAATTAAATACCTAAACAGGCGCATAAAAATTAACTTTTTATAATCCCTGTATCGTGTTTTTTATGAGTCAGTGTTATTAGAGAATTCATGAGAATGGATGCCTGCACTCGGTGACTGGCGAATGATTGTTATGTTTTGTTTCCACGCTGACGTTTTGGGACGGGAGCCGAGTTGCTCGACGGGGGGGACGGGCAGTAGCGATAATATTATAAATTATTGTAAAACCAACGATTTTTGAATAAACGGAAAAAATGTGATATTACCGAGCTACTCCAACCACCGGGCCCGAAGTTACTGACACCCACTTGTAATAATCCATTTTTTTCTCAATTATACTCGATAATGTCATTATATTTTGATTACTGAAATGTATTTGAAAATAACATTGTGTTTTATTTATTTCCTCACTCTAATATATCCCAAAGGAATATCAAATATTATTGTTGTATTGATCAGGAACCTCTCTGCTCTCCCCGTTCTGTGCCCTGAACCCAAAGGTAATCATCGGTAAGTACCTAATAGTGGCGGGGAGGACTCCCGTTATTGTTTCTGCAATCTGCTGCAAAAGGAGGATCATATCTAAATACTAGAGGTAAGGAAAGGATTATATAATAATACTATTGGGCAGCAGCAATACGCTGACCTTTCCTTGAAGAACTCGGGGACCCATTATACTATGAAAACCATGAACACTGGCTTAGCATAAATATATATTCAACGATATGGTCACCGAGGAGAAATTACTGATATCTAAAATTACAGATAACACATTTTGGTGCACTAAAAATGTTTTTTAACAATTTAAAGGGCGGACGGGGGAAATGTCACCTCACGCTTTCCTGCTGCTCGTTTATGCAATAGTCGGCAGAAGATGTGGCGGTGCCTCCTCGCTGGGACACTCTGCTGTGAGAGGTATGCATGTACAACATAAAATTTTATTTTTGTATCGTTTACCAGCAGATAGATTGCTGTATTAACACGATTTAAAGTTCTTATCGCTATTTTGCAAGTATCTATTTAAATTTGACTTGATAGACTGAATACCGAAGCAGCCAATCTACCGCAGCGTATTTATATATTAATATTCTTGCAAAAAAGTAGTTGTGTGCTTGTTTCTGACTTTACTTGCTATTCAGCAGAGCGAGACAAAAAGTGAACGCAAAAATATTATTAATCGGACATTGATATTAATCACTTTGACGCTTTCATTAAAAAATATGTAAACTGATAAGCTTTATCCTATTACTTTTTGTCATTTCGCTTATTTTAAATTTATATATTTAATTTTGGCGATTATTTTAATAGCATCATAGGATTAACGCAACCTACCTGTATATTTTTTCAACTGGATTCTTTCGGTATTTCTATATTGGTTTTCTTTTTCATCTTCGGGCGTTTCTCTCACAGTTGGTGACTTGTCTTTTCGTTGTTTCATTGTTAATTACGGGTATTACTGCTGCTCAATAGCATTGTTATACAATCCATTACTTACCTCTAACATTTACTTTTGATCTGTTACTTCCTCTGCAGTAGGCTGCAGAAACAACAGCGGGAAACCCCAATACTTCCAGAACACATCCCTTCACCACCAATCTGAATCCCCTACTCTATTACTGATTCTTCACATGCGCTCAGGGCACAGAATAGCAGCCATGCAACAGACTTATTTCTATAATGCATTTATTCAGCTATTCGGCTTGTGTTATTGCTTGCCGTTATCAAATATTTCCGTTTCAGTTCATTTTGGTTTTATCAAAAATTTAAACCGATATTTCCAAAATAAATTTAGTATAAATAAATAATGCATAAATAGTTGATAATGATTGAGTATAATACATTTTTTTAAATATTGAAAAATGGTTAAAGAAACTCGTGATTAGATCGTGATTTGTGTGGGATGATATTTTTCCGAGAGTCTCTTTAATCAATTTCAATATTTTAAAAAATGTACTTAATCAATAAAACCTGTATAGGCAAAAATTAATAATACACAAATAGTTACTTTCACTGTGGATTTTTTTAATAATCACGACTGAAAATTATAATGATTTATTATGTTTTGATTATTCGACGGTGTTCAATTTTTATCGCCTTATATGTTTCTATGGGATCGTAGGGTATAATGGTTTATTTCCATAGGAATTTGAGGATAATGTGGACGCTTCGGATCATTCCAAGTATTCGCTGTCTCTCTCGCACAGCAGTGGCGTAGGTCGGGCGAGTCACTCAGACCTGTCGACCAATCAGAAACCGGCCTCGGCTCCTGAAGCCAGGGTCGTCAGCTTTCCATCCTGTTTATTATATTATTTTTCAAACGCTAATTTTTAGCCAAGAAGGCTTTGAACTCTTGACGATTGTGATTTATGACATGTCATAAAAATATTTTTTTAAATTTGTCGTATCAAAACGCCACTTTTACTATAATTTATACAGGGGTGTAAAGTTTTGAGAAGTCTCTAAAAAAATGACTATTCAAGGACCGGTGCTTTGAGACGCGTAGAGTCTACGCCAGCCAGAATAAGAACTGATGGTATTTTTTATGGTTTTATGACACCAAATTGAATATATATTTATATATATATATATGAATAAATATTTTTGAGAAATTCAATATTATCGACAGAGAGTACTTGGTGGAATTCCATTTTAATATTTTTGAGTGAAATACTTGAGTGATTTTCCACATGTTCGTTTTTATTTGTGACCGGTTTCGCCAACCTTTCACGTTGGCATTATCACACTGTCTATCTGTTTGATAATGCCAACGTGAAAGGTTGGCGAAACCGGTCACAAACAAAAACGAACATGTGGAAAACTCAAGTATTTCACTCAAAAATATTAAATATTTTTGACAAAGAGTACTTGGTGTAATTCCATTTTAATATTTTAAATAAAGTGCTATTTTTTTATTGGTGACCGGTTTCGGAAAAGTTTGATAACGGCTACGCGAAGGGTTGCGTTAGGTTAGGTTGATATTTTATTAAAAATATATTAATTATTATTATTTTTTTTTAGATTGATATACTTACTTGGCAGCCCTGCCATTATTGCGAATCGCAATTCTGCCCCAGCCGATCAGAAAAACAAAAAACCCAGTCGAGCCGCAGGACGCGTCGAGCTCCGCCGCAAATCAGCGCCGCGAGTGATTATTTAATAAATACACTGTGCGTTCAAATCAAATCAAACGCCTCGTCCGTAAATGTCACAGTGCGTCTTATTGTTGCAAGTTTTCGTTTATCAGAAACTCCGGTCGGTGTGTTGTGCAAGTGACGGACGGCGTGCTGTGGTGGTGGTGGTGATGATGGTGATGTGATGTGAAGACCTGCTGCGGTTCAGGGTCGAGCTGGCTTCCGAGAACGCCGAGCCTGTTTCTGCATCTCGCGATCAGGCAAGTAACGATGCTTCACTCTCAGGGTCGTCGCCGCGGATTCTTCGAAATCATCGAGTCTACAATGCGACGCTGTGCTTTTATTGTTGCTCCAACTGATGCAGACTAATTATGCGAATTGCTTGTGACTTGTTTTTTATTGTGTCATTCGTGAGTCATTCGATTATGAGCCATGGCGTAGTTAATTTTTACCTGCAGTATAATAAAATCCGATTGAAATTGAATTTTGATGCATAAACAAAGGTATACACGATATATTGACCTTTTGAGCACCTGTGACGTAGGTTTATATTTTTTATTTGTTATTTGTCAATTCTGACCCACGCACGTCTCGTGATGGGTAACATGGACTCACAATAGTTAAACATATGCTTATTAAATGGTTTCAATAGTAAATAAGACAATGTATATATTTTATATTTATTGTAGGCATTATAACTTTTCCCATGTTTTAACCACTTTAAGGATCACTCTTGAGGGTCATAATCGGAACTGTACAAATCACCATGCGAATTCACTTATACTGATTCAATTACATCTACTGGAGATTTTTAAAACTTACATTCCCGAACTACGCTTTTTAATAATAAAAATAAATTTTCGTCAATCATTACACCCAATATTTTTCCCTATGAGTGAAAAAAATACCGTTTTTTTTTTTTTTCATACAATCCAATCGGTAATGCGTGGTTATCTAATCTAATATATATAATAGCCATTGTGTGTATGTATGTTTCATCTTTTGCTTCTCTATAGAATATCTTAAAAGATACAGCGCTGATTTTTTGCACGTAAGTTTAGTAAATTTTTCCGCAGCTATGTGCCGAATTTCAAGACGATAGGATAATATTTTTATTTAAAAACTAATTTAATAAGGCTATAAAATATGCTTTAGCGAGTTTCAATATGTACGAATTATATGATTCTGTTCTTCACCGCGAGAATTTCAAATTTAGAACTTTTACAAAAAAAACAAATTTTGATGCTTCTTAGAAATTTTCCGTTTGTCAGCTTGACACATGTACTTTTATTTTTTTATCGAAATTGCGTTAGAAATTATTAATCACAGCATTAATAACTCAAAATGCCTCCGAAAACGTCATTCTGTGACGGGCAACATTTCTAGTTTTATAATAACATCAATCTCGCGGGGTTCGAGCGAAGTTCCGTCTTCTCCTAGTGCCTCTCCTAATTCTCTTATAAGACCGCACCTCGAAAGCTTCAGACGCACAGTGGTTGCATTGGATAGAGCGCCGGGCTTCAATCGATCGCCTAACTATATATTGCATTTCATTTTAGTTGTATCCCAGTTGTTTAGTTAGTGGCGTGCGGTTAGCGAGGGTGACCGCACGCCACTGCAATCACACGTCATAATGGTGGATAAATATTTTGACCGCAGCGCGATTCACGGAATAAAAGTAGGAAATTCAATACGCAAATTAAAGCGATCATATTGACAACCGAATCGTTTCTTGGAATTCATACAAAATATTTCCTGTTTGATAGTAAGCCTCGCTGAATAGAATTTTCCACATTTTTTTTTGGTAAAGCAAGGTCAGCCTATTTATTTAATAATATTTCCACGAAAGTAATAAGTGTGATGGGAAGTTTCTGAGAAATTATTAAAGGCTCTGTTTCAATTGAGAAGTGAATTAGAGACTATTAAGTTCCTTGCGTGAGCGTGAACCTGATCATCAGGTGTGACGCCGATGGACTCGTATACCCATCATTAACACCATGGACAGGTGAGTCCACCTGCACATGCATAGTGCATAATGCATATATCTTCTTCTTACTAAATCGGCTGCACTCGAATTCCGCATCCACGTAAGCTTTCTTCTTCCGATGCCTCTTTTTCCTTGGAGCTGTAGTAGACTTTCAGCTTAGTGTCACTATCAAAACCATGGTGTTTTAAACCCCATAAAGCCACATTTCTGCCGCCTCAATTTTTCAGGTCTCAACTCCATTAATTTAACATAACATATATGTTATGTCTCTGGCATATATAGTGATACTTTACGTGCTCTCAATTCTCACATTCATTTCTATATAGTTGCATAATGCATTATGCAAAATTAATTAATTAATTAATAACTATACAAATATAATTCAGTGATTTGGAAAAGCCTTTCTGACATTTATTTTCCACAAAAAAACATTTATTAAATTTAATGAAAGGAATTTAATCATATACATATTTTTTTTTTCGTTACAACGTTGATTTATTAATTCCAGGTGTTTTTAATAATGTTTACTCATAGCCGAAAGAATTTGCTAATTTTATTCATCATGTATATTTATATATACAGGGTGATTCTTTATTTGATACACACTGTAACATAATATAATTAATAATAAAAATATTACATCTGCTGATTCCCAAAAAATATTGATTTGTAATTTTAGCATTTATTTTCGTAGCTGTGTTTTTTTTAAAACTGAATTAATATTGTTATTTTTATGAGTGGTAGACATCCACGGGACGCGAGAAAGATTGATACGTCTACGAAAAAAAGCTTATTTATGGAGGTTTTTTTTTTTGGGTTTTCCCTTCCCCATAGCCATGAGAAAATAAAAATATTTTACAGGATCGACATGCCTGAAAAATTATTACCATAATCAGTCTCAGAGTCAACTAACATAACCTCAAAATTAAAAATATTTATATAAGAAATCGTCCAAAGGGTTGACATACATATTGTAAATTAAATTAAACGATTGATTTTTTCAATTAACTTTCAAACAGGAAGCGTGAAAATCTATTTAAAAAAATTATAAACTTGCGTAATGAATAATCAATTAAAAAACCAATTACGCACGTAAATATAAAAAAAACAGTCTTTCGGTGACGTCAGTGCTAATAAGTTTATAAATACTCTATTTTTTAAGACAAACAAAACGTGAGGTCTCGTTTTACACGGAGAAGCGCGTAAAAAAAATCGCATAAAAAAAGTTACTAATTTACTAATAAAGCATTTTTTTTTTCATTGCGATAGCTTTTTGCTCTCAGGTGGTGCCACTTGTTGGCAGCGGCGCGCCGCCAGGTTTGATACTCTTTGGGAGTGGTCTCGGTACCGGAGCCGAAACGCTTTAAAACACACCCGGGAATCGAGTATTTGTATCAAGCAAAACACTTGCTGCATACCCTCTGACTTGTCTGGGCTCGGATGTCTCCCGCTCGCGGAGTTACGTCTTATTGGATTTGCATAAAAACTGCAAGCAAATGCTAAATTAGATTATTAATATTAGCAATCATACACAAGCCGTTTCTGATGTCATGCTGCTTATTTTTATTTATTTGTTTAAAGCAATTCGTATTGAGATTTGAAAATCACGTCCGTTAGGGATTCGCATTTTATAAACGCGTAATTTTTTTAATGTATTTTATTGATACTAGTTTTTTTTTAAAGCGAAATAACACTTGGACAGGTCTTTATTGGAAATTAGTTTTTTTATAATAAATTTTGTACTGTTTAAATTTTGGTGTCTCTCTGTGGGTTTATTTTTATTTTATTTCCGTTTTAAAAAATATATATGTTAAAAAAATATTTTAGTGTATTTTTGATGATTGATACATGTATATATAATTAATTTTATTCGCGTTATTTCCATGATACGAAAATCAACTTAAAGTTATTTGCTAAAAACACGGACTTCATCGTTAATAAACTTTATTTATTCAAAATTATTCTAATATATATTTATTTTTAATTTTCCTATCCAGCCAGAAATTGTAATCAATTCCTTTAGCATTTTATTTATAAAAAAAACAGCAAAAAAACAAAGCCTTCGATTTGAGACTATACAGATACAATTTTCGCAAGTTCGGATAATCGACAAATACATAGAAATAACGCCAATGAACTTGAATAGCCTTTATTTGATTTAATACTCAAAACCAGCGTTACTCAACCCTTTTTTTCCTTCGGGCCACATACGCATGTTTGCAATTTTTTTTTTTTTATTATCAATTAGTGGGGACCTGATTTTAAGCAATAAATTAAACAAAAAAAATATTTATTTGATATTGAGACTAACTATTTGTAATTACTAGTTTATAATTGGTACATGGAGATAATCGTTAAGCCGATTTTTATATACGTTTTAGTAAAAGTGTTTCGGGCCACAGGTTGAGAGCCGCTGCTGTAAATGGTGGCTCGTGATGGGGAAAATATAAAGATACACCATCGCGTATGATATAGTCGATTGGACGTTTTTTGAGACCACAGGTAATTCCAATATGCAAAATACGCGTTTATAAACCTGTTTCTGTTGGTACATGAGTCCAGTCAGGTGTCTGCGCCAAAACGATCAGACAATAAGCAATTTAAAGTTTTAATTTAAATTAATTATATATTATATGCACCTTGATGAACATATTGAGAGACACAATAATCCTCCAAACGTTATGTTGAGAATCCTTAAAACGCCGCGGGTCGACCTTGACTCATGACGATGGTGAAAAAGCGTGAAGATCTTGGTCATATCTCGTAGCAATAAATACAGCTTCTGCAGTTGGTTGTGTAGGAAAAAATGCGAGGAAAAGCAGGCATTGGAAGGAGGAAGCTAACGTGGATGCGGAATTAAAGTCAGTGTCGGAGAAGAAGATTAATTAAGATATTCTACAGTATATTTCAGCGTTTCATAGTTGGTATCTTTAATTAGACATTTTTATATATTAATTGAAATGAATGTGTGTGTGTATATATATATATATATATATATGTGTGTGTGTACAATAAATATTGATAGTACCACATGACAAGGAAAAATGTTGGTATTTTACAATGCCATGTAAAACCGGTCAATTTTTCCAACTATTTCCTTAACAAATATTTTTTTTTTTTTATCATAAACTTAAAATGTGAATTAAATCAAATAATACCCAACAAACACACAATAATACCTGGAATAAATTTTTGTACAAAAAAAATATGTATACATCAATGATTGGTATTTTTTCATATATATACAGTCTTTTTTGCGTAGTGTATTTTTTCGCAGGCTCTCTCTTTTATATTGACTAACAATTATTTAAAATTCGTACTTTATTCATTATTTATATACAGGTGTTTTATTTATTAAAAACGTTGGAACACTGAAGAAAAAAAAAACGCGGCATAACACTCAGGAACCGAGTGTTAACATGTTTATGATATAATTCAAGTATTCAATGAATTTGTGGTCACCCTAGTGATTCACTCTGTTATGACGTCACTATCACGCAAGGTACTTCCCGCCGGCTTATTTATTATTCTAAAAATATCAGTTTTATAAAAATATGTAACATGCCTAGAAACACTCTGTATAATACTGACAGTATATACAGATTAAAAGGTCAGTGATAAGATCGGAACCACACTGTATATTCAAGCGTACTGATCACGGAAAAACCGACTCATGACGGCAACGGTAAACTCGCATACCACGCCTCCGCACGCAGGGGGCTTGCCTGGTGACGGCATCATCGATCACCATCAGCGTCCTTGATTCTCCTCTCCTGACCCCCTCCGAGAGACCCACTCGGGGTGCCTCTCTTCAGAGGAGGTTGGCGATCATTTCACTAAGCATATGCTGAGCCAGTACTCACGGTTTTCTTAGAGAGAACAGTATATTCACCGGGTCCTTCTACACTGCAATTTTATATTCTGATAAAAGTCTGCGTACTGCCCGATTATAGCATTATTATATAATACTTTCCTCGGAAAGCTCTGGCGTTTAGATCTGATACTTCTTATGCAGCAAGTTACATAAACAATACGACCTCGATACGTTGCTTCCACAGCATATCCCTCCACAATCATTCCAAGTCCACTACTTCATTACCGATTCTTTATACACGCTCAGGTTCTTTTATCGGCATAAATATTAATTTAGAAAACCTTAATAACTGAAACGATAAAAGAAATCTTTTATGGATACGAACCCGCTGTTGCGTCCAGTCTTTTCAACCATCGTAAGCATTCAGCTGACATGATCTCAATTACTTTTATCTGCTAATACAACACGATAATGACTTGGATATCCGAGAATATCCCCAGTCTTCCGTTGCAAAGGAAACGCTATCAATTTTACAGAAATAGCATCGAAGATAAAGGAAAACCATTTGCATCCCTGTCAGCAGCATCCGCTCGGAATAGAGAAAACTATTATACACCGTAGCCTTTAAAATTTAAGCAAGCCGTTTTATTCATAGAATGTAAAGTAAACCTAATAAATCATGTATATAAACTATTGTACAGGTAAATGATGTGAAATATATCTTTGCTGGCGTAGGTTTATATAAAAATATTAAAAGGTGTTTTATATGCGTATAGGGCAAGCAATACTTTATTGCTTGTATGGACCGCACGCCACTGAACCAAACTTATCGATAATCATAACTAATGTATACTGTTGAAATACACTCTAATAATATTTATAAAGTAGATTCAATCATTTCCTCTATTTACGATTCTACTCTACAGCTTGTGTAGACCGCACGACACTAACCAAGTGTGTCAACTTTCAAAAATCATTAATGCTTATAAGCTAAATCTTAAAATACACTCCGATAACATTTGATGAAATTCGAGTTGCACATTCTGCCGCATCCTTTGTTTGCAATTCAAGGTCTTGGGTTGAAACATTTATATTCTAATGAATTTCACAAACTTTGACTTCAGCTTTATCGACGGAGAAATAACTTTGAATGATTCAAGATAATGTTTTGCTATTGTGGAATATTTTCTTCTCAAATACGTTTTAAAACTTATATTTGCTCATTACTATCTACAAAATTAAATAAAAAATATTAACGCTTACTTAGTCCGCAGTTATTCCCGAGTTTAATCTGTATAGAAATATGATTCCCCGTAAAACAGGAATCGTAGTAAATGCAGTTTTAATTATTATTGCATAATACTCCGCGGAATAGAATCTGTGATATCCAAAGCAGACTGCTTTCATTTTCTATTAAACAAACTAAAAAAATAAACAAATATGGTTAAGAGATTACGATCATTCTAGTCTGAAGAATTCTTTGAAAGCCAAAAATGGTCATATTCGTGATTTCTTAGCTATTTTAATATTCATATTTGTTAACAAGTTATAGTTTCTAAAATACTAATAAAAAATTCTTTGATTTCAGATTTCACTGAAGAATATCATCGCTTCCAGATCTAGTGAATATGTAGCGCAGATATAAATAATCATAGTTGGAACGTAAAACTTTTTCACGATGGGTATGAACGAAGAGTACACAGACGAAAAATGTAAAAGAGATAATAATTTTTTAAAGTTCATCCCTTTGAAACAGTACGTGCATACGATATTAAATGTTCGCCATAGAATCTCAGAAGCCAAAATGAATAAGGAAAAGCAGATCGGGGAGGTTGAGCGCAGCGAGGCGTCCTCCAATAGCTCTGCCCACGGTACCCACGAGGTCAAGAGAGATGGCCAGGAAAAATGTGGACCAAACACGAAGAACGACATGCTCAATGATGACAATAAAGCCAAGCCGAGAAATCGCTTCAAGAAAATCGTGTCACACATCACAAAAGCCTTCTTCAAGAAATTCTCCAGTGCGAAGAACGGAAGCGAAAAAATTCCGGTTGAAAAAGATCCCGACGATCAGGCTACAGTTATTAACAACTTATCAAAGAATCTCATGCAAATCAGTTTGTCTAATGCAGAAAGCGAAGCGGAAGCTTCGGGGAGTAATGATGCTGACGAAAGAAAGGATGAAACAGAAATCAATGACGGTAAGCAAAAGAAAGTGAGAAAAGGAGTCAAGTTGGAGCGAGGCTTTATACCCAGCCAGTCAACCTTTAGCCGGAGTACTCCGTACCCTCCCCGCGCTGAGGTATGTCATTTTAATTATGTATTTAACCATTTATTCATTAAAATATAAAGTGCTTTTAAATTTTTGAGGTTTTTACAATGGTTATAATTATTACTCACACGTGACATTTAATTATACGATTAATATTTTATGAATATTACTTACGACTCAATAAAATTACTTGTAGGTAATAAAATTAATTTTGTCATAATTATTGTAATAAAATTGATCTTGTAACAAATTAGTAATTTATTAATAATTTCGTACTGTTGTCGGTCAAAATAAACCTTACCGAAACAACTTTTTAAAATTAATTTAATAGTTATTATGTATATATTTTAAGTTAAATTGTAATTAAGTCGCTTGCGTCAAATTATAATCATTTAGTGCCTTCATAAAATTATTTATTTCTTGTTCAGAAGTATTATGCAAATAATCGATTGCTTGGATTGGAACCGCTCATGCTCAGTGATAAATATTAGTAGTCTCGTTAGTCAATTTGTTTTATTACATATCATGCTAATGACATTAATTTTCAGAAATGACAATGAAACACTCGCAAGTATTACAATATGACTTTGAGTTGAAATTCAATAGACGTCATTAGTACGGGTTTATCATTAAATAAAACATCCTGTCTTATAATTGCTATCTATACCACAGTCTAAAAATATAATTTTTTCAATAATATAACTAGCTACTAATGCAGTTTTCATTTAATGAAATGACGTACATATTATTATCGTAATTATCAATAATATTATAGCGAACGAACCTTAACAATATTTCAATTACCTGACGTAAAATTCAGTCAAAGAGCTTGTCGAAGATGACCTAATTGAAAAGTGATCCTATCGTATATCTGCATTATTAAAAAATATCAGTTCAGTTAAAAATATAGCTTTTAAAACCTTTAAAGAAAAAAAAACAAGAAGCCATCGGCAAGATGATATAATATAAATTTGTTTGTGATTAGTTTCAGAGTTCACTGAGAAGTCTGAGCGGAGGAACTGTCGTGGAAGGAAATAGCTGCTTGAACGAGAGTTCAGTTGATATAACCACTTATATTAACATGTTAAACGAAAACCCTCCTACAACGCCAGAGATTCTTCAGTTTATCAATACGCTGGAATCCGTATCAAATGTCGATTTAAATTTTCTCACGGCAAACACTGATAACGTATTTGAATCCGACAACTCGTTCGGAGATCTATACAAAACTGAATTGTACGATGACGTGAATCGTACCACAACGAATGTGAATATTGTGATGGAATCCGACAGCAGTGAGGCTTCTCCGATTGACCCTCTGAAAGTACCGTTCAATTGGAGCAGCGACGAGAACTCATCGCACAGCGATACTTCTTTCTCGCAAAGCACAAAATCCCCGCTGACCAGCCCCTCCACGCTTCCTATCGACGAGACGGCAGTGATTTTGGACAACTTTGATTTGGAGAGCTTGCAGTATCAAGTTGCGCCGTTCGGCTCCGAGACGTTGCCACCGGCTGATAACTCACCCAACAGCAGTGATTGGGATTCCAGTGCACACAATAGCTTCAATTTAGATAGCGCACTCCTGGAATTTTCCGATAGTATTCCGATCACTTCTGACTTCACTGCATCATATTTGGAATCCGCTGCGTATATGTGCTGCCAGAGAACGCACGGCGAATTCTCACAGATTTACTACAACCTCAGCAAGGATACTCAGAAACAAATAATGTTACACTGGCATAAAAATCAAAGCAACGAAGAACTCTTTGGGTAAATATTTTTAAGTCCTTTATCAAACGTTGAATTAATAAAGATTGTTGGAAATTCTGTTGGACTTTTCCGCTGCTATCGCGGTTTGGTGTTGTATCGAATTAAACTACTATGACGCTGTAGTGCAGCGAGTATATGAATCATTATATACAGGTGCTAAATCTAAATCCTAGTTTGCAAGATAAATATTATTCATGTATGGGTTCGAATCTTAATTAATTAATTCAATTTTAAAAATAATCATTGGTCTGTTGAACATGTTTATCGGCATTGTAAACAAAGTTCGTACTCGACTCAGTGGATAAGTGGTCATTGAGTAACCATAAAAAGAAAAACCTTATTTTAACATGATTCATACTTTTTAATGATTAATTAACTTGTAAACAATAGAGTGAATCACGTTTAATTAATAATAAACGTGCAATTGGTTAGATGATTGCAGAATTACTTTAATTTCATACTTTGAATTTTTCTTCCAGGTTCATCGACAAAGTCTTGCTCTCAAGCAAGTGGTCAAATATAATCGCTGGAGAAGTATACGTGATCTGCCAGCGTCTGCTCATGAAGCACGATACGATGATCAAGTTTATCCAAGAAACCAAAGGTAAGTTCTGCTTGAAGCGAGCAATTAAATACTTCAAAGCAAAAGATTCAACATGAAATTATTAAAACGGAGTCTTAAGAAAATATTAAATGCGTTTCACAAATTAAACAGGCAATGCTATTCGACTGTAATATTGGAGTGTCCGTTCCAATATGCGTCTGCATACCAATCTTTTATTGTGTATTTTTTTTATTCCAGGCAATTGTGTTTTGGATTACGTTCTCAACTGCCATTCAACTAACGCTTCTTTGCTGGAATACATAACAGAATGTACGAAATTAGCGGTTAGGACTTTATCCAAGCAAGAGAATCCGGCTTTAGTAGCCCAAGTTCAGGTAACACTTATATTATTTTAAAAGTATATTGTAAAAGATGATATTGTAAGATGAACATCGTCAGTATTCATAGCTTGTCTTTTTGCCAACAGCGCTACAAGAAGCACAGGCTCGCTCAGCTACACTCTGCCATGAAGCAATTGCCTCCGTTAGATGTCAATCGCATCACGTCACTCGTGATGATTCTCACAGACGACGCGACGGGCAGTTGGAATATGCTGAATGCCAGTTCCGAAGGTGAGGCTCAATTTTTTAATTTTTTATGGGAATCAATTATCTACAATATTTAACGAGTCAAGTTCTCGCTTAGTATAAAGAATAATAATATTTCATATTTTAGGAAAAATACCTCTGCACGTATCCTGCTCTAACCATATGCAAGCAAATTGTCAATGCCTGGAACTGGTCCACATTCTCCTGGTGCACGGACATACCGACCCTAATTTTAAGGTTGGTTATTGAGAAAATGCTATCGGTTTCAGGCGCCTGAAGCCATACCAATATTCCGTCTTTACTTTTCAAGATAAGCAAGCTACTTGACGATATTGATTATTTAATTTCTGTTTTTATAGGACCCAGAAACGGGAGACACTCCTCTGCACATAGCTGTGTATGCCGACTCCTGTGCTCCCAAACTTGTTTCTCTACTACTCTCCAAAGAAGCATATATTCAAAAGAATTACAAGTAAGATGTTTCTCTCATTACTTACAATCGTTTGTTAGAACTTTTAATTTTTTCACCGACCATAATTGTCGAAGAAAGTATATACAATCCCCGATTAGCCAGGAACATCAAACTCATTTGCCTTTGTAATCATTATCTTTCTCTCTAACACTTCGTTATTTGCTCATTTATCATTTGTTCATGAAACCTTACTCTAGAAAGTTGGCAAAACTAGTCGAGGAAGCAAACAAAAATGTGGAAAGACTGAAAAATAAATTGATTAATACCTCGTATATTAAAAATTTATGCTGTAATTTTTTTTCTTTTTCTCCGCAGGGGCTACTCTCCGTTGGATTTGGCTTGCAAGCTATTAGAAAAAACGCAGAGCCCTTCTACACAAGAAGTGATCAGTTTGCTGATGGGAAATAACCTCAACATCTGATGCCTACATAATGAGATTCAGCGTTCAAGAATACTTGGAGGATTCTGTAGATAGAATTAATTTAACGATATATTTAGTGTAGTTCTGTAATAAGACTCTTAATTCATGTACTTACATTGTTTAAAATGAAAGCATGTGAGATATATTGATGATAATTATGTTAAAATTAAACTATTATTAGTTGTAAATAATATTTGTGATTACAAGAAAAAAACTTAATTCTACTAAAGCCTAAATCCCCCTACACACGTTACGACAACAACTAAATGGTAACTAGTCGATAGTGTCCTCTTTTACGTTTTAACGACCAAAATAA
The DNA here is from genome assembly GCA_022113835.1 of Atopsyche davidsoni. Classification (NCBI taxonomy): domain Eukaryota; kingdom Metazoa; phylum Arthropoda; class Insecta; order Trichoptera; family Hydrobiosidae; genus Atopsyche; species Atopsyche davidsoni. The sequence continues at coordinate 2,085,774 of JAILWY010000028.1, forward strand.
GGGGACGTTATTGGCTAATTGCAAATCGATTGCAGATTGTGTCGCTGCGTGTGTAGCCGGCTTGATACAATATATTAGGAGTATCTAAAAATAGTGCTTTTTCTGTGTTGTTTGGGTGATTGTATGGATGTTTTTAAATATTAGAGTCTGATAGAAATTTCAGCCTCAATAAAGTGGGAATCCTCAGAAAGTGATGGTGAATTATTAAAAAACAATCTAATAAATTTGTATGGTCGTATGGTCCCAAAAATGTACACACTTTATTTTAGACGGTTTATTGCCGAAAACAATATTAATTTCCCGATACATTTAATTATAAAAGCAAATGTACAAATACAACATTTTGAATGTCATTGAATAAGCCATCGCCATCACACACCTGGATGCTAATTTGCGGTTAACATTTACGAGTTGTGTAGAATGTGTTAGCTTTGATATAATGTGTCGAAGCTTCTTTTACATATTACTTACATATATCAGAAATGAAGCTATAATATGTACTAGAACCCATAACACTGATAGGTGTTTTGTATTATTTATGTTTACAAGTCCTTCAAGTCTTTCCTTTGTTAAACGCGTCAACGTCTTCTTCTAACGGATGCTCCGCACAGTTTGATGCATTATATATAATTGCAATGCTATCTAAATATATATAATTCTTAAAATAACGGACAAGTCAGCTGACGTTCGATACATTACATGTAACCGTAACATGTAACCGATACATGTAACCGAAAATAAGAAGTTTGATTCAAATATATCAAAAACTTCGTACAAACCTGTGTATATGATACGATCTTAACAATGTCGTTAACAAATGCTATCGATTGGTGCCGAATCAGTTGCTGGTAGATCACCTGAGAACCTATTGTTTCTATTTCACTATTAATATTTTTTGTTAGAAATAATCGTATCTCAATTGAAAATGTATCAACGAAATTTTAAATGAAAATTTCCAAAAAACTATAGTACAAACTACATTTTAGAAATTCTGAAGGGATTTACAAAACATATGCTTTGATTTAATATATATTCTCGTCACAAAATTTCCTATGAGTTCACAGTTTTTTCATTGATGTTTTGGTTTCAAAACCAACCCACAATCAATAACAATAATAAATAAAACTTTACTGGCTTAATTGAGTTCAGAAACACAATTTATTTTCGATTCTTGGAATTTGATAATGATTGCGACAATAACATGTGAATATTTTGGCAAGCTACTTATTCAAGATCTGTGGTACCCATAACAAAGATGATACTTCAAAAGATTGCCATTATTATGAGTTGATATGGTTTCTTGAGTGTTGAGCCGCTTGATGTTTAAGATGGACCGAAACGCCGGAGGAGTGAAAACCTCAAGAAACCATATCAAGTTGCATCAATAGATCTTCAGCCAAACTTACATAATTTGATTTAGTTACGTATATAAACCACTTTGGAATATTAACATCTCACTGCCAGAAATTTATTAAGAATAGTCAAGGCTTATTTGCTATAAAAATAACATAATATTTTTCATATAATAATTTGATCTCTCAATAACCTCGAATGAAAGATCTGCAAGTCTATTTAAGAGTAAAATATTGTTATATTGAATAGTTCTTTAAATAATTAATGATCTTCCTTCAAAAAATTTAATCTTTAATTTTATAAAATACTATTTGGCCGCGCTGAACTTTTATTTATTTTAAAACGATTTTGAAAAAAAACGCAGATGATAAATTACTATATTATAAGCATAATTAAAAACTTAATTTAGCAAATCGTCTTGCTTAAAATTCTGGACGAGATGTGATAAATTTAAGATGTATATATTTTTTATATTATTTTTATTCAGCATATAATGATACTTATCATTTAGACCAGTCATGTCAAAGATACGGCCCGCGGGCCGCATCCGGCCCTCGGGCCGTATCAATACGGCCCGCGATCGCAATGTGTCACAGAAAGAAGAATCATGTTTTTTAGAGCTTTTAGACTTATTTTATTTGAACCTGGCCCGCCTACACATACTAAATTTAGTATATGGCCCTCTGCAAATTTGAGTTTGACACCTCTGATTTAGACTTAACAATTTTAGTTAACAATATCACAACGCAGTTCTTATAATTATATTTATGCATTACTATTATTATACCTATTTTTTAACAATGGATCATTTATGACAAGGGTGGCCAACAAGTCAACCACGAAGCCAATTTTGGTCGATCGCCGTTAAACAATTATTTTATAATATATTTTGCTTATCCACCCATAGCTCACGAGAGTGCACCTCGGATTGAAACACACTGTATAATCATAGTGTGTATTTCGCACTCTCTCTCCCCGCTTAGACTACGATTTTATGTACTCAAAAATTGGCCACCCCTGAATTATAATATATCATTTTTGTTCAAAACTTTCATGTTATTGTACCTAAAGATTTGAGAAACTTATTGTGATTAATGTTTTTTTTTAAGATTTTACAACTATGCTGTATTTGTAAAAAAAATTAATACTTGAAATTTGTTTATGATTTAATTTCCATCGCATATAATAAGTATACCATATATTATTATCTACAAAGTAAATAAAAAAACCCATTAGTCTGTAAATTATAATTTACCTGCATTTCTGAAATATGTTATTATTACTGCTATGCTTAAATCTCTTGACACATTTTAATATTTTTACGTTATGTCAATTTATTTGTGTAATATTTTTATGAACCATTTCCCCATCCAATAAAATTTTAAGTAATAAACCAACTTGGTTTTTATGCTTCTCAGATATTTTAACAATAACAAGAATTGTATACAATATATTTTTAGGTGAAAGATTCACGAAACAATGAGAAAAAATAGTCCGATATATTTACGCCACAGTTGAGAGTAGTCTAGAGCTACTGTGTTCCTGTAATTAAACAAATTGAAATACAGAAATCTATGTACTTATTTTTGGGTGAATAAATATCTTATATAAATAATAATCGTAAATGTATATAGCCTAAGACTCGCTCATTAATCAGACAAAGACTTTTTATCACAAAGCAATTAAGATTTTTCTAATCAACTTCACGATAAGAGTACCAGAGCCGTACCAGAAAATATACGCTTACCAATTCTTTATAACGTGTCCGACATTACTGCACGATGTTTATATATTCATCGCTTTGTTTAAACTAAGTAAAGTAAAATAAGTCCAGATGAATCATAACATGGCAAAATGCTCTTTCCTCATTCATAATTTGGAGCAATAAAAAATACGAACTTCACTTCGATACCCAATAATTAAATCAGTTCAATAAATGTTTAATAAAAGTATAATTTGCTGAAAATTATGCTATAATTCTTCAATCGTAAATGCGCATCCTTATAAGACCCAATAACCGAGAAAAAATTCATACTAATGATTACTGTATCCGAATAGAAAATAGGGCTTAGATAATAAAATAAAGGATTCGTTTTATATTTAAATAATCATTAGTCAAGTATTTCCATATTAAAGTAAATTGTTAGAATTTTCTCAAAAGACGTTTAAATATTATAAATAGTAATTATTGTTACATAGTAATATTTTATGGATCACCGTGTCTTCAGTCAGAAATCAAAAATGTAATCTGAAAAAATAATTACACCAAATCATGTGAGTATCTATATTTATCATTTTTCTACTATCTTTATCTATTTAAAAAAACTAGATATTTATCTGTGTTTTGCTAAAAAGCACTAGCATAATACTAAATAATTTTAAAAGTATCATATCAGTAGTGTCTTTCAATCAAAGAAAAGCTAGTCATTTTAGTCGATCGTGATTTATACAATAAATCTTTTACTATCTCGCTAAATAAATACGAAAAAAATATTTTTATAATGTTAATTGAATAAATACGATTTTTTTAATTGTGACTAAATAATTTTTTTTAATCAATACGATGTTTAATTTTTTTGATTAAATAATTTTCATTAAATAAATAAGATTTTTGATAAATTGTGATTTAATAATTTTTTTATTGTTGTGATTTATTAATTAGTTTTTTTTATGTAATTATTATTTTTTTTATTCTGTAAATACTTTTTTTTTAAATTCTGATTTAATAATTTTTGTTGCTGGTATCCCCGCAGTGACATTGACTGCTCGAGCGGTGTGGCAACATTTTTAAGTAAAATTTCAGAGGAACGAAAACAAAATTTATCGATAATTTCATTTGTAAAGTAAAAAAAAAAAAACTCTTCATCGTAGTAACGTATTATAAATTGCCGAAATGGGGACCGTGCACGCCAAGGTATTGTTTTTAATTCAAGACTATCACGTCTCATTTAACCTGGCTGTCAAGTTACACAACACTCTCAAAGTTTTAGGTTAAACGTTTAATTTGCAGCCAAGATAAATATGACTTCTATTAGACTAATGACAGTATTGTTTGTATAATAAATTGTTAATTGTTATCGTGTTTTTATAGCAGACAATTTAACATTTTAACGTTACGTTTAAACGTCATAAGGGTGTATAAATAAAAGTGACGCTTTGAACTTTCGGCATATTCAAAATTTTATTTTATTATTAAATCTAAACATGTTTTCCTTTGAATTATTATAATATAGAGACTGTTTATTTTTTCTTCATTGAATTATTTGTTTTTACTATTTCTGTTTTTATTTATTACAAAATACTAGTTCGTTTTACATCATTTCCCAGGTGATGTTAGCGGTGGATTTTAATTTCTTGTTTTCAAAATACCAATTTAAATAGTTTTTTATTGGAGCTTTTTCAACATTAATAATATTTCACAACTGGAAATATTTACCATCCAAATTTATGTACATTTGACTTATTTATAACTATAGCTTTTTTTAATTCTTCAAATTGCAGGAAGAGCCCACCCGGCCGTTTTTCAATTTTTTGGCCGAGTCAGACCTTACCAACTTGGAGCGATCGCAATCCAGCGATCCTCCATCGCCACCGCAAGAACCCAAGGTCAAGTTAGGTGGAGTCAAGGTACCATCTTTCAAATTATCATGACTAATATTTACTTGATAGTTTTGAGGTCAGAATTGGAATTATTGAAATTATTACTGATTACATAAATTGTCAATAGAAAATAAACCAGTTGTACACCCAGGCTCCCAAAGAGTTGATTAGCGAGGTGTTAAATACATCAAATATACTGCATTAAAGTATGATCTACGATGGTACGACACATTTAAAAACTTGGGAGTTAGGCTATGCCTTGAGTTATTTTATTAATATTAAGTTACCTTTCTGTATGAACCTTTGATTTATTGCTACATTTTGATTTTGACCAGGCCCGTGTCGATAAAGTAAACTTCGATGGGTTAGCTCGGACTAAAGATGACATGATGAAGGAATCTATAGCTGACCTGATGGCTGCCAAGGATTTCGAAGAAGTTATTGTTAGAGCTGACAAGGTATATCTTCGTTTATTTTTTTATATAAATGTCTATTAAGTAATTAAGTATTCCGGTCTTAATGAATCAATATTTTTATTTGCAGGTCAGAACTAAGCTCGATTCATTAGGTATTTTCCGAAACATTGGTGTCTTCATAGATGTCTCGCACGGACCGGAGGCGTCTCCAGAAGGTTTGGAGGTAAAGCATTTGCTTACTTTGTATTTATATAGTAAGGTATATATTTACAAAATAGTATTTATTGCCATTGTCCTAAACTAACTTCTCTTGTATTTAACAGGTAACTTTTCACGTGAAGGAATTATCCAGAATTATCGGAGGAGTCAACACGATGATTGGAAACAATGAAGGATCTTTAGTCATAGGTGAGCTCATTCATAATTTATCTTATTCATGTAAATCAATAGTGACAAAACAGCAATGGCCGATCCGTTTATAAATGAAAAAAATGGTTGGGTTGATGAGTTTAGTATCTGACAGCACCCATCCAATATGTGTGTATTGACTTTCAGGTGCAACGATGCCCAACGTGCTGGGGCGTGCAGAGAAGATCAAGTGCGACTATAGCATGGGCTATGCTCGTTCTCACAACTTCTCTCTGAGCTTCGTGAAGCCCTACCCCAACAAGAAATTTGAGCCCGCGTGAGTAGCCATCATACATTCTCCCATCTAACTAGAAACTTTTGGAAATATTTGTATAGAATCATTCATTCATAGCACAAGTATAACTCTTATTATTGAGGTTAGGCTATTTAGGTTAGGAATGTACAGACTCATTAAAACCATGTGTCCGTTGGTTCGCTGTTGTTTGCGGGAAGCCCGCCAAACAACATACAGTCATCTATTGTATATTATCTAACAAATCATTCAGTTCGTACAAACAAAGCATTGTTTGCCCTAAAATATATTTTTAGCAATTAAATAATAATCCGTATTTGAGATCAATGGCCTAATCCTGAATGATAGTATGCCACTGAACTGCACGATGAAGTAGTTTGAAAATCGTTGTTCACGCTGCTTCATGTTTTTTTAGGTTAACAGCGAGCCTCATCAAACAGGCGGCGGAGTTCTCGTGGTCAGGATACCGCCAGCTGGACAAGGGTCTGCTGCTAGACCTCGGCCTAAAGACAGGACCCAAGGTATACTTTGTACTCATTTTAGAAAACTACTTTGTATAAGCCTTTATTGTTAACTTGTAACAAGTAGGTCACTGAAATTAATAAATTTCATACTATATGTCTGTATTTCAAAACTGTTTTTATTCTTGTTTGGTTTTATATTTCTTAAAAAAAGTATTCAAAAATCTTTGTTTTATTGGCCGTCCAAATCAAACTAGTTGAAAAGCTATCAAAACAAATTATTCAACTGTTGGTTTTAAAACTGTACTTTATTAATTTTATATACGGTATTTTCTTCGCGTGAACCACTCATAGATAACTAAATAAAAAGTCAAGTTGTAATTTCACTTTAAAATTGTCAAAACTGCATATATTTATTTTTTTATTTCAGACACGCCATAATTTCCAATGGGAAGGATTATTTAGAGAGACATCAGTTCTATCGAGAACAACTTCTTTTAACGTTAGGGAAAGTACAGGTAAACATTCAAAATTAAAAAAAAATATTTTTAAATATTGTCTTTAACCTTGTAAGTGTCTACGTATATGATGAAGAACTGAAAACTTCGAGCAGCTCAGCACCCAAGAAACCAAATCATCTAATAAAACCTACGAACATAGTTCGATATAATAAAAACCTAAATAGATATTCGTTTTCAGGTCCAACCATGAAATCTGCAGTGAGACACATTGTCACAGTGGACAGCCGAGACGACATCATCTTCCCCACCGTCGGAAACTTTGTTCAATTCACATCTGAAGTCTCCGGTGAGTGAGCCTTGCTTTTACCAGTCAGAAGTTTGTTTTAAAACTGACTGTTCATAATATTATTAGGATCTCTTCATTTTTCTCTTTTGTTTTCAGGACTCGGTGGCGGGATGGCTTTCCTGAAAAACGACCTCTTCCTACAGACCAACATTAAAATGACTAACGATATTGTAAGTCTAAGTCATCTTTTGAGCATCATTTCATCCACTTTATTTTTAAAAAAAGTCGCCCGCATTGCAAATAAAGTTGTAACAAGTCAAATGAACAGTTGATGATAAGATGTCTGTGCATATTTCAGGTGATACAGGGGGCCCTGCAGATGGGTCTGCTGAACGACTTCTACGGCACGAACCTGACGGAGCACTTCTACGTGGGCGGGCCGCAGAGCATCCGCGGCTTCCAGCAGCGCGGTGTCGGCCCACAGTGCGACGGCAATGCCATTGGCAGCAATGTGAGCACCCTCCTTCTTTGCCCAGCAGTCAATTATTCAATTTATAATATTTTATTATTGTTGCATATGAAAAAAATAGTATATATTGTATTGACGCTAGGATCTGTCGTTTGACTGTCAAATGAGGTTGTTGCCGACAGATCCAATGGTCCAACGAGATGTATCGATTGCATCTATTTTAAATCAAATTCACCGTATCATAAGATTCTCTTATATTGCATTCAGTATATCGAGTGCGCGAGATCGAGCAAAGCAAATTCATTTGATAGTCAAATGGCGTGTGCTAGGTCTAGTGGCCGTTTAACTCTGTGGTCCCCCCTTTTTGGTGATTTCAGTTTCATTACTCGGGAACGGACAGCAAGGGAATGAACGTAAGAGCATGTGACCAGCGAGCGTGTGCGTGTATGCGCGTGTGTGTGTGCGCGTGCATGTGTCTGCCTGTTGTACTGTTTGTAACCAATATGCAGTGCACACAGTGTCTAATCTTTGCACCGTGTCATTAGAGGAAATGGTGATCAAAAAAGCGCACACCACAATTTTCTAATCAATCTAATATATAAATAAAACATTTTGATGTTTGCATTCGTCGTTGAGAACTATTTAATTTGTTTTTTTTAGCTAGGACGATGTAAACATAAATGATTTTATAAAGTATGAAGTTGTTATTTGCTAATAGTTTACGTAAATGGATTACAACAGAGACAAGGCTACTCGGTGCATTTTGTTCAATTCCTGCTTTCACTGCGGACCCCTCATATAGTCGTATCTTCTAAAAACTTTCACTAACGATTTAAACGTCACATCCTCACCCAAGAAGCTTGCTGATATTTTGAATCATTTTATTGATTAATGTACATATATTAATATCTCTAGTGATGGTATTTATTTAATAATTACTTCTTTTTTTTACACCGATTCGACTCGATCAACTATCATAACAGAACTTTTCTCAATCATCCAACCCCTGAGGCCCAAACCAGCGCCTTCTGGGGCGACAACTGGCGATTCTCACATCAGTAGAAATGCCAGCATCATGCACTCTCAGGGGCGCTGGTTCGAGGACTTATCGCTCGGCAGGCTTGGGGGCTCACCGGACAAGTTGACTATTCATCTCAAAAACATTAATAGCCCCGTGTCCATCTTTCCAACTAAACGTTATTAAAAACTCACTTTTTGTAAAGTTATCATAATTAGATAATGTGCATGAAGATGCACAAACTTTGAAAGTGAACTGCGTTTTTGTAGTTTGAATAAGTGCTTTTGAAAAAATATATATTTTGTAAATATATCTATATGACCTTGTTATAATATAATATTTTCAGTTCTACTGGGCCTCGGGGCTCCACCTGTTCACTCCGCTGCCCTTCCGGCCGGGCAAGGGGGGCTTCGGAGATCTCTTCAGGGCCCATCTCTTCCTCAACGCCGGCAACATTGGGCCCGTCAAGAGAGGTGAGCCTCTACCGCTTTTAAACAGCGAAGCAACAAAATAAAAAGCATCTCGTTCTCGTTGATACCGCACCACTGTCAACGTAGTCACATGAAAACAGACCTAACCTATAACGATAATGATATCCTTAGTTATGAGCTGCTGTCAGGTATTATTCGTAGTTCATACTGAATTCTAGTGCATCGTGTGACAATAATTTTATGCAATGAAATAAAATTTTCACTACTTGTACAACAACGTCACGTTTCTTCATTCATCTTTCAACATATATTTATTTTTATTTTTGCTTTTCATCCACATGCATTGAAGGAATCCTCCAAGAAACAGTCAATGATTTTTATATATTTACTAATTCATAATATTTATAAGTGTATACTTTTAAAAAAAAAATTTGTTCATTGGAAACTCAACACTATTTTTCACACGGCATGGTTACCGCATAACTTAGTGAATTCTTCTAGAAAGGTCTTTTTATTTTTCGGCGTTGGCTTTAAGTTTATTTATTTCTTCTATATTATAATTATTTTATTTCTTAAAACCAGACTGACACGAAATGATATGCTCGGAGAAACATTAATTAAGTATTTATAAATATCAATCTAACTGTGGATCCACCGTCGACCTGAGCCTCTCTTGATCCAATCCCTTGCCGGGTCACGTGATGAGCCGGTTCAAACGTTACTCGTGTCTGTTTGCTTTTCGGATGCTTCATTTTACATTCAAATTAGGGTTGTTTTTTCATCTATCGATAAGGTTAACATTAGCGATTCTTTTCATCTCTCTTTAAGACTCAAATTAACTTCAAAATCTAGAGAGACGATAGAGCAATATTATATATAAATATTTTATCCCAAGTCCTTTGACGGAAGTGAAAATTTCCTTAGATACTTGGATCTCTTTAAATCACTATAATAGTGGATAAACCAATTTATTTTATTAAAGATAATGCTTTAGCTAATTTTTATGTTATTATTGAAAGGTGAAATGTCACAACTTTAAAATGTATCTATTATATAATACTTACTATTATATAAGACTAAAATATTTTGCTTGCTATTTCCAACACCACAGCTTCTTGCATTGACATCTCAAGTTGGTTATTTTTTTACAGGGCAAATGAAGTTTATATGTTGCTTGTTTGTAGAGAACTATTATTTCATCATCTATTTTATGTTTAGGAAATAAATACTCTACTTTTTCTATTAGATTTATAGCTAAAATCTTAGCTTGAATATATAATTTGAATATATTAGACGGCGAGTGCCGATGTAAGAAGCTACGATGTTACTCACCGTGCATTTGTCTGTCATGCTTTCACAAGATCCTATACCATCGTCTCGAGACCGAACATTCTATGTAGGAGAGGAAGCGCGAGGTTAGACACACCAACTTATCACTCCCCCGACTCACAAGTCCCCTTACACAACTGTACACGGTGTCTCTGAACTCATGGAATCATCCGGAAATATCACTGTATACCGACCTCAAAAAAATTTACTTTTTAAACTATTGGTCTCTACTTTTCAGATAATACCATGACTGAGATACTGAGAATTTATTTTGAAATAAAAATCAATAATTATCTTTTTTTTTTTAAATTTTTATTATTAACATATAATACATTTGTGATTTACAGTACATAAAATAAAATTTTAAAAAAATTACAGTCATATTATACGTAAAGCATGTATTGTTTTGTGTCTTGTCGTGTATTAGTGCCTTTCTTCTTGCATATTTTGTTGAGCATGACAAATGAATAACGATGCCGTGTTGTAGACCAAGACGTGGACACCAACATGGAGTCGGTGGTGAAGGGTGTGCGGCTGGCCTCCGGGGTGGGCATCGCGCTGCGCCTCGGCGGCATGGCCCGCCTCGAGCTCAACTACTGCATCCCTCTCTGGTACCGGCCCGAAGATGTGGTGGCTCCCGGCATCCAGTTCGGCCTCGGCGTCAACTTCTTATAAGACACTCCTCACATATCCCCCCCCACTTTGTAAATATTATCTCCAATGGAGCGTTCTAATCATCGCCTTGGTGTCTGCCAAATCTGTTTTTTTTTATTTTTTTATTATTATGTGCTTTCTAAGGTTGTGACGAAGAGAGGAATAATATATTTCGACATGATGTATTAGATTTATAAACTACTTAACACTTTCAAGACCTGTAATGTGAGAATACATCGAGTTGTTTCAAAGGTCATGTTTAAAATATGTTTACACATCATTTCCATGATATCGGAAATGTTAATATAATTATTAAATGAGCATTGAAAAGCAGTGGCGGAGATTTTTTTCATGAATTAAAGTAGTCGTTGCTTTGGCAATGTTTTTATTAAAATGCAGTATTTGACTACTCAATCGCTTTGAAAAGAATTCAATGCTTTTGGAGTGGAGATGGCGTGGTATGCAAGAATTCACGCGTTTCCACGTCTACTATAGAAAAAGTCCGGTGACTCCAAGGCGGTGTAAAGATGGTGCCGCTAGAAGATAGACACTTTTTTTATATAAAATGAATGATAAAAACACCGAAAAAATATTTATATTATTTAAAAAAAAATTATTATAAAGAATAACACTCCTTTTTTTTCAATATAAAAATAATGTTCGTTTTTTTACCGTTATTCTATTTTAGTAGATATAAATGATCTCTCATCGAAAATTTCGACATTGATTTACTTTTGGTTCTACGGTGAAGAATGAATTAATATTTACTTTGAAAACTTAATGGCGTTTATCATGCTTAAGTAATATTGAAGCAATATAAGGGAATCGTATTTTTGACTATCGAGGGTCGGATCGCTTCTAGAATTTTCTGATCCAACTTTTTTTTTTCAAATTGACATTTCATTGTAAATTATTGTATTTTATATTATAAAATTTTAGAAGTGTTGTTTAATTTAAAATATGCTTATTTTTAACATAGCTGGAGATATTGTTAATATTATTTTACTATGTACAAAATTAGAAATAAATAAAGTGATAGTAACTGTTATAAATATTATATTTTTTAATCAATTGAGTAATATAGTATAATAATGAACTCAATCTCCTGAACTCCACCATCGAACCGATGTTTCAGCTTTATCAGGTGTGAGGTTTCCAGAGAATACTTCAGCTCTTTGGTCTTCCGGGGAAGAGCAGAAATTTCAAGGACAATTGAACAGACGGAGGGGACTAGCAAATATATACAAATAAATATGCGTATTAATATTTATTACTAACCCAATTTATTATTTTACCATACAATTAAGTTTAATCAAACACAATACATGTTTTTTTTAGGTAAATGATTCACACATTAAACGACAAGATAAATCCTTAAAAATATTTTTATGGCAAGTGGTATTCGAACATAGCAATTTTTACTTAGCCATTGAATTTTGATTTCTATGTTCAAAATGTATAACCGATACAAATATTACGGATAAATATTTGATGACGTACAAATTTTCGTCAATCAAAATGCAGAATTCTGTCATAAAACATTAATACTTTTAAAATCTATTTGAAGTAGCGAACTTTTCATTTTTTAATTGTTTTATATGTGAATCGATTGCTTAAACAAAACATAAAAACAAACCAGTATGGGTATGAAGTGTGAATCTATTAAATGCTTAATAATCATCTGTTATCAATATATGAATAGATTTGGTGATAAATTGATTATTGATGTTGCATTTGTTTAGATTACATAGAGCTGACGAGTGGAGACAGAGTGATTGTGTTAAAGGGGATTGCAAGCTCGTTGGCTACGCTCCGTCAATGATTCCCATGACTTTTAATATTTTTTAAGCATTACAATTGTGGAAAAGGATTCTTTAAACACACCCCGAGGGTTGCAAGCCACTTGACTCCAATCATCAGTATATTTCACGTTACACAGGTAAGGTATTTTATAATTGAGATGCAGGGGTTGTAGTAATAATGGTTATTTTTCAGACGGTCGCAGTTGTCGATATTGTTTAAGCTGCGCTTGCAGAGTTGTGCGTTGTGTAGTCAGCGGCTTGTGGATTGTTAAAGTCGGTTTCTTGATAGACTGACTGCAATGGACAGTCTGGACCGCACCGCCAGAGCCTGAGACGCCCGGCCGGTGAGAACGGAAACACGTCACCAGCGAGGATCTCAGGGAGCTGGAAGCAACGACCATGCGTCTTTTTCCTCTAGTCCCAGTTATTATTTTTACACTTTATAATATATATTAGATCCATGCATAGCCATTAGCGTCAACAACGAGCGAAAGAAGACTGATACAAAACAGTTATAAGAAAGATACGTAATTCTTTGTTATTTTAGTTAGTAATAGAAGAATAATGCCATTTTAGTTAGTAAATGCTGAACAATGCATTAAATAAAGATTCAAAGCCACACCCTTGGGTTAGTATAGTCTTAGCCATCGTGCCACCGTCTCCAACTGAGAACTAGAAGAACGCTTTTACTACAATTAAAGCAATGAAATTAATAATCTCATCAGTATTCATAAGTCATTATCATTTCCAGCTGCTGATGCATGTCTTTAATATTGCACGAGCAGAAGACATCTTGGCTCCGGTAATATGAACAAGAATTATTTTGCTAGTGGGTAAGAAGGCAGGCAAGCAGTTGTGCAAGCGATTGTAATTTTCTTGCTACGTCTCCTGCATTTGGCTTGCTGTATGCGGAGAAGCATTATTTTTTCTGATTTTCATCGTTATACTGATATTTAAAAAAAAAAATCTTTTTAACAAGGAGAATATTTATATTTTATTATAGAATTCTAATTTTGGACTCCCATATCCAACAAACATTATAGCAAGATAGCAATTTTTGTATAGCACAAGTCATACGCCATAGTCATGTACATTTACGTGACGAGCTATTTAACACTATACGTACGCCTCAACAAAAATAAATATTTATAATAGAACCATTGCCTTTTCAATGTTTTAACTAAGCAATAAATGAGTGAAAATAGTGTATTTTTTATCTTAAAAAAAACCCCCAGATAGGGCGCTATACAACTGTGGCGAGCCTCAATGGGCTTTTTGGGGGTCCAGAATTTTATCATTGCCTTTTGATATTTCCAATTGTTTACCAAGCTGCCTATTTCCTTGCGGCCCGCTGCTCTTGGAGAGCGGTGTGCTTTTCGACTTGTACAGTGCGCTACAAAAATCACCGATATGAGAATTGCAATATTGTCAATTTTATTAAAAATAGGGTGAAATAAATTACGGCGCAAATACCAACCCTGTATAGTGTTAATAAATAAAACCCCTGTCGTTGCAGTCGTAAAACACGAAAAATCTCAAAAACATTGTTCAACCCTAAAAAATATAGCAACTTAACAATGAATATCGAACCCCATCGATGGGGTAGATTGTGTCCTTTTTGGGGGATTTTTTTTAATTCACTCCGTTTTAAAGTGAATATGATTCTATAGGGCTTATTTCACCCCTAAAAGGACACGACACGAAACCGTCCAGTCACCGGACTGTTAAGGCTGTTGAATCGATATATATATATATATTTTGGTTTTAATTAAATACAAAATTTTGATTCCGTTAATAATCTGTGAATTATGCTATTGTGGTATTTAAAATAGTGAGAGCTCTTTAGCTCTGTAGTGTAACGATGTTTGAAAAAACACTGTCATGGTGATGAATAAATTATTTCACTTCAGTGGCGTGCGGTGAGATCAAAATCAAGGCAAGCAGCCTAATAAATCACGCATACTAATCGCAAGTGCTATGTGTTTATAACAATATGTGTGTGTTAGTATAAAAGCACTCAAGGTACGCAAAACGTTTTAAAATTTCACTTTATCTGTAAAATTTCTCCGCCTTATCAATTTATTGAATTCTTGATAAGAGCTTATAGCTTGATTAAAGTTCTTGCACATACTTGCTTTATCCGGATATAATTTTATATAAAAATATATATAAAATATAATTAACAGTTTTTAAAGTTTTTTTTTCTTTGGGTAAAAATAAAATGCAGAGAAATCCGAAAATCGATACAAAATAATATTTACAAATACTGATAATTTTTTTTATAGATTGTTCTTACTTTTCAAGGACACTATCATAAAAAACCGATCCAATACGCGAATTATACCATAATCAAACTAGAATATAATAAATAAAACCAGTCTATTGTAGATTAAAAAAAACTAATAAAAATAATTATAAAAATTAAAATTTGAAGCAATTCGATTTATTTCCTTTTAAATCACAAGCAACCCGATTGCATCGGTTTGGGATTCGCCTGTCAATAAACTAAGTACAGCTGTACTCCCGACGCAAATCCAGCATCCACGTTAGCTTACTCCTTCCGATGTATTGATGTATCTTTTTAATTCATTCTCTCTTAATCATTAACAGTCCAAGGGAAAAGTATAAACTTACTTGCTGGAAGTCGAGAGCACAGCCGAACAAGTGAGACTGGAATATATTCTAAATGATTATATCTTCTTCTTCAGGTGGTTCTTATTAGATTGGTGACACATTCCAGTGGCTCTGGATTCCAGTGCCCCCTGCTTAGGTGTAATTTATATTAATTAAAAATTAATACAATGATAATAAAAATAATTCTGTCCTAGGTTTTTGAGTCACAGTCGAATCGAACTGCACGGCGTATTGAATGCATTGCCTGGTGTGCTGGTGTGTGTCGCGTGTCGCGTGTTGCGTGTCGTGGTGCAGGGGGCGCGTCTCGTCCCGAGCACAATGCAGTGGCAGCTGACGGGTTAACACTTTTTTGTGCGAGCTTTTTATTTGCCAAAAGGGGAAACGCGAAGGGCGCAAATCAACAAAACAACCCGGACTGCTCGCGCCGGCTGCGAAACGAAAACACCACCGATGCGAGTGTTTCGCAAAATGCTCTCGTCGGTTAGGTCAGACTATCGCCGCAGTCTGAATCGAATCGGTATCTTGAAAAAATTTAAAAAAAAATCGTATACAGTAGTATAACCCGCTTCACGCGAGCCATATGTTCCGGAAAAAATCGCGTTGAGTGAAATTCGCGTATATCACTTTAATTATAAGAACACTTATTTTTACTGAAAAATACATCTATTGTCTTGTAAAATGCGTT
The DNA here is from genome assembly GCA_022113835.1 of Atopsyche davidsoni. Taxonomy (NCBI): domain Eukaryota; kingdom Metazoa; phylum Arthropoda; class Insecta; order Trichoptera; family Hydrobiosidae; genus Atopsyche; species Atopsyche davidsoni. The sequence goes on from JAILWY010000028.1 coordinate 2,102,034, forward strand.
CATAACACCCAACGCTGTTTTTAATTGTTACAAGAAGTCAATGACTACATTATTACAATGAACACGTTCTTAAAATACGAAATTCGCGTAATGCGAGGCATTTCGCGTTATAGTGAAACCGCGCATAACGGGGTCGCGTAAAGCGGGGTATTACTGTATTTATAGTTTCGTTTGCGGTCTGCTACTCGTGCAGGCTGGCGCGTTAACCGCTCGTAAGCAAATCGTTGCCTTCTGTAATTGCTGAAAATTGCAGACTACCGCTCGTTGGAAATCTGATCCCGGCGTATCACGTTTTTGCGTTGGCAATAAAAATGCGTTCACGGCCTGCTGACAATTTACACGTAAGCTGTCTACACGCGTTGCAACACAACCGACAACTGAACTTCATATTATTAGCATTAGCTCGCGGTTTATAAAATGTATGAATGAATGAACTTCCTTGCGGTAAGCGTGGCGAGAATAGCTTATTTGCTTAATTTATTTTTTTTATTCGGTTTTACGAGCTATGGTGTGGCCTATCGGTTCCGAGACACGTGAGAAATATATATATTGCTGCATATGTCGCATATGGCTTGCGCCTACAAACAACGATACACAGAGTACGATATATATATATATATAAATATATATATATTTATTTATATACATTTTATAAAAAAATAGTCCAATCAAGATGACACATATAAATCCCGATACATTTAATTATATTTTTAAAAAAAATCCCCATTTTGATAATACAATAATAACATTTCTAACACAACACACATACACACACAATAGTTCAAGTATGTAATATTTATTATTAAATATAGATAGCTTAAATATAAGGAATACGCATCGACAGAAACTTCTTTTCGCTTCTTTCTTGCTGCTGATCGAGTGTTGCTAGCTCGCAATTTCAAAGGTCAGTCGACAATTTTCGTATACAAATCTGATCTTCAAAATTGTTCATGCCAGCCGAATACATTTTTTTTTCGGGCAAAATATTTATTTTCATTTGAAAACATTTTACATAATATAATATATATATATATTTTACGCTACAATATATATAGACATTGATAACAACATCTATTTAACATTTTTTTATTATCAATTTGTTGTATACTTTCCCGCCTCTTTTTTTTTTAAATTTTGTGTGTATATTTTTTTCTCAAAATATATATTCAATATTAAATTTTGAGTTTCGTGTCATATTTACCGCAAATCGTGTCGTTTATCAGCCAATGTGGTGGAGAATCCAACCAATCAAAAGAGGGGAAAAGTTCCAGTACGACAATCCCACATCGCCACTCCGTTTTCTATTCCTATATAAATAACACAACAGCTTTAATCATACAATTATTTTAAAACATTACATACGGCGTTGATTTGCCACTTGTACAAAAAAAAAATCACTCAAAACGATGCAAACAGTTTTCGCACGCAAGTGTCTGACCTATCAGACCTGAGAAAGTAGCGAGAATCGTGTTGGCATCGCAGTAACGATTTGATTTTTCAGCGGCTTAATATATAAATAAATATTTTTACAATAGCGTTATTTCGTTTGTACGTATTTTCGGGGTTCACAATATGCATCGCTTATAGCCGAGCGGCTAGGAGATCACTGAACTTTGTTTGTGTATTTTATAAATTAAGTCTATAAATGTGTAAACTTTGTGTACTTTTTTTTTAATTTTTAATTTTGGACAGATATGTTTTTGAGTGCGTTGCGTTTGGGCAGTCTCTCCCAGCCGCTGCGGGGGAGAAAAGTGTGGTCACACGTTTCAGCATGGGGAATTGGCGAGGGTGGCCCATGGCGGTGGCCGTCGGGCGCTGCTGAAGATTTCCCCAACGACCGGGAAAGTTAGCAGGCCGTACAGTCGCCTTAAAATGGTGTAATACAATACTATACAACCTACTACCTCACCCGGTCGTGGGGCCACTCGTCGCCGCGGCTCACCACCCCATCACACCCCATCACACCCCATCCCCGTCCCCATCCCACACACTATCATCCCTGATCTGCAACACAAAGCACTCACCTGCCACGACAACACCGAAGAATCCACACCAAAATTAAGCGAATGCGCACAACACACCATGAGAGCTCCTTCCCATTAAAAGGCATTTATACTTAACGTGTTAGTATTAGTAATAATTGCTGCGGTGAATATCATTCAAATAATTCACACTCATGATGATTTGCAATGCATATTCTTGAGTCTGAGATTCGCTTATTTTTGCTGAAGATTTAGTATTTTATATAAACATTGTATGTTAGTCTGTCCTTTGATTTGCCACGTGAGAGGATCATTTATTCCCTTTAATTGTAACAGTATAATTAATACATAATTCGTATACAGGTACACTTATACTAAAATCTAAACAATGATATATTTTCACATACAATACCCCATTAGACTTAATATTATTACATAATAAATCTACGCGCTACTCATGCAAATTTTGCTTCAAATGTTAAAAAACAATAAAGACAATAATTGACAAAGGCAAACAGTAGAGGACATCTTTTCAAAAAAAATTACAAAAGATTTTCGACAGCTGTTTTTTTTGTCAAATATTTCGACCGGAGGCAAACGGGGATTTCTTCAGCCATTTTTTTAAACCAAGCTGCCTACGCACGCTGCAACAAAACCAGCAACTCAATGGTCTTAAAGAGGACGCTACTAGGGTAACTTGTCGCCTGTGTTGCAACGTGCGCAGGCTGCTTTACAAAACCTATTTTTTTTGTATATATATATATATATATATATATATACATATATTTGACGAAACCGACAAAATAATGCAACGCGACTCATCAGACCAAATCAAAATCCAATTAGCAAAATAGTGCTTTATTCAATAAAAAGTAACGAATTTAACAGCTGGTTAATTTTTCAATTTTTTTTTATATTTTTAAATGGCCAGTTTATAATAAACGAGGGGCAAGCTAATTGAATAGAATTTCACAACAAAAAAAAGTAAAGAGTACATTAAAATTATGTTTGCGTTTCATCAAAATACATGAATAGCTAAATGGCTTTGAGATTACGATAATTTGCTGGTATAATGTATAGACCATATTTTCTACATGAGTATAAAATTATACAATTTTAATCTATACTATAAAATATATCATTACGAAAATATCTCAAGATAAATGATATTTTATAAATATGTTACATTTATTGACTAAAACTGATACGCGGAGAAAATTGTTTTGCCATACAAAATACATGGAAATACCATTGAATAGTCTTAAAACATTGTTCTGAAAAATATGTTCCCTTGCCAGTCATTATTTTATAAAATACACAGTATAATTAATATAAAATATTAGGGACCGGCGTGGAAATACAGTGTCTCCTTCATCACATCACAAAAACAACCCTTAAACCTACGACAAATAGGAATGTCACCAATTTTGTTGATTTCCCATGAGACATGCCTTTAAAAGATTGTACTTGATTTTGGCTGAGTTTTGCCAGGCCTTGAAGATGGGCACCTTCGATTTTTAGCAACCCCCCCCCCCCCTGGCACGAATCAAAGCTCGTTTACTAACTCCTCAGAAAACTACAATGAGGATATGACAGAATTGTGGCCGGCCTTAATGGGATTTTTGCTGCGAGGGGCCTGGGTGGTCGGAGTATTGTTACACATATATACAAGATACAGATGGAGACATCATATACATTTTTATTATATATATATATATATATTGGATTTATTGTTATCATAAAATACCAAAACAAAATATAACGCATTTAACCTGACAAGGTTAAAAATTATGTTTTAAATGAACAATAACAAGATTTACGTCATTTAACAAAAAAAAAAAAGGTTATCTTAAAGTATTCACTTAATCAATAATTAAGAACTTCCAAACACCGATATATATATTTTTTATCTACGTATATTAATTTTGTTTTTTTTTTTATTATTATTTATTGTATGTAACGCTTTTGGGAATACTTCCCTTCAGAACGTAAGGAATTCGATACTATTCCGTTCGGATTAATTCAGGGAGAAACCTGTCGATAATCATGCTTTCAGCAATCCAACGCCGTTGACAACAATCAATGCATTAAAAAAAAAAATGTATCAATTAATTCTCAAAAAAAAAAAAAAAAATTGCCAAGGTCATCAGCATTGCGAACGATTCGTTACTTTTGATTTTGTCACGCTTGAGAATTCATGTATAGCATCTTCATGTATATTATACACGGTGTTTTAAAACTCATTGTACACATCGAAAACTACATGATTTTAAAAAAAAAACCATTAAATTATATCAAAATTATTTTTGGTAGAACAGGGATAATATTTTTATTTATTTAAACTTTGCAACCGAGATGAATTAATTGTGGACTACCAGGATAACCATGTGTATATATAATAATTTACACACTTGAAACGACGAGAATTAAAAAAAAAAATTAGGATACACCGAGGACCAATGCATAATCCTTGAAAACTTCGATCATTTCTGAAAATGGTGCAGCAGGCAAAGATAAGATGTGCATGTGCGAATATGAAAAGAAGATGTGCCAACAGGAGACAATAACATCGAGTAGACAAAAAAAATAAAGAAAACCAAACGTAGACGACCCAAAGAAGCAAGACAGAACACCCAAACAGACTATGTCGACACGAGAGATGACACAACTAATAATATAAGATGTGCAAGCACAAGTGATAGAAGAATGTTTAACCAGATAGACAATATATATTATATCGACACGAGAGAAGAGAAACACTGGAATGAAAATAAAGAGTGCAGGTATGAGACGAAGAAAAATAAATGCCCAAAAGAGAAGAAAATTTTGAGTAAGCGAAAAAAAGAGAGAAAACAATACCTGACACGATAGACGAGAAAACGTTTATAAAATTAAATACATTATTACAAATAATAGGGGTTGGTCAATTGAATTGAGACAACCAAAAGAAGAGAGGACAACTGAAAAATACACATCAGAAAAGCATGTTGGGAGGGAGAATTTTAAAACGAATAAGGCGTGCTATACACGTGGCAACACAACTGACAAGTGCATTATTCGTTGTGCTGCTACGTGTTTAGTGCGCTGAAGTCATTGCAAATACAACGTTGAAAATAACAGGGTAGAGCAGTGGCGATGGAGTAAGAGTTCTAGATACGCCACCGGTGGTGTGTGTATGCTGCAGTGGCGTGCGGTCCATAAAGGCCACAAGGCATCACTTGACTGGATTTTTGGACAGACCGCACGCCACCGGAGTGCTGGACCTCGCGTGGAAAGCTAAGTACTTAAACAGACTACGTCCGGAGTCCTGGAGTTCCCGGTGGCTGGAGTCCGCCGCGGGAACGCCTCGTACAACCGAGCTTGTGTGCTTATGAGTCCCAGAGGGGCACAAGTTCGGATCTACGGGTTGTCCCCGGGGCGGTCGGGGCGGTCGGCGAGGCTGCTCCGCGGGCAGGCGGCTGCTGGCAAGCTGCTCGCGCGCGCTACTATACAATTGGCACGCGAACAAAGAGCGATCCGATAACGCCCCCGTGAGCGTAGTTAGCAGTTAGGATGTTAGAATAAACACGCTAGCGGACGCTACCGTCTGGCCCCCGCTCGGGTGCCTATTGTAATGTAACGCGAGGGGGCTAGGTGATGCTCGCCACGTGTGGCACTGCACTGTCGGCGTGGCCTGTTGGGATGCGCACGTGCCGCACAACTTGCAACGCGCCATTAGCCGACAGCGTCCCTTGGCCTAGCAACGCCGTCGGCCACCTGCATTGTCAGTTGTGTCGCGGCGTGTCTATTGAAACAAAACATTCTGCGGATAAAGCTGCCTGCACACAACACTGCTAAAAAAATAAAATAATAACAGCACGCTTTTCAACTTGTGCAGGCAGCTTTGGAAAGCACCGCACGGGGTTGACAGAAACGTGTAAAAGAATACAATCCGCCAACTCTTTGTTCTACTCTACACTAATTTTGGAGCAGCAAGACAACAATAAATGATCGATTCATAATTATATCAGATATATAGCCTGTTTTGAACAAATTATAAAGCTGCTTCAAAACCAGAATACATTGTGACTTTTCAGATAAGTTATCGCTATAAAAAAAAAATGTTTATTTTGAGAGATGCTACAATTTATGCATTAAATTCGTTTGAGATACAATTTTTTTTCGTGTTAGATATGTGAACAAAGGCAGATAGTTGACGTTTTTGTTGTGTTTAGAGAAACTTTTAAAAGGTGTACTTCACCAGGTCGAGTCAAGAGAAGGTCAAATGTTGATAATCTCATGCAAATAATGGTTGATGAGCTCCTGAAGAGCAGGATCTGTTTTACATCCATAAATCCACATTGAAACAAAAATTATCCTGTGATTTCCTAGCCATTTGGCTATTCTCCATTATTTTTTTAAATATTTGATTCAGGTGTGAATATCGATCCATCTTGACCAACTTTTGATATCATACATTGCCTTAAAGTGTTATTACAATTACATCTTTTTTATTTCATTTTACACAGTCAAATAATTTATGCGGCTTAATATCTCAGAAACAAAATTCAATCTTATCGACATTATAATTTTCAATTCGTCGATGTGTAAATGTGATTTTTTTTTTGTATAGTATTTACCACATATTTTTCTTGTTGCAATTTGGTAACTTGATTAAATAATAACAATAATTTTTACTATTGAGGATAAAAAAAAAAACAATAAATAATAATAGGAAGTGAAGGTTATAAGCGGCAGGTGTAGTTTGCAAGAGATGGAAACCAATTTTATATAAAAAATAATAATAATAATATACATAGACTCTTAGACAGAACGGCCACAAGGAGTTACGAGAATTATGCATTTTTTTAAGTCGAGCCTCAGCATATACTTAGATAAGTATAAGTATCTAAAAAAAACATTTTAAGGGGATGCCGAAACAATTTTTCAAAGCGACTACTGTCAAATCATCCCTGTTCACCCGCTGAATTTTTTTTTTCAAGTTCATTTAATTTTATACTAGGACTAAAAAAATATATATACCACACTGATTATTTGGCTATTTTTAGCACACTTATCAAATATATAATTAATCATCGTTTTGATGCTTATTTCAGTCCCTATTCACTGGGACTTTGGACTGCTTAGATAAACGGATGATTATGTCGAACCCTCAACCGTGATAATCTTCAAGTCTATCCCGGAAAATAGAAAGTCTTCCAACTGTAGTCAATATAAGCGTCAGTTCTCCGTCCACGTTGGGACAGCAATAGATACGCTGGGTATAAAATAAACCGTGAGTTTAGTCCCTGCTCATCGTCGAGCCACCCCCATGGCGACACCCCCATGCCTGCTAGCACGGGGGTGTGAAAGATGCCCGACTACATTAAGCAGAACATAGTTGACCATCCATAACCATCCAGAACATAGTTGAGCCGAGGAAGGCCTTCGTCCAACAGGGGACAAAACATGTCTGGGTGTGATATTTATATAGATCGTTTCCTATCAAAGACTACACAGTGCAGACGAACTATCAACAAAGTAAGCATCGTCCTTGTGAGAGGCATTGAAGACTGAGATATTGGAATGCTACAATTATTCGTGAGTGGTTCTTTTTGTTAGTTTTAAATGCAGCAAGTACAAAATATAGATTAGAAAACAGGTTGAGAAGATTACGTTTATGGCGAAAATGAGTACCAGCGTCAGCATATTGAAATAATTATAATCGACAGGACTTCCAGTCATTTTTGGAGGTGTCTCGAATTACACCTGGGCGCCGAAAAAGGCTCTGGTTCAAGTAATCGATGATTAATTTGAAGATTCAGGCGTGATCAGTTTCGTTGGCAAAGTCGTTCATGTTATTTTCGAAAATTCGCTCGAGCGTGTCGGTGGAAAATAAAAAATATGTTACCAATATTAAGACGATCGTCAAGACGACCGCCTCTGGTATCATCCTCGTAATCAAAAGCACAATCATCGTGGATATAATTTTATTCCCGATGCAAATCAATCTTAAAACTTCCAAGCAGTGCCCATTGAATTGTTTGGTTTTAGATGGGATACTGCAGATCCAGGATCGCCATTGTGGCCAGGATGAAGATTGACAGTATCGTGAAGAAGTTTTCAGTGCTCATGATCAGTATGAGAAAGACGCTCAGAAACAACAGCATGTTATTTTTCCTGAAATACAACAGCAACAGTATACCTGGCAGGTAAAACAAGAAGTCTTGCATGAAACCTGTGAAAATTAACTCATTGCTCACGTCCTCTCGCAAATGTGTCCACATCATTGGTAAGTCATACATTGTATTACAAAAAAATATATGCCGAACTTTCTGCCAATATGCGGTATTTTTGAACACAACAAATAATCTTCAAAGATGCGAGCAATCCGTTCCGATAAGACAATTCTTCGGGGAGGTTTACTTATTTGCTGTTTTTTTAATCTTTATTTATTTATTAACTGGGGACGGCTGCGGCACTGTGTTAGTGCGCCAGTTGCGAATGTTAGTACAAGCACGTCTACTGTTTGTTAGTTTTTTTAATTTTTTTAGTATTAAAAAGGTTTTGAATCAACACACTTGGAATCACGGAAAGGATCTGCTTCGGCTGCTTAAAGCCTCCTGCCGGCCTGGAGCGCTGCTCTCTCGCCTGCAACAAAAGACAAAATAAATATTAGTTAAGAAAATAGCTGCCTACACACGTAGCAACACACCTTTTAATAAGTAAATTCTCAGTTTGGCGCTGCGACACAACTAACAGCATTCTCTTTTGTGCAGTCAGCCTTAAAATGCCTGCACACGAAGCAACACAATCTTCAACATATTTATAATTAACCAGTAACGTCTTCTTATTACTAGGCTCATTTATAATCAGAGAACATAGCTGCTTGCTGTGATTTTTGACTCATCGCACGCCACCGGTACACACATACCCTTTAATATATCCGTTTATAAAAATCACCGTTATCTTCCACTATGATCCGAACGCCGTTAGCACACAAGTGTGCTACAGATAAAGACCCAAATATACGGTATTGTATTCAGTGATTACGTCATATGTCCTTGGGCCTGCAGGCGACAATGGCATCCGTATCCGGCATATTGTCAAAATCAACAATTCAACAATGGCTGGCAAGCATATAAAACCAAGTAGGACAGTGAAAAGCCCCATTCATCGATCGAGTCTATCGAACTAATATATATATATATATATATATATATATATATATATGTGTCGATCGATCGGTAATCCACCGATTACAACTTAATTTCGGATCAAATGAACTGATTGCGAACCGGCAGGACGCAGGTCCAAAATTCTTTAATTGTGTATGCCTCCGTGAGAGATATACGAGTGTATAACCCAAGATGGAATCCGCGTGTCCATTCATGCAATTTAATTGCAACAGTGCGGTCTATATATATATATATATATATATATATATATATATATATATATATATAACCCCGCGCTGGGTTTTTCACTGTATGACTCCATCGATCTACCTGAAGAAGCATTACGAAACGCGGTCGTTATCCCCAAAGCCGGATTGCGAATAACGAATAACGAATAACGAGTAAAAAGAGCCCGGCATCGTCTCGCAGAAGGGCAGTGCGCTCGGCGGAGGCCAAGGAACGCTCCCGAACCCGATCGAAATAAGTCCAAACAAAACCGGGAGTGCAAAAACCCAAACCGGTTGCCGGGGAGCTCTCGAGAGCGCAATCCAAACATCGACAGGTTTATTCTCGGACAAAGTAAGCTCTGAATGTAAAGGCTGCCCCACACGGCCCTCGCTCCAGACTATCACTCAACAATGCCAATGGTTTATTACGTCACGTAGACTGAACTTTAAGCCTCATGGAGTCTGTTGCACACACACAGTCTCACACAGACTCGACCCACCCTATCTCGTCTGCGTATTAAAAAAAATATAATATCTTGAATACTTCACGCGTACTTTTGATTTTGAACGCCTTCAGTGGAAATTCATTGTTTTACTCACTGATGGCATTATATCGCAGTTAAATTTGACTATTTATTTTGAATAAAAAAAATAAAAAAAAATTGTCTGTGTAAAATTGTCTTTAGGCTATAAAGGGCTAGACAGAGAGAGATGCAGCACAGGGAAGCGCAACCGGTGCAAAAGAGAGCAAAAATCGCCGAATGCACACGTTTCAGACAGACCGAGAGGGGAATACGGTTTCGCGTGTGACAGAAAGAGACAGAGTCATCGCGGATGGTTAAAAAATCTGCATGGACGCATTGGCGTGCGTATTTGAAAAATAAATATTTTAGAATGGTGAACATTCTTCTACTTCGGATATCGGCGCATTCGAGAGGATCTTGATCATTGAATTATATTAAAATACAAAAGTTGATATCTAGACGATTCTAATATTGATTGCATAATGTAACGCAACGCGTCCAGAAGCAGTTTATATATTATGCACAAGTGGAAGATGCGGCTACACGTCCCTGGCGCGGGCTGAGTGCTGATCCGTGTGATTTTACTCGGCTTCCCGAGCTGAAACAGGTTCGATTCCAGGTGAGGGCGATGTCCAAACAAGAATCCCTGGCTAATAAAAATATTAATTCGCAGTGGCAGTTCATTGAATTTAGGGACAAGCGTGAACAGCCGTCTGCGTTTCGGTGCCAATTTTAACACACACACATACATATTTATAAAAAAAAATTATCTTATTAATGTTCATAACCCTCATAAAAATATAAACAGAGTAATATTAATCATTACTGTCATTACTAGAATTAGCAACAACCCGTTTATTGATCTAAGCAATGGGTCATTCGGTTAATTTTGAAAATGGTCTAAGTCATTATGATATAAATTTATTCAAAATTAAAATATATGACTTATGGGGGGTGATATTTTGTATATGAATTACATACAAATATATTGTTATTAAATTTTTAAGTAAATATTTAGTTAAAAATCAAGCTCGGCTGGTGTGAAAGCTTACAACGGAAAAAAATATTAAAGCAGTGTAATAAATTACATCAACCCCTTGTATTTGGATAAAGCGATCTTGGGGGGGGTTCAAAAACTCTTCCAGACGTGCATGCAAAATTATTTTTAAATGCGTGAAAGAAAAAAAAACACATCAGTGTGTATTTTAAATAAAATACTTCAGTGATTTTTCCACGTGTTAATTTTATTGGTGCCCGGTTTCGCCTAACTTTCGCGCCGGCATTGTCGAAGTGTTTTCATCAGTTATTTGATGAAATAGGCATCGCGCAAATGGACCGGAACATAATTGGGCGCTGCGCAGATGGCGCAGGTGAGGGGCATTTCCGTCTCCCAGATCCAACATGGCGCCGCTCTTCCCAGGATCGGGGCCCCGAAGGTACCGGCTCTGAAACAGGTGGCTGGCGAGTCTCACCCGAGAGAAACCTGAATCTCGTGTCTCTCCGGCATTACATATTTAATAACGAACAGCGTTTAAAAGCACCTTTGCCATGGACTCCGGTGATCTTTTCAAACGTGAAACGACGAGATAAATAGTCAAAAAGTACAGTGGACGAAACTACTGCCGCGCCAGTCTAAAAACATCCAACAAGACAAAAAAACATTGTTTTATATTTAAAATTTTATTTGTGTTTTTTCTTCAATTTCCTACGTCAGTACAAGCTGTTTTATAAACATGAATTTTTTTTTCAATACTATTTCCCAAATAAAACTTATTCATATTGATAATCATTTCGGAATATTCTACTTCTCACAGAAAACTTTAATAAAATAGCTGTACGTGTGATATAAAAGCTGTCGATTTTTTATAAGCACCGGGGGTCCTTACCTGCACAAAATTCCGTTTTACAGGTAAAAAAGAGAACCGGAACTGTGAATCCCGCGGGTTCACACGGTCTCTAAAAAACACGTCTTATTGTTACAAAATATATATTTATTATATATATATATAAAAAATGGACACTTTTGATCAGTCTCTGCTTTGTGTCGGATCGAGGATTCACACGGCCGTACAAAAAAACATAAAAAAATTAATACCACCGCGCGAATCATCTCACCCCAGTTTTGCAGAAAACAGTTAAAAATCGACGCGAAGGGATGAATCTCCCCTATTTTTTGACGAAATTAACAATAACTTTAACTAGAGAAATAAACCCTGCGAAAACAACTGTACTAAAAAAAAAATCATTGAAACTAAAGCGAATCGATTTTTCGTCAATGCCCCCCCATACTTATATATATATATTTTTTATATTCGAGCCGGAGACACCCAATCTCAGATAATCTGGGAGCGAGAAATCTCAAAGCGTATTACAATGGATTTTGCCAGCTGAGAGTGACAACTGAAAATTCGTTATTTCATCATCCCGAAAATTACGAGAATCTAAAATAAAATAAAAATTCGTCGAAAAAAATTACATCTCTTTATTATTTGTATAAAATATTTTACCTCGTCATTGTGTTTCAACGTTTCGGTCTCGGTACTGAGTACTGGGGCCAATGCACGAGGCGACACAACACCCCTGAAACGAGTGTTTTTAAGCTTCGAGTTTTTGAGCTCCGCGATGAGAATGCATACATTTTATTCAGGTCAAACTGGTTTGATATGTTCAAATACTGTATATAAAAAAATATATCGTAGTCTTCTAACAATTTGGATATTTGCCGCGCGCAACACACTCAGGTTGTAAATATCAAATTTCTTAGAATACGGTGGACGTTTCACAGTATTTGCTTGGAGTTATGGGGATATTCTATAACACCATAAAGAAAAAATACTGCAAAAAAATATAAAGCGAATACCGAGCTGCCAAGGCCGCCATGCTAACCGTACCTGTCATGTTTTTTTCATTTCATTTCCAGCATCGAATCATGGTTTTTTTTTTTTTAAAGGTTAACGAAAACATGATTTAATTAACTATACATTTATTAAAGCGTTTTAATATATTTATTTTTTTATTTTTTTGCAAAAACAGTCAAATATCAAATTTGTATCGATATATCACCGTTCAAATATAACGCAGCGTTATATTTGAAGTCGGTTGTATCGCTGCGGGTGTAGCCAGCTCTGTGCTATAGGAGTCCTGCCTTTTGAAAAAAAAACACGGCCAAAGTGACGCTATTGTTGAATCACCGTTCGGCGGGTGTAGGCCGTTGTGTTTTTTTTTTTTTTTTCGCTGACCCAGTTCCGCCCGGTGGGCAGATAGGCAGCCTAGACGCGAATCATCACCGGCGGGCGTGACGTAACGCGCCGCGCGGGGCCAGACAGGCCGCAGACGGCCGGCAGAGGTTGCCAAACCGGCGCGGCGGGCCAGTTATCGACCTCTCCGCCTCTCTCCGGCAAGCCGTTGCGAAAGCCAGGGGTGCGCGAACTTTTGCATCACCACTGCTCGCAACCTCACCACCTCGCTGCTCCTGCACCCCGTCCCCGGCAATATTTTGCTGAAAAATATGCACCGCAAGCCACTTGATACACACACGAACACATAATATCTAAACCGGTTTCATTTGAAAGCCAATAATACTGAGGTGGTTTGAGGCCACATACACTAAACAATTAATAATCATATAGATTTTTGACATTTCACATACAAAAGTTTCAACATTTTGCGGTCGCGAATACTTTTGCGGAAACAGTGTGCGCGGATGATGCAGGCTGCCAACAAAAAAAAAAAAAAAAAAAAACAGAACTGTCATTCATTTGCGACCAGATCTTTTCATTACATTTATGTACAATCCTGCTTGGTCGGAAATCAAAGATTTGCTATCGCCTGATCAATGATCGCATCACAGACATGATCTGACAGCTAGAGTTTTCAAACAAAAACTCATGGATCTCACGATAAAAAATCATATATACGGCGAAGTGCAATGCGAGATGTGTTCGATTGAATGGCAAAAACGGGCTCACACAAAAAAAAAATTGTACTATTTTGTAAAAAAGCGTTTTGTACTATTTTTAATTTCATTATAATAAGTAGCTTACTCGTGCTATTTATTTAATTTATATATAGTAAAGGGGTTAAATCAATGGTTAGCCACCTCACCCCACGGGTAGTGACATACATAGCATAGAAGCAGTAGACACAACAGTGAGGCCACGAGACCTGTGCCTCCCAAAAACTGGTGCGCGGTGCACAGTAAAAAATCTGCCAATGAAGAGATATGAAACCGAGAAACCGAGACAGAAACGGAGAAAATTTAAATTCACTGTTGCCTAAAAAATAATGATTTGATTATAAGTTTTCGGGACTGCGCGGACCAGCGGTTGGGAAGCGCTGGCTCGCGCCGCGTTCTCACGCGCCTCGGCCGGGCTTGCGCAACGAAGTTTCACTTTCGCAGCGCCGGCCCGCCCAATGCCATTCAACTCCGCGAACCTCGGCTCGACTCCGCGCAGGTAACGAACTGGCGCACAAAATAAATAAACAATCAGCGAAAGCGTCATGACTCTACAGCGAAACGGGCGTCTTCTTCGTGTGCCTCTCCTCAGAGCAAGCTGGTGACCATCGCCCCCTGCACACGTCTCCAAGTCTCACCAATTCAAGACTTCATTTCAGACATTTTCGCAAATTCTTTATTTTCAACTGCAACAATCAGTTGCTGTAGAAAGAATACTAATATTTTTTTAGGCTCACGCACAAAACAAAGAGAATTTTTTTTGTCAACTTTTGAACCTACATTTACGACAGTCGCGTTTCGGTTATACCGCTGAGTTACTGTCACTGAGAGAGAACTCAAATCGTTTTTTTTAAAAGTCTTATTAGAACCTAATTAGAACTTAGCAAAGATATTTAATAAATCCACATTGTATACAACGACCTTCTCAAAAAAAATTCGAGGCGGCTAGAATTCGAGCCAACACCTTTGCGGTTAAGTCATCGGTTACGATTTAAATTCTCGCTCATTCAGTGCCACAGTGATTCAATTAGTTGGAACGCAGAAGCACGATAGCGTGGGTTCGAATCCCAGTAAAAATATCATTTTTTTGAAGATTTTTCTCGCGTTTCATGTGTGAATTGATTATTAAGAATCATATTGTTCTAAAGCAAGGTTTCTAACAGCCACACTACAAGGAAGCTTAAATAATATAAGTATCGGTTTATATGTGGTATAATAATCTATATTTAATTTTTGAGAAATATATTATAAAAAAACTTTAAGAAACTTTGTTTTAATTCAAATAAATAATAATAATTCACAACTTTACAAATTAATGGGGAGCTTTATATTTGTATTGCTAAAACAGAGTAGATGGCAGAGGAGCTATCATGTGTTAGAAGAATATATAAAAAGATTACCACACGGAGCGTAGACACCCAAATAATAACACAATATGTCCAATTATAGACCAAAAAAACTTTGTACAATACAATTCGCAAAAAACACAGTCATTAGTCGTTGTGAAAGCGTGGCAGACATGTTGCGCGCCGTCTAGCCCGCCGCCAGACCGAGTGACGCAACCGCCCGGCGCTCCGCCGCGTCACCGCCTGCACCAAGTCCAGCGTGGACGCCAGGGTCAAGCTGGTGGGCGACCTGGGGTGCAGGCACCGACTAAACCCGGTCAGAGCCCATCAAAGACAAGGGTCAAGAACCGATGGGCGACTTGGGGTGCAGGCACCAACTAAACCCGGTCATATCCCGTTAAAATCCAGGGCCAAGCACCGATGGGCGACCTGGGGTGCAGGCACCAACTAAACCCGGTCATATCCCGTCAAAGATAAGGGTCAAGCACCGATGGGCGACTTGGGGTGCAGGCACCAACTAAACCCGGTCAGATTTCGTCAAAGCCCAGCGTGGACGGCAGGGTCAAGACCGATGGGCATCCTGGGGTGCAGAAACCAACTTAACCCGGCAAGAGCCCTTCAAAGTCCAGGGTCAAGCACCGATAGGCGACCTAGGGTGCTGGCACCAACTAAACCCGGTCAGAGACCGCCAAAGACAAGGGTCAAGAACTGATGGGTGACTTGGGGCGCAGGCACCAAGTCCAGCGTGGACGGTAGGGTCAAGACCGATGGGTAACCTGGGATGCAAGCACCAACTAAACCCGGCAAGACCCCGTCAAAGTCCAGGGTCAAGCACCGATGGGTGACCTGAGGTCCAGGCACCAACTAAACCCAGTCAAAGACAAGGGTCAGGCACCGATGGGCGACCTAGGATGCTGGCACCAACTAAACCCGGTCAAAGACAAGGGTCAAGCACCGATGGGCGACCTGGGGTGCAGGCACCAAGTCAAGCCCCGATGGGCGACCCGCCGGCACGCCCACGCGGGGTGCAGGCACCAGCTCAGCCCGACCAGTCCCCCCGAATCGAACTGATTATTTTTTCCTTCACCTTTGTACTGCTCATCATATTTATATAAATTTCAAGTTTAGCGGTCGACGGCAGCCAGTGGCCAGGGTTAGCCAGTGTGCTAGCCGCCGGAGCATCAGGCAGTTAATCGCGTTTAATATTAATTATATTACGACGCATCTGCGGTTTAGGTTCCGCAGAGAGCACGGCCAGTCGAGTGTTTTATAAAACTTTTACTTTTTAAATCAGTCCGAATTTGGAGAAGACGCCGATAAATTTAAAAGAGGCGTAAACTGTCGAGACAACAAAAAAAATTAAAATGAAAGGTAGGACAGGTAATTTATTTACATAAATATAATATATACAGACTTGCAAAGAATTTCTGACAATAAATATAGTATACATATAATATTGTTTTATGTTCAATCGTAAGGCTGAAAATGAGTTCGAGTATTATTTTGGGACACTTGGGAATTAAAATATATACGATGTAATTAAATTACTAATTTAAATTCAATGCACCAATATAATGCATTTAATATTATCGCTGTGTGAAGAGTTGAAGACCCGTGAAAAACATATTTTAATTAGATTTTTTTAATTATTCAAAGTATGCCCATAAATTTAAAATAAAACGCTCCGCGAAGTTCTTACTTATAACAAGTGCGTTAACATTGCGATTGTAAAAAAAAAAATGCAAATCATTTTATTTGCCGTACTCCTGAATGTGTATTGCGGTACATTAAACCGGTTTATTGCCGAACCCGAACAGAAGTGTGCAAAAAACGTAAATTTTCATTACGTCAAGAAATACAACGACCTTTTAAATTATGTCGGAATGACTTTTTGTTTTTGACCGTTAAAAAAAAATGATCACAGATCTAAAACTGTACATATCGTACAGTAGTTTACTGTATGTATTAAAATTTTAAGCACATTGATTATTATACAATAATTAAATATTCTTCTGATTTGGGTGCGATCATATATTTATGTTCTTGGGGAAAATAGTGTAGTCTCCTGGTTTTTATATCCAAAGGTCTGCTTATTTCTGCTGCCCAATAACATTATTATATAATAAAAAACTAAGTTTATTGTGGTGATTACTATCAGCAGAAACACAAAGAAATGCTAAGTAAATTGTTATTATTTGTACGCTGATTCATGTCGGTTAAGAATATAATCTAAGTAGACGGCGAGCCGAAGTTTGAGAACCTCTTGTGTGAAACCTTGCGGTAGGCGCCATTTATCAGGCGATTGACTAATAGTCCGTCTGGCCGCAGTCTGCTCTGGTCAAATGAAATCTAGATTAAATAGTTACATGCCGACTGACGTACTCTTTGATAACTGTAAAATTATATATAAATATATATATATTTTTTAAATTTTTTTTTATTATTATTTACAACTATTTTAACATCCTCGTGGAAGTCGGAAAGGCGGCGTCTTGAGCTGGCACCAACGATACGGCGTCGGTTGGGTTAGGTTAGGTTTGTTTATGAACGCGTATTAGCAACCTCCGGTATTCCATTACATTTAGATAATAATACCGGAAACGCTTTAATACAAAATATCAATTTATTAATATATTAGCATATTAATGATATAATTTTTCATTGTAAACCGAAGTCTCGCTTTCTTAGCGCAGTCATATATTAATAAAATTATTTATTTACCAACAAGACTTTTTTACGTTTTTACTAAAAGCATAACTCGTATTTATAAAATATTTTTGAATGAAACATTGAGAAAAATATTTTTTTTCGTCGTACCAATTATAATTCTTGCTCAGCCCTAACTCCAAGATGTTTAGGACAAATGCGAAAGAGGCGTCGTGTTTACCCGAAAAAATCGTTGAACAAAAAATATGTATAGTCCAATGGCTAGGATACTACGATTTGTTTAGTTGTAAGCGTTTTTTCTTTTTAAGGAGTTCATCAGACTGACATAACATATTTATTAAATTATTTCACGCACATGTTGTTGAAACGTATTGACGTGTTATTGGATCGCCATCACAAGCTAATGGCAAGTCATTTGATATTTGACATTTTAATATATTATTATATGTTCTGACAGGTGAATCTAAAACTACTGTTATAGGGCTCGTGCCTTTTTCAGTTTGATTGAAGTCGACTTGTATTCACATTGCATGCGTCAATCTATTAAATCAACTATTTAAAAAATAAATATGACGATTCCGAATAAGCATGCTGTGTCCCCGGTCCAATCCCCCGTTCTGACAAGTGAATCTCACTGCTGTTATTGGTCTCATGCCTATTTCAGCCTGGTCGATGACGACTCGGAGATACATATGGCATCTCCAAAGTGCATACTGTATCTCCAGTTCAATCCCCGCTGTGACAAGTGAATCTCACACTGCTGTTATTGGTCTCATGCCTATTTCAGCCTGACTCGGACATACATATGGCATCTCCAAAGTGCATACTGTGTCCCCAGTTCAATCCCCGCTGTGGCAAGTGAATCTTACACTGCTGTTATTGGTCTCATGCCTATTTCAGCCTGACTCGGACATACATATGGCATCTCCAAAGTGCATACTGTATCCCCAGTTCAATCCCCGCTGTGACAAGTGAATCTCACACTGCTGTTATTGGTCCCATGCCTTTTTCAGCCTGGTCGATGACGACTCGGACATACATATGGCATCTCCAAAGTGCATACTGTGTCCCCAGTTCAATCCCCGCTCTGGCAAGTGAATCTTACACTGCTGTTATTTGTCTCATGCCTATTTCAGCCTGGTCGATGACGACTCGGACATACATATGGCGTCTCCGAAATTGCATGCCGTGTCCCTGGTTCATTCCTCGTTGTGACAAGTGAATCTCACACTGCTCTAATTGGTCTCATGCCTTTTTCAGCCTGGTCGATGATGACTCGGACATACATATGGCATCTCCAAAGTGCATACTGTGTCCCCAGTTCAATCCCCGCTGTGGCAAGTGAATCTTGCACTGCTGTTATTGGTCTCATGCCTATTTCAGTCTGGTCGATGACGACTTGTATTGACATTGCATGTGTCAATGCATTAAATTAAGTATTTTGACATAATAAATATGGCGTCTCGGTGCCTGCCGCACGAGGAAGCCGGCGCCTCCAGACGGCGCGGCGCCGCGAGGTTGCCATAGAGCTCAGCAACTAGTGCATATCGTCTACGGTTTGTCGTTCTCGAATTGCATTGCTTCACATTTACCTCGGTTACGGCCACTTTTACACGATGTATATCATATTTTATCTCACTTAATCGCAAGCCTTTGGGTAATCGATTCACACGCGAAACGAATTTTTTTTTCTCTCGAGACTAAAGATTATGAGATTCGTGTCTCTTTTCGGTTACAGTTCAATTAAAATATCTTATATTCATAGTTTTATTTTATGTGGTTTTTTTTTTTTCCTATTTTTACAAGCAAATATTTTATAACGAATTTAAACTATATTAAATCACGTTAATCGAAATTTTGTAAAATTTTCACGTTAACGCTGTCACGGTAAACGATCGGTTACTTCAGGTGTAGTGCCATAATTAACAGTAAATTAAGCGTTGTCTATACCGTTTTAAGTCATTGGGTGCTCTAAAACGGAGCCGCTAACTGAATAACGGCCGCCAATGCGACCACAAAAATTCGAGTTATATAAGTAGCAGTGCCGCTATTTGAACAACGGCCATCACTTTGACCACCAAAAATCGGTTATATTATCATTTGACAATTATCATCAAGACAACCGTATTATTATATTTGGTATCTGTTTATCGCCGCTACTTAGGAATCTTTTATCTGTTTGTCACAGCTGCCTAGGAATCTATTAGCCGGTGTGTATTTGTCAGCACTGACTAGAAATTTATTATCTGTTTATCACCGTTACCCAGGAATCAAAAAGCTGCTTTGTGTCTAATATGAATATGTTATCTGGTGTCTGTTTGTAACCGCTGCTTGGGAATCTATTATCTACCTAGAAACCTTACATCTGGTGTCTGTTTGTCTAGGAAGCCACGGCTGTATTCTCCACGGGTATAAAGAAATCGAGCAGTCGGCCTGAATTCGCTGAGGCTGCCCCAAGGGCGGCGGCATGCTTCCTTTCGAATCGCCCATAATAAATATCCATAAATTAAGTTTCGCAATCCGGCGAGACCGCCGCCAGACCGGCCGCCCGACGTTGCCACACGACGGTCAGTGGCCGCGCACGTGACAACACTATCGCGCCATCTCTGAAATATCAATCAGCGCCTTATCGGGCGGCCCTCGCTATCCGCGGCTTCTAGCGACCACAGCCTCCAGGCACTGTTACGTTTAAAAAAAAAAATTGGACGTCCTTGAAGCAACGGGTCAATCCGCCTCGCCTGCCTATATTTACTGCGGGATTGATACGCTCACCAAGCAGCCACTAAATTAATCAGTTCTAATATCTTGCAAACATTATCTGACAATGGGGTAAACCATTGCTTCTAAGCAATTCCTGAAAAATTCAATCAGCGGTTTCCTTATCCGAACTAGCTTGCGCAACCGGCCCGCGGATAGCGAGAGATCTCAGTAGCATAGATTATTTAAAAAAAAACTCGATGTCCTCTTTACAATGAACCTGTAATTTAATCCAAAACAGCCAACGTTAAAACACAAAAAAAAACGCATATTGGATCTTCAACTATACTAAGTAAAAATGTGATATATATATTAAAGATTTTATTCTGGATTTAAGTATATGAAGGTGGTTCCACACACAACATCCAAAAAACCAATATTGTTAAAAAGTTATTAAAATTCAAATACAAAAAGTTTGTGGGTATTTTGCGGTCGTACATTCTTCCCATAGCTTTCATCATCCTCGCTGCCTCCACTATGAAATCGTCTAGACGAGTTGCAACACCAAGTAGGCCACAAGGTTTCTCCACAGTGCAGACTATAGTCCGTTTGCTGTACAGCGGTACTTTGTCTGTCGCACGTCGAGCCGAAAACTCAATAAAGAAATAATATATATTAATGTCTAAAGAAGAGCTTGCATTCACGATACAAATAATACAATACACGCTTCAAACAAGCTTTTGTTGTTGGGAGCATCGCAGCTTGTATGGACAACATAAAACTTCAGTAAACTAAAGCTGCCTACAGACATTGCGACACAACCGACAGCCGAACGTAACCGGCCAATTTTGCGTTGTTTGACTATGCAAAAATAATTTGGAAGCTGTTTGGTATTTTGCAAATCGGCTGCCGGGAGTGTGGCTGCGCGTGCAGGCCGCTTCAGACCGGGTGGACTGTGGCGGGTTACCTGGCCGCGGGTTGTTGTGACGGCAGATTTGCTTATTTTTTGGACCTTGAGCGCCAGACCAGCGCCAGACGGTGCGTGAAGCGAGACAGCCGAAATCGAAAGTCATATTGTTGTCTCGTTTTAATTAATCACCGTGCGCACCGCAGGCTCCCAACCTTTTCCAGCCTACCGACGAATTAAAAAAAAAAAAAAAAAAAACAATACCGAAACCATTAATTTCCGTTATTGAAATCGATAGTGTGATTGTGAAACTAATGACCGGTGACGCCAGTTTTAAGCTGCCTACACACGTTTCAACACAGTTGATAACCGAACCGTAACGACCCAATTGTATCACAAGGCGTGTAAGCAGCGTTAAAAATCATAAAAAGTCTAATTAATAAAACTGCTCTGTTAGATTTCGAGCTAACCTAAAATTTTCTTATTTTACCGAAAAGGATGCTATTGATTAGTCACCGGAAGGTTGTCGCTGCATTTAGGCAGCTTGAAGTGAAGTATACTATTATATGATATATTTCGTTGGCTTGTAATTAGACCGTAGATTTTATATTGAGAGGTTTCCGATACAACCCTCATTCTAAGAACTGCCGTTATTAGGCTCACGCTAGTATTGATTTTTGTTTGTGAGCGCAGACCATTTTTCCTAAGTCTGAACGTAGCCCTTAAAAGGCAAAAATGTGGACAAATTCATTCGATGTTCAGATTTGTAGCTCAAAAGCCACTGGACAAGCACCGCCGGTTGAGAATCACTGGTGTACAGGTTAACTGGTGTTGAGATAGACGTGACCTCATTTCTATATATTATAATATTTTATTTAAATAATAGCAGCGGAAGCAAATGATGGCAACGTATGTACGTTAGTAGTTATATATTTTTTTTACTTGAATAAGTAAAATTGTAAAATTTCCCGAGCCCAACTAAACATTCACCATAACAAAATAAAAAAAATATTTAAAAACAATAAAATGGACGAAAAAATTTTCCCCAAATGCAATTTTAGGGATACCGTAAGTTTTGAGCTACCGTGTTTAGATTTACAATCATATTAACGACTATAGATAACTTAAAAAAAACGATAGACCGGTCTGATAGTTTATAATTTATAGGCAATATAAAAAGGTTTAAATATTTATAATCGTTGAGAAAAATGAAAAAAAAAACTTAACCCGGTTACGAATATTACAGGCCTTACTTTTCGCTCGTGTTGCAGTTTCATTGACCTTGGGATGAATAGGGGAAGTTGGTCTGGCAGTTTCATTGACTTCGAGACGAATAAGGGAAGTTTGTCTGAAAGTTTCGTTGACCTTGAGAATAAAAAGGGAAGTTAGTTTAGGCAGGCTTATTGGTCTTGATGCAAATGAGGGGAGTTAGCAGTATCACTGACTTTGAGGCGAATAAGGAAAGTCGGTCTGGCAGTTTCATTGAGATTGATGATAATAAGGGAAGTTAGATTTGAAAGGCTATTGACTTTGAAATCGATCCGGCAGTTTCATTGACCTTGAGGGCGGATAAGGGAGCAAGTCTGGCGGGGCTGCTGCGGATCGTGGACCGGCTGCGATGGCCCGAGTGTGGACATAAGCGAGTGTTGCCATCGCGGTGTGACGCAAGCGAGAAAGTTCGCCCGGTGGATTCTGTCACAAGCTCAAGTGCTCGCACTACCAGAACGCCATTATATTTTTCATCATCATCATCATCATCACCATCACGCGAGAGAGCGGACGACAACCGAGTTCAGATCCACAATGCAAGTGGTCTTGGAAGTCATCTTTATCTAAAGGCATCCGCCCTATTTTTGACGATTAAAATTAACAGTTAATTTCAGCCTGAACAGCCGTAAATCACAAATTAAAAACGATTACAAGCCTTGGGACAAGTCAGTGTTAATAAGGACACCTTTTCCCTTATTAAGTCCGCACGTGCCAATGGGTGTGCCACGTGGTCCGTGTCTGCAGCATTCCTCAATACACTCGTCCACTTGACACTGTAGTAGTTGTTAGTGAGGTTTTATTACAAGTTAGTTGTTCATTGAGAAGAATCGCAGCGGATGTCTTGCGTGACACTTCGTAATATCATTTATAAAATATGTTTTATCCGAAAACGACTCAAAGGACCCTTTATTTTGGTGTGACGCTACGTGTATAAGGGGGCCTTGCAGTAAAAATAATTGTTCTCCAAACCGATCTTGCCGTTTGAAGGTCAAAGGTCATTACACACGTCGCAGCGAATCGTGCGACCGACCTGCAGCCTCCCTTTATTTTGGGTGTTTGTTTTAATGGTTCATAATGGACGCTTATTGGTTGACTGCAGGCCGGTCGCGACGCGCGGAGAAGGTTTAATAAATCAATAGCGATGATTGTCTGGATGCGCCGCCGGACCTCGGATGGGGCGCATCCGGCGCGGTGACGTCACACTTCCGCTTCCTGTCCTCTCCGACATCCCGGACTAACGGCCTATCGCACTGAAACCGACGCTGAATTTGAACGATACACTCGAGGGACACTCGCCACCACCCCTAGACTAAAATTTCGATTCGATTCGATTCGATTTTTTTAAATATACATATAATCGAATATTGTTATCTACTAGCGGTTAAGCTATTCAGACGCATCAGTTCTGTACTTTCATAACGACTCAAAGAGCACCGGGCCGAGAAACCGTGAGGGGTTGGTTAAAATCTCACGTGTATGTATTACGTTATTAAATGCTTACAGAAAAGTCTGATTGGGTTTTTGTTTTTTTTTTTTTTTTTCTAAATATTCAAAGCATGAAATTTCGCGTATAGTACTTAAGATGTCTATTTTTTTTTTTTAAAATAGCCCATGTCAAAATATATTAAAATATGCGTAGCGCAACGCTAATAAAAGCTATATTTAGAGAGAAGTGAGTATCATACTGTATAATTTGCATACATTTTAAATTATATGATTTAATACTTTGGAAAAAAAACGGAATATAAGTAAAAAATATATGCTTTCATGGAATGAGAATAACAAATAATTTTTATTAATTTTTGTAGTGAGAGAGACAGGCATTCAAAATCTTGTCTTAAAAAATGTAAAACACCAATATATATTTTTTTTCATACACGGCACATACAAACATATCCTTTAGACATACTAGCACAAAGAAAAATTTAGAGGTTCTATACGGACTCTTAAATATATAACTGCTTTTCATTGATATTATAAAAAAATAATCTAGCAAAAGGTGATATTATAAGTAAAGCACGAATAACAGCAATTTGACGAAAGTACACAAATTTTTCCCAAAAGCTTTGAGTTAGTGTTTAGATTTATGATCATACAAACGACTGTAGATAACTAATATACGGTTACTATGCATATGTAAATATATATATAGTAGCCTTTGAGTCAGAGGTGATTAAATTCGGTATTCCGATTCCCGGGCGTAATTAGTTTTCGGGGTATGATTTTGGTCTCGGGGGCCACTGGTTGGCGACCCGGCGCGCTCGCTAGACGCCGTCTAGACTGCGGGGTCGACGACCTTCGCGGGACCTACTCGCCTGCGAATTATCTAAGCTTTAAGGCTGCGTCCACAGCGTCCGTGAGCCGGGCCAGGTGACCAGACCAATCATGGCGAGCCGCATGTCTAGGAGACTGAAGAAAAAAAAATCAAAGTAGGCGCTTTCGCTTTTCAAGTACTACAGCCAACGACCTGTTCGGATAATAAATGTTGAGTGATACAAATTAAACCGTTATATTGATAAACCGCATGCGCCGATATACATGTAGTCTAATCATAGTATGAACGTGGCTTTGGTCTTATGTGTGTTGCAGCAGCCGACCTTTAAACATTGAATCACTAAACCTGCATTCCTTAGCCGTCCGCAAAAAAAAAACTTTTCTTCGAATAATAATTTATGTTTATATATATATAATATAATAAACATTATAAACTGAAGAAAAAAAAACCGTTGAAACCAGATTTACATCATACATAGCATAACAACGATAAAAGCAAATAAATATATATTCTAATAAAGATCTTATGGATGATTTATAAGAATTTCAAAAACACTTACGTTTATTTTGGCTCAGGAATATTCAGGTATCCTCAACGATTTATTGAATTCTGAAAAGAAAAAAATATATATATAAATCATCAATTATAAACATAAAGAAAGTTCAAATATGAAATATTGAAGACAATCAGTTTAACTCTCATGTCTCCCAGGTTTCAAAATTATAAAACAACCTAACTTACTGCAATTCAAATTAATATAAAAAAAATTAATCAGGAAAAAAAATAAAAAATATTGATTTAATTACTTTTTGGACAACACAATCAATACAAAATGGATGATGTACGTATAATTTATTTAAATAAAATCTTATTTTAATTAAAATTAAAAAAATAAATACAAAGAGCCCTTACGATGATATTTCAATCATTATTGCAACGGTGGAGATCAAAGAGAGATGCTGTGTGTAATTTATATTTACGCTCTACCCATACATTTGCGTTCGCCCCCTAAGCCTCCCCCAATGTGTTGTCGTATGTAAAAACAAAGGGGTTGATACGCACATAGATTACATAAGCCTTGAGGGTGCATTATTCCACCCTATCCGACTGGTACATCTCGAGCATGGGGACACCCTCATCGCCGAATCTCATTCGATTGTCGATCGGATTTCTGGGTGATTTCGATGTTTGACCAATGCTTTACATCAAAACGGCACGAATTACCAAAAAAAATGGAACTGGCGGAGCTGTCTGCATACACCTTCTACACCCGAACCTCTATTGCTTTAAAACCCGCATAAATAGAGATCACCCACAAATTCAAATACTTATTTCCAGAATAACCAAGGTAGAATAGTTTCGGCTCCAGGACGATGCCGCTCAACCTGTTTTATGCCATATATAATTTAAAAAAATGTGCTGCTAATATCACTATCAGTGTATTTTTCCAGGTGCGACACAGCACGCAAGTAAATGCAGGTGTTTTTTTTTTAACTGTCGATACACCGCGCACAAAAGTTTTGCTACCTCTGCGTTGGTTCGAGTTGCTCGGTTTCACGATCCCTGCTTATGTTATCTCGCTGTAAAAATAATAATGATCGCAGCCTTCATCGCTCGTTTTCGGAATTTAATGTTTTATGTCATTATTAGGGAATCAGATGCTTGCGGGTCATTTTGATAAATTACTCACATACGTATCTCCGGTCGCTACTCAGTTGCCGACTGGGGACGAAAATTAATTTATACCATACGTATTTAAACATTTCTTAATTTTTATTTTTGTGATGAAAAATAATGTTATATGACGTGTTTGTGGGTTTTTGCGGCAGCTTTGAGGCTGTGATTTTCTCGGGTGTTGAGCCGCGTCGGTTAACGTTCACTCCACTACCGCATACCCAGCAAACGGGATCTCGGAGTGGTGCGCTGGGTTTCCAATAAAGCATTACAATTATTAATTTCACCATTCCCTGAGGATGGCGCCAATGCCGGGGGCGAAACGCCGCTACAAAAATTTATGTACTCGGGTAAGCAAATTTAAACAATGATTATTGCAAAATTTGAATATATAATAAGGAAGGCATATATGAAATATTCACTCTATCAATGCAATGCAATTCATATTTATACACTCTGTATAGGTTGCTATTGTTACAAATGTGTCAATCAATTTTGATCGTTTTTTTTCTCAGTTAAAGCTGCCTAGCAACAGTGCTATAGAACCTACAACCGACAACCTGTAATTAGCCATTAAGCACCCTATCACGTACTGATTTAGGAAAAACTGTTAAACCTCCTAACGTAAAGGATGCTATTGGCTAATTGCCAATCGGTCGTCAATTGTGTCGGTACGTGTGCAGGCTGCTCAATAACAAAGCCTCTTTGGCGTGATTGCATAAATAGGCATTTGGATGCACGAGCGTGTCCATCTTGGATCGCCATTCACCCCGCCGGCGCAGATGAAGGCCCAGCATCAGAGATGGCGCTGGCCGCCAGCGCGAACAAATGCACGCGAAACAAAAGATATCGCCTCGCACACCGTCTCCAGCGTCACCGTCGTCATCGCCGTCTCCAGCGTCTCCAACGTCCTTTGCCCCTCAACGGCCACCATCGCGATTTCAACTTTTTCTCAATTATTTAAAATTAGTTACATATAACAATAAAACATTTCTTCTATCGTTTACATTAAATAAAAAAAATATGGCAAGAAAATACCAAAAAAAAATATTCTAACCGCTGCATGTTAAAATCTAATCAGAATGGAAAACAGTTGTTGCTTCTTCTAATACTTCAAAAAAATGTATACCGTTTTTGTATGAGTTATTTAAAAATATTTTTTTGTTTCACCAGAAAGCTGAAGTGCGTTTCTATTGACTGCATCAAAAAATACCCGATAATCACGTGGGATACATAAAAACATTGCAAAGTCTACAAAATCGACATCAACATATACATAAAATACAAAAACGGACAAACACGTTTATGTGTCGTTTTGTATTTCAAATATTTTTACTTTTTAAAAAAAAAGTTTGATTTTATTTTTTAACGCACAAAGACGAAGCAACACATATATTGTTTAAATTTGTAAAAAAATATATATTTTATACGTATTTTATTATAAGAAAACAAAAAAAAATTATGTACAAATATGAATGCAGCTTCTCTTTGTCCAATTGAAGTCGAAAGACTTTAATACCAGCGGACGAGCACTGATATTTCAAATTTACCTGTTTTTGATTATTTTTAGTAACCGCTGGGACAATAATTCGAGCACGCGAGCCCGAATAAAAGGTAAAAGTTTGGCATGACGTACCTGGACAATCCCACAGAGCTGCACCGCGAAAACACCACAAAACGTTACTCCTCCGGTGTGCACTCACATAACTCAAGGCAAAAAAAATAATAATTCAAAAAGCACACGGGAACCGGAACTCGAATTCGAACAACGCAGGCGGCGATGCTTTAATAATAAAAAAAAAATTTAAAAAACTTATTCGCGGTTCGGGTGGAGAGCGACGGGAGATGCTGCCTCCTCGGCGCGCGACCTGGGAATGAGAAAAGCAGAGAAAGCGGCGGCCGCGAGCAGAGCGCGACAGAGAGGGATGCAGCACGCGCCAGAGGGGGATGCAGCACGCGTCAGAGGGGGATGCAGCACGCGCCAGAGGGGGATGCAGCACGCGCAGGGAGGGTTGCACTCGTCGGGCGGTCTTTTTGCAACACAGGGGCGCACTCGGGATCGCATCCAAAGTAAAACATACCGCGCGCCAGAAGTGTGCAATGCAGATTCACAACATGTCTGAGCGGTAATGTGAAGAGTATCAGATCTTAAGGCAGTTGCCTTCCAACCTTCCAACCTTCCAACCTTCCAACCTTCCAGCCTTCCAACCGGACACCAGAGGCAGTCCATTACCTGGCGAAATCGTGTCATTTAATTAATTTAATTTTCTATGTCGAAAGCTATTTTTTTTACACTGTATTGAAAAAACTATAAATTATATTTATCTATTTTTTATTATTCAATTAACGTCCATTTTCAGGGTAAAATAAAATGTTGAAAAATTGGAAACCAAAGTTTGTTAAGGATTATTTTTTTTTTAAATAATATGTCGCACATGGTTTATATTCAATCATTTAATTCCAATAGAAAAAAAGACTTTTGAATGTTTGGGACTCTCGGGAAAGGGACACGACGAATCTCCGAATTCCTACACTTCAATCGGAAAAACACATATTTGTCGTATTAATAGTAAATTTATAAGAAATAGAAAAATATTCTGTTCGGAAAAAGGGATGTATTAAACATTATGCATTTAAATTTTTTTGATTGGTGCAGTCGATTTTTCGCAAAACGGACTAGAAAATGTTCAAAAAAACTCGATTATGGGACCTAGACCCTTAAAGCCAGAGCACTCCAAGTAATCTATATATATATATATATATATATAAAACACAAACTCAAAACCAAGCTTTAAAACCATCGAACCGATGTGCCCCAAACCGGTTTCATTTGAAAGGCAATAATACGAAGATGGTTTTAGACCACTAAAACAATGCACTAATTAAGTCAATTTCGACATTTTCCATACAAAAATTTTCAACATCCGTAAAGTCGACATCGTTGTCGTCATCAACCTAACCTAACCCACCCAAACCCGCCCGGGGACACCCGATTCCTCGCATAGTAGCTGTCTTGGGTGTCCAGGCTTCGGCTCCATAAAGGAAAACTGAGACGACAGAAAGGAAGTATCAGATCTAAGCTCCAGAGCTTTGCGAGGAAAATACTATGTAATAGTGCTATTGGCTACACTACTCTGCCTAAAAAAAACCGCAAACCCTGACCCAGCATGAATATATGATCAGGGAGACGGTCGTCAATCTCACGAAGAAGAAGAAGTCGAGGTTCGGACTGAAATCCTGATCAGTAACTAATGTGATAACTTGAGACAGCATTGAAAACTCTCTGGAGGTTCACCAAATGTTATGTCGTTGAGGTCTGGGTACTTCAAAAAATCGAGGTGGCAGAATGTAAATATTTAAAATACCACGTGTTGACCGCGTCACAAATGAGAGTCTTCCTGCAGCTGATTTACCACGGAATGTCCTACGCAAAACAGGTATTGGAAGGAGAAAGCTAACGTGGATGCAGAATTCTGTGGTTGGAAGTCGCTGAAGTTCAGTGAGATAGCCACCGACCTCCTCTGAGGCAATTGAGGAAGAAGGTATTCAAGTAATTTATTGTATTCGAGTAGTGTTAAGCGTATCCATACGCGCTGATATCCAAAAAACATATGCTACGAGTGTAAATTATTTTTTTATAAAATACTAAGTAAGTGGTGTTGAAATTGAAAAAAAAGCTGTCTTGACTGCGGTGCAAAGCAGATTCTAATTGGAAACACATTGGCATAATTGTTAAGCTGTTAAGCAGCCAAAGGAAGTGGAATCGGTCATTTGTTCAAAAATAGTTTTTTAATCAATTAAAAAAATATATTTGCTGCTGGTATTTTTCAACGAAATTTACTGTTCATTTATCAATTTTGAGATTCAATTGAGATTAGTAAGAGATCATAATTATTCTGTAAAAAAAATTGCAGACGTTATATATGACGTAATCAACAATTTTACATTAAGAGAGAGAGACATTTAAACTCAGTTATTAACATTGTCACGGTTATAGACTCGTCTACCTGGACAAACTGAGTAAGGAATTCAAGCACTTGAGGTCTGTTTCATGGTTTTATATAAATATTTAAAAGATGATTCATACATTGTTTTCACGATTAGAGGATAGTCAGTGTGCGTGGAGCGGGTGTCTCTACGGCCTGTCTATAATATAGAATTGTTAATTTTCATGTAAGGGTTGAAAAAAAATCCGATAGATAGTAGTTGTCTGTTTTGCATTCAATTTATATCGTATTGAATAAGGCACGATTTACTAATTAATTTAAAAAAAAAAAAACACAGGATAGGTCGCGTGATATTCATAAGAAATTTCTAAAATAATATTTACACAAGAATCGGCACACGGATCAAGGAAGTTGCCAATAAATCAAGGAGGGATCTTAATAAAAACATCCGATCGTGCAAAAAAATGACAGAATAATGGGTGTGTTTACATCATCTGACAAATTAGCCGACAGAGCCTGACGATGCGGCCAGCGGTCGAAACCGCAAGATCGGCGTGCCGGCTACCGCCTGTTCTCGGAAGGACCGACCGCAGCCATTACGACACGCGGCAGGGAACCCCGGGGGCTGCTGCTGCTGCTGCTGCTGTTGCTGCTGCTGCTGCTGCTGCTACTCGACCCACCCTAATTGTCCCAAAAACAACAAAGCTACTCCAAAAGCCTCGATTCACTGATCAGATCGCAGCAGATTCACTAGATAATAAATACGAATACATGCAGGTTAATGATTGACACTTGAAAAAATATTACTGTTGGAGGAGGTTACCAAGGACTGCCTTGACCAACCCCAACATGCCAAAAACCTCAAAAGCTTTGAATTATTAATACAGCAGAAATTCTTTAATCGATGATTTACTGGATCAATTAAATGAACGGTGCACATGTGAAATGAACGCAAAAGTCTTCAATAAAATTATATTCCTGTTGGGACAAAGCCAACGGCTTTCCTGACCGACCTCAATTGTGCCAGCATCAAAAAGACATGAAGTGTAGATAAAATCTTGCATATTTCTTTACATGACACAGGTGGGGTTCGACACACACCTCTACAGCTATCGAGCTACAATTTGAACCGTCACATGCTGGCAAAAGCATGCAAGGACCCGCGTATATTGTTTTAAATAATAAATATATTTTTTTGTGTGAATTATAAATAATTTGTTGTATTTGTAGATTACCAGGGCGCGGCAGGTGCGGACTGGGGTTAATATGCATACGCATTAGTCCTGGATATTATTTTCAAGTCTGCACACGCTGCCACATAATCGACAAAAACCCCATAATTATTATTTTTGAAAAAAAATTATAAAATGACCCTAAATAAGAGGACGCTTTTGGCATGTTACAGTTTACAATTGCTGCGTGTATAGGCACTGCTTTAGTTTTTGTTAACACACTTTAAGCGGGTAACCAAATTGACTAAACTGATGTGCGAAGCGGGCAAAATTCGCGTAAAATTGGGGCAGACCGAAATCTAGTCACAGCAACACCACTTTGTCCTAAAAATTGTTCAATAATTGGAGGATTATCATTCTCTGACCACTCCACTTCTTCATTGTCACTTTGTTCAGAATCACTGGACAGTATTGGTAAAGTAACGTTGACGAGTCCTGAACGAACATAACGAGCTGTAAACCTAAAGAGTAAAATAACACATTCAAAAAGGTATTAAGGAGCAAAGTCGCATATTCGAGTTTTTTGACCGTTTGCTTGTACCTATTGCGAAAAATCGAATACACCCTACTACCATTTTTTTTTAATTTCTTACAATTTACTTTTAATATGATAAATATGTGTTTTTCCGATTGAAGTTTCGGAATTGGAGTTTCGCGATGTTCCTGTTCCAAGAATCACAAACATTTATGACTCTTTTTTTCAATTGGAATCAAAAGATTAATTATAAACCCTCCTGTTGGGATTAGTTTGAAAATTAAAAAAAAAACGTTAATTAAATAATAAAAAATATAATTAATAGTTTTCTCAATACTCTGTAAAGATGATGGTCTTAAATACACGCCCCGCGTTCGGACAGCAGTCCGCGTAACGGGTACTAGCACCCGCCCAATCACAAACATAATCACCTTTTAAAATTATTTTTTTTAAATCCCAAACAACAACAAATTCAATTCACCGGCCGTGACACTCAAAAATCACGTGATGCATACGACATTTTTATCAATAATTCTGCTCGCACTGAATTACACTCTCAGATAAGCCCGTCCGAAGTCCCCCACACCGATATCCCCGCGCCGGGGCGCGGCGTCCCGCTCTATCGCGCGGCGCGGCCGTATCGCCGTCCCGCTCGCCGCGATCCAGACGTGCTGCATCTCGCTCGGACGCGCGGGCAGACTTTCTCCGTCTCGGTCGCGGGCTGACGGCGGACGTATCGCCGTCTCCTTTCGCCCCGCGCGCCGCGCGTATGTGCGTCCCGCTCGCGCGCGCGCGCGCCAAACGAGAAAGCCTCTCGAACTCTCCCGCAGACTTGCTCGGCAAACAGTGCAATCGATTTATTTATTTTAAATTGTTTATTGACAACTGATAGTGTACACAATATAAACAGCATATTTAATTTGTACGCGGCATGGTAACTACAGTATTCAATCCGCCGATATAGGCTTTTGAATCTTGTGATAAAACATCTGGAGGCGGAGTATATGGCGTTAGCATTCTTCCCATTATAAATAGGCACACATCACTTCAGAACGATATTGCAAGGTAGCTTTTTGATATTATAAAGAAAAACAACTTGAGCGCTCGGTTGCGGGGTTCGGTGAGCGTTGGCGACGCCTGCTTGCCGAGGGCAATAATCGCCGCACGTCACTGCGTGTCAGGCAGCAGCTCGGAGCTGCTCCAGTGACACGCGAGACCTTTGGTGATAAGGTGAGGCGTGATAAGAAGTGAGAGCAGATTGGCGCACTCGCTCTGAGGTAGATAGCGGTGACCGTGAAAACAGCGCGAGATAGCCGAGCGCCGTCGCCAACCTTTGGCCGGCGATACCTTCTAAATCCCGTTTACAAGATCTTTAAAATATGAAATTTAAAAAAATACATAATAATTAACTCCGTTCGCTTGGTTTTTGTTCATCCAGGGTTGCGGAGACGTGATCAATGAGACAAACGATGATGACAGTGATTCCGATGAAGTGAAGTCTGGGTCAAAAGTTGAATTACATAAACGAGAAGGTCTGTAAAGATTTGACCAAAAACCAAACAATTATTAATTAATGATTTCAAACTTGAATCGCATCAAGTAGTATCAAAGATAAAAATGGCATAACATCAATCAGAAAGAAAAGATTAATAGTCTAATAAAATGATAATAGCTATTAAATTGTCGATATTTTAAATAAAATACTTGATTGATGTTTTCACATGTTAATTTTTATCGGTGACCGGTTTCGCCAACCTTTCACCTTGAAATAACTATTTGAAATAAAAATAAAAATATTATATGGGTGTCGTCTTTGATTTCCGGCGTTTCGACCCCAGATCAGGAGTCACCTTCAGGTAATCAGAATAATGATTGAATTTTAATTTTATTTTAATATTTATGTAAAAAACGTATATATATAGATAAATAATATAAGCGTGTATAAAAATGCACTCCGCTGTTGTACTATATATTTTTTTTATATCTACGCTTATATGGATGAAAAAGTAGTACAAGGGTTTGTTCATAAATATCTAATAGGGAGCTATGCAATTTTTTTTTAATACCTTAATGAAAATGAAATATTTATATTAAAATATGTTGATTGTAACAAAATTAAATTGCAAAAAATTAAATTCCACTTAATGTCTAAACACCGACCGAAAACCTTAGTATATATGTCTTCAATATTATTTTCATTATTAAAAATACAGTTTTTTAATTTTTTTTAGTTTGCAACTATTTAATATGACGAAAGTACTCACAAATTAAATTGCTCGTAATATCCTATCCAATTGGCTAAATATTTCACAGTAATATTTCTCACCCCAGGACGATCTATTGGTATTGGAAATAAAATAACATTCCAATGAAAACTTCTTCTAATTCGCACATTGACAGATAAATACTTCAGAAGTTTAATTTTTTTTTTTGTAATCATCTAGCCAATAAGCTATTCGCGTTTCTTGTTTAAATATGAAGTTTTAAAAATGGAACCAGTCTCTCGGTTTGTTTTGTAATATTTCTTGTCTATACGATTCGTCGATGCAGACTAAAAATATTTTTTTTACAATACGTTAATGGGCTCTATTCGCCCAAAGGAAGCCATTCTCCACGATGGCACTCTGTCTGCTGGAAAAACTGGCGTAACAATTAATCAGTGTTACTTATAGGAATATTTGAGGGACGAAGTGGTGGTGACATAAATATATATATATACATTATTTTTTTCTGGTACCAAGGTACATCTTTTATCCAGATGCCTCTCCCTGGAGAAGTTGATGACCATTTCACTAAACATAAGTTTGTCCTGGGCCAGTCTTATTAATTCGGCTATACTCCCAACTTTCAGCCACTGGCATAAATTCCGCATCCATGTTAGTTTTCATCTTCCGATTTCGTTTTTATTCCTTCGACTTTCCCTGGACTACAGTAGGCTGTATTTATTATTTCGAAAACGCGTTTTGAGCATCGTCAGAAGTTATTGACTGTATAATTTGTTCGGGACACATCTCAAGGTCTTTGGCTTTTTTAATTATATTTAAACCATTTCATCATTTAGATTTCGGTACGTAAATATATTAAAACTACAAAATGGCGTAATCATCTTAGGTAGTAGAATCCAATGAGATATGGTATTTTTAATCTCATATTAATTAAAACACTTTTTCTTGGATGTTAACAGTGAAATCCTTTTAAAACTCAAAAAAATATATTTGTACAAATTAACTGTTTGTACTGGGGGTTTGCTGTATTGCTGGTTCATTGGTTAGCACACTTGCTTACTAACCACAAGTGTATAATACGCAATAACGCATTTCAAACATTTAATCGAATAATTCAGTTACTTATAAGTTTTTTTTATCTCTTGATTTAAAGAAAAATATTATTATTAATTCTAACCACACTTGCTCTTCCGTGTTTTTTCCACGTGCAACTCTCAATTTATAATAAATTTAATACTTATAGACTCTTCTATCAGATAGCCCGAGATCAGATGTCTCCCGCTCATGGAACATACATATAAAACATGGCGGTGATCCAAGCAAGACCCACCTCGATGAATTAACCATCGAGGGGTATTAAAAGTAAAAGAAATATATATTTTTTAAATATTTTAGTATATACAACTTTATTTGCAATATGCAATATTGCAATTTGCCATGGCCATTTTTGTGCAATATAAAAAAACAGCTAATTTAAAATAATAATATTGTCTTGACTGAAAGACATTTTTTTAATATTAAATATACAGACGTTTTTTGTTAAAAAAAAATACATTCCTTATTCAGAGCAAACAAAATGTGTTTATTTTTAGCAGGAGGCTTAGTGTACACTGAAACATTTAAAACAGGTTACGTGACCATTGTCCTTGAGTCTGAAAATATATTTCCATTATTATACCGAAATCAATTTTCCAATAGTATAATCTAAAATCAGTCTAAAATGAAATAAATAGTGTGATATGACCAAATGCGAACATATCCGATGCATAAACACGTAAGTGCGTCAGTTTATGATTCAGGGCGGGGATCGAAAAAGGGACACGAGTCCAGTCTAACCACTGAGCCAACAACCTATTTATTACAATAATATATGTGTGTACAGTAATACCCCGCTTTACGCGACCCCGTTAAGCGCGGTTTCACTGTAACGCGAATTTCCTAACAAGAATTAAAAACAGCGTTGCGTGTTATGAACGTACTTTACGAGAACGTAAAAGTATATGCGTTTTTCAGTAAAATTAACATGTAATACTGCATAAAGTGTTCTAGATTGATTCAAACGATTCGTATTTTTTTGTTGTTGTATTATGTACGTATGTTCAATCGTAAGGCCCGATATACGCGAATTTCGTTTTTTCCCGGAACGTATCCCTCGCGTAAAGCGGGGTATTACTGTATAGGTGTATAGGTGTATAGGTGTATAGGTGTGTGTGTGTGTGTGTGTGTGTGTGTGTGTGTGTGTGTGTGTGTGTCCCGTGTCGAGCAAGGAGCGGATGGTCACCGCACGCCTCTGTGCACGCCGGCAGTACCGGTGGAGGGAGGGGGGGTGGGGGGAGAGCGGCTGTGAGGGGGGGGGAGGGGGGGAGCGGCAACAGCGCGCCTTGTTGCCATGCGGGAGAAGATTTTTTTTTTATTCCGCCCGACTCCGCTCCGGGGCGAGTTATTTTTATCCGGCCACACCGACTGCACCGCGCGCCGCTCTCTCCGGCGGCGGGGGGCCCCTTCCCCTCCCCCTCCCCTCCCCTCAACCCCCCCCCCCCCTCCTCCACTCCCCGCCACTGCTCTCCCCCCCCCACCCTTCACCCCCCCCCCCCGCCTGACCAACGCGGCTCGTGCAGCGCCCGGGACGCGCCGGACCGGGTTCCCGCAGCCGCCCCGACGCGGTGCAACACGGCCGACCGCGCGTGACCGATTCATTTTTAGACAAAATTATATGTCTAAAAGTAACATACATATATATATATATATATATAAATATGCATCGGTTGCTTTCCAATTTGCTTTTCGACAGAATTGTAAAAAAAAAAAAAAAAATGTTAGACATCAGTACTTTATATGTACTTACTATACCCACAAAGACCTTCTCTCAAATAGCTTATCAACGGAATAGTATAAAAAATTCCAGGCGACAATACTGAATGTGCCATGTGAAGGCTTTTTCTTTTAAATATCTCCCAGACGTGTGCAGCACTCTTATCCGAGCACCTTATCGTCCCGGCATAGCCGACAGCCAACTCATAAATTGTGACCTGTGTAGCACTATTATCGAATTTCCGTTTGATTGTATTGAAAATGTTTAGCGATTGTACTACACGCGTTGCAATGCATCGGTCGCAATTGCAATGCCGCGTGGGTAAGCCTTAAGCGAGAGCTGTGAGTGTATTTTTTTTAAAAGGAATTTTGCAAAATAGTTTAATATG
Source organism: Atopsyche davidsoni (assembly GCA_022113835.1). Taxonomy (NCBI): domain Eukaryota; kingdom Metazoa; phylum Arthropoda; class Insecta; order Trichoptera; family Hydrobiosidae; genus Atopsyche; species Atopsyche davidsoni. The sequence continues at coordinate 2,139,793 of JAILWY010000028.1, forward strand.
CATTTACAACAGATGCATGCGGTGAGAGACTTTGACGTTGGTATAAAAAGTATCCTGCAAAATTATAAAAAGCTGACTATACACACTGTTGTTTTTTTAAAATTGAAAATATTTAATTATTGGTTTTTGTGAAGACCATCAAATAAGGTAATGCACCTGCCATGTAAGCGAGGGGATGTGGGTTCGAATCCCGCACAAATCACGTTGATATATTTTTCTAAGAGTTTCTTTAATCAATTTTCAATATTTAAAAAAATGTTCTTAATCATTATCAATTGAAAATATTTTTTTACACATAGGACGCTATTTGCTTATTACCGTTTGGATTTTGGTTGTGTAGCAGTTGTATAATTTCTTAAATAAAATACATATTTATTATTGGTTTTTTTGTGAAGACCATCTCACAGGAAGTACGATTTTACCTATACAGGTTTAATTGATTAATAATGATTAAGTACATTTTTTCAAATATTATAAATTCTTGCCTAGTACTAGTGATTCGTTAGCATAGTTGGTAATGCACCTGCCATGTAAGCGAGGGGATGTGGGTTCGAATCCCGCACAAATCACGATGATATTTTTCTAAGAGTTTCTTTAATCAATTTTCAATATTTGAAAATCATTTTTAAAATACATATTACCATTAAATGTACTTAATACACTAATATAAAATAAAACCACTAACGAAAAGTAAAAACAAGGCTTGAAACATTTCATTTTTTTATTTATTAAACAAGAATGCGTGTGATGATTATTTATGGTCATTTTTATTAAGTCAGTAAAAACACATGGCATTATTTTGGACTCACCGCACGCCACTGGTTAATATTTGGCTCAGTGTTTGTTATTTTTATTAAATACCATATTATCACATGTGTTCGAGGGTTTTGGCAGACGGGGGTAAAAAAATATTTAAAAATTTGGACGACAGTGTTACACGCGGTACAATTAAACAGTCTAAGCGGCCTACACACGAGACAACACAACACAACGATAAGTCGGCCAAAAGCAACGTGTTTTGTTTTTATTTTTTTTTATTTTACGGATTTTTCAAATCGATCAAGTGATGCAAAAGAGGACGCTATTGGCGAGCACGCCGGTCGGTTGTCAGTTGTGTCGCGGCGTGCGTAGGCTGCATTAATTTTTGCACCACCTCATGTCTCGAGGACCCTCGTCGGATGTTCAGCGCGTCGGAAGTAATGAAACTCGACGAAGCGACGCGTCTGTGTTTCTTTTGCGCCTAAATTGACAGGTCTCAACGCGTTATGTGACTGTTCCGATTTCCCTTTTTAGCGGCCTATACGCGTCGCGACATAACCGGACGGCAATAAGCGTATAGCGTTATTTGAATTTGGGTTTTTATAGTTTCGACTGAGTACACAACGCAAAAGAGGACGAGACGTTTTTTTGCTAGTTACAATTATATCGCTGCGTGTATAGGCAGCTTAATATCCACGAGAAAAAATATTGATTTCAATTTTAGTTTATAGTTTGTTTTTTTATAATTCAAGAATTTTATTCATATAGAGAACACTACAAGTCAGTTGTGTCGCAGCGTGTGTAGGCAGCTTTAATAAATTTACGGTGTAGATTGTATCTGTCGTTTTGAGAATGTTTTACTTCACGTGCATTTGCCGACGCTTTCCTATGGGCCAATATATTTAAGCAATATAATAACAAATAAAAAAGATTATTCGTTAATAAATAAATAAAATTAGAAGACGATTGGCATTTTTATTTTACAACTGGTTGTTTAAGAATACGCCAGAAAATTAGTTATCCCCTCGTTAGCCGTCAATCGTCATTCATTTTTTTTTTTAAATAAAAAAACGTTTTTAAACAGAAACAATTTAAGAAGAGGACGATAGGTGTAGAAAAATAAATTAAAATAATGCCACAGTAAGAAAATACATGGAAAAAATGTGAAATTAGTGAAAAAATAAATATTTATAAATAAACGAGACATTCGCTTAGTAAGAAAAAAAAAATCAGACCAAAATGAGCTAGTCCAGTACTGAATTTTCTATTATCAAAAGCATTGCAAATAATCATTCATAATTATTGTGGTATTTTTATATTACAGTTGAACGTAATTTATTAATTGTTCAAGGTATATACGCGCAAGTTGTCTTGCAGCCTTACGGTGCAGCATCAGCAAGGATTTATGGTACTTAAAATAATTTTTAAAAAAAACTCACCACAAGCGTGAAGCAATCATCAAAATCTTCACCGGAGACATGTCGCACTTTCCATGCAGGTATCCTGCAACAATAATAAAAAATATTTAATAATACTTTAATTTCGAGTTTTACCGTACGCCACTGAAAAATAAAAAAAAGCGGGAACGCTCAGTCGGAAGCGCCGAACACTCTGCTGTTCGATACCAGTGCGATTCGTGAATGTGGGCTATTTTTAAGCATATTATTTACACACACGAAGAAATAGATATAAACATACAAATAATTAATAATTTTTTTTGCAATTTACATTCAAAATGTCTTGAATTAGGAAAGCATACAACATTTTCTTTAAGGTTTAAGACAAGTCACTTTTTCTGTAAATGTATGAATCGCACGCATATAACGCAGCACTATTAAAATATTATATATATAGTAAACAAAATATTTAATTTCTGCGACTAATGGTAACTAGCCAACATCGTCCTCATTTGCGTCGTGTACTCAGGCTAAGCCGTAAAAAAAATCGTCAAAAATAAACGGACGTCACTGGCCAATTACAAATATGTCGCCGGTTGTGTCGCAGCGTGTGTAGGCTGCTTAAAAATAAAATAGATAAAAACACGCACACGAGGGCAATAAAAACATTAGTACCGGTCCCACTGGCCGCACGCCACTGGGCCGGCATCACAGAGGCCACGCGTTGCTCGCTCTTATCTACGATCTATTCCTAGACCGAGTCCCTATAATAAATCGAGAGTTCGTCGTCTATTTCGAGGATAGGGGGGGAAATAAAAATAGTAGGAGGGGCCACGGCCGACCAATGGGCGCGTGGGGAGGCGCCGGGCCCGCTCGGGCCGGGGGCGCCCTTCCGGGGCTCATCAGGACCCTGAAGCCGCCTACACACGCTGCGCCGCCAGCCACAACCGTACGCGGTGACCCAATCGCCTCCTTTTATTTTTGTGATTTTTTAAAATACTTTTGCCTAAGCAAGCAGCGCAAAAGAGAGCGCTGTTGGTAATTTGCCGTTCGGTTGTCGTTCGCATCGCAACGGGTGGAGGCATCATTGAGCCTAAGACCACTACTAATGTCTGAACGCCAACAACAACCCACACTGGAAGCATCACTATAAATATATATATATTGGACATTGCTTGAACCGTCAATGCAGCCTGCACGCTGTAACACAACAGGCTGGTTCGCTAGCTGATAGTATTCTCATTTAAGTATTTATCAATTGTGTTAAAATGTGTGCAGGCAGCTTCAAAACCCAGTAATTTTCTGCAAGTGTGCATATATATATATATATATATCCAGCTGTACCTGCAACGTCTTGGGAAAAGGGCGTAATACAATGCGTACAATTATACAACATTAATGTTGAATGACGAGGTTATGACGTCAATCAATCGTGGTTTACGTCTCTCTGATCTACTAATGAGTCATAATATATTCAAAAAAAGATTTTATATATAAATTATAAATCTAAGAATAAAACTAAATACAAAGATATTCATTAAGAAGTGTAGCTGTAACGTGCTCGAAAATCTGACAAGAAAACAACAATAGCATTGATTAAACGTTTATATATTTGTCAATAACGACCATGTATTGCTTCAAAGTTATACAATGACTTGCCGCAGAGCTCTAAAGCGTACAGCATCTTATCTCATACTACTGATCTTTAACTAGCCAACAGCGTCTTCTAACGCATCAATTGTGTAGGCAAAAATATAAATAAAGAAGCGGATGCTATCGGCTAATGACCGCTCGGTTGTCGGTTGTGTCGCAGCAAGTGCAGGCCGATTAAGAGAGCCCTTTAAATGTACATACATACTTGAAAAGAGACGAGGGTGTTTTGAGAGTTTTCTCTCGAGGGGGACATTCAAATTTTTGTATTAAATATATTTTTGATTTGTTTGTGAACATATTTTCCTGATTCTAGTGACACAACCAGATGTCTTGGCATATCAAAATCACAAACCTAAATATTTAAATTGATGCAATAAAAAAAAACATTTGCATCAATATATAAATTCAATCACAGATTAAAATTCCATTAAAAAATATTTTGTGATAAAAATTTATAAATAGTTCAATGTGCTTGTTAAGTTTTGGCAGACGTTGTTATAATTTTTTTTTCTTTCTTGGTTGCTGTGCTGCGTTGTGATTTGAGTCTTCCAAAGGCTCGGTTCCAGTATTGAGACCATCTCCAAGGACTAGATAAAGATGCCCCCAGTACCGGGACCGAAACGTTGAAAAACTAAATCCCAACGCAGCACAACATCGAATATTGGGTGTTATGGTGCGTATCTTTTGTGAGATACACTTTCTTATTTCAACCCAAAAGGCTTGCCACAATTAAGGGAAACCACCCTTGTTTTGTCAGTAGCATCATCACACTTGCTTTGGTACCAGCTTAATGGATTTCGGAAAAATGCAATTACATTCTTATAAAAAAAATACTATTCAACGAAAATCGAAAATCCTGAACATTAAATAAGCAACGCGGCATAACATCCAAGAACTCAGTATTTCAAAATAATTGAAAAAAAATTATAGCTTACTGCAGCTGGTCATCCGGAAAAAATGTCCAGGAAAAAGAAGCGTTGGAAAAAGAAAGTTAACGTGGATGCGGAATTAGCGATAGTCGCTGGAAGTCAGGAGTAAAGCCAATTAGCAAAACTGGCTCATGACAAACATATGTTCAGTGAGATGCTCACCACCGAGGAGAGGCACTTAAAGAAGAAGAATACAACAATGCCTCGTATAGTCCGGAGTAACGGCAGCATGTGGTAAAAAACAAAAAAGCTTAAAAATTCCAGAAATACTTTTTTTACCTCTTGTATAAAAACCGAATTCAAAACATTTTGAAAACATCAATTTTAAAAATATTGACAACGGTTTGCGGTTTTTTTCTTTGTATTCTAATATAAGCGGCAATTACATAAAAAAAGAAGTAAAAAAAAAAAAAAACATTATTTAAACTCACAAGAAAAATAACAAATGTATACAAAGTATTTTCAACATAATCTAGATAACAGTGAGCTTGCTTTAAAATATTATTTTAACAGTCCTAACACATTTATTTAAACGTATTTTTTCTGCATTTTCATAAAAAAATATATATAATACGAATAAAAACGTATTCAAAATATTTTTTTCATAATCTAGATAATACAATGGACTCTGTATATTAAAGCGTTGTTTCTTCAGGCGATTACGCTTAGTTTTCATAAAATAAATTTAAATAAGTAGAAATGCATTATTTTTTTCATTGTTTAAATATTGGTTATTAAATTACACTTACTTTTCACTGTGCATATCTTTAGTGTTCATACGCTACTTTTAATCAAAATTAATACGCAAAAAAAGTTCACATCGCTGGTTGTTATTATAACTCCACGTCGTTTAAAAATTTACATTAAAAATAGACGACGCGTAGTTAAAAAAAAATATTATGCATGTAAAATTAAATTAATTTTCAACATACGAGTATCGCATTCTCAAAGAAATGATCCAAGGATAAAAGAGAGAGAGAGAAAGAAAAAAAAAAAAAAAAAAAAAAAAGGAAATGTCGTTGGCGCAAATGCACTCGCGGGGGCGATTCCGTCAACACGCCCGCCCGCCATCTTCGTTTCTCGTTATGTTGGCACAAATGAAAGGACAGCTCCGACTATCGCCGGCGCGGTCGATGCACCGCGCTCCGCGTGCGCCTGCACGCTATGCACGCCGGCATGCACGGGGCGCACTTTCCCTCCGCCGCCAACTGCAATTATAGCATCGCCCGACCGCCATTGTGCAACAATAACCCCCGGCGAACCGAACCCGCAAGACGGCCCCGAAACTCCACCGGATATATTCAAGAATATATATGCGTGTATTTAACAGGCTGTATTGCTAGCGGCAGTGTGCGTTTTCGGCTTATTGCGTTGCACGCGAAATAAATCACGCCATTCCGCGATCCGCGCCGGCGCACGGCGGCGGGGCGAGCGCCAGATCAAAAATGGCTCACAGTTGCAATTTCACGGCGAGATACGCCGGCCCGAGGTGCAGCGAGCTTCCGGCTCGCGAAGAACACCGCCGACCGCCGGAAGCGGCATTGGAGAGAAAATTAAATAAAATTTAAAAAAAAAAAAAAAAAAAAAACTCGTACACATACACAAAGGTGGGAGAGCGTTGTCTTTTGTGGAGACGTCGAGAAACGTGGCGGGCGTACCTTTTGGTGGGCGATTCGGCGGGGGCAGTGCGCGGGGGCACTGGCGGGGAGGGGCACTCGCGGGCCTCCGGGGGGACGCCGGGGCCTGGGCCGGGGCGCCTGGTCGCCTGCTCGGGCTGGGCCTGGGCCTCGGCGGAGCTGGCGAGCGCGGGTTCACCGGCAGCCGGCGATCACAGAACTGACCTATCCCAACCCGGCGGGCGCGCGCACTGTCCCCCCTCCCTCCCCTCCCCGCCCCTGCCCCCCCCCCCTCCCCGCCCCCGCCCCGCGTATGACTGTAGCGCACCGAGCCAGTGGCGTCTCCCATTTCAAAAATCCTATCATGCTTTGCATTTCCCTCCGCTCTCCCCATTCTATCCGACAACACGAGCCACACATTTTTTTGATACCCTTTTTCCTCTGTTGCCCATTTCATGAGGATGCTATATTTCCTAAGAGATATCATCGTTTATTTCATTACTAATATGATTAAGAAATTCAATATTTTTGACAGAGAGTACTTGGTGGAATTCCATTTTAATATTTTGAATAAAAATACTTGAGTGATTTTCCACATTTTTGTTTTTATTAGTGACCGGTTTCGCCAACCTTTCACGTTGGCATTATCAAACAGAGGTCTGATCTGAGGTCAGAGAGAGATCTGTTCGATAATGCCAACGTGAAAGGTTGGCGAAACCGGTCACTAATAAAAACAAAAATGTGGAAAATCACTCAAGTATTTTTATTCAAAATATTAATATGATTAAGCACATTAGTTCACACGTAAAAGATGATTAAAGAAATTCTTAGAAAAATATCATCGCGATTTGAACCCACATCCCCAGGCTTACATGGCCAGTGTACTGACTCTTGTACTTACGAATCACATCCATTAATAGAGAATTTTTATTGTGCCCAGGCCAATCAATATTGAACTAATGTAAAAAATAGACATATCGTTTATTTCCTCGAGTTATCAAACTCACTGCGTGCTGTCTCAATTCTCACATTAATTTCCCGGTCAGTATTCCAGTTCTCATTTAACTATCTGCCCAAATATCGTATAAGATCTAAAACCCAAAGCGTTGTATGGAAGTATTATATAAAAATGCTATTGGGTAGTAGCAATACGCAGACTACACTATTCTGCATATTAAAAAAACCGTCTCAGCATAAACATCTCTGAGGCGATGCTCTTGAAGTATAGGGTATCCCAAAATTAACGCAGTAAAGTGTTGGAAACACTAAAAAAAAAACAATTTGACAGCTGACAGTTTAAAGTTATTTAAAATGAAGCGTTACACGATAGAACAACGTGCCTTCATTATTGAACAATATTTCAAAAATAATGAAACCTTGGCAGCAGCAGTTCGAAAATTTCATACAAAATATGGTCGGAATACTATTTTAACTTCGTCTCTTTTCGCTGTGCATTATCATTAGGCTTCAGTTATTGTGTTAATTGAATTATGTAAGTACGGACTTTAGTTAGTATACGCTGTAAAGAGCTTCTTGAAATTTGCAAACTGACATTTGAACGTCTTATTTTTGGACAACCAGTGTGTTTAGCGTCTCCAACGAATCCAGTCACCCTGAATTTTGACGAAGTTAAAACACTATTCCGTTCATATTTTGTATGAAACTTTCGAACTGCTTGCATAGTGAAGACACGTTATTCTATCGTGTAAAACTGTCAGCTGTAAAAATGTTTTTTTTTTAAGTGTTCCCAAAACTTAACTGGGTACTTGTTTTTTATCCGACCACCAAAAAACTTGCACCTAAACTTTTTTTTTTAACCTAACCTAACTATAATAGGGGTGACGACAGTATCAAATAATCAAAGAAATAATTATTTTAAGGGAAAATACATATTAAAAGGATTTAAAAAAGTGATTTAGTTTTATTTAAAAATCTAAGATTAATACGATTTTCAATAAATTAAAAGATTAAAATACTGCAATCGGCCATTTTGACTGAAACACCAATGACAGCGCATGACGTCACGCCTCAACATACAACTCAAACTGTAAACAAACTTCGATGCAAACACAATGACATGCATGACAATTGAGATGAGGCGTGACGTCAAAGCGTTTTCGCGCACTTTTGAAAAAATATTATAAAAATGGCTTTAAACTTCGTTAAACTCTAGTTTTTTTACAGAAATAAAGTTTTTTTCGTAAATAGTAAACGTGTACCCCCATTATGGAAGAGGATTTGAAAATCTTTCGTCATGCCTATTGCAGAAATGATTCTTATCTCTGCGAGTACATATACATTAAAAAAAATTGGTGGTCGGATAAAAAACAAGTACCCTTAACTGCAAAAATGGCGACAAATTCAAATCTTACACATATTTTTGCCGGTAGTGAGTATTTTCGTGATAATGGTGTGTTTTTTTTATGGGAGCTGTTCACGGGGCGCCCCTGGACGAGCCGGCCTGCAAGGTTTGCGCTCGCGGCTCGCGGTGCACGCTGCAGCCGCGCCGCTCGGCGGAGACGCCCGAGCGGCGGCGGAGACGCCCGAGCGACGCCGCGACACTCGGCGCTGAGGTTGGTCAGCGTGTCTCTGGCGCAAACATCGAGCCGCCTGCACCGCGCGCCGGCTCCTTATCAGTCACAATGCCGCCGGGGACGCCACAGGCCCGACCAAACGGTCCCGCCGACCTGCAGCCAATACACACTGCGCTGCTCACTCAGACAAAAACCATAAAAAAAAAACACACAAATGCTTCGCATAGGCAAAGTCATATTTGGACATATTTTTCCACGCGACAAGTACTATCTATAAATATATTCCGAATCGCTTGAACGGCAAAGAGAAAATGTCTACTCGCCGGAAAAGTCTACTATCAGAATACAGAGTACGAAATTGATAAAATAGTAGTTGTCCCCAACGGGTGTCATGATAGTTGCGGATTGACATATTTGGAAAAAATATTTTATGCGATAGCCGGCAACCGCGCATTGCTACAGTAGAACAACAAAGAACATATCAAATTATGTAATCAATATTTTTGTAATAATAGGGAGGGTCGGGCTGGGTTGGAGAGGGTGGGAGGGCTCAGCGTGCACCCTCTTTGTGTCTACAGAAGTGGCAGAATTCGAATGACTGATTAATTTATATTTTTATATACATATTGAAGCATTATATAGATTCAAAAAAAAAAAAAAATATATTATACATATAAAATACACGCCAACAATGCTCGGGAGTCATAACATAGAAAAAAAAACTCCTGACGATATATTTTTTATGATATATCAAAAAATGGGAATTTTTTGAGTGTAAACGATCATTTGATAAATATATTGTTTTTGAATGCAATTTTCATGCAAGTACTCGGGGTCCAGCTGCAATACTCCCGCGAATATTGTGTATGACGGGAGTTATGATTGTATGAGTCGGAGCAGCGGGGCCGTCTGGGACCTGGTTCAAGATTCCTAGAATTACCGGGCCAGCAGGCATGCGCAGTGCCTCCACACCCTGCAGAGATTGAAGGCTGCATCTGGGATGCTGTTTAAATCAATAAACAGGGACTATTTCCAACCCCCCCCCCCCACCCCCCAACACACACACGGGGTAGTGAGTTTATTGCTACTATTACATCGGGGTGTATCGGTACAAACTGGCATGGCTTGTTACACTCCGTAGCAACGCGCACTAACGAATATGAAGGTGCCCTCGAAAGGCAAAAACAAGCACTTCGGCCATACGTAAAACTAACGCCGAACCCAAATATATATTTGTGACTTTGCTAACTTTTATAATTTAGGGCCGTTACTGGAAGCGCTGGGAGAATTACTCCAACTAGATGCTACACGGAATGCAAGATTTTTTTTATTAATGTGACGTCATCGCTGATACTGTATATTATTTATAAATAAAAAAATATTTCTTAAAAAGTAGAAGTATAATCTTTCAGTTAGATGATTTAGTTGTTGAACTGCATAACATTTAAAGCTCTGGGACCGACTTCTGGGATTTCGGCCCCGGAGGGATAAAAACATCAAGCAAATAAATCATCCGATAACAACGCCTGCCAAAAGCTACAAATATTAACTTATAGTACTTTTCGTAAAAAAATATTCGTATTTATTTTAACGGAAACCACGTTTTCCACGTATTGAAGCAACAATTGCGATTTACGTTGAATGTGCTTCAGTTGACCCAACCTTCTAGACATTTATTTTTGTGGCATACGAGTTATTGCCAGAATCGTGGGAACGCCACAAGCCAAGCGACGATAACTATAGAGACTGCGATTCAAATCTTACCTGAGTCGTAAAAAAAATCAGCATATTTTAGGTCGTTTAGTGGGCGAATAAAATAATTTATAAGCTCGTACTCCGAGCTCGCTGCACCGCGCTGGCACATGAGTGTATGCACTTGCTTACCTGTATTATATATTCATGTCTACTAAGGGCGGTGCCCATCGCCAGGTGTATTGATTAGATCCCCTGGAAATGAAGTAGGCCACCGGATGGAAGATGGAAGACTGACGTGCGTACCGTGGAGAACCCTTGCGACACCATCATCAGGCCATTCAAACAGAATATGAATAGTTGAAAAACCGTTTCAGCATCATCAAGGTGTCGATAATAAAAATACATCATCGACGCGACTTTAATTCAAAGTCACCATTAAGCTGTTTCAACAGATTCAGATACATGAACATTGAAGCAGTTTATACATTTTTATATAGAGACATAATATAAAACATTATCTGGCACAATTTTTCTAAATACAACAACGTAAATGCCGGAGACAGAATTACTACGCTGGTCCATAAAACCAAAATTATTATATGTATACTTTAAAAGCTTTAAGCTCATCACGCTATCATGGGTAGATAAAATGGGCACGCTTTCATATAAGAGTGTCGGTTAATAACTACATTGACATATTATCCGCGTTTGTGTGTATTACATATTCCAACAGTTAAAACTTTGCGATACAATACAACGTTGTTTTTATACAATACAAGCGTAACGACAGGTTGTTGTAAGCATATTAGTTTAAACAGTGCTACGAAGTTTACATTTCAAAAGCGAGGAATTGCGATAAAAAAAAAAAATAAAATAAAATAACGGTGCCGAAGGAATTCTCGCGATTCGCGCTTGGGCGAGCGCCAATTGTAGCGCCGCTGGGCAAAAATAACGGACAGTCCCGAGTCGGGCGGGCGTGCACGTGCGCCAGCACGCGCCAGCGTGGAGCAGCCTGCACGCGGCGACACCGCTGACCGCCGAACTGTGGCAGGTCAATGGCGGCCTCTGTTCAGCCGTAGCCACAAAAAGACTTTGAAACAACAGACGAGATGTTTTTTATGGCCTATCTGAACGAGTCTCCATTGGGTGTGATTAGAAAAAAGCATGTTGATGGCACTGTTACGATTCAGTTGTCAGTTCGATCTGTCCGAAGTTTCGATGGCCTGCCTGAACGAGCTTCCAGGGGGTATGATTAAAAAAAAGCATGGTGATGGCACTAGCCAATAGCGCGCTCTTTACCATTAGTGTTTCAATATCAATTATCAGTTCGATCTGTCCGAAGTTTCGATGGCCTGCCTGAACGAGCTTCCATGGGGTGTGATAAAAAAAAAGCATGGTGATGGTACTAGCCAATAGCGCGCTCTTTACCATTAGCGTTTCAATATCAATTATCAGTTCGATCTGTCCGAAGTTTCGATGGCTTGCCTGAACGAGCTTCCAGGGGGTATGATTAAAAAAAAGCATGGTGATAGCACTAGCCAATAGCGCGCTCATTACCATTAGCGTTTCAATATCAATTATCAGTTCGATCTGTCCGAAGTTTCGATGGCCTGCCTGAACGAGCTTCCATGGGGTGTGATAAAAAAAACCATGGTAATGGCGCAGGGCAATAGGGCGCTCTTTACCATTAGCATTTCAATATCAATTATCAGTTCGATCTGTCCGAAGTTTCGATGGCTTGCCTGAACGAGCTTCCAGGGAGTATGATTAAAAAAAAGCATGATAATGGCGCAGGCCAATAGGGCGCTCTTTACCATTAGCGTTTCAATATCAATTATCAGTTCGATCTGTCCGAAGTTTCGATGGCTTGCCTGAACGAGCTTCCAGGGGGTATGATTAAAAAAAAGCATGGTGATAGCACTAGCCAATAGCGCGCTCTTTACCATTAGCGTTTCAATATCAATTATCAGTTCGATCTGTCCGAAGTTTCGATGGCCTGCCTGAACGAGTTTCCATAGGGTGTGATAAAAAAAAGCATGGTGATGGTACTAGCCAATAGCGCGCTCTTTACCCTTACCATTTCAATATTAATTACCATTCGATTGTCAGTTCGCTCTGTCAGAAGATTCGATGGCCTGTCTGAACGAGCTTCCGTGGGAAATAATTAAAAAACCATGGTAATGGAACTGGCCAGTAGCATTCTCTTTGGCAAAAATTCAGTCGAAATTCAGGGACGCTATTGGCTAATTACAATTCGGTTGTCAGTTGTGTAACCGAATGTGTAGCAAGTTAAAAAAACGCGATCTGTCAGAAGTTGAACGAAGAAGAAGAACGAGCTTCCATGGGGTATGATTAGAAAAAGCATGGTAATGCCACTGGCCAATAGCGTGTTGTGTGGCATTGTTTTATTAAATGTCCCTAAAAAAAAAAACCTGAATTAACATCACTGAGTGTGTAGCAAGTTTAAAAAAATGCGATCTGTCAGAAGTTTCGATGGCCTGCATGAACGAGTTTCCATGGGAAATCATTAAAAAAACCACGGTAATGCAATTGGCCAATAGCGTTCTCTTTGGCAAAAAAATCTGCTGAAATACAGGGACGCTATTGGCTATTTACCATTTGGTTGTCAGTTGCGTCACCGAATGTGTAGCAAGTTAAAAAAAATCGATCTGTCAGAAATTTCGATGGCCTGCCTGAACGAGCTTCCATGGGGTGTGATAAAAAAAAAGCATGGTAATGCGCTTGGCCAATAATGGTAAATATTGCCAAAAAAATCTGCTGAAATATAGGGACGCTATTGGCTAATTAATATTTGGTTGTCAGTTGCGTCACCGAATGTTTAGTTAAAAAAACGCAATCTGTCAGAAGTTTCGATGGCCTGCTTGAACGAGCTTCCATAGAATATGATTAGAAAAAGCATGGTAATGCCATTGGCCAATAGCGTGTTGTGTGGCATTGTTTTTTTAAATGTTCCTTTAAAAAAAACTCTGAATTAACATCACTGAGTGTGTAGCATGTTAAAAAAATGCGATCTGTCAGAAGTTTCGACGGCCTACCTGAACGAGCTTCCATGGGGTATGATAATAAAAAGCATGGTAATGCAACTGGTCAATAGCGTTCATTTATGCAAAAAATCCTGCCGAAATATAGGGACGCTATTGGCTAATTACCATTCGGTTGTCAGTTGCGTCACCGAATGTATAGTTAAAAAAACGCGATCTGTCAGAAGTTTCGATGGCCTGCCTGAACGAGCTTCCATGGGGTGTGATTAGAAAAATGCATGGTAATGCAACTGGCCAATACTGTTTTGTGTTGTATTGTTTTATTAAATGTTCACATAAAAAAAAACCTGAATTAACATCAGTGTGTAGCGAGTTAAAAAAAATTTCGATCAGTCAGAAATTTCGATGGCCTGCCTGAACGAGCTTCCATGGGGAATGATTAAAAAAGCATTAAATGCGCTTGGCCAATAATGGTAAATATTGCAAAAAAAATCTCCTGAAATATAAGGACGCTATTGGCTAATTACCATTCGGTTGTCAATTGCGTCACCGAATGTATAGTTAAAAAAACGCGATCTGTCAGAAGTTTCGATGGCCTGCCTGAACGAGCATCCATGGGGTATGATAATAAAAAGCATGGTAATTCAACTGCCCAATAGCGTTCTCTTTTGCAAAAAATCCTGCCGAAATGTAGGGACGCTATTGGCTAATTACCATTCGATTGTCAGTTGCGTCACCGAATGTGCAGCAAGTTAAAAAAATGCGATCTGTCAGAAATTTCGATGGCCTGCCTGAACGAGCTTCCATGGGGTGTGATTAGAGAAAAGCATGGTAATGCAACTTGCAAATAGCGTTCTGTGTTGCATTTTTTAAATTAAATGTTCCTTTAAAAAAAACCCCGAATTAACATCACTGAGTGTGTAGCAAGTTAAAAAAATGCAGTCTGTCAGAAATTTCGATGGCCTGCCTGAACGAGCATCCATGGGGGTATGATTAGAAAAATGCATGGTAATGCAATTAGCAAATAGCGTTCATTTTTGCAAAAAATCCTGCCGAAATATAGGGACGCTATTGGCTAATTACCATTCGGTTGTCAGTTGCGTCGCCGCGTGTGTATCGGATAAAAGCGCGATCCGCCATGAGTTTCGGCGCCACCATCCCATGGGGGACCCGACTGAAGGGCGTCCCGCCGGCGATGGTCACCATCGCGAGTCGCCGCCCGTGCAGCGCTGCAAACTGCATCCCCATTGTGCAACAACAATGGCCGGGGCGAATTCAAGATTTCATTCCCACCACTCGATAAGCGTTAGCGAAAATATTCACATGCAAAATAACACGTTTTAATGCAAAACGCATTCATTGTCTATGAAAAGTCTATTTATAAACCATACAAAAGTGCATTGCGTGCCCTATTCTTTTGCGACGCGCGTTTGTGTGTATTTTTTTTTGTGCGCGTACGGCCTGCACTCATAGAGCACAATAGTAAATAGCCCGACGGGTGTATTTCTAGGCCCTTCCATGGTGGTGGGAGCCAATGGGAAGTCGGCTGCAGCGAGAACGCACGTCTGCCGGCCATAAATTAAACTGGAAAAAAAAATGCACCGATCCCATTGGCTGGCCGGGTGTTCCTATTTAATAAATAAAATAAAAAAAAAAAACACATAGACTACGAGGTAAATAAAAGTAGAGCCGAGGAGTAACGGGGGGAGATTTGATCTATTATTTATTATAGACGAAGGGGAATTTTATGTGGGAATTTGTCGACGATACTAGAATAACTGGTAGTGCGATTTATAAAGCATGAATTAAATTTATATGTGTTAATGTTGTATAGGTGCTGAAAACTATAATAATAAAACATAAATCATATGTATTGGTGATAATTATATGCTGGCCATGGAAAGTGAACACTTGACGATGGTATAAAAGGCAGGAAACTAGCGTTTATGCCAGTTCAACCTCCTCTGAGGAGAGGCACATGGAGAAGAAGATATGATGACGTAACAAAACTTATTAGGACTTAAAATTAATATTACGCATTTGTGTATATATTTCAATAAACCGATTATTCTCTGGAGATCTCTTGGAATTGGATACAGATGTATTAATTATTGAAAATACTATAATATATAATATATTTATAATTTATAGGGTAGATTCAAAATAAACGTTGTAAAAAATCTAGAGACATTTCAATCCAGTCTACAGTACTATTAAAAAGCTGTAGACTTTTAATATAAAATTATTCTTTAAACTTACTATTTTATATATATAAATAAGTAGTATAAGTACTAAAAATTAACACTTAACATCTTTAGAGACTACTTAAATATATCACTGGTACAGTAAGAACTCATTAGCCTTATACAATTATAGTGAAATGCAATTGATAGATATAGTTTAAAAAAATATATATATATATATATACAAGAAAATTACAAATAAAACATCGAATATTTAAAGAATAAAAATTAGGCTTATAACAGCTTCCAGTAAATTAATAGTAAAAAATTGATTCAGTGATAAAATTAGTATAGCAATATGTACACGAATTAAAAGAAATCATTATTGCTGATCTTGGTAAATAGGGTCCGTGTGTAATATAATAACTGCGATTTTATATTACTTATTTTATTCTTACGTTATTATAAAATATTAATGTTTTCAATATCAGCACAGGCCCGTAGGCAGGCATCGTCAGAGGGAGGGGCACTTGCAAGAAGCCTAAACATTCTCATAAAAAAATATATATAAACTGAATAATTATTAAGGGTTTTCGATCAAACGTTAAATATTATCAAAAAATAATTTCCAATTTCAATGCAAAACCGTGCACTGTTAAAATTAATTATTTTATATAAAATATATGTTTCATCAAAAATATGAGCTTATAATTTATATATATTCTTGAATTATAGAGGGGCAAGGACATATTTTCAAGGGGGATAAAATTATTGCTACGACATCGTAACAGTGTGCATATATTTATTTGTGTTTTAATTATAATAATTCATATTTTATCAAGGGTTTTTAGGGAAAAAAATAAGTGGCCGTGAGGCTATTTAATTATTTTTTATATATATATATTCGGTTGAATATTAAAAAAAAAAAACAAAAATGTATGCTGTCTGAGGACGCCGTCAACTAGCTCGCATGTCGGCCATCAATCAATAAAGAAAGTCAACGCGATCATACTTTGCGATGCATTGGAAACAAAGCGTTGGCCGTGGCCGCCGGTCGGGTCGCAGCGCGCGCAGGCAGCTCGGGCCGGAGAGCAGGGAGAAGCGGTTGCTATGCGCGGCGGTGCAGCTGTGAGCCTCAGGTAAGCGACCCGGATACGCCCGGTCCAGGGGCGGCGGTCCAGGGGCGGCGGTCCAGGGGCGGCGGTCCAGGGGCGGCGCAGGGCACAGGACGCGCCCAAGTGACCCGGCTGCACGGCTTGCGACCCATTTGCAATTATCCAATAACGTCGCATTATTTTTAGTGCTCACAACGCATAGGAAGAACCGACAAATTGCTATCGATCATTTTTTCGATTGAATACCCGCCGGGGTTGATTTTCGGCAAAGTTGCAAAAAAATTATTAAACACGTGATGCAAATTTGAATCATATATAAATTGTCTCCAAATTCAAAGAAAAAAAAAAAATATATATATATAAATAAATTCTGATTATTATTTAATTTATACAAAAAGTCGGTTGTGTGGCAACGCGTAAAAGCGGCTTGAATCAACCGTGGACAAGACCACAGAATGCGGTTTTCATTTTGTATGATGCATGTAGAACAGGAATTCCAACGGAAAAAAAGGTTTTTTTAAGGATCTATCCGTGTGAAATCTTTGTCTGGCTGATGGAGAGAAGCTATAGTTTATTTACTAGTGCTGTTGCCAGATGGTGATTATGTATTCTGGTCGATCGTCCAAACCCAATAAATCATCTAGATATCATGAATGGGATACCCTGATGGGAAAGGTAATCCTAACCCATAATTATTCGTTATACTGAGTATCAACCGGTGCGCTTATATAACAAATTTTTAAATCCGCAAGCCATCTGAAGTTGTACAAATATGAAGTATTCAAATCTAGATGCATAAACAAATTATACAACTAAATATAGAAAGTGACAGAAGTCACTCCAAAGGACAAGGGTCTAAAGCAGCCTACACGCGTTACAATACAACGAATCTAGCAAATAGCATATTTTTAAGGCAAAACTCACCTAAAATAAGATAATGATATTTACTAATTACCGTTTGTTTGACAGTTGTATTGGATCGTGTATAGGCAGCTTGACAAAACAGCTAAAATCGAATATTATGTATATAACGCCAATTATAATTTAAAAAAAATATATATATTATACAGAGTCGTTGACTAAACTTTAGTCATAGGCTGCATAGCAACAACTTTGTAAGTAAGTTTAAAAATTAAGTATGCCAACTTAAAACATTATTTATAATCACAACGCGGTCTACATAACAAAAAAAAAACACTTAAAAATAAAAATAAAATTTTTTCGCCATAATATAATTATTGTGATTTCCACACATTAAAAAATTATAGTCACCATATAATAAAATAAATGTTATATTTGTGCAATGCAAATCAGCTGTTGGTATTTCCGAAAATATGTCCAAAATATCCGAGAAAAAAGAAAGCCAACATGGATGCGGGAATCAGCACGAGTGGCCGGAAGAATATGACTGGCTCGAGATATGTCCAGCGAGATGGTCACACGAAGAAGATGAACTTTAATTCGATTTTCGGTTTTCACCTCCGCGCACGCCCCTGGTCCAGACGATTTGGGATGCGTTTTCGCAGAGGTCGACGACCCGGCCCTTTGTGTGAGCGACTGTCTCCCTCTCTCTCGCGCCTCGGCGCAAAGCGTATCTCCGTCCCTGTCTGGCCCGCGAGAGTCCTCGCGAAAAATCAATCCATCGGTGCACCAACCATCGGGAGATAAATCGCCACCGGGATGGTATTTAATAAATACTCGCACGAAGTGGCGTTTTAAGATTAAAATTTGAGCAAAAAAAAAATTTAAAAAAAAAAAAACAAAAAACACTTGATTTTAAAAAATAAATTAATTTAAAAAAAAAAAACGTATTTAACTTCTACCTAATTTATATTAAAATATATCTTTCAATAAATACTATAAAATTATTACCCGCATGAATCAGTATTTCAAAGCCACTATTGTAGGCAAAGCATTGATACAATATTTGAGTTAAATTTCTATAAGTCATAAAATTCTATAAGTCATTTAAAAAAAAAATTATCCTAGACTTAACATCATGTGTCAAATTTGTATTCTAGACTATAAGTTTTAGTAAATATAAATAAAAACTAACACCAGATTTTTTTATATTAAACAATCTGATTCCTAAATAAAATTTACTACGCTTATTTCATGTACCAAGCTTAAAACTGCTGGCTTTGATTTAAAACCCACTGCACGCCACTGCATGATTTATTATAAATATTTTAAAAAATAATTAATCAACATGATTTAATTTGTTCGTAAGCTTTTTGGTTTGACGAGCGGATTACACCCAAATTTAGATAATTTAAGCCACTCATAAAAAAATTATATATAAATTGCGAATGTGTTCACGTCTTCAGCATTTGCATTTTTGTATACAAGAAAAAAATAAGCCCAACATCAGAGAATTTTTTTTGAAGGGTCTTATCTTACTGAAAAAAAATTATAAATAAAATTAAAATATAAAATGATATTGAAAATCAGGACTGAACCTGAGACTGCATGATTGGCACGCATGCTTGACCACGAGACGGTCAATCAATCTACATTATTTATTACATCCACTCAAAAAACAATAAAAGCCTATTACATAATAAATCAGTCACATAATAAATGTTTTAATTATTATTTTTTAATACATTTTGCCATCCCTCTTATAAAAAATGCAGTGTTTTTAAATCAATCCTGAAACTGAGTTTCTATAAATAAAAACTTTTTTTACTATATATCAACACATTACTGCATCAATTGTATTGCTTAAACAAAAAAATATTTTTTTTAAATGCCTAAAAAATAATTGTATATATACTAATTATATAACGATAGCACATGCAATGGTATATAATTTCTAAAACTTGCTTCCATTAGACATATATGCATATATAATACAATAACAAAATAAGTGTGTCATTTTTTATAATTATAAATTTTTCATATGTGTTAAAAAACCTTGAATTTATTTCCTGTTTTTTTTATCATTGATCAAATTATTTTTTCAAATTTTTATTAAATTTATTAAATATTTTTATTATACCGGCGAGGATTTTGGAAGTAATATTAAAAATACATGTTCAGTTATATGTAATAGAAAATTATTCGATTAATTTATAATTTATTAAATAAATAAATATATATATAGGAAAAAAAAACATCCTGTAGATATAACTGTTATTTTTTCATAATTAAATAAATTTTAATGATGTATTTTTTTCTTTCTGTTTCTTATTTTACAGTTTTATACATGTACATATAAATATCATTATAATATAAGCATGTATGTACATATACATTAGTAGATTAAATAAATGATTACAGATTCAACTCCTATCCCCAGCATTATTAAATAAATATAATCAGTATAATTATTCATTCATCTTTATTTTGGGCATATAAATATTTTATAACTCTCTTATTATTGAGTTTACAATACAAGCATTGGATTAGCTGTTATTTTGTGAATTTATTTTTGTTGAATAATATAAATACTTAATTTCTTTTGGGTCCTGAGATCCTCGCAATAGAAATGTTGTTTTTTTTTTAAATTAAATTACCAACAGGGTATTGTTAATTGCATTTTAATTTCACCACTTTTTATAAAAAGGTTGATGCAACGATATTCCGGTTCAGACGTTTAAAATTGCATAAGGCAAAAATTTCACCCTCATTATCCCCCGAAGGGGACTCCAGTACCGGAGCCGAAACGCTAGAATCCGAAGACCAACTCATATATTATATTCTACTATTTACAAATAAAATTTAAAAACAACACGTGTTTACATATTTTAATTGAATTAATCATTGTTTTTGTCGGTTCACAAATTCGGGAAAATCCTCAGTTCTTTTGTACGGTACACGAGGATGATCGAAACACCGTTGCATTGTTACTAAGCGAGATTTTAATCATCACGGGGAAGGGAGAGAGGACGCGATTAACCGGCTCGCGCTGTCTCACTTGCAGGACGCCAATTGTCATATTTTTTAAGGGTTGCAATAATAATAAGATTCAATACAAACGCAAGCCAAACGCGTCGGAGACTGCCCTCCGCTATTTTCTCTACCGCACAATGCGCGCTGAGATATTCGCTCTACAGAATTTTACATTAGGGGGGGTCCCGTCTGTCATTTTCATCTCGGCACGACGAAACGTCAAACTCGCGGCAGGTTATGTCAATTTATTCGATGCACACCTACCGCATGCCGGGCCGCGGCCGAGTAGGTATCGGATCTACCCGACGGGTAGATATTTTCCTCGCTCGGAAGTAATAGGGATACGTACATATTTCTTTCAAACGGTTCGCAATCGGTACGCGACGTGCGAAGCTCTACAAGCGCAGCCGGAGCCGGAGCCGGAGCCGGAGCCGGTCGCGGGTCGCCGGTCCGTCTCCTCTCCTCCCCCCGAGACTTCGGAACCGGCCGCGATGCAAAAAGAGTGCACCGAGCGCGAGGCCACGTGCATCGCCGTGCAGAAATAACCGGTTCCGTGCGGGCGGAGGGCGGAGGGCGGAGGCGGAGGCGGAGGGCGAGAGGCGAGGGCGGCCCGGAGGCGAGGACGTCCCGGGCCGCCGGACCCGCCTCGGGACAAATTTTAAGGTTATGCACGTACCGTCACGGCGGCGGGGCTCTCGGCGGGCGCTCTCTGCCCGGGGCGGCGGGGGCGCGGGGGCGGCGGGGGCGGCGGGGCCCGGGGCCGCGGCTCTCGCGCCGGCGGCTATAAATACCGGCCCCACTCGCGAAGGACTGCGAAGGAACTCTCATGCGCGAGTGCGCGGCGGCGGGACGCGGGGAGCGGGGAGCGGGGAGGAAGCGACGTACGCGCGGCGGGCGGCGCGGCGCGGAGGGCGGCGGCGAGCGGGACGGGCGGCGGGGCGCGCCGTCGCTGATCGATCCCCGCCTGTTGCCGCGGCCGGGCGTCTCGCCCCGCCTCGCCTCGCCCCGCCTCGCCCCGCCTCGCCCCGCCTCGCCCCGCCTCGCCCCGCCTCGCCCCGCCTCGCCCCGCCTCGGCCCGCCTCGGCCCGCCTCCCTCGCGGGACGTCCGGTGCGACTGTCGGGAGAAATGGCGTTAACGTTTTTATCAGACGTTTTGTTGTATTTTTGCAAGGACATCTGTCGGTGAGAATTTCAAGCTCTCCGAAATCTAACGGGACTCTCGCCGGATTCTCACCAAATATTCTGTTATATTCCGGTTCTTGTCCTCGCTAAACGATACCTAAAATATTATATATATAAATTATTTGTGCTATGCTCATTTCTAATTACTTCCTATACATATCGAAAGCGGATAGATGCCTGTCTGAGATAGCATTGTTGTTTAAACTCTTACACTACTCTTAAACTAGTACAGCAATAACAGGGAACTCTCCCTTGATTCTTATTAAGTATTCTAGTTGTTGTCCAATGTTAGAATTTGTAGTGCAAAATACACTTTGAATTATGTTATCCATATTGAAATTAGGTAGATGCCCGTTTGGGTTAGTATTGGAAGAACTCTTGTACTAGAACTTGTACCGTTATATATTTTGATCAAAGTATTTGCAAGTTTTGTCACGAACAGAGCCTTCAACACATATTTTCCCTCACAAACTCAGTAACGAAAACAGCTCCTCCCTGAGCCACAACTTGTGAGCCCTGAAACCTGCGCACAGGATCGGAGGACAATCACATAAATATATTAAAAGCATAGTCCCAACGACTATTGTAAATCAACTAAGAAAGAATTAAAGAATCTTAATTGTTTTTTTAGACGTCTTGTTGTTTCTACTGTAGAGAATAATGATAATAACGGGACTCTCATAAGATTCTTATTAACTTTTCTATTGTATTCTGGTTGCTATCTTTTCTGCCTATATGAATAAAAGTTGCAATTTTCTTATATTTGGAATACAATATATACATATTCACCTGATTCTGTATTATGTTGATTATTTTGTTTTATAATTGCATTAAAATTAGGTAGATGCCTATTTAAATTAAGTTTTACAAAACAATTTTTGGTATTGTTGCAACAACTCTTGTACTAGAACTTGTAATATTTACATGCAGTCATATAAGCAGACACAACGCTGTACAATTGGATTAAAGTATTTGTATGTTTTTTTAATTGAAAATTACGATATGCTGTTTATATATTAAGTGTGCGTTGAAGAATACAGAAATCTGTTAAATTGAAAATATATTAGTCCGGACGCCATCTGCACGCGACCGGCGACTCTTGCACCCGCCACGTGATAAAATTATTCATAAACCTCGTGACATTGGTCTCTGCAAATCTAAATTTTGTATTTTATTTCAAAGGGTTTTAATTTTTGGAGGCCTTTGGGGCGCTTTTAATTTAATCAGGTTTTTTAATTGTGTCAAGGTCAACATTCGCCACGGTTTGCGAATATGAAAAGGTAGAAATATCAACGGATGTATTTATCTAGATAGGAAATCGGTGGGAGAGAAAGAGACACCGCTAGATTGTTCCTCGAGTTGCGCTCGACGAAGCGACAGAACCGCAACCGATAGCTCTGTCGCGTGCGATCAGACGGCGCGCCAGAAGGAGACGGCGCTCTACGCCTCGTCGGTCGCAGAGGCGGGAGTGATAAAATAAAAATAGGTTGGCCAACTTGGGCGAGCCTAACATATTTGTGACGTCACTGTAATGGAGTCTAAAATTACATGGAGCCTGAGCGGAGTGATTTTTTGAGACGTATTTTCTTGTATTTTTGCTTATAATTGCTCGCGAAATATCGATGGAGTCGTCGTGAGTGCCGTGCCGGAGTGTTATTCCTCTGGCGGGTTTGGAAATTCGATCGTTTGCGTTATGACATTGGGATATAAGTCACTTCCTGTACCGTCTTCTGCAGAATATTCCGTAAGCTGTTTTTCCATATTATCCGGCTTTATTTTTAGAAAATCGGACAGTGTCTCCTTCGAAACGCTGCGCTTTCGTTTCTCCGCCGCGCAGTCCGTCGTGTCGAATCGTTCTTACTAAGTTTGAGATATTTTTTATGTTATATTTAGCTGTCATTTCTTTACACCGAGCAATGTTTATAGTCAGTGTCCTTCGCGAAGCTCGGCATATCGGCTTGCATTCCCGACGAGTTTAGTATTTCTCGATTTTATCGCTTCCTAGGAAGGTTCTTTTAGCTTGCAATGTCACGTACCGGTTAGCGATCTTCAATGTGATTTAATCCGGAAAATACTTTGTGAATCTACTCATTGTAAGGTTAGTCTACCGACACTATATTCGTAGCAGTAGGTCGCGATTTTACTATGAAAAATCTAGTTTTCCCAGTGTGTAATTTTAACGTGTGTTCAAAGTGGAAAAGTGACGTCTAAAATATAATATTAAAACGCGAGTACCATCGAGGTGTGCATATTAATTCTCGGTTGTTTTAGATAATAATAGTATCGATTTTATAAGCTCGAAACAAGGTTATATCGTGTCCAGGCTGACCATCAAAATTAATTCGAGTGCCCATGAAGACGACGTTACATTTAAGACACGATGAAGTTTTTTTTTTTAATGCAATCAAAATCAATTTGACATAATTGTGAGCATTGACAAATTTTGACAGTTTATTTTTGTGGTGTTGCCATGACCTAAATGAGTTTGTTAAAAAAAATGGTTAAAAACTTATAAATTTAATATATTATTTTACTTTGATAGTTTGTCCTTTATTTCCGTTAGCATTCAGTCTTTATTTACACCTTTGAAACAGTAAAATATATATATATATTGCAATGCAAATTTGATTAACGCTTTCATTCAAAATTCTTTACCAAAATGATACTCGCCTTATATAGTATTGTCTTTTTTATGCGTGCTTGTTTAAATCGGAGAATGTTGACTTAATAGTGAAGTTATAACTGAACTGTCGGTGCGTCCATAATTAAGAATCAATATTAAAAACCATTACATTATTTGGTATTTTTTTCTCACATTAATGTATTAATCAGCTTAATGAATTGTGAATACGTAAAGGCATATGTTATAAATTTGAGCGTAAAAATCACATTAAATGAGTCATTGCCAACTTAAATTTACAAACTTGCTGTCACCTTATTAATTAAAAAAATTACCCCTTTTACTTTAAGCAAATGTTAAGAAAAACCTTGAAACAATAATTCCTAAGTATCGCATATTTTGCTTCAGTATATAAAGAAGTTTGATAATTTATTAGATTTGAAAAAAACATATATAAATCATTTTATCAGTGTCTTGATAAGACAAGTCTCTGTAAATTTAAAAATCAGGTTTGAGATTTAATTGATATATGTTGCTGCGATTAAAATAATCTGGTAATATAATTATTATCTAATGCATTATCATTCCGTTCTAAAGTACTTCTCAACACTCGCTACTTGTGTATCAAATCTTGGCAGGAAATAACTTCATTGTGTATTTATTGTTTTTGCATGATTTAATGTTTATTCATTGATTGTAATATCTTTAATTAGATAGAATCATTGAGTTATATTTAGATGATTATATTTACGTGTCATATAGGGAAACATAGTTATAATTTATATGTTTAAGGAAAATTATTCAATCTTATTCATTTTTTTAAATTAAAAATTTAACGAGTAACCTTATGGTTGATATTTTATACATCCTTGTTACTTGAACTGTATAAAATAATACTTCAGTAACATTTACTGGTTGTTGGATTGAAAATATTATAGAAGTTCTGCTTGTTTGAACTTGTATGTATCTAAACTTATTATTCTTTGATCATTTTGAAACTGCTAATAATTTTATAATATTTTTTATTATTAAATAAAAATATTTTTTATGAATTTCTGTAATATACTACAATGAAACTATAAAATATAAGACAAGGATTGAAAATTCTATCATTTATATTATCTCGTGTTAAGGAAATATAAACGCTGATTTCCCTATTTAAGTCAGTAAGTTTTTTTTTATCCTAATATTGTTATTGGTTATTTAAATTAGTTACCAAACTTTAATAAAGTTTTATATTTTACCATTTATATTTACATTGACTGTTAAGTAAGTTAATAAGTTTTTAAATTATGAAATATTGTTGGTGTCTTTATTTTTTAGAATAAATATTCTTCTTTTCCATGTGCCTCTCTTTAGAAGAGGTTGGTGACCATTTCACTGAACATATGTTTGTCCTGAGCCAGCCTTACTAATTCGGCTGTACTCCTGACTTCCAGCAGAATTATTGAGTTTTCAATTCCGATTTTTCAATATAAAACCAGGTGTAAATAACACAGTAGAAAACTTTGCGGCGTGTTTATCTTCGTAAATTGTGCGCATTGCTCATCATTTTTGGCACCTTCTTGGCTGACATTGTTTGTCTTGAGGATCCCACACATTTGCGGCATTCAGGCATTTTATGAATCAGACAATACGACATAGAACTTTCGATATATATTTAGAAAAACGCTATGACCCATATACATATGCTGACACACTTAACATTTAAATTTCAGGGAGTCTATCTCCATACAATTCAACTTTCACAATGAATACTTTCTGTATGAAAATAAAATATTCCAATAGGAATCATAACATGTCTTTAGCTTTGATAATAGTTTGTGTTTATAAAATAATTTAATCGATTTTCAAGAGAGTATCAAAACCCGCGCTTTCTACCCATTTGATTTGGTTGCATAGTTTTAGCATTATAATTCTGTAAAAGGATCCCTCAAACATATTATACATACCTTGAAGATTGGAAGCCCCTACGCTCCACTCGTCTCAAAGCACCAGTCTCTAAATCTCTCGATGGGCCTGACTTTGGCGGGAGATTTCCATGCGAGCTGTATTTTTATTATTTTTGATAACTTGCTGCGTCAGTGTAAACTTTCTAGTATATTCAGGAAACGTATCTTAAATTTTTATTGTTTAAACAATCATTTAATTCTGTATTTAGTTCATTTTATCCTTGACGTCTAAAAAATATTTTTATGCAAATTAAGCCCTCTTCTTTTCCAAGTGCCTGTCTTCAAAGGAGGTTGGTGACCATTTCACTGAACACTGCCTTTATCATTCTGGATTGCTGTGCAAAAAGAATTGGGCTACAAGGAAATAGAACGATTTAACATTCAGGGATGATTTAAATGTAATATTGCCCACAGTTTACAAACTTTTGGTGGCTTCTGGTCTGTTTTATAATCAAAATTACTATCTCTCCTACGGCAAGCCCATTATAAAACATCACTGTATGTGTATGTTTAGTGTACTATGTGAATGTTATTGGATAAATGGATCCCGTACGTAGATTACAAGTGCTACTTAATACCCAAAACAAGTGTGTGCACATTACTTGTGTCATTGATAATTGGATTCATATTTGGCGTAGAAGCCGTTTTATCCTTAAAAAATCTAAATCCTATTTACATCAAAGTATTACGCGATGAAGACTATTTAAAAGTTATGAATTTTGATTGTGAAAATGAAATATTATGAAGGTTTTTAGTATTAATAATTACGTTATTGTTGATACTCTATAAGCAGGTTTCAAAAATTGCTACAAAGCATAGGTGAGAAGAATTTTACTAAAAAAATCATTTTTTCACGGTTTCTGTTGTTTTTTTTTTTTTTTTTTTTATACTTCGTCTTAAAATTGTATACAATGTATCTAATTTTTTTTTCTTTAAGTCAACTCATTGACTAGAAAAATAATTGACTTGGTTTTGTTATCTGTGCAGCAGTCACATTTCTGGTTTTTGTATTTTCTTGCCATTCACTGCACATTATATCTTTAAGAGTTTTTTTAACGTCCCCAAACTCTTGGGTATTAGATCTTTGTGTGATGACGATTGAATTCTTTGTCAATACTAGGATAAATCACAACCTAAAGGACTTAATAAAAGCCATAAGTCTTAAAGAAGCGTTGCTGTATTATTTTTTTTATCGTTACCACATCTAAGCTCAGATAAAAAAGAATTTATAGTCTGTAAGATTAGGAAGTCACTAGAAAAAAGCCAGATAGGCAAGTGGTTGAATGTAATGTTTTTCTAGAGTCTTTTCAAGAAGGTGAAAAAATTATTGTTCAATCCGGATGTGAGCCGTGGCCCTATCGCTGGTGACCAAACTTGCTCACCTCAGAGCGCAGGGGGATTTTTAAATTTCCATGGAACCAGTTCTTGGGACCATGATGTTCAAAAAAATGATTTAGAAAATATAAATTTTTTTAATTAATACCACAGTTGTTACCTTGTAATAGTAATTGCTTCTCTTATAATAAAATTCTAATGAAAGACATTTTTTTATATAATTGACTTATGTACGCTGGCGTTATTCTAATGTATATACAAAACTGTGATTGCATATATATTTTTTACATGACCGCTTCGATGATAGGCAGAATTAATGACGTAAATGCCCACTTATATCATGACGTCTTTTCATACTTGTGGTTTTATATGAATTTGGCATTGTTTTTAGAATTGACGTCAATGCGTAAATTTTAAATTTATTATTGCAATATTTATATAAATTTTAACATATAGTCTGTCTTAAATCACTTATAGTGGATATATAATTTATTATTGTGTGCAAAGTCAAATTTGCAAACTTTGATTGATTCAAAGACAATTTATTCTATAGTTTTGCATACAAGTTTCCACTTGTATGCATTCGATTGTATCGCGTTTTAAAAGTAATATGCAATGGTTTTTTTTTTCAAAACATCCAAGAATAGAATTCTTATAATGCAGCGTTGAATTCGATTTCCTCTGTAGTCACTCTCTGGTCTCCGAGCGTCTCGGTATTCAAATGCTAATCAGCGTGTATCCCACCATGCCCGACTGAGTATGATCTTTAAATAATACAGATTTCATTGCACAGTACACATCGTGTATTTTTAATATATACCAAGAACAAATAATATTTTACACAAAATAAACTATTATGTTAAAACTGAATATTAACGTACTAAAATTGGTTTTTTTTTGTTGACGTTTCTCTGATGTTTTATTTTCATGCTAAAATGGAAAATTTAATTTCATCAGCTGAGTAGGCTGAAACTTAGTCTTGCATTTTTGTTAGTATCACAGCCAATTAATATTTGAAGCTACCCACTTTAAGTAAAGGATATCATCGTTATATTCCAATAGCATTAATCAAGAAGGTTTTTTGTTTGTTGTTGTTTAGAACTCTGGTGTTTCTGGTAACTGTGGTCCACCAAAAACTGATAATAATGTGTGCAAACACATTTACGCACGTTGCAAAATTAGCAAAGGCCTTGTATTCAGACAGTTTTATTTTTTGCTACTCATCTGGCATGTCACGTGATTGTCAACCATAGTCAAATTTAAAACGAGACAATAAAATTCTCAACAATTTAAAAACTTACCCGAATAGAAACTGTTTCATTATATAATAGTAATAGTCTTCAGTAATGCTTACTTATCTTTAAGCGACGCGTCATTACTTTACATTTAAGTGACATGGTTACTGGTCGGCAATCTTTTTACATCCCCGCAAACAGTCAAGAAGATGCACACTAACTACCAATTACATAACTATAGATGTTTGTTTGACGTTGATTACTTTTTATTGCTATCCACTTGTTTTTATGGTTTTTATCTTTGTTCGATACTTTTCATTTGCCGTATTTAATTGAATATTTATTTTTTTGATCCAATCATTAAATGTCGAAGAATAAACAGATTAGGGCTTTGAAAATTGTTTCTTCTCGTGTACAATGCTCTTCCTCCATATATGCAGCACGTTATTTATATTAGTCGGTGCAAGCAGCATTTCTTAGAATGTTCTCAAATTTTAATTAAAATATTGATCCTCTTTGATACGATAAAAGTATCATAATATTTTTTGCACCAGGGAAAGTTGGCATGCTCTTAATGAAGTTGCATGCCTAGTTTTCCAAGAAATATTGATCACAATAATCATTAATCTATATGTAGATGATTGCATTAGTTGCAATTTAGAAGTTTTGATAAATAATATAGGCGAATGTAAATATAGCCAGTTTTTCATAAAAAATATTCTCTCACTACCGCTAATCGTTAAAACGATGAAGCGAAAATGTCAATTTGCTCCGATTTCATTGGTCAGATGATTCCCAATAATAGAGTTTCAGACGTACTTTCATAGATTAAGATTTGTTACAGTATTTGCAGCATTTTAAATGTTTTTGTTAGTAAAACGAACTTTAAAGAAATGGCAATTTTCTGAAATCCGATAATGGCATGACACACAAGTTTTGTGTTAACCGTGCATTTTTTTAAAACTTAATAGCCATACAGTCTGTTGCTACGGCAACTCTATTGTATTGTCAATGTCAAGTCTGGCAGAAACAATATTTATGTACATTATCAAATAAAACTTCAGTAAGCTAAGTTTTGAACACTTTATTTTTAATATTTTCACATGTTTTGTCTGCGACGGCTTCAATGTCATGCATGCAAAACTCAATCATTTATAAAAAATATGTTTGATATACTTTTGTCAATATTGTTTTTATTTCGTTCGGAAAAAGCCAACCGTGACTAATTTTATAACATATACATTAGTTTATATTGATAAATTATGGAATTATAAAATATATTTTTTCAGTACTGTCATCAATTAGTGTCTGCGTTGATTAGGTTAATACATTACAAAGAGTCCCAATCATAAAAAAAAAACTTTGAAAGGTTGGATAATAAATAATAAAGACTGAGGTGTTCTGAAGTGCGTACCGACTGAATCGTAGATAATAATATCAAAGGCAGTGCTTAATTTATTGTATTTACTAGCTGTAAAATCAAGATTGAGCTATGAAATCATAAAAAAAATACTTATATCTGTATTGGTAAACAATTCTGCATAATACCAAGATAGTAAATCTACAGTATCAAAGTTTGTATCGCTTCAACCATTACAATTACCTAGAATGACAATTACCGATCTCCATAATATATCTATTGATCCATTTATATCTTCTTTAATCTACCTTAATTAGCAACTTTGCTTCTAAATTTTCATTTTATTCAATATAATGAGAAAACGTGGTGACGTTTTGTTGTGGTTCTTCTACGATTGTGACTTAAATTTGTCAGATAGTGATAACGGTATTTTTACAAGCTACATATTTTTATTTATTGCGTTTACTGATTGTCAAAGATCCTGCACTCAAAGAAGTTCGATCTATGAATCGTGCAAGTCGGGAGTAACACAGTTTATTGTTGTTATTTTAGCAGGCTCTAACCTCGGACACATGTGTACGGATCTATAAGCAGATTTTCAATTTGTATTTTACAGCTCATGCGTTCTAACAGACCGCTTTAAAAAATATGTTTATCTTTATAGAATTGCTTAGATTATTTTAATATATTGCTATTTTTAACGTCAGACGTTTTTTTTTAAGTCACAAAAAAGAAATTACATTTTACCAATGTATTATTTTGTATCGTCTTATGACGTCACCACCGCATCATAAATAGTTAGTAAAAATTAAAGTAATGTTAAATACCAAAAGAAATTTTGAATTCATTGATTTTAATGTTCGGTGGATTGTATGTTTAATGTTTTTCTCGGTACTGCTAAACAATTTTCCACCAGGAAAGCCTATTTTGTGGTTGCAAATGATAGTATTTAATCTAGATGAGTTACATAATTGGAAGTGTAGATGTTCGAATTACGTAAATGCAAGATAAGGCTTGTTTTCATTTTACAAGGTTACATTAGCAGGCATTTTATCTGAAGATTACATTGTTTACATACTTTTTGTGAGCAGAGCTGTTTCTATTAATACATCTGAAAAGGAAAGTACTAATTTAGCAAAAAAAAAAAATAACTGTTGGGACGGCAAAGCGGCCTCCACGCGCAGCAACACAACTGACAACCGATTTGCAATCGGTCAACGGTGCTCTCCTGTTTAGGCCATTTTTGTAGTTTCGCCTAATACAGGTGCCTAAGGAAATCCTAGAGAGATTTTAACACGGAGGCGATATATTTTATTTACATACATTTAAGGACCTGTAGTTTTCACCGCGGTTTTCAAATATATGACTGAAAACATCAATAATGATTTATAAAATATTTATTAATATTGTTTACTGAACACGACACATGTTTTGAAAAGACGCTTTGCTTGCAGGTGACATGCAGTGCTCGCAGAAGCACTCCGGTCGGCGCGGCTCCCTCACGAGAATGAACAAACCGAAGAGGCTTCCATTCTTAAACAAATAAGACAGACCGTAGATATTTTTGTATTGCAATCTCGAATAGTAACTAATTTATCGTAAGATCGGCTAGACTCTAGCGCCGCCTTCGCCGATACACTCGAAGTTCAGTAATACTCCCCAAAATGCCGGTCGTGTCGCCGAGCCGGTACTCGACCTCGTCGAGCACCTCCCTGTCCAACTCGCTCTCCTCCGGCTCCTACCGCTCCACGCTGAGCAGCTCGTCCTCGCTGGACCGGCCCTACTACAGCTCGGCCAGCGGCTCCTACATCACCCCGCGCGGCTCGCTGCGGAGCGCCTTCGCCGACCGCGCCTCCGACTCCGCGTCCGCGTCCGAGTACCGCGCACACGCGCACGCACGCTACGCGTACGACAGCGACGGCGTGCGCGAGCGCAAGGCCTCGTACAGCAGCGACTACGCGCGCTACGTGCGGGCGCCCAGCGTCTCGGCCTCCGACTCGGACTCGGGGATCTCCAGCGGCTCGCGCTACGCCGGCCGCTCCGGCGCCGACAAGTCCGGCTCGCGCTCCCGCGATGCGTCCGTCGCGCGCGCCGAGCCGCCGCCGCGCTCGCTGCTGGCGCTCTCCACCGCCGACTTCTACAGCAAGTACTCTCCCTCCAATTACGTGCCCCCCGCGCAGCGTCTGTCCACCGCCGTCACGGGCCCCAACGGGGACTGCGACCGCGACCGCGAGCGCCCCAAGACGCTGCCCGGAGACGCGGCGCGGCTGCCGCTGCCCCGCCGAGCCCGCGCCGAGGACGAGGTAAATCCCCGCCAGCCCCCTAACCGCCCCCCCATCGACCGCCACACTAACAGCACCGTAGCTAAACCGCGTGCCCCGCCTGAGAGTGTCACTAACCCCGACCCCGTCCCGGGTCCCGCGGACGGAGTAAAGCGATCCTCTGATTGTGCGCAGAGGCTGCAGCCCGGCCGCGCCCGCCGCCCGCGCCCGCCGGACCTCCGCCGCGACTCCACGGACGACAACGGCAACGACCTGCAGCTCTCCGTGGCCGAGATCCGCCGCAAGTTCGACCCCAAGATGACCGTCACGCGGCTGCCGTCCCGCGAGGGCCTGCGCGAGACCGCCCTCTCCAGCGACGACATCTACGGCCGCGCGCGCGACCCGCCCGGCCCGGCGCGCGAGCCCGGCCTGGACAAGTACGCCAACGGCACCACCGGCAGCCTGCGCTGGGAGTTCCTCTCGCCCAGCCCCAGCCCCGACCCCGACTGCGGCGCGGCCCCCGACCGGGGCTACACGATAAAGCGCGCCACCGACCCCGGCAGCGACGTCTCCACCGTCTACATCGCCGGCAAGATGAGCGCCGACCGGATCCCGATCGACGCCGTCAAGAACCAGCTGAACGCCAACAACGAGATGGGCAAGATCCTCGAGAAGTCGACCGCCGTGTGCGTCGGCAACGGGGACGTCGGGAAGTACGACAGGGGCGACTCCGCCAGAAACGTGCTCAGCATCGAGATCGGCAGCGAGGCGCGCGGGGACGAGGACGCCCCGCCCGGGAAGCCTCCGGCCAACCACACTTCCGACTTCGCCTCGTACATCCAGGTGTCGGCGCCCGCCACTCCGTCCCCTCTCGTCCGGAACGGGTCTCCGGTCCGCGGCGACGCCGGCTCCGCCTCGCCGGGCGACCCCTCCGCGGAGAGCCCCGGCGTCCCCTCCGGAGCCGCCACCCGCGCGCTCTCCGCCGGCGACTGCAAGGGCTCCAAGCTCCGCTACATCGACTCCGAGCCCGACTCCGAGACGGACTCCAGGTTGCTCGTCGACTACAACGGAAAGGACGACAACCACTACGACGAGGAAGGCTTCGAGAATAAGACGTTCGAGCACGAAAACGGGCACCTGCTGAGAAAGACGGCCGACGAGACCGATCGCAGTCCTCGGTCCAAAGTTAAGCAAAACGGACTGGCGAAATTGAGCAACGGAATATTGGACAAGGAGGACGAGGAGAATGAGTTCAATATGAACGAGCGAAGTTCCAGGGAAGACTCCGCTATGCCGGAGACGCCGCAGGCCAAGAGGAAGAACCTGGACATCAACGGAGAACCCTCCTTCCAACAGTACCGACATGTGAGTATCAAACCTAATCAATCTACAGGTGTTCAAACTTCACTTGCCTCCCCTCGGATTAAGTTCTTTCGTTTAGAGCGCGCACCGCCTACACCGGTAAACCGATTCTCGCTTTTAATACACGATGCTTCGAAACTCATCATACCACACGAAAGTCTGCATACACTATTATGTTCAGTGTGGTTAAATTTCAGCACGTGATTTCAAATTTAAAGTATAATTTAATTTTTTTTTCAATAATAATTTAAATTAATAGGTTTACCTGGTGCATCGGTACGTGCTTTGACTTAATTTTACGTTTGAAATAGATAGTAGATTATGGCACTAATTTCACCGTAGACGTCCCCTATTATTTGATCCCCGTTATTGGGTACAATTCACAAATACAACCCAAACGAGAATATATATCTAATATTACCTTTTTTGAAGAAACTCTTTCACTGCGGGTTGACTTTGTAAACTAGCGTGTTGGCTGCCGAGAACGCGACCGACCGGGTCGGCGTCGTTGGCAGAAAAGGCCCGGCTCCCGTCACATGTATCATCGCTGTGACCGTATATCAGTATTTTAATTGTTTTAAGCAAGGCGAAAGTCCCGTTGGGGTGCGCCACAGTTTAGATTTAAATGGCCACTATTTTATGATCCCTAAAGGTAAAATATGAGTATCACAAGATACTGCGGGCGTATCTCTCTCGTACAGGTCGCTAAAGCGAATCATCAAATAATTAGTTTCACTCGCGGTTTAACTAATCTGTTTGGTTGTATTTGTGCTTGAACCTCCCCAATTGGATATACTGTGATGCTAATTTGAATATACCTTCCGTCCCATGCATAGTCGTCCACTAAGCGGACCCAGGTACGCCGCGACTTAACGACGCACAGTCTAGCTGTGACGTCATTAAGTCACAGTTCACTCTGACCCGCCTTGGTGAGCGGCTTTGAATGAGACACGTATACTCCTACAGTTGATGATTATGACTCTATACTTACTTTTGGTAGGTCTTGCAGATTGAACGTGATGTAATCAATTAGACATTGTAGGTTTTTTATTTATCGGATCGGTGGAACTCTGCACGGCAAACGAAGCTGCCCGAGCGCGTTGCGGCACAAGCGAACCGGAGCACTTGTGCAAAACCGTAATATATATATATATGTTGACGCTATCGGGTAATTTGTCGCGGTTGTGTCGCCGCGTGTGCAGGCTGCTCGTGTGTAAATTTCGCAATATCGCCGCATTGCACCCAGATCTAATTCGGTTACTTTTTACACACTGTGACTCAAGCCTCAGTCATCATCTGTCGGCATCTCAGTGGCGTGCGGTCCATACGACCAACCGATTATCACCTTCACTTGCATTATGTGCACAAAATTGCTTGCCTTGATTTTGACTATAGCTGCAATAGCTAGGGTGTAAGATTTCAAGTTCACATGCGTACGATTTTATAGTTAGGGGTAATAAAAAAATATACTATTATATAATTTTTATTATGGATCGGAAATCGAACCGGTGCTCCTCGGGTTTATATAATATGCTGTGTGAACTTGGTAATGAAAAATACGATCCCGGCACGCACAGTTGTGCTTGATTGAATCGAATCGACCACGGCCAAGGACGCGCGCCGGCTGACAAATAAAAACCGCATTTACGCCAGTATTCAGAAACGTTACCGTAGGTGGATGAAACACATCCGCCGGCCATTTTGTTGCCGTGAAAATGCGGTCGAAACAGACCTCCCGACTGTAATAAAATACGCGCTATGAGAATAGCGTGGATGCGGAATTTGCGAACCAGCCGAATCGGCGGTGTGAGATTGAACAATTAATAAATGTATGAGTAATTTTCGAAGCGTCGGGGGAGAATTCGCTGACAACACGTGTCGCAGAAAGTCCTGGACTCGCTCCAAGAGCCCGGCGCTTGCGACTTCCTGTCCACGCGTATCTCTGGACCTCTCTCTAATTCGACGCTATTCCAGGCCTAAGATGAGATGATGATCCGTGCGTTTGGCCGAAATGAACGCCGACGGTCCGCCATCTTTTGTCCAGCATCCCCCGGCAGGCTTACTCTGATTTATCATGCGTCGATAAGTTTAGATATACATTGGACGTGCCACCGAAAATAAAAATTTGGGACATGACAGCCGATCGGATAATAGAGTTTTAGACGCGCTTTGGTGGAGTATTCCTCGTCAAGTGCCTCTCCTTAGACGAGGCTGGCGATCACTTCACTGAGCATGTATGTACTCATGCTGTTTTCTTAGAATAGTGTAATCCTCGGGTTTTTCTACACCGCAGTATTATATTGGAAGGAAAAGTCTGCTTATTTCTGCTGCCTAATAGTATTTTCCTTACAACGCTCCGGCGTTTAGATCTGATACTTCTGCAGCAAGCCTCCTCCTTCCAATGCCGTTTTTTTCTTCCGCTCCTTTACTGACGTCAATTCTGTGCAAGACTCTCTCAACCCATGGTATCTTAAAGATTCTCCTATGTAGCCACATTTCTGGCGCCTCAATTCTTTGCATAGTAGCTGTCTTGAATGTCCAAGCTTCAACTCCATAAGGGAGTATCTTACTTTTGGCATTAATTTTTTTTTAATTGGTATTTTTAAAAATTATAAATTCAATATTTTTTGACAGAGAG
Organism: Atopsyche davidsoni; assembly: GCA_022113835.1. Lineage (NCBI taxonomy): Eukaryota > Metazoa > Arthropoda > Insecta > Trichoptera > Hydrobiosidae > Atopsyche > Atopsyche davidsoni. Next base: position 2,176,515 of record JAILWY010000028.1, read on the forward strand.
TACCCAGCGGAATTCCATTTTAATATTTTAAATAATAAGTATTTTTTTCCACATTTAAATTTTTATTGTTGACCGGTTTCGCCAACCTTTTACATTGGCACTGTCGAACATAATCTGTTTGATAATGCCAACGTGAAAGGTCGGCGAAATCAATCACCAATATAAAATCTACACGTGAAAAAATCACTCGAGTATTTTACTTGTTATTTAAAATATATAATATCCATTGTGTGTGTGTGTGTATGTATGTTTCATTTTTTTCATTTTTTGGTTCTCTATAGAATAATTTAAAATATACAACGCTGATTTTTTGCATGTAAGTTCAGTAAGTTTTTACTATCATTGTCAACTGGCGTGCCATTGTGTTTGCATTGAAGACCATAGACCAATTTGAATACCATAGAGTTGTTTACGGTGGTATGACGTCATGCGCTGTGATTGGTGTTTCAGTCAAAATGGCCGATTGCAGTATTTTAACCTTTTAATTTGTTGAAAATCTTATTAATCTTAGATTTTTAAATAAAACTAAATCAGTTTTTTAAATCCTTTTAATATGTATTTTCCCTTAAAATAATTATTTCTTTGATTCTTTGATACTGTCGTCACGCCTATTGTAGGATTCCGTTGTTCACCGCGAGAATTTCAAATTTAGAACTTTTCAAATAAAGAACAGTGCAGCGAAAGTGACGCGTTGTTTGTGCCACGAAATGTGACACAAATGTCAAGCGATGGTATTGGAAGGAAAACGTGAGCAGCGTCGTCTTAAAATTCGTGCACGCTATTCGAGTATTCAGCCAGACACGTGTACAAACGCTATTGCATCGTGCGTCGAACACGTCATTATGTGAGTTGAAAATATTTATTAACACGATCAAAAAACTCTAAAATGGAGTCGGAACCGTTTGATAGTATGCGATGCGACGCTCGCCGGTCCTGGAGTCCTGGCGATGTTGCAAAGCGCCCACTGGCGGCTCCGCGCCCATACCCGCGCCCTCCGCGCCCCTCGTGGTCCGCAGAGCCCCCCTCGTCTCCGCTCGTCCGCCTTTCACGCGCTTTCCTCGGCGCGGCGTGCTCGTCCTCGGCTCCGCTAATTCGAGCGCCCACCGAAATAAACCGCCCGTCCACGCGACGCTCTATTCTAGACGCGGTCATTTTTTTTTTTTTTTTTTCCTTTTTTTTTCACTTTTTATTATTAACCTAACGCTCGGTCAATGTTGTTCCCGAGGCGATTTCCCCCCCCCCCGCCCCTTTTGCGTGAAAAAAAATTTCCTCACGTGTGGGGCGGCCGCGTGTTCCCGTATTTTTTTATTCGTTTTTGCTTTTGCTATTAAATCAGAGCGGCCGCATACTATGTGTCTTTTTTTGCCCGGTCAAAACGTCAAAATAATTTTTTTTTTTATTTAACCGGTGACCGATTCGACAAAGCGGTCACCGATAAAATAAAACGTATAAAAAAATCACAAAAGTTCCTCCGAGTACTTTCTGTAAAAAATATTGAATATATACAGGCAAACGAGTATAATCGTGCAATTGCAAGTAAATATTTATTATGCGAGTAATTTTGTCAGTATCCAAGCGAGTAATAGACAAGCCGTGCCCTTTATTGTCAATTGTTTCGTTTCCATGGAAAATACTTTGTTATCCCCTGACGTAAAGATAATCATTTAAGTGCAATAATTTCCACCCGAATATGTATTTTATTTATCACGTTATTGCGGACAGATTTGATGGGTTCGAATAACTTTTGAATTTTGTTTTAACTAGCCACGCAATCGATGTCGATTTTTGAGTATTTCGTATAAATTTTCCCTGCCTCAAATGCCCGGATCTTTTTTAAATTCTTCTTTGAAAACGAATCAAAATTACCGAAGACAGTTGTCATCTTTAGTATTGTATAATCGTGGAAATGTTGGCTCTTACAAGGTACCCACTTATTTTTTATTGACCATATATTGCAAAAAGTTTCCGACCGACTTTATTGATGGTAGTCTTTGGAAAAATATTCAACCACATATACACATACCCAATAATATAAAATTTCTACGTTTTTTTTAATTATGCATTTAAAAAATCTGTGCTGACACATGTCGCATACAATAATATAATAATAACAATGGTTTGTACATCGCGGTTATGAAACAAAGCAATGACAGATCCGCTTTGATGTTGCGTGTCGGGTGAGTCTTCACCTGCTGGCCTGAGTACTACCAACGCTGACCATATATGAATACGCTTAATTGCTTTCTTACGTAGAAATTTTAAGGCATATAATTCATACAACATAATAAAAACTATGATCTTGTAAATTTTGAACTTTTCTTATGCCTCTATTGATGGCATACCTTTTACTACTAGCACGTGAGCTATTAGAAGTGTAGATGTTACGTGTACAAAATAATAGAAAAAGATTGTCCGAATCGCAACAAGATCCATTTATCAATCTCGACATTTTTTGCAAACCTGCAATATTTGAAACTAAATCCCGTGTAGTTGTTATAGCCCGCCGTCAGTATTTACCACAGTTGTAAATTTATTTTTACTTCCAAATCTAATTCTCAAAACAAATACTCGGATAAAATTACTCGGATAATAAATTTATAAGTAGATATTCATCATTTCCTTTAAAAAAATAAAAATAGATGTATTTAGATATCAGTCATTGGTTTAAATTGAACGTTTCATAATTGATTTAAAAATAAAACTTGAAAGTGTAATTGAAAAGAACTCGATAAACTTGAGTGATTGAGTGACATAAGTACAGGCTGTATGGATGTTGCTGTTGGTAGTAGTGTGGGTGCTGTGCGCGCTGGCAGCAACGGCCGCCGCGTGCGGATTACTAGCCGGACTAGTGCAGGATCCCCCATACAGAGGTATATAGCACGTCAAATTAAAAAATATATATATATATTGGTACTTCAATGCCACACTTACACGTCATTAAACATTTCTCTTTTGCCTTTTTAAATTCAACGAAAGATTTTTGATAAATGTAATAAATATTAAATATTATTACAGTAAGCAAATAGCCATAATTTTCAATGCTATGTCTAGATAACACAATTTTAAACGCACTTAACATATAATCTCCATTTATGTAACCCATACGGATAGCGTTTTTTACTGTTTACTATAAGACCAGTACTTACATTCGCCGGTATTTAAAATGCAATGGGTCTTACGAGGTTTATGTACTATTCATGACAACGATGTAAACTAACAGGCAATGTTGTGAACATAAGCTGACACACTTTATTGTTCAACTTTACTTAACCTAAATTCTTCAACTAATATAAATTGCTGAAACCCATTATGGAATTATCTTCATAGAATCTCCGAGTATTTCTGCAAGATCTCCCTGACATCTTTGTTTTATTATTATAAAAATCAGACAATTTCGTGTGTACAATCTTCGATAAAAAATTCCCGCTGAAGCTATCGCGCTCCAGTTTTGGCAAAAAAAAGGTTGTAGCACTTAGAATACCTGCATTCGCTGACATACTAGATGCATGCATGGCCGCCTGGCATTCCATCCAGCTCGCGTTACCTGTGAGGTCGAGGTTGCTTGTGTGAGCTTGTGGCACTGCATTAAAACAGGCTTATAAGACATCAGATACTTAAGAATCGGGCGAGTCAATTCGTTTCAAGATGTAACAGTGTTACATAGATGTAAAAATATTTTTTAAACGGCACAATTTTTGATCTAAAAAAATGTAAAAGCCAAAATAATAATTTTTATAAATTTAATACCTTAACTAATGGCAACAATATTTTATTATATATATAATAGTTATATTAGAAATAGTGATATTTTATTCCTTCTGTACAGACCATTATCAAATGTTTATGTCGTGGTGTATGTACTTCTTAGAAATTTGATTTCATAAGCATTCAAATTTTGATTTGAATATATCTTAAAAATTAAATTTAAAAAAACTCATATAGTGTGTAATACTCAAAGTCGTTGGGAGGTTTTTCTAATTAATTTTGTCGTTTTAGATTCCGACCGGCGCAGTTTGTATAAAAACGTTAGTCGGTACGAGAACGGCAGGAGACATGCTCCCTGTGCATCCATCTCGACAGTTTCGATTCCGGTTTATGAACTTCACTGCAGAACCGTTAGCATTACAACTACACTGGTTCGTCACGTAGCTTAAAGATAATGCTCTGTTGTTTTTGATGATAAAATAACATAGTTTTAACATAGACACGACCAATCCATTATTTTTATCACTCGCAGGCTTCTAATCGCTGTGAGCCTAAATATATTTTTCAGTTTTCATCGCCGATGTATTTGACTAAATATTTACACCCCTTGGTGTTATTTAACTAAATAAATGTAAATTGTTTTTCTGCAAAATTAAAATATCATAAATGTGCCTACTGTCATACTACTATCATAAATAGTATCTACTGTACTTCTAATATTTACCTATCTATCTTGCATAAATTATTAATTATCATCACATCATGATAATTTTCATAGATTTTCTCATGCCATAAAGTCTACATTATTTATTAAGTGCACTTTGCATAGTCTCCGAGTAGGGCTCAGGTCTGTAATTTTTTAGAATAAATGAATACAAAAATAATTTTTATAATATATATTATAAAATGTATGTATATGTGTGTGTAAATATATATATATATATATATACATATAATACTGAGTGTGCAACATTAAAAGGATTTTCTTAGAACATGTTCTGGCAAGCATGTGCTATACCAATTGGCTGTCTCGTTTCGTCGAGGATATATTTAAACTATCTTCACTGCAAATATTTGATGTCCAGTAGTTTTTTTTTTTTTTATGGCGCTAAATGGTTTAAAATATTGTAGTTGCTTATTAGGATAGATTTTTTTTAAAGTCCCATACATAATAGTTTTATTTATTCTATGATTGCAGAGTTCCACCGATTGAGTAGGTTTTTGGCGTTTTTTTTTTTATTTTCATGTATATTGTAATTTTTTTCTGAGATTCCATTTTATTTCAATTGACATAAAATTTAGTTGCTCAATCTTGTGAAAATGGAAGAAGATCAACAAAAAAAAATCACTTTATATATATTTGGAAACTTTTGCTCGCATACCATGAAGAGTTGAAATAATGTTTTGTGTTTTACGAAAGAATGCTAGTTTGTTGTGACTAAAGCTATCGTACTATGAGAAAAAGTGTTTGGTTTTTCAGAAATGTTGTATTTAACAATGGCGACCACCGTAACAAACAATCTTGCAGACCAAATACGAAAATTTAACTCGTGAAGGTTTAAGCGTTGTGTTTTAATTTTGTGAGAATTTTTTTCAACGGTGACCGAACGATGCAAATAGCATAATAGATAATGATAACTCTCGGACTAAATATTGATGTAATATCTGTATTGCTCAATATTTAGGCATTCAAAAAAATGTATTATTTAATTCGTTCGATTGCAATTTTTTTCGAGGTTTGACTTTCTGTTGCATGGTTTGCCTCCCCTGCATCCGGTTTAGTTAAGGATATAGTCGGTGTTTCATTCTTTCATTTTCATTCCTTTGATATCTCGTATATGTATTGTATGCTAAGACATGCACTGCTGCAAACAATACTCAAGACATGTAAACTTTAACAAAACAATTCGTGCGAATTCAGTGATGAATAGATATGTCTAAATCATAAATCCAATTAAATGGGAATGATTGTTATATCTTCTATAGTATACAAGATTAATCGCTCATTAGATTCAAATATCTCAACTTGCTGTGATCTGATGGATAACCTAAAACTATAATTCTTATTCACTTCTGACGTATTCCGATAAAACTACTGAAGATAGAGATGTCCAGATTTAGTGATGCAGCGATTCTCGGACAAATACATATCATGCAGTAAATTATTAAATGATATGACAGTTAACGTTTTCCAACATGTCTAGATTTTTCATAGTTGTTTGCAGCAATGTGTGTCTGGATTATTTTATGTTTTTCTTATAGGTTCTAAATATGTGTAATTAAATGTTTTCAATTAACAGAATTTCAACAAAAAGTATTGTCTATCAAAGGAGCAGAAAATAATTCAAATATATAAATGACCCACTTGTACGAAATATTTATGCTTGTGGATGTACATATAAAAATCACTTTTTTTTTTAATTTAACATTTGATTGGCATCCCTCCAGAAAGTTTAGTATATCAGGATGTCGGTTTGTATTCTCATCACAGATGACAGATGCGGGTCAAGGCGGTATCCTTGTTCGCCTAGATTTTTCCTATATAAGCGTAACTGCAGATAGTATTAATAAAATATAAATTATTTTTAAACTATCTAATAGTTACAGCTATTTTGCTTACCAGTGATCATATACAATAAAGCCTGTCCGATCCGATCGTAGTTTACAGTTAATGACTATAATTTTCTGTAAACACTCTTACACTAACTTGTTACTTTTTAACACTGGAAGTATTACTCTAACAATGAGTGTTGCAAACACTATTAGCACAGAATAGGAAGCCCATTACCTAACACAGATATAGCAACCCTGAGTGATAGTATACCATGCGTGTGTGCATGTGCTGCAGGAGTCATCCCCCGTGAAGGGCAGCTCTCCGAGCCCTGCTTCCCTAAGTTCCCGCCGTCGCTCTTCGGACTCGCGCCCGCAGCCCCAGGAGGCCCTCAGCAAGACCAGCGGTGAGTCATCTCATGCCATCTTCTCCGTAACCTAAGCTTCTGATCAGATACTCTCAATCCAATTTCAGCTTTCAATATCCTCAACCTATCTAATATCTCTTTTGGAATATGAAGATCTTCCACTTTATATGTGATTTCTTTTTCTGTCAAATTGACGGTGCATTTTCTCATTTCAGGGTTGAATGGACTCCGCAACATCGGCAACACGTGCTTTATGAACAGTGTGGTGCAGTGTCTATCCAACACGCGGCCGCTCATGGAGTACTGTGGCAACACTGAAGCATTCAGTCCGGACATCAACACCACGCTCAGCTGCATGAAGGGGGCCCTCATCAAAGGTAACGCATCCCCCTTTATAGAATCCCCTGCTTCCAAAACTAATGTATATGCTAGCAGTAATATTAATTGCACCAAATGCTGTTCATAACCTGTCTCGAGATTTCTTATTTTTTGTATGGATAGTATTTGTTAATTAATTCTATGTTTTAAGGAAGAAAATAGTAGCTAGGTTCTCATTGTGTTATTAAAAACATTATTAATTATAAAAGTAAACTAATTATAAATTCTTCCTGATTTTTTGCCAAATACTTCTAAAAACAGTCTCACATTTATTATCCATTACATCTAGGTGAATGCTATTATAATAGTTTTATTCATAAACATCTTATTGCAATTTACGTCCTTATATTTTTAGCTATTGATATGATATTGATATTGTGTCATATTTAGTTACATCTTTACTGCAATAGAACCGCTGGTGAATATTAATGTAAATACAATGTGCATTCTTGAGTGTTATGTCTCGTATCTTCTTGGTGCTGGGGCCGTCATCATCAAAGATATTAATATTGTGTATTTTTCAGCTTTCTCAATGGTAATTGCGGAACTGTGGAAGGCGGGCGAAATTGACGGAGTGGTGAACACCACGTCACTAAAAGCGCAGATCCAGAGATTCGCTCCTCGCTTCATGGGCTATAGCCAGCAAGATGCTCAGGTAACATCACCGCTTTATATTTTAACTAGCTTTCCGTCCCTTCAATGCCGTAGTGCAATGTTACATTTTCCATACCCTTTAATTATTATTATTAAACTCTTTATTAATATTATACATGCTAATATTGATTGCTGCTCCCTTTCGATGCAGCTTGATAAATTTATAGTTTTATTAGGAAAGCTTGTTAAATGCTATTACTGCTTGTCATTAAGTATTTACTTATCAAACTATTATATCCATAAAAGAAAATACAGTTTATGCTCTTAGTTTGGTGAGTGATCTCGATAGAATTGTGTATTGAATACATCAGTTATTGTATGAATAAATAAAAAAGTTTTCTATTATTTAAAATAATCAGTTGTGTTTTTAGCGTATTTCTATTAATATATTTTTATTGATATATTTTCAGGAATTCCTTAGATACCTACTCGAGGGACTCCACGAAGATGTGAACAGAGTAACCATTAAACCAAAGCCAATTTTGACTGAAATCGATGATAACTTAAGGTTTGTATATGATACTCGATAAGATAACATGTTAAAATCTTTGTTATTCATGATTAAGTTGAGTGTACACAGAATTGAGTTATTATATAAAATTTTTCCCATATTAGTAATATCTGTACAAACTACATGTAATCGTAGCATAAGTATTACGATTTTGAAAATCATACTCGCAGCTCAGAATTAACATAGTTTGAGTGATTCTACAGAATGATAAAATGTTTTATCATTAAGGCATTGAATTAAAGTCAAGATTAGGTATCATTATTATGCTATATAATATTATTCTAATTATACCTTATAAATCACTCGAAGTACTTATAACATGAGAAAGTAGCCCACAAAGTTGCCACTCGTAGACTTCCAGGCTTGGGTTTTACAAATACTGTCCTCTATCAGGTCTGATTGGACGATGTTGGATGTTATATCATCATTTAAATTTTTTACTTACTTAATCAAGTCCAATATTGCAACTGCTTTAAAATAATTATTCAATTGTATAGCAAAAAATACATTGAGCTTCTAGCTATTTTAAACAACGCATCATCATTATTTTAAGTAGCTTTATTATTATTGTTACATGTTCAAAAATGATCAAAGTGTTGTATATAATGAGTACTGTTATATTTCAGTGACTCCCAGAAGGCGCAGGAGTCGTGGCAGCGTTACCTGCGCCTCGAGGACAGTCGGGTGGGGGACATCTTCATCGGGCAACTCAAGTCCTCTCTGCGCTGCTCCCACTGCTCTCACACCAGCGTCACCTTCGATCCCTTCTGGGATCTCAGGTAACTATTGTTCGCCTATTTGCTCTCATCTCATGTTTGCTTATTTTAAACTCACTCGCTATCCAGAGTTAGGAAGCTCACTCCTGGAACATTCGAGTGTTCTTCTTACCTTTGAGAGATATCTCGCTTAAGTTAGTGACAATTTTAATATGGTGATGTTTGATTTTATATTATAGCTATCATATATAACTATTGGTCAATCTTGCCTTTAAACAAAACTACAGAGCAGAGTCAGATTTGGTGCCAAACTATTCAAAATTCTGTTTAAACCTATTATCGTCAATATATATTTAAACATATTTGTTATTTGTACATAGTTGGTGGAGTCTGTTTTGTGATGGTTCAATCCTTTATCTATTTTCCAGTTTATCAATCCCGAGCAGAACGGGGCAACTGAAACTAACGCAGTGTTTGCAGCATTTCACTAGAGAAGAAGAGCTTGACGGAGATGAAAAACCTGTAAGTTGCGTCTACACTAAATTATAAGTATAGAATTTGTGCTGGGTTTTCATGAAAAATATATACTTTTTCATGCTTACATTTCCACCATGGTGGTGTCTTTTTCAATTTTGTAGGAACTTTATATGTTGGCATTGTTTTGTATAAAACTTGTAAATATATTTCATCTTCTTTGTACATTGCTTTGCACATTTTTCATAAAAATGAACATTTGAGTTTTATATTGCATTTTATTGTTTATTTTTTATATTAAAATTTAAGGCTATAAGAAGTCATATAGAGCTTTATTAGAACTGTAAGAACTGAATTTTAGAAAAGAGTTTATGAATATACAAGAATAATTTGATCAACTTGTGGTATTACAGACATGCTCCAAGTGCCAGGTGAGGCGCAAGTGCCTGAAGTGGTTCACAGTGCAGAAATTCCCACGCGTCCTCGTAATCCATCTAAAGCGCTTCTCACCAACTGAACGCTTCCGTGGAAAGCTCAACCTGCTCGTGGAGTTTCCCCTTACCGGCCTCGATATGTCTCCGTATGCCGCCACCGCCCGCCAGGCCACCTACAACCTCTACGCCGTCAGCAACCACTCCGGTCAGTCTCTTCCTACCCCGCAGTGCCCTTGACAGTTTTTATTTCACCATACTTATACCCATGGTTTTCTGTAATAGGACCTTCTATTGTATTGTTCTTTACATAATTTATTTATTGGAGGAATACTTCATATTACATATATATTAATATAAACTGCTCAAGCTTCGAATAGTATAATAAAACGTTGCACTATTTTGTTAAAAGTGGAGTTTTTATCACATTCCACTTTTAATTAAATGCATCTATTTTGTTCATGCATATTAATGTTACTGAATGTCACTTCCAGGCACGACGTACTCCGGCCACTACACAGCCTACTGCAAGCACCCCTACAACGGAGAGTGGCACGAGTACAATGATTCTAGGTGAGAATACTTCATATCAGCATAATATATAAAACATGCACTCACTGACTATAACACGTTATTTCTTCAGAGGCCAGCCTGTGCCAGCACCTATTGTATATGTATTTTATTGGCTTTGAATCATGTTTGATTGCCTCATCTATATTTACAATAGAAACTACAAATAAAATTAATTATTATAACAATGGTTTCAGAGTATCGCCGATTTCATCAAAAAATGTAGTATCAAGTGAAGCTTACGTGCTGTTTTACGAGCTGGTCGGAGGGTCGGCGCCTTCCTAGCGCCCCCCCGCACCTTGCAGTCTCTACTGAGGCCGGCCACCGGCCGACAACTGAGGTCTTATCAGATGAGCCTTCATCGTGTAACGAGTTCCTCTCCGGGCGCCGCGGGAGCTCCGCCTTAGCAAGTCTGTTCTAAAGTGTGACTCGCGCAGCCGACTAAAATTTACAAACTTATTTTCAATGTCTTTTTTTTTTGAGCACAGGTCACATAAGAGAACCCTCCCCCCTTGTTAGGAAAAGTATGTTATTTTATCGCTTTAATTTTTTTTATACATTATGATTACACCAATAGTGGATTGACAAATCCAAAATTACATGTAAAGCAGTGACTGTATTTTTTTAACAAGCACTTCACCCAACCTGAGCGACTACCGATCAAAAATCATTGATTTGCTTACCTGTCCTCATAATAGAATTTTACTATAAAAATTTACTAGGTAATGTTTTAATTTATTAAAATAAGAGAGAAAAAAACAAAATGTTGGGCGTATTCAGCAATTTTCCATTTTTGTAATAATTACTGTAAATTAACTCGTGAGGACGGTGTGTTTTCTACATGTTTAAATTTTTTTTTTTTAAGATGAAAAAACGTTTTATTTTTTCCGCATTATTCAAACAGTTATATTTTATTTGCATATGCTTTGCAAAATATTGTCACGGCCGGAGAAAATTTTTTATTATTTATTTCGTTAAAACAATTTTTAATTCTGATCAGAAAAGCGTCACTCTGATAATGAGTGAATATAATGTTTTTTTTTTTTAATTCAATACCTATTTAATTAAAAGGCAATTCAATGCTTGCATTTCTAATTCTTAAAAACCATCCACAACATTGCTCTTAGGATATAACAAACTTTTGTAATTTGTTTTTTTTTTTATAGTTAATACGTTATGTTGAATATTTTTTCGCTTTAAATACCAATCAAAGACTACATGTGTTCATATTTATTATTTATTTTACTTTTTTAATATCCATACCAGCAGAATTTGTTTTAACTTACTAATTACAGGAATCCTACTATATAATATATTTCTACATTAGAATCTCAAATGATATTAGATACGTAATCAATCATACATGTTTCATAACACAATAAGAAATTATCATCGACTGTCTTGTAGAAAGTAAACTGATATTGAACAAAAGATCTTTCCTTTTGTGACATCAATATTGGTGTCACGTTACAGCTGAGAAAATTCTGTTTTTTGTATATTTTTTCAATCTTGATTGGCATGACGTGTGATAGCGATCTGCCATGATGTACCATTCGCATAAATACATCGTTCAGGCTAGTGTGCAGCCAGCAATTCTGATGAGCGTGCACTTGAGCATTTTATTTATTAATTATTTTAAATATACATTTTCAATTACAAACTATGATTATTGCCCGGTATATTTTTTCTTGATTTACTCTTGATAAAATTTGTGAAATGCAGTCACAATTTTATGCAAAAGTCATTGCGTCTACTTAATTTGTCTTAGGTTTAATGTATTTTCTGCTATTTAACTGTTTTGTTGCGACACTAAAGACCTAGAGACTGTGAGCGCTCATTGCATCGTGACAATTGTGTGACTGACACACCTTAAATAAAATACACAGTAGCCTTATTTTTGATTGTCTTAAAAACTGCACGCATTAATTTATTTGTAACAAAGCCTTACTAAGCGTTAAACATTAATTGTTTATCCTTTCAATTAAAAAATATTTAAGGAAAAATAAAACGACTTTGAAACGTAATAAATTACAATGATACTATCTTTGTGTTGATTTGAATTTGAAAAATAATAACCGATTGTACTCAACGGCTCGAGAGGCTTGGATTGTGAATGGAGTGAAGGTTTTGTCGAAGCGGGTGTTGCGACACAACAGTTCTATGGCAGAAATGATTTGCCACGCGGTCGACGCGAAGAAAGGAGTCACAGGACAAAAGTACTCATGACGCTGAGTACGCAATATGGTTAATTTTTCTACTGGTACTAAAGTAAAGTTCAAAGGGAAACATAAAAGTCAAATCCTGATCCTTATAGTGCAAGTAGTTTACAGAAAAATTATATTGAAACCTGTAAATTGTATACATAAAGCATGACCAACAAATTAGTAGAAAATTAGACTAATATTTTGAAAGGGGAGTTGTCAACTTTGGTTATTGAGCTTAATCGAGAGAGAATTGTTTATTTTTTTAATGAATAAGTAGGAGAAATCCATCTTGTATGTACGACTCGTAGGAATAATACCAGATTTAAAAAAATTATAGGTAATATTTACTTCTGTCCAGTGTGGCGGTTTTTATCGACTGTTGCATGTTTTATTTTTAAAAATAATCTGTATATTTGTAATTACCTGATTGAAATTATTTATAATCACACATGATTCTGTAAATGTTTGATATGTTATACTAGAGATCAATGTACCTGCCATTTTATTAAACTTTTGTGTATAAAATTGCCATTTCGTTACTTTTTTGTAAGTATGTTTTTGTTAGACTTCTTGAACTTTTATAAATTTTGTATACATAACGTAATTTAATAATTTATTTCTCCCTCATTTTTGAAGATTGTAACAATAAATCTCCCATGCAAAAAGTGCAAAGTATATTTGTTGCGAGTACTGAACCGAATCTTCAACTAAGATTCCAGATTATATTCATATTATGTCTAGTCGCAAACTCAAAATTGAATTGATGTACAGTTCATATTTGTAAATTTAATATATCAATCTATTTCTGTTAAAATATTATATTTATTCATCTCGCACACTTTTATTATATTATTTTGTTGTCATGTTAATTACTTTTGATCTTTATTGAGAATCAAAAGTATTTCATTTCGGTCACAATCTCTCGTAGACGATATTTATTTTCTCTCAGATGAGCAAAACTCGGAAACTTTTTGAGTTTGAACTGCCACTGTTTTTTGAAACTTTCTTTTTACGACTTATTTATTGTGAAGTATGTTAAAATAATTTTGAAAAACGGATTGGCTCAACGGAGGCGACTCTTAGATAATATTTTGGCTGTTGTAGTTATCGTGATAGATTTTTTAATCTATGATTTTAAAAAGCATATTTTTAAATTTCGCTTAGTTATAATGTACAGTAACAAATTATTCACCACACAAGATTAACTGATTCAAATATGAACTTAAGGATTCACCAGACGAGGGCCCGCTAAAATAGAAAATAAACCCAATGATATATTTGAAATGTGGATCCCTTTCGGTCTTAGGTTGTGGAAAACATTTCTCTACTGCATCACAGGCTCACTAGTCGGTATTTTGATACTTTGAACACATCCAATGTCAAGTCGTATCTCAATTGTCTAGTATATTTTGTAATAGAAGGCCAATCACCAACGGAACGCTTCGAATCACATTGAAAGTATTTGTTTTGGGTATATAAATACAATTGAAACTTATTTTAACAGAATAAATTATAACTTATTGACGGATGTCATTCGCCAACGGCGATAGGAAGATTGTGCATGTATGTGTAACATGTCAGAATATTTTTGCATCTAGAATAGGCAGGAGGTCCCAACGCCCCTAATAAATGGCGGAACTAAAAATAGGTAAACTGTTATAATGTCACGACATGTGTTTTTCCCTTTGTAATCTCGTGCATTGCGAGTCTGCTCTCGCGTCTTACCACTCTCACCGACACTATTATAGGAAATTATAAACCTGGACGAACGTTTCGATATCTTAGATTATACTCTAAAAAAAATTGTCATTTCACGGAACGGACGTTGTGCGCCTTTCTGTGGATACGAGCACAAGAAAAGAAGTATCACTAATGTTCATTTTGATGCAGAACACATGAACACTAATGTGAATTTATAAATCTAGCGTTATGATATTCTACAATTGACTGTTATACGTAAACGCATGCCGAAAGCTCAGTACCTGCATACTTTTTAAGTTTTGAGTATTTAATACAAAATATATCTTTCCTTTTACATGTATATATTTTTTTATATATCGTACACTTCACACTATGCATCGTCATGTGCATTGCATTTTTTTGTGCACACAGACATTGTAACAATAATTACAAATGGGTTTTTATACAGTTTAAAGATACTGCGGTTTGAGCATGCAAAATTAATACTGAGCTTGCTGCATGTGCTGGGATATTAATAAAGTTACAGAGTACGCCACATTTTTGTTATTGTATAATCTAAGATAAAGAAATCAGAGGGTTTACTGTGTATGTATTTATTAAATTAAATATTATATTTTACAATGCTTAGGGTAATAACAAATTGAGAGGGAGAAACTGTGTGAATTTATTATTTATATCTAAATGTATCGAGAGTTGTTTTATTCTAATGCTGGCGGTGTTTTACATTTGATTCGTTTTAAATTTTATACTGCAACCCGTGAAATGCATAAATTGAAAAATATTTATTTCTCTGCATTAATAACTTTGGCTGAAGGGGTTTTTTTTTTTTTATATGAAAACAACTTGAATGTGCACGTTTGATTTTATCTTATTTTTTACTGTAGTAAAATCTAACGTAAAAAAAGACAAAATTTCTTTGCCATTGAATAGGAGTTTTTGGATCTTATAAATATATTATTATCATTGAAAGTACACAGTTTTGTCTCGTTGTGCAATAAGGTCAAGATATACTCAGACCTATCAGGCAAAATGCTCTAAACAATTCACAAGCACACTTAATTAGGCTGGTAGGTCTGAGGAGAAATGTTATCTGCAATTTACGCTGTATTTTCTTTATTAAGCTAATTTGTATTTACGTCAGTCCAATTTCTGCTGCCCAACCTCAGATTTGTGTTTTCACTATAGTCAAGTGATGAACCCTCTTCGTTACTAGCAACTGAAATATAATATTTCAAAGAAAAATTTTAATGGACAATTTAGTTTTGTTATTTGCGAGTCCTTCCTCATTGTAGTAAATTGCTAGAGTTGGTCTGCAACAGAAGTGGGGCTGATGACTGTGGGATGCCCTGTTCGGTCGGTGGAGCTGTCCCTGGAGTGCGGAACTCTCATAAATCAACTGAGCACGAAGACACCAAAAATATATTAATTTATGTAATATTTGTTACCATAACCTTAGTGGCACTGTGCCGGACGTACTGTGAACGGTTTTTTGTATTTATTTTGTATATAAAATATTTTTTTCAGATTCATTGCCTCGTTTTTCCATCAACTAATTATTGTCATCACTTCAGCGTCCTTATGCTTAACCAAACGAATGTTGAGCCATTGTCGGTACAGCTTCGTTGAGCTGGTAAGCTCTGCTATAATTGATTTTGACTTTTGAAGGGTCAATGAAGAAATTTATCAAAATAATGGAGACCGCGACTGACTTATAATTTTACAATCCCCTCAATGGAGCCATCGGTATGGTTAAGGATACGGGTGCTGCGAACCCTCGCAGGGCCAGACTTAGTTTTGATCAAATAACATGTTACTAGAATGTATCGTCTTGTTGTGTTTTTATTTATTTTAATAGGTTTATTTATAAATTATTAAATTATTGTACATCTGTAATATATGATATTGCATTATTACATTTAAAAGTATAAAATGTGTTTGAAGCTATGCGTTTTATTCTGTTTTTAGTCTGACCAACCCATAACCCAGCCTTCCATCTGTGCGTGTAATTATTCATAACCAATCCATGCCAGGTTTTACTTTTATGGGACAACCTGCCGAATATATTGGCTGATACATGTTCAGTTATAAGCGGCAGTATTGCACTGAATGTGATCTATTACTAAAAGCCTATATAAATTGCATATAATTTTGTTTATGGTAGTAACCTTCAAATGCTGTTGTTTGATGGGTCAGATTTTTTAAAACTATTATACAAGAATCTGATCAAGTAGATTAGAGGTTGAAGTCGAGCATTGTTTTAATGATTTGATTTTTACAACAGTATTTTTACACATGCAGGAATCTAAAATTTAAATTTGTATTTTTTGCGAACTGTATAATATTTTATAACTACATATTTCTGAAGAAGAGAAGATGGTAAAAGCGGGGGGAATCGTTTGTAAGTATGCCTTGAGGCTTATCTGTGTCTGAGAGGAATCAAAATGTGTTGCAGCTCAGATCTATTGTGAGTCGACTTATTAAACGTTCTAAGAAAAACTGATTAAGGAGCATTGCTTTGTGGACTTGTGTATTCTCATGGAAGTCCACCTCGATAAGGAAGAAAATTGGGTTGTGATTCTTTTAATATCACCATTTATATAATTTTACACCTTTTTAAACCTTTTATATTTTTTTAACCTTTATACCTTTTTAAATAAAACTTTGAAGTAAAATCAGTATATTTTATCTGATAAAATGTATTTCATAATGATATAATGACATAATAAAAGTAATTTATTTACATATGAAACGTTGCAAATTTAGAAAAAAATCAATACAATATCAGATATTTTAGCTGACAATTCATAATATTCGCTTTTAATTTTTCCATTTGCTACTTATATTATTTAAATACTTTGTAGTATTTTTTAAATTCAATGTGTTGCTATTACAAAAAAGTATTTTACTGAAACACTTTGTTTTAAAATTATTTTATTTTATTTGATATTATATTTAATTTGAATGTAAGAGAATATTTAATTGAATAATTATTCTACGTATTTAAGTTTAAAATAGAAACAAAATTTATACATTTGTATTTTAGTTTATGTAGATTTTTTTCGTGATGTAACACACGAGACGCCCGATTATTTTGCAAATGGCGTCGTTCAGTTGGATGCCTGGGAGGATTTTCACCGTCGTGAAAATTTCAGTTGTGAAAATGTGCAATATTTAATACGTTTCCGCCATTTTCAAGATACTCGACTAACAGACGACCGGGTGAGCATATTACGTTTAAAAAATAGCAATTCATGTAATTCATCGGAGCGGAAACCCGGGTAATTCATCGTTCATCCCCCACTGCGATTTATTTGTGAATCTCTAGCTGACATTATTTACTATGCACGTACGGTCGTCCCGCTCGCACTCGCGGGGCTCTAACGGCGGATTTTTCCGATTGAGGTCGGCGATGAGATAGCGCGCGGCGCAGTACATCCAGAGAAAAATTATAACAATTCGTCGACCCCAAGTCTTAAAATTATTGATTTTCCATCGTAAAAAATGTTAGTTCTGACGGCGCGACTTAATTACAGCTATATTTAAGTCGCGCCGCGCCGTCGGGCCCGTCCAGCGCGAGTGCAGTGCGAGACAGCCGCCGCTGTTTGTTGCTAACAATATTATTTTTAGCCATCACGCTCGGCGTGCAATGAGTGTCTGCTTTATTTTTGTTTTTTTACTAATTGTTTAATTTATAAGGGAGGCATTGCAAAATGGCGTCAGTGTAAAATGCAATTGCTCGTACGCGCGATGACGCCGAGTGAGTTTTTTTCGTTTTAATGTTTACATATTTTCTCTCCGCTTTAAACATTGAATATCAAGTAAATATTGTCTATTTTCGTCAATTCGGAGTTCATTTATAAATATGAGTGACGCATATATGCCGTATGTTTTAAACATCGGGGCTTCTTATAAACTATTTTAGTACATACGTCGGTACAATGAATGTTGTGTTTAAAGCGGGGTCACGACGGGCAACTGGCATTTTTCTTCTTATTATATAATTTGATTTATAAATATAACGTGCACGATGAATAGTTTGTCGTCGTTATTTTTCGGTAGGTTCTTGACAATGCTTTTGATGTGCAATAATTAATCGCTCCGAGAGGATACCGCCAGGTGCGCGTTTTTTTTTTTATTACTTTTTTATTAACTATATATATTTATTGAACATACAGAATTGGCGATGTCGATGCATTGTTTCTCATTAATCGATTGTTTAAAACGAATAAACCAAAGTAATCATTTTATTCAGTTTGTACAATATGACGCTGTCGTGCATTGCAAGTATTGATTAGTGAGGGATGCTGCTGTTAGGTTTCATACAAATGTGCACTCTCTTACAAATATTTGCTCATATCTATATTAAATCATCTAAATCTGCAACTAGTTCAACACTTTCGTCAATTGTATTGTTATAATGTATTTAAACATAGGAAATTTGTGAAAATGCGTTTTTATTATTCTTTTTTTTTTTTTTTTTTTTCCAAAGTAATGTTTGTTATTTTATGCACCGGTTATATATTTATGTAAAGTATTTAATTTATGCAAGACGGATGCCGTAATGTTTTGCGAGAAAGGGCGACGTCCCTTTTACAGTTTTTTTTTTAACACTGGTTATTTTTACCCTGTCAAAAATAGAAGAGGGTGCAGAGAATAATGATTTTTTTGTTAAATAAACATAGGGGAATAGCTCTTCTAGAGGTTACTCGTCAACACAATCTACATCTGTAACAAAATAAATTACCAAACCGTGTATTAAACTAGAAAAAATATTATTTTAATTATAAACATAATTAAGTCGTAAAATACGATTTAGGTGAAAACAAGTATTGATTTGTTTTTCGTACAACTAATATCTAATGTATTTTTATAAAAAAAAACCTTGTTACTAATAATGTAAACGGTAGTTTAATTAATCTTGACAATTTTAATTTGTACGATTTGATAGCAATAAATTTGCATGCAATTCTAGTATCAGAATAAATACCAAATATCAACTATAATAATTATAACTGAAAAATTTTTAAGCTTATTTCACTGTAAGATTGTAAAAATAATTATCAAAGTAATATTGTAAATGAACAAATTAAGAAATTTCTTTTGTAAAATTTAATTTTGGATATGTATAAGTAAAAAGACTAACATATATATATTTTTTTACAGGTTCCAAGTGAACGTGCCATTGAAGATAATAATATTTCAATTAATTCCAAATATTCAATTAAAATAATAAATAAGCCGGCAACTAGAACCCAAAATGTGATGTATCAACATTAATCATCATCTGGCAGCAGCGAGCCTCTAGTCATGTGTCCTGTAAAAATAAAAACCTCTCGGGGACGCGGCGAGTACCAAAATGTGCTGAACACATGTGCAGGGGGCTTCGTTTTTTACGCGTTATAAACTATTAACAAATATTTATTTTTAGCCGATGTTGTAACAACCCAGCGGCCGCCGCGCAATCAAACGAGTTCACGTCGCGAGCGTATTCGACACAATATTTAAACAATCTCACCAGTGTGCAATCCTAACCCTAAGTAAATAATTAGACTGACGGGGAAACATCCTAATGTACCCCCAGTGCCCGTATAATAATATATATTTACACCGCATGAATCTTGGACATTTGTATAGATATAAAGTTGCAATATAATCGTATACCTAGCGTCTAGTCAACACGCAAACTGAAAGTAACACCTAGTCTGATAAACCTAAAGTCTACCTAGTCTGTAAGCTTAACGCCTAAAACTTATACAAACCGTGACGAGAGAGAAGAAGCCAACAAATCTAGTCTCACAACAAACGGGGGTCTAAAGAGATCCTCCAAGATGGCTCTGGCACCGCAGCAGTTCTGCGTGCGGTGGAATTCCTACCACACCAACCTGCAGACAGTGTTCCCCAAGCTGCTGACCACGGAAAACTTCGTGGACGTTACTCTGGCCTGCGAGAACCGCCAGATCAAGTGCCACAAAGTCGTCCTCAGTGCCTGCTCTACTTACTTTGAGCGTCTGCTCATCCAGAATCCCTGCAAGCACCCCATCATCTTCATGAAGGATATGAGGTAACTGACACGGAATATTATGGCAATTGTTTAAAAAATTAAATTGATATAAGACCTCACAATGTGAATTTTATATTTAAAATAAAAAAAAGTTAATTTTAGTGAAACGTGTAATATGTCTTGTATTAGAAATGAAATAAACAGTTTTCTCAATATGAAGATTTTTTGATGGATAACATGTAAGTAATATTTTTTATTCCAGGTTCTCAGAAATGCAGTCCTTGGTAGACTTCATGTACAAGGGAGAAGTTAATGTCTCCCAAGATGATTTACCCAGCCTACTTAAGTCGGCAGAAGCCTTGCAAATCAGAGGTAAAGCCGGACGACCAAATTAACTCTGCTAAGAGTCTTGCTCTCCAAATATTATAACTTGCTTTTAATAAAGGATTACTTTTTTTCGGAGTTATGGAAATCAGGCTTGCGATGACTTCAACTCATTATTATAATATCCATGCAAATCTCATTAACATCAATTGTCATAGAGGATATTTATCCAACGCATTATTTAAGTTGTCTATCAGTATTAATATTTTCTGTACATTTCACTGCAGTGTTAAGACATTACGATGTGTGCTATACAGGTTTGTGCGGCTCGGACTCAGGTCCTTTAGGTGGCGTTGCCCCTGTATCGCCTACTTCGGCCACGGTACCTGCACCCGCCCCCACCTCTCCAGCTGCAGAGCGCCTTCACGCTCCCAAGGAATCCACCCGTAAGCATACTTGTATTTGTTATCCATCTATTATTTTTATAAATAAAAACACTCACTCATCGGGCGGGAATGACAATAAATGTTCATTGGATTACTTCTTTTGGTTTCACTATGCTCAGCTGTTTATTTTTAAATATTAAAGCATGAGAAATGTAGATAAATATTTGTGCTTATAAATATTTCATTTCCGCCCATGTGACTACAGCGATGGAAGCACAGATAATTTCATAATTTTTCTTTAAGTGCGAATAACAGGGTCTGAGATGACTAGTTAACCTAAATGTCATATTTCTTATCTTGATGTAACATTGTTTATCTGGAATTTTGGGTAGTCTTTTACAAAGATAAGTAATGATTTCATCATACTAATTGAAATACAACAAACGTTCATGAAACAATGACAGCCGATTCCTAAAACTCTATCCAATTATTCAAAATATATACACATTCAATATTTTTGACAGAGTACTTTGTGAAATTCCATTTTGATAAAATGCTTTTATGATTTTTCATCATGTTCGAACATGTGGAAAAATCACAAAAGCATTTTATTTAAAATATAAAGTATATATAATATTAAAATATTGCCATACATAAAAAGCAATTAATTTATCCAATTCATAATTATAGAATAAAGATGCTCACTGAGGTGGCCTCATTCTATCTTTTAGATAAAACATTTTTCTATTGAAAGTTAAATGGTAAAAGTTAACAATTCATTTTAAAAAAATCATGCAGGTAGTGTTTATTTTTACAGATCATAAAGTGAATTTCATTGATCTACATACACAAAAATACAAATCATCTATTGTGTCTAATCCTTTTATGTTGATGCTTCACCAGCAGCGGCATCAAGTCCCGCAGGAGGCAGTGTCAGTCCTAGTCGACGTCGTTCCCCGGGCCCAGGCACTGAGCCCCGCCGTCGCCACGGCCGTCACGGCCACGCTCACACACAAGTCAACGGCCTTTCCACCCTCAAGCAGGAAACTGTGGAGGAAGATGGCCTTTTCTATGGAGAGATGGAGAATGACGACATGGAGTGTGCTGACCAGGTAAATGTCATTTAAATCAACCTGCACAGTCTCAATGCATAATATATCGCATATATCATGATTTGTTTATTTTATAGACGGAGGAAGACTCGCTTCAGACGGGGCTACCTGGACAAACTGGTGAGTACTCTTTTCATTTGAAAGTTCTGACCCTATGGACTGCTAGTGACATCCGTGACATGCAATTTTTAAGTATTAATGGTACTGGTTTCCTTTTTTTGTAATACTTAAAACTTAAGCATTTCTCTTTTATTTGTCAATCGACTTTAAGTCTTGGAGCCTGAAAATATTAAAATTATCTCTAAGTACCATTTAGATAATTGCTAAAACTTTTTTCCACTGTCAATTTAAATTTATATTAAATAAAAAAAAAACGTAATTCTGAGTATACAAGGGTGAATAACATTTATTTTAAATTGCTTGAAAAAGTAGTAGTTAATTTTATTTAACACTTTGTTTGCTTGACATTAATCCACATTGTTTTTAATTATTCAAATGACAATTACTAACCCTGATGAGGATTTTGGTTTTATAACAAATACTTTGACCGCTTTCGCTAATTGTTGAATTCCCATCACTCAAATTTCTTTGTAGATTTTGCGCTGGTTTTCAAAGATGTAATTTGATTTGGTTTGAACTCCTCGCGCCTTTGTTTCCTTTGAGCTTGAAGTATGGTTGAGTAATGGTAGTTTGACGGACGGTAAGTACTGTGATTCTTTACACGATGTCTTGAAAAAATGTTTATTTGCAGTGTTTCTTCTCTCTGTTTTTCCCGCTTTCATTGGCCGCGTGAAAAATGGGCAGTTTTTTTTTTTAATAATCAAAAATACATTCTCGGCTGTGTTCCATTTTGTTCCATCCGCTACGATGGTGCAAGTTCATAATGATCGCTCTCTAGAGACCTAGCAAGTGTCGTTCACAGTGAACTCGTGTCTAATTTTCAAGAGTGAAGAACATATTGTGAATGGACGTTTAAAGACACTGTGTAGTGGAAGGTAGGTAGAATGTTTTATCTTTATTTTATAATATATTTATTATATATATATATAGTTGTTTGTTTATAATTGTAGTAAGCAATGTTCTATTGCTCGTTTTGTATTCACCTCAAGTATGATCCATTATTGCTGACTTTATGCAAAGCACTGTAATTCCTTCAAATTATTTTCAGGGACGGACGACAAGAAACCGACAATACGTGTCAAGACACACACTGAACTTTCCGTATCGGCAAACTGTAACTCCAATGAGGCTCTCATCCAGCAGCTGCAGCGGCGTTCCAGGATATCAGTCAAATCTTACAAAAAGAAAAACCCCCCCTCCAAAGCTGCCAGAGCGACTCCTCAACCTCTTCCCATAGATTTCTCAAATAGCCCTGGGAAAAGCGATCCCGAAAATGAGAACTTGCTCGAATGCCTGAATTCTGACAGGAAAGACAGTCACAAGAGAAAGTTTTCTCTGGAACCGGAAACAAATGAGGAAGTCTATGATAATGACGAATACCTGCAGATGTGGCTTTCTCGAAACCGGGAGCTAGAAGTTTCCGTGTCTGATGACAACTGCCAAATCGGTATTGACAATGGACCTGATGAGTATCTTACCACTTTGTCCGCAAAGAGAGCGCATGCATCTATTCCAAAACCTGAAGAAACCGCCAAAGCTCTGAAAATCAGTCGTGAAGAGGACGAACGAGCGACTCGCTATGCGAGGGAATTCACTTTGCATTCTGACCGGGAAGATGCGGATCCTGATCTGGAAGCGCTGATGAAACGAAGCATTGCCGCAGCCGCGAGAGGAAAGACGAGAAAGAGAGCGGACACGGAAGAGGATCACCCGGCAGTGTCAAACTTTCTAGAGCCTGGAGACTTGGAGCAGTTTCTGGCAGGATGGGAAGTGAGCTCTTCAGGCGTGTCACGCAAGGCTATAGAGCAAGCCATGATGGGGAAGTACAACCCCAACCGCCGTTATTCCAACCGCGCCATGTGGGCCGCTCTCCTCGATGTTAAGCGCGGTGGCAGCATCTACAGGTGAGAGATCTACTTCAGCTTGTAGCTTTGTAGTATGTATATCCGTCTTCTTTGTAATATACACGCACTTGTGGCTTTGCAGAGCGGCGCAGACTCACAAAGTCCCGCGGAAGTCGCTGCGCAACTGGATGAAGCGCTGGCACATCAAGTCCTCCTTTCCCATGCCGCAACAATTGAAGCAATTCGTTGAGAATAACCGGAAACACAAACTGGAGCTCACCGCTAAGACTGTGGATTCACGAGAGGCGATCCATTTTGGTCATTTTCTCGATGTATCTCATGATTATTTCGCTGTCGAAAGGAAAGATGATAAGATAGTCAAAACGGCTTCGACAAATGGAGAAAATGATAAAGTCCAGGATAGCGAGAAGGCTGAGTATTCCCAAATTGTGGACATGTCGGGAAACATTCTATTCGATGAGAATGTCGGGAGCCACAATGAAGATTCTCAGAATGAAGAAGAATTTCCTTCAAAAAGGGTAGACAAAGCCATTCCTTCAAGAGAGAATATTAATGAGGTGGTTTCTTTCTCGAGTACTGACCGAATGTCAGGCTCAGGTGAGAAGGAACCGTGTGAAGATGCAGGTGATGCAGTCGTGAAGACTCCTGCTGATGCTTGAGAAGCCATCGCCAGATTCTTCATATGCCTTAAGTAATTTGACAACTGTAGTAAAAGTGATATTTATTAAGATCAATACTCATTACTACATGTATCAAACTAAATACTAAAAGATTCAAAGATCATTTAAAAATGATCATTGAATTTTATTCTGGCTGTAGGTTTCCACATTCAGGTTGAATATTTATGTGTTCACATTTACACTGCCCGCCTATATACTGTTAATAAATAAGTATTTATTGTAGCCCCACGCCATATGTATAGGTGGTGGGAAATATGTGTTGTTTTATAAGATTTTATATAAAAGAGTATTGAGTTTTGATGAGTAACATTTCAACCTCGTATTGAGAGTTGAAAGTTTTATTTTTCAATTGAAAATTAAAAGATTTTACTATTGTATAAAGAGATTACCAAATCTGTTTAATTTTATGCTGCAGTAGCTACTTGATTTATTTTAATATAAACATACAAACATTGCAACTCAGAAAAGGTGTCTAAATAATATTTTATTCAAATTGACCGTTGTAATTAATGCCAACTACGGATCCTGAAAAGAATTAAAAGTTTTAAAATTAACTGCTTCATCTGTTAATTGATGCTTTTCGGTAAGAGGGACCAGTGATGAATGATGTGTGGTAATAATTGTAGGGCAGCCCCTCCTCACCCAGAGATCAGCACTGCCGGTATGATTGTACCGCGGACAATTATTGCATCAACTAATTTTGATAATAAATAAAATCAATGTTCCCATTTTTATATCTGAGATCTTACTGACAAACTCAAATAATTCGTTTTGACATACCCAACTTTTACATTTTTAAAATAAACCACAGTGTGCTTTGGGTGCTGTAGGGCTAGCGCGGCAGACTGATGGGGTGTAGGCTGTTAGTTGTAAGGAAAGGAGAAGTACTCTCGTCGTGTGTCTTACGAAAAATAAACTTTTATAGAAACTAGGCATAAATGAAGTCAACTTTCACTTTATGATGAACAACGTAAATATTATACTAAGTCCAAGGTGGTTACCGAGCAAATATCGAAGACTGAGTGTGAATTAGGCTTATTTAAACTTGGTTTGCAGAGATCTACTTAATAGTATTTATTGATAAATTGTGTGTCCTTGCATTTTGATTTGTGGTGTTTTTGATATATTAGTAGATATTATGTCATCACTGTTTAGTTCATATTTTAATACATTTACCTTTACATTTGATTATAGTCAATTGTTTTTCATAAGTACTAAATAATGCCAAAGTGTTTATACAACTTATTCTACAATATATATACTTGTAATTTTTTTATATAAAATTGAATATTACCATGCTATTTATGAATTCTTTGTCTACATTGAATGTCTTTATATTTTAAATACTAAATAAAAGATGTGATATTTCTACGTATTTATTTATAGCAGGACCGATCTTGCCAACAGACTTATACTATGTAAATGTATCACTTTCTTTTATTCATTATATAAAATACAATGGAATTATACAAAGTACTTTATATCAAAAGTATTTAATATATTCTCAAGTCGTTTCGTTGGGCTATTGCAAAAATTATTAAAACTGTTACGAGTAAATTCGTTGTACTTAAGACCGCCGGTCTTGATCCAAAACATTTTCAGGATGAAAATGGTTTTATCGTTTAAACTGCAAACTATTAAACTATGAATTTCAATAATGATTTGAAGTGTGGCAGCTTATTTTACAAATATAATTCTAAGTGCCTGAATTCTTGCCTTCAAATGGCACGTCCCATTCGGTACTCCAAAGGAAGCTAAAACATACTTTTTTGTGTTTCCCAGTTTGTAAATAATATAAATAGTTGTGGAAAAAATTAAATAGACATTTTTTTCAGATGTGTTTCAATATAATTTCGATAGAAAAACATGATTATTCAACTTGAGAAAGTTGACTGCAAGTTCAATGTGTAATCAAATTATGTAATTGAATAACTTTTTGCAACAGTCCAATGCTCATGTGATAATTAATGCCCTTTCGATGAAAAGTTACTGTCAACTTCAAAAGTACCACACGTATAGGTTTTATTGCATAAGTAACCTATTAAATGTGACAGCTATACCAAAAAAATTATGTTATACGTTATTTACAACACAATCGTGAAAAAACTGCAATAAAGAAATCTAGTCTGGAAATCTTAATTCAATTCTTGAAGTCCTATCCAAAGAAGTAGATTTATTTAAATTATACTTATTCAGATACAGTATTATTTTTAGAGCTAGCATATATTTTATAAAATATCGTATTGATTATTTGGGTATTAGATTATTCATTAATATGAAAGTTCCTGAATCGCTCAAACTGGTTTTATTTCTCCTCGAGCATTTTATATTAAATGCCAGTTTGTTTTAAAAGGAAAGAATTTCAATAAGCCAGTTTAATTTTCATTACACTCACATATACAATCTTTTAATAAATCTTTAACTTTGTCTCAAATAATACCTATTATATGTTATATATAATGGACTCAAGGCCCTAGTATATCGGTTTGCATCGTGGTTTAGCGATTCAGGTGCACAGCTATGATGGATGAACTGTGTGTATGTGACAATAAAGTTGCAAACGTTTGTATTTTCATATATACTTTGATACGAAGGTGCTTATATATAATATGTATTTTTTATTCAATGTAGTAGTACTATAATATATTATAACAAATTGTGAATGTATAAATTTCTTCAAATAAATTGGTCAAATTTATTCGAAATTAAACCTACCCAAATATTTTTTTTTATTGGAAAGATCTATTACAAAATATATTTAATTAAGACCACATTTTATCTATTGAAAAAAAATTCAATTAAAAATCTTATTTTTATGCCATGAAAATTCCATTCTTTGCTTTCCTTAAGTCTTTCTAATTTTTTTTATTTTTAACCTGTGATAGATTATTTTTAAACACGTATATTTGCAATTTATGTATATTTTGTAAGGTACTACTATTTACTTAAAAAAATTGTCAATAGTAACGTAATCCACAGTAATTTTATACACAGGTGCGAGTGTGTCCGCGTTTACCTTTAGAAATTCTTGAGCGCTTTGTGCACTCTCGTTCATTCTAGAAGTCAAGCATTATCCAAAAAATTCTATCTTCATTCACTTGCTTTTTTCACATGTTTTTTTTATAAATAAAACTGGTTTGCATGTGTGAGATTTGTAAAATAAAGTTTGATTTAAAAATTATGTGTCTTGTTTTAATTATGCAATAGGTTTACCTTAAATTTTTTATTGTCTCCGATTATTGTAAACGCATTAATTACCTGCGATACTGTGATTGTCCTCTACTTGATTTGGTCCTCGCTTCAGTCTCACCTTCAGATTTGTAACAAGTCGACAACAGGTCGTTTTCCGCATTCGTAGTTATAGAACTGCTTCAGTATCCAAAACGTATATTTTTTTGTTTTGTAGCTGTTTGTATTTGCCTTTTGTTTAGTTTTAGATCCAAATCCGATGAGATTGAGCTCCTAAGATTTAAATATTGATATATAGAAATAATTTTTTTATGCGTCTTTCGTATCGGTGTGGCACTAGCAATAATCGTTTCTTGTAAACTCCGTCTCCGACTTGAGTAATCCACTACGGGTGTCCAATCCGAATGTCCGAAATCAACTGAGTTTGCCCCGAATTGATTTTTAAATAAAAAATACGTTGACTAAAGAGCTGTTTCTCTCGGCTTGTTGCAGTGGCCACGCCAATACGACCGTTCACCTTCCAAGACGCGAACGCGGAATCCTTCATCCGCGCGGCCCTCATGAGACACCTCGGGCTGGAGCCTCCGGAGGCCCCGCTCGCTCCCGAGGCCCCGCTCGCTCTACAGCCTCTCCCCTCTGCTCCCCCGACTTTCTCCGTACCCGACAGCTACATTTTTAGCACCCAGGAAGCTCTCAGGAGCTTGTTCTTCGGCGGCGCCTCTAGAATCACTCCTGACTGCTCCGATGCCCAGAGCATTCTCGCCATGTCTAACGATATCGAAATCCAGGGAGTCAAAGCCTACAAGCGGTACACTTCGGTCAACTTAAAAGAAGCTCTTATCTCCGTAAAAAACGGAAACAGCGTTTACGGCGCGGCAAAAAAATACGGAATCCCCAAGAAAACTCTCAGAAACTGGATGCTGAAGTACAATATTAAGAGTCAATTTTCTCGAGAGAAGAAGGACGCTCGAATGCAGGACTTGCTAAATGATGCGGATCTCATCAACCTCTCCAACTGACAGTGATTTGTGCCTAGTCATTTTAACAAAAATATTCCTCTTAATTTTAATATATATTATTTATAAAATATGATTTACCTTAATTTACTTAAAACTAATTCTAATTCATTTTTAATTTACAAAATCTATTGTTAAGTTCTAGATGTGTCAATATTTTGTTGCCATACCAAAGAGTGGTAAAACGATAAATGGAAGTATATTTAGTGTTTATATGTGATTTTATGCGAGTGTATATGAAAGTATTTACTATTAAATCATTTCAATCTATTTCGAAGAGATTTTTCATTATTAACTAAAACTGTTTCAATATTCCACACCTGTGTCAATAAACATAATCGATTAATAACCCCAATCTAACTATTCATATTTTCAAATCTCGGAGAAAATAAGTAGGCAGATATAAAAAGTATTACTATTCTATTTTGGATCCATTAACTCTATTGGTTTGAACTAACGATTTGTAGAGATTTGTATTATTATCCGTAGTTGTTATTATAAAAATAGTCCTTGTTGGCTGGTCTTAATCGCCAAAGATAAGGTCAATGGCCGTGTTTACACACCAATCCTAGAGTATGCATGTACGCAAATACCTTCCTTCATTCTAAAAGCCTACTCCTTACATTACAAGGGTAAGAATATTATTAGTCTTGGTATATTTTAATGATCAGTGTTTAAAATTATTTTTTCGGTTTATTTCAGATTTTGCGATAGCCAACGTTACGTGCGAGTACGACACGTCGCGCACACCCTCTCCGTCCAGTGCGCCGCTCACTATTGTAGCCGGCGAGGATCACAACTACAACGCTCACAATCTCCAAGCCTCCGACTGCGAGCCGCCGGCTTTCATCATCAAGCAGGTAGCGTCTCAACCTTTCCATCGGTTTTGTGAACAAATTATAAATGAGCAAATGATGATGTTTTAGAGAGAGAGAGGAAATGATTGTCAGGAGTAATTAAAATGGCCAGATTATCAGATTGTAATTTTCTATAAATGTCAATTATTCATTTTGCCTGACAGGATAACCCCACGGCAATACTGAGCCCCAACAACACGCACCTCAACCAGCAGCTACTGGCCATGAGTCGCAAACTTCTGGCCGCCTCCCAGCCCGCATCCGGTGCTTCCGATATCGCCCCCGACAGGGTCGCTCCCACCACTTCGCAGCCATCCGCCCCGCACAGGTATCACATTCATTTTGCATCATTCATTCATCATTCGAAAAATGTTTAATGAATTTTCTCTCTAATTAAAAAAATCTTGAATAAAAATTTAAATGTTTTGTTTAGATTCCCACTGCATCATCCAGTGTCCAACCAATACCTAATGTCGGGAGTGGATCTTGGCAACACTAAGCGCATCCGCCGCTCCGAGGTGCTCCTCAAGCAAGCTGCCGACTGTGTGAGTCGTGGCCAGACTTTCCAGACCGTCTCTGATCAGTTCAACATACCAATCTCCACCATCAGGTGGGTCCTTCTGCCATCTTCCGGCTTATCTAATTTATTGCATATATTCACTATACATATTCTTTTTGAATGATCATGTAATATTGAACATCAATTATTAATATATATTATTTATGTCTGAAACTACAATAAAAAAAATTTAAACAGTTATTTTGGCTCTGTATATGAAATTGTCAGTATTTTATGTGTAGTAGTGTTAAAGTTTCAAATGTACATCACAGGTTCTTCATGGCTCGCAAAGGGATCCTGCCTCGGCGCAAGCGGGGCCGCAGCTCGGCAGGGCACTGTCCCTCGCCCGGACCCGCTCCCACCCAGCCACCCTCGCCCACGCAGCCGCCCTACCACATGGCCCACTATAAGTTGCCCGACATGGACCTCGGCCGCGTCTCCTAATGCGCGGCACCTGGGCCGGGCTCTCGCACCTATTCCACTTCATGTTGACTTGTCTTTAATCAGATACGACTTGCTGTATATCTAAGTTTGTGTGGATAACATGTTCATTTTTCCTAGCAAAGTAGTGCCTTCTCTTTCATGGTGTCATTCTTCAGGAAATGTCGTCATAAAATTTCAACCGGTTGACATTTAATAAATCAAACACATCTGTTACAGTTTGTCTATGGACAAACTACCATCCAACTTTTCCGAGAATGCAAGCGACATGCTTATGCAATTTCATACGTGTCGTTTCATTTATGCAACGTGCAATTCAAACGTTCAAGATTGGCCAATAGAGGAACATCGTTCATAAATGTATGAGAGTGTAGTGTACTGAATACTTGCAGTGTCACTAGGGAGAAAAACTTTATGATAAATTATGAGGTCGATTGAGAGCGCTTCTTGAATCCTCGCGTTGTCCCTCCATATGGAGTTGTGCCATAAAACCATAGTCTGCGGCCGCAGTGCCGCCTTTATGCTGGAAAAACCAAATAAAATATTTATATATCTTGAGTGTTTCAAATGCAGATCAAAAATTCCAAGAACCTCTATTTATTGCAATAAGATTTTAATTGAGGATACTTACTTTATTAATAAGTAATTTCACAATGTCTTAGTTTTCCCTACTAGGCATGATGCAATGAAGACACGTCAACGGTGCCTGTCCCTTGCTACTCCACTGGAGGCGTTGCGTATACTGAGGAATCCACCCGGTTCTGTAGCTTGCTCTCTTCCCTCATTCCACTCGGCGTGGCAGGGGTCAAGTCTGAAGGTGAAGTGTCGCTGAGGTGGTTCTGTCGATAAAACAACTCTATATTACATATTTATGTTTAGTCTATAATATGCCAATGGTACCAAATTGTTCAGGAATAATTCTGCATTTGAAATACTCGCTTATCTATAATATTACCTATTGTGTACGACTCACGGGGAGCTCTGTGCGCAAGGTACATCCTTCTGTACTACTCAAGACTCCTAGCCTTCGCTAAAACTGACTGTCTCTACTGTGTACCGTCATCCTTCCGCTTTCATCAATTCATATTAAATCAGACCAATTTCAAATTTCAGTACAATCCCTCACATTTTCTTATTATTGCTAGAAACACTTGGAGGCTTATTTATTTTACTAAGCTCAATTTCCTTCTGACTGCATTGTTAAGATTCTGTCACTTCATTGCAATACTCATTATTGTCACATTACTATTGGTATTGTCATTGCCATTGAACATACCCAAGTTGGTAGGACACCTTCAAGTTGTTGCCATCGGAAGATGAGTGCTCGGATAAGTTGATTTAGTTTTAGTGGAGGCTACAAAGAGAGAATGAATTTTAATATTAACCGAAGGAAAGCCGATCTGAATACTCAGGAATATATGAATCGAACCCGATCTGAGCGCGATGTCTTACACCTTATTTATGTACTTATTTATTTTGAAGTCAGAGCATTGTTAATTGATCAGTATTGAAAGCATTTTACGTAGATATATTTTGTGTTCTCTTTAGTATTATAGGTTATTTTGTTTTCTCATTGTTTGTAGTGATACTTTTTTATATTTTTTATTCTGTTAATTTATACATAGGCATTTTTATTTTAAAGTTTTTAAAAGGAAAAACATGTTATGTCATTAATTGAATGTCGAATCGTCGGAAGAACGTACCTTCCGCGTGAGCCGAGGGGACGACCTTCACAGTGCGGCAGCTCGTCCCAGGCACGGAACACTGATTCCACTTAGTATTTATCTTTCCCGCACAGTATGGAAATTTATCTGTAAATGCTGCACCTGTAAGCGATCGAAGCGCGCCGATAATGAATTGACTCGTTTCAATCGCTTACACGAATTGTCCAGATGAACAAGAAACCAAAAATGACTATTACAATGTGTCTATGTAGACGCCACGGCTCAGAAGGCAGAGCTGACGGACTAATGAGTTTGCATACAATCATAAATATATATAATACACGTGCTTTATTACGGAGTTAGTCAGCATGCGCGTGCAGCCTCATCTCCGACCGGGCTTTTTTGAGCCGGTCTCTACTGTAAGGGTCATATATATTTATCAAAGCGTAGTCTGTAAAACTGCTTTTGTGTATAAAGAAAGCGAGGTTTTTGAGTATTTTTAAAGGGCTTTGTATATTAGTATAAAAAATATTCTAAAAGTACAGTGATGTTTTAGTCAGATACTTGTATTTAAGCTAGTCGATGTTAGGATAGACTTATGTAGACTTACCGTTAGGACTAATGAAACCTCCAGGACCACTCCAATAACTGGAATCTGCTTCAGCTCGAGCGTTGGCCGCTTGCAGCCGCCCCTGCTCTGCACTCGGTGAAACTCCACGCGAGGCCGGCGGGTGCGGCAAGGTCCCCGCTCGAATCATCTCAATATCAATATTATTAAGCATCAGGTGAACCTTGGTACTGTGAAAGTATTATTTAATAAACGATGATAAGACAAACGGGTTCAAGTTATTTTTGTGGCACTCTACACTGTTCATAGAATATTTAAGATAGGACTGTGGCGTCAACTTAGAGAATATTATTTAACAAGGCTGTAGAAATATAAAACAACGTACTTAATAGTGTATTTGGGGCCCGAGTATACGGTCTCCTTGTAAGTTTTTGTCACTTATTGCTTTTATTGTGCTTTTCGAATGCACTGAAAAACATATGTTAAATGTGCAATAATTTTAATTGTAATGTTTTAATCCCCGGTTCTATGTATTTTCACTTCTCTTCTCAGTGAAGAATCCTCCGGTCCGAGAAGAAAGAGTCGATGTGGATTTGAATCGCAGTCAGTTAACGAGTAGCTACCCGAATTTCGTTTCTCGAGCGTTTTCTCAAACTGAAGCTGGACGGAAACACGGCAGTCTTGCTGCAGTGCCAGATGCTTATCTCGCATTTTGTTATGTGAACTTAATATCCATAAAGTACGCAAATTAATGTCTATGATATCTCATTTAATATAATGTACATGTTGTGCCAGCAGTCTGGCACCTGAAAATTAAATATACTAATGCCGTTTAAAAGAACATGATTTTTTAAAATATCAATGTAGAGGGATATTTTTTTTCCAAAACAATACAGTATTTCCCGCAGCAAGAATGCAATTTCTTTCGGAATGTATTCATTCATGTGATTGTCCCTTGCCGTACTGTACAGAGTAATACAAACATTTAATTTTATATAATAGTACATATGGTGGTATTATGTCAACCCGGTCCTTACCTCATCTTCCCTTTAGAATTAGTCGTTGTGATGCAACTGATTGATCGTTGCCATCGCACTGGAAACACGGCGTGTTAACACTGAATACCTTGTACGGCAAAGGATCGTGCATTTTAAGTACCTAAATTGTTAATATACTCAGCAATGACAATAAACCCTGGTTTGTTAAATTGTCATTTCATTTATCATCGATCAAATATTGTCAATTGATTTTTGGTAATTATAGCAGTGTTCAGTGTTGACTGATGGATCGTGCATGCATTACCAATTTTATTCTTCACTTTTATATATATCCGAGTTGTTTGTCTCACTGTGAATAAATCCCGTAGACCACAAATTACCCGTCTGGATGTTCAATATCTTTAAATAATCTTAGAAAAACTATTAAGTGACAATAGAAGACTGGGACAGTTTCATATAGGTATATGTTTACGTATAGAAAGTTGAAGACTCAAATTCTGCACAACCGGTGTTCTTATTTTATTATTATTTTTATGCAGCTATTGCTGATTTGCCGGAAAGAACGAAAAGATGAACTGGTGAATCCCTCCGTGGATATATTAAGATCTGAATCGTGCGGGGGTGCTCCTCGACCCTCTCCGCCCTAGTCGATCCCATCTCTGAAAATGTCTCGTTCAGCGGGACGGTAGTGCCGGCCCTAGTCACAAAATGAAATATTAATGAATCTTAAGTGTAATTAATTTTTCAGAAACATTATTTTAATTTTATTGTCTACAGGATGTTTGTTATTGATTTTGTAGTTTTTTTTTTAATTGCATGGGTAATGAGAATTATATTAAATCAAGTCTCGGGTGTACAAAGACGTCTGCAAACTTGCCTTTTAACGTATGAATAACTAGTAATATTTATGTAACAAATGATAATGGATATTTCAATATACACACTCGAGTCGAATGTATCTGTTCAAAACCATAAGCCGTAGATACTTTGGCTAAAATGCTAGAAAAGTCTTTACGAAGGATGGTCGAAGTTGAAAATATCTGTGAAAACGGCACTCATTACTTCGGTTCACTGTTTTTTATTACTATTATGTTTGTGAACATGTAAAACTACTTTTTGTTATTTTGTGAATCTATTCTTGAGCTTAATTTTAGGTCACTCTTGCATTTGTTTGTAATTCAAAAGCCCACCTCCTCTGCGCCCGGTGATCCTGAACAATATTGATTTTTTAATATTTGGTTGAAATGCCAGTTTAGTGTTAGTCTCGTTGGCACAGGCGCCCGCCGACTTTAGTCGCGCTGGCATAGCTTTGTGTGTGAAATAAGTATTGATACTGTAGGACCACCATTGCCAACTCGCTGTATCTCCAGGCTGTTCATTGTGGAAATCAAATTAATCGCCACCGATGTACTTACATGCACCAGGTCTCTAGACCGACATGGAAAACCACAGGTTTTGGGGTAAATTTAGGAAGTACTTGCCTTACTGTCCCATTGAACCCCTATTTTTATACTCTCAGATAGTAATTGCGGTGTTCGTGCAAAGTGTCTTTACCTATCGCTTCGCTCGTTGCGCGGGTCAGCATGTGTGATGCCCGACCTCAACTGCTCTGAAATTATTGAATCGCCGATTCTTATTGTCAATCTTGCCTAACGCCGTGAACATTGGAAGGGGACATCTGAAAGTGCATTACTCTGGAGATACAAAGAATGGGTGTTGGCTGCTTTAGGTATTCATTAACAGTGTATGTTGTTCTATAGACGTGCGGTACGCCGTGGTGTTATACTAACTTAGTTCTTAGGAAATATAGATGATTGTATTTTGCCATATTTTTATATAGATGAAAAATAATCCAAAGACAAACATATGTCACATATTTTGTAGTCACATTTAGTATTTAAATTTTTGAACAATGTTAAGATAGATATTGTGTACGTTCGTTTGTGTAACAGTCGCCATTAAACAATCTTATTTATTTTGTGTCACCCTGTATTTTATTTATCAAATTCCTCCTCACAGCGAAAACAATCAACGCTTTCCCTCAATGTACTGTAGCTCCACTCGTGTGTATTGCCTTAGATATAAGTGTGCCTGTTCATCACAATCAAGGCTGCGAAGTAAATACTAAACGGACACTGTGTTAAGTCAGCCGGACATTTTAGCCCGGTAATCAGCAACCTGCTACTTATCAATTAAATCCCAAATGGCTAATTTGCAATCATCTTATGGAGATGACATTATAGACACCGTTGATTAATTGTTATGCTACTCAAGCTATAATAGTTGGACCATGTCTCGGTTACCTATCTATGGCATTGTTTTTTATTCCCAATAATAAAAACAAACCGATGGTTAGAATAAAGATGATATAGTTTTAATGTTATACTATGAATAAAATATAATTGAAATTGATTAATTAAGCTAAGTCACCGAGGTATTGCAATGCATATATTTTAATCGGAGTTGAGTCTTTCTTCGCTCGCTCTTCGGAACAACCCGACCCGACGTATATTGGCAAACATGA
This sequence comes from Atopsyche davidsoni, assembly GCA_022113835.1. Classification (NCBI taxonomy): domain Eukaryota; kingdom Metazoa; phylum Arthropoda; class Insecta; order Trichoptera; family Hydrobiosidae; genus Atopsyche; species Atopsyche davidsoni. The sequence continues at coordinate 2,213,081 of JAILWY010000028.1, forward strand.
TTAAAAATGCATCTAGTGGAATTAAACCGCTCAGAAATCTAGCCGCAATCCTTTCGGAGTCGTTTTCCGATTTGTGAGCCAGAGCGTTCAGCTTGGCTCGTATTGCCGTCGGTGAGTATACTGCTGATAGTTTATTGTACCTTTCGCAGAGTCTATCGAAATTCTCCTTCTTTTGATGTATCGTACGTATCCTTTCCATGATTGCCACTTTGAAGGCTTCTATATCTTTCTCCTTCGAAAGATTATGCAGAGCGAGGTTTTCCACTTCGTTCATCAACTTCTCCCGAGCCACTTCCACCTCGATTGATTGGGGTAATTTTTCAATAAAGACATCCATCTCGTCGTCACAGTTTAGGATTCTAACCAGCATTTCTTCAGATAAGTCATTCAATTCGGGTATACTTGCTTCGCAGTTCATACTATTTACAATTTATCTTATAAAATCACAAAACCGAGCACAAAAAATATCCGCAGATTATTTTAATCACTTAAAGACTGTCAAAAAATTGACAGCAAAATACAATATTGCTTAAGCAGTAATTATCACAAATTTGATTTATTCTGAAGGTAGGTAGATTTTTTATTTTTCATAAAAAAATATTATTATTTCCACCTACATATAATACTTGACAAAATAATAAAAATATAGATTACCGGGCGAAAGTTAATTTCCTATTTTTTTATTACTTATATAAATCGATGTGGTAGCTCTAGATATTCACTGATTTTGATTAATGTTTAGCCATTGAGACAATCCAACATGTCTTTTATGTTATGTTCTAGTGATTAGTAATAAAAAGATGATATTTACTAAAAAGGTAAAATGAATTACGAATCTGAGAGTGAAGGTCTAAAAACAACTGAAAAATAGATCTATTGAATGATGTTGGGTATAGTATTTTAAAAATATTATGATGCATGTTTATTGGTGTAAATTTCAGGAAATATATCTTTGAATGTGTAAAAGGCATGCAGTGCTTATTACTTTAATGAATTGTATGCCACCGATGTACAAAATTTTCCATTAAGTCTCATTTGTTTTATCATTATTCAGTCGTTGAATTGCACCATTTGAGGTTAATTAAATTCTTCAGAAAAGGTTTTGAAGAATCCTTGTTTTATTGATTTTTTTTAATATAATACATTCCTGTTCATTTTTAATTTTTCTTATATTCATACTTTTTAGTTATTATTATTCACCACTACAATTAAAATCAATAAATTACTAACCAATTTATCAAAATAATTTAAAGCGTTGTAAATACTGCAGAAATATTATCTATGACCTAAAAATGCTGTTATCTAATAGGGTAGAAATTTTCGCGTGCATAAATATTATAAATCAGTTCGGAGCAAGTAAAAAAAAATTTTTTTTTAATAATCAACTGTTAAAAAATACTTTAATAAAAATACCGACACAATTCTGACAAAACTATGAAATAAGAAATTATTTATTGAAATAATCAATATTTTTGACAGAGAGTACTTGGTGGAATTCCATTTTATTATTTAAAATAAAATACTCGAGTGATTTTTCCACATGTTAATTTTTATTGGTGACCGGTTTTGCCAACCTTTCACGTTGGCATTATGAAACTGATTGAGATTTAATTTAAGAACTGTATAAATTATTGATTTCTCAATATTTTTATTGAAAAATATTTGATGAAAGATAAATTTGCTTTAGTTAACATAATGATTTATACGGTTTGATTTACTAAAAAATTACAAGCGCAAATTTCTGATTAATCAGATTACAAAAATTAAAAATAAGGTAAAAAAAAAAAAAAAATAATCATTTTTTTCGCTTTTAAAAAATCAAGAATTTAAATATAAATAATTTGGTATATTTTTTACGCGTTGTTTACAATATGTAAAATATTAATTTAATAACGGGTATTTTAAAAGTAAAAGTAATTTTATATTTTTTAAAAAGACACAGATACTTTAGTAGCACATTGTTTATGGTGATGACCGCGAAATACGCTGCAATAAAATCTGACCAATCAAAGACGGCAGCGACGCGATTAGTCCAATTTACGCGGACCAAAAAATCTGACCAATCGCACAACACCGCTTACCAAAGACAAAATTTTACCGCGCATCATAACCGGATATTTTTTCGCACCGCTGAGGCGGCGGCGATTTTACTATCGATCGATTTTTATTTTTATTGATATTTGCGTTTAGTGTGGCGGATAAATGCGTTGGGATTTTTCCGGCTGGCGACATTGCGGCCGGCCACGTCGCCGGCTGCATCCCTCCTCGGGCACGCTCGCCCGCTCTCTGGTCTTTCCACTCCCCAGTCCTGATGCGGCGGACGCGTCCAGTCCGAGCTCCGCACCTCTCAAGCCTCCAGCTCAAGTAAGCCCCACACGTTATTAATTCGCAATAAAACAAAAAACTTTCCCCAATACGTTGAATAAATATATTTTTACGCTTGGACTGCTTTTGTGTTCCGCTTTTTTTAAGTTTTTTTTTTATATGCAAGCACGCCGCTTATATTCGCACGCTTTTCCGGCTTCACGCAGGCTCCCGCGTGCGATCGATATTTTTAGTATAACCGACGCCATCTTCTAGCCGCTTTAATTAAACGCGGCGTTGCATTTTATTTAGTATTAATAAAGAAAGCATTTCGGCTTTTGAGACTTTTCGCTAGATTTAATATGATTATATATTAATTAATAGCGTGTGCACGTGACTCACGCCGCGTGGCTTGTATTAAAGTCGTGGCACGACGCGTCCTTGTATCCAGGCAAATTAATATATTTAGCTTGTGTTTGAGTTTTATTTTTAACAGCATGTTTCATTTACAGGTTTCCATTAATTAATGATGGAACTCGGAATAAGCTGCGAATAAAATTCTATTGGGATTGTTAAAATGCTTGGTTCAAAGATAATTTCTACCAGATTCAAGATCACTCTTTGTAGAGTTGGCTTATCTAGAGGCATTAACGCATTCTTCTAAGATTGCATTTTTGGCTAAATTATTTATAAATGCTGTAATGAGAAATTACACAGCTTAAAATTTACCGTGCAGGCCCGTGATCACCGTTTCCATTGGTAAGCAAATGAAGGCAGAACTCTGAATTGCTATTGCTCCGTTCTGCCATCGTGCAGGATATCAGGTAGGTTGTTCAAATTCCAGATTGCTTGTTTTCCTTGATGTTTGGCCGTAGAATAAGTAGATACGAACAATATTCATGCATTCAACGCGGCCTCATGCATGATCAGTTTCAGAAAATGCACTTTGTCAACCTGAATTTAACCATGCCAAACGTTTTAAGCGTCTTCAAGACCGGAACGTTTCGTCTGCCTAAATTTACTCATTCGAGGTGCATCATCTGAAACTAGTTGGTTTTACGTTTTTACCGGGGTAGTTAAATGATGTTCCACCATGACTGTTGTATAATATTACACGGTGCTCCCAGTAAAAGTTTTTTGCCTGTGGTGTAGTATATTATCGTATATCACAGGCAAAAGGCTTTTGCAAAGAGTACTCAATCATCCAACAGCTGAGTTAAGGGACCTCATTTTCCATCAGTGTGGAGGGAATGCCGTGCGCGCTGCACACCGGGGCTGTAGGCCAATGATACTGATATAAGCTTTTACTGAAATACAAATTATACGCCTCTGTGATCTAGTTGAACACTAAACCTACCGACATTACATGTATATCTATTTCTACTACCGGGGATCAATTTGACCCCTCGAGACGATGTGTTAAGGACAGGATTCTTCAAGAATAAATCTAGAATTTGATATTAAAAGATACATTGTATGCTCATTTTAGAGATGTATTAATATTTAAATATGCATTAATATTTAAATATGTATTAATATTTAAATATGTAAAACTTGTACCAAAGGTTCAAAATGACCCCTCCGGTAGGTTTAGTGTTGAGATTAAGTTTAACTGTTTCGGCAAATCTATGGTGAATAGGATTAATGTATTTATATATAATATAAAAAATTATGAATGTATAATGCAATTATTGACTTGTTGGCTTCTTGTGTTTTTACTGGGTAGTATATTAAAGGAGCGATGGTGTTTGATATGCGTATTTTAAATTATTTTGATATGCATCAGTATGTGTATCATCATTGGTACTGCAATATATTACTAGTATACGATTTAAATAGATTTTTAATAAAGCCTATAAATTTGAGTATTAAAAATCTTAACAGGATTGGATAATGTATTGCATTAATGATGGTACGTCGTCAAATAGCATGCAAATCAACTTTGATAAATAAAAACTAAATGTTTTATAAAATTACTCTGTGGACTTGCAGCAAAGTGCATGAGATGTGTCTTTGAGGGTCTCGGTATGCCGAGGAAGCTGACGGCTTCATCCCTTGATACAGTATAATTGCGCTTGTGACCCCCTATCAGACCAAGTAGTATTACTATTGTTTTATCCTTCAAACACCCCGAGGGTTGCAAGTCCCACTTTTCTGAGACAACGGCTGACTGCACACATGTGGGCAGTGCATGAGCGTCTCTGATAATTCACTGGTGAACGATTTCAGAGTGTTTTATTTATTTTCTTGTCCAGCGTGACATTAAAAGTAATGTTTTCTAAATGTACTCAGGAGACTCCGTTTAGTTCTAAGAAGAAGACTTACAGGTACTCCCAGTTAAAGCTTTTTGCCTGTGGTGTAGTATATTATCGTATATCACAGGCAAAAGGCTTTCGCAAAGAGTACTCAATCATCCTGCAGCTGATAAGTGACACCCTCGCATCGTGCGCTACGGCTGAAGGCAACTTGCATCAGCTTTCATCTCATCATCTCCGGTACAATTGTTGTTAAATTTTGTGACTGAATGTAAATAAATAAATAATCCACATTTTTCACCCGCACTATTTTATTGTGAATTTCAATATTTAAGTAATTGATCCGCTGGGATTTGAACCCACCTCCATGGCAGCTTGGCTATTGTGGAGCACGATCTTCGAGACTTGTTTAATTCAAGGCCAGATCCGATGTTGCTAGATAAATGTGAATCGGTTATCTAAATATTGTATAGTACGAGTTTGTATTGAAGGTTTTACCAGAAAATTTGTTTTGTAGTATTGGATATAGGAATCGTATCGTTGCTGTCGTGAATATTTATTTTCCCAAATTGAATCTTCACAAATATTTTTTATACTTACGAGTAATACAACAATTAATTTTGTGATTTATCTTTATTTAAATGTACAAAAATATGATATAAAAAATTCTTGTATATTGTGTTACATAATACTTTGGCTTTGTGAAACATAGAAGATAAAAATAAAATAACAATTGATTTTTTTAAAATAAATTATTTTTTTATGAGGTTTTCTTCTCATGTTTTTTTCCCTAATTTAAGGTGTTACAAATATAAAGGGTGACCTTTTTGAATATATATTTTCCAAGACCCATACTATAGTCCAGTTTTAAATTTCTGGTGCACCCTTCATGTCTCGCGATATGATGTAACAATTATGATCTAAATATAATTAATACAACTTAAAATATAATTTTTTTTATTATTATTAAAAATGCCTTATTTTATAACTTGCACTAGCACTTCAAAAATTGTACACCTCATTACGACAACCTTACATTTGAAGTATGTTATGATAAAAGAGATGAATCCATTCGTCATCAGTATTGACGTTTATTTGTTCAGGTGAATAATTTTCTAATTGTTCACATTCTGTACATTTAAGCTAGTAGCAACCTGATTAGTATGACGCATGCACGTTCAAACAGTGACAGTGATACGACTAGTGAATGTACTCATCGGTGCCGGTGCGCTTGTAGAAGGCCCTCGAGAAGGCGGCAGGGCCTCTGAGGCCACACGTCGCGAAGTAGCCTCGCCGTTGCAGCAGGAGGATGCCCAGCACCATCGGAACCGCAACCAGCACCCCTGCGCAATGCAAATATATTAATTATCCATCAACAGAATTATATCAATATTTAAGATATGCAATGTTTAACTTACCGATAAATGTTCCGATAAGTAGAGCAGTGTCCCTCTCTGGCCTGTCTCCGTAGATGTCCACGCAACGCATGTGACTGTGCTTCTCCTCCAGGTGGACTATCGACTTCCCTCGCATCTCGATAGGCTCCCGACATCTAGAAATATTTAACCATAATTCATGCATAAGTTCACATTGACCTTTGATATGCTTACATTACATAAACAGTTCTATTATGTTAAGTAATATTTAACGGAAGTCGGCCACCAAGCACGCTGATCGCTGGATCATGGGGCAGCTCAAAATGATTTGTAGTAATAGGCAAGTTCAAGGGAATATAAATTAATCAAATGTTCTGCGTGTGTTATTGCAACAATAATATGATGTAAGGTAGATAGTATTTAAAATCCATATTTTCTATTTAATCTGCAATGACTTGCAACTTTATTTTATTATTGTTGCAAATATTATGACCGTTCAGATATTAGTCGGGTAGAAAGTATATTGTGGCACGCTTACATGATGTCGCTTGTAAAGTTAGGGCTGACGGAGCGGATGATGGGCGCGAGGGTGCTGACCATCCACTGGGTGCTGCAGTCGCAAAGGTACGGGTTCTCCCGAATGTCGATAGCCTTCAGCAGGTCCCAGCGACCGATCAATCCATTATCAATGTTTGTCAGGTTATTGTACCCGATGTACAGCTAATTAGAGAAAAGAAAAATAAGGAATCAATATGAAAATATTGTGATTATAACCTTGAATCTGAAGTACCAGTAGTAAATACCTCTGTGATGGGTGGCCAGTCTTCTCCTTCGCCTTCCTCGTCGTGTCTCTCAAAAGCGGTACTGTCGATGGTTCCGAGGGCGGGATTGTGATCGAGGACTAACTTTTTGAGAGCTATCAGACCTGACATGCTGTGGGCCTTGATGGCTTCCAGCTTGGGCATGTGACACATCTGTAGTTCCGTTAGACTTGGCATCCTCGGGAAGGGTCTGAAATTAATAAATAATCTAATAATTTCGGTCCCGGTACTAGGATTTAGATCCCCGGATTCAAATCCTTGAAGATGGTCCCAACAAGGGACTGAAGCGTCCAAGTAATAATTACACCCGAGAGACAGGACCAACTCAATAATTTATGACATAAATATAAATATGGATAGATTGAGGGTCCACGCTGATCTCTCTTATATTTTATTTAACGTTACCGTCACATCTAAAAGGTACACAGCCTTGACAAAATTACTAAAAAGAGTTACTAGTTCTCTACGAGAAAACAATGCCTGCATCTGAACATGGATTAGACCCTAAAAAAATATTTTCCACTTACTTATAGTTAGCAGAGCCAACTTCTATAAAGCGGATGGGGTTGCGAGACAAGGACAAGTATGTGAGGGAACGCCCTTCTTCTAAAGCGGGCGGCACGATGGTGAGAATGTTCCCTGACAGATCCAGCCGAGTCAAATAGCGTGGCGTGTGTAAGAACAATTCCGGTAGGCTCTTCAGTTGACAGTCGCTCATATCCAGAACCTATTGCGGTCATATTTAATTAAATTTACAATGATTGATTACTATCAAATTTATTTCTATAAATATATATTTGTACGGTATGAAATACCATACAAATTAACAATGCAGAGGTTATTTTTTTTTCATCTTCTACGAGTGCCTCTCCGCAGAGGAGGTTGGTGACCATCTCACTGAACACACATTTATCCTAGGCTATATTCCACATTAATTTCCACGGGTACTTGGTGGATTAAATGCGCTGAGATTCATCTCGAATTCCTGGTTTTCATGAAGTAAAAAGATCTTAAAAGAAGGGTTAGTAGAAAAGAAAAGAGTTCAGGCGAGGATACCTTAAGAGACATGAGACTGGAGATGGCCACGACAGTGACATGATCGATGACTTCGAAAGGGTTCCCATTTAAGTGTAGTTCTTCCAACTCTGATAAATGCTCGAATACATCTTGGTCGAGTGAATGCAGTTGGTTGTAAGATAGCCGGAGCACGCGCATGGATTGAAGAGGCTGGTATTCTTCAGGAGTATACTGACCCTATCATGCCAACATACAATATGTTTTTAGAATAGATGGCAAAAAGAGTAAACATTTCTTAGTGTATGCTACTTTGGTTTTTCAAAGGATATTTAATTCGGCAAATCAACCTACCGAGGATGCTAATAAGTATAAACAAAAAGCTATAAGTTTAAAAACAGCATAAAACATATTTTAATCTCTTATCCAGCAGAAGATATCATCTTTACTATTTTTATTGTTCTTGGGTCTAAGAAACTAAAGGAGCGTTTTTTTTGTCTTTATTCCAAGCTAATTGAAATTTGATGTATCTAAGGAAAAAGTATACTTGCTTCAAAAACGTGCGGGTTGAGTGTGGCGGCTGTGAGATTATTGTAGCTGAGGTCCAACAGTCGCATGGACTGCAGCATCTTGAAGGAGGCGCGTTGGATGGTAGAAATCGTGTTGTGTGAGAGGTCCAGCTCTGATATAGGCAACTCGCACAGTGGAGTTACGCTCGTCAGATCATTAGAGCTCATAATCACCTTACTCGGGTTCAACGGCTTTACACCTAAATTAAATTTAAGTTCGAATGTTTGTTTATAAAAAATTAGAGGGTTGCCTTGTTCCTTACTTCCAAGAACGAAGGCTCGGATACCATACACATTTAAAATTATATTTCGGATCATAACGAGTTGGGTTTATCTCTTCGAAGAATTCGCAACATATCAGCATTTGATTTTCAGTAGTATTGAATAAGAGATGTGCGTACTCACCTAGCCAGTCTGCTAAGGAGAAAAACGTTTCAATTTCACTATTCTGGCAGTCGATGACACTCCCAGTGCAGACGCAGTCTTTACATATGAGCTGAGTTGGTACGATTGGTGCGGGTGTTGATGATGTGATTGGTGCGACTGTTGTTGAGACGGTAGAAGCTGGAATGAGACAAGTTTACTCATTAGTACTTTTGCATTCAAGCTTTGATCGCTTTGTCACCTTAAATAACTTTAACAATGCCTAAGAATCTGACTCCTGCTTGAGGAGTTGCTTGAGTGACAATAAATATAAATAACAATGATGACGTACATATTGTCTTATTGTCTTCTCCCGATGCTAGTGATACAACCGCAGCAAGAGCGAAGATAATTTTGAACTTGGCCATCGTACTCCTTTCTCACTACACCAAATGCTTATCTGAAAAAAATTACAAAATAAATTATATATATAGTATGTGTGTGTGTTTTTCTGATTTATTTTATAAATAAGTAAGACGGGAAATTCTTCTCAACGAAACATCAAAATTTGGGGGTTTCGTTTAATTTTGTGAGGTTTATTGTCAAATGTAAAATTAATTAAATAGACCTAAAAAAAAATTTAAAAGGCGATGCGTTTATGCGTTACTTTATTATTATTATTTTTATTATTATTATTAATTCTTTTTATTCAAAGTGTTTAATTTATGATTTTAATATGAGATAAAGTCCATTAATAATTACACTAACATGTGAAATCTAGAGTTCATTTTGGGCAACATAAAATTATAATATTTTCGTATTATGTACAGTAAAAAATTTAAGATGAACTTTGTTTTTACATTCATGATTATAATTTTTAATAAAATATACACAAAAAAAAGTATTACAAAATTATCACGTTTGGACGCTTTGTTGAGAAGACCTTCGTTGAATAGACTTGTAAACAATTTAAATTACAATTTATTAAAATTCAGTTTAATGAAACACGGGGAAGCAATCACCATTAAAGTTTATTGTCGGCCAAAATAATCTGAATAATAGTAATATATTGAAATCGAGCCAAAGTCCCATCAAGGATAGCAATTCTGTGTAAATTTAATCACGCTGACTCAAACATTCATATTTGAAGACATTCTCAGAAATAAAGGTGCGTTTAATCAATTAACTGTTTCCTTTATCAATTTATATTGATTTTATCAGATAATTCAAAGCAGGGGCTGGAAAAGATAACGCCTACAAACACCAAAACCGTACTTTCGAGACGCGATTAATTTGATACAACCATAAAATAATTTCCATATTTTTTTTCGATTATGAAAGACAGATTTACTGATTGAAAATTTGCAGAATATATCTACGAGTTCTCAAAGGCCAATCAAATCAAACGATGGTTAAAATAAAGCTCGACAATGATTGGTGAGATACGTTTCTTCGAAGACTATGTTGCTTGCTTAACAACGCATTAATCACTGGTCACTCGACATATGTCTCCAGCACGAGTCACACGCACATTTTTTACGTCAACCCAAGTGCAACATACCAGGGGTGGCCAAGTCGATGGCGAAACCAATTTTGGTAAAATATTTTTTTAGAACTGAAGCACACTGTATATATTATATATAGCGTGTATTTAAATCTCTCTGACCACTTGGACTACGCCCACATATATTATAATATTTTAAATATAATAAAATACTCGAGTGATTTTTTCTCGTGTAAATTTATATTGGTGACTGGTTTCGCCAACTTTTGTGAAAGTTTGGCGAAACCGGTCACCAATAAAAATTAACGCGTAGAAAAATCACTCATGTATTTTATTATATTTAAAATATTAAAATGCGATTGTATATTGATAAACAAAAATATTGAATATTTACATATATTATATATACAAAAAGTTGACCACCCCTGCCATATATATATATATATATATATATATATATACACGCAAATTATGTTTTGATCAAGCAGATGGGTTGTTTCTTTTGTTTTGTATTTTTTTATGCTTGTTATCTAGTGTTTAATTATTTATTTGTTTAATTTATTCTTCACTGTGCAAAAAAGGGTTATTTACGGATATTTTCGCTACACATTTCAATAACGAAAATAGAGAAATTCACGCAAGCCACATCTCGTAAACCCACGACCATTTATCGCATTGCAAGCATAGCCCTAAAAACTATTGTAAACCGACAAATTTTTTTTTTTTTTAATTATACATATAGCAGATAAGCATTTAAGCAGTCGCACGAACGATTAAGTACATTGTATTGAATAAATGATTGACTCACAGATATTAATCACGCGTTTCTGCCACAGATCGTTTATAATACACCAAGACAACTATTGACGTATATTTTCAGTAATTTCACACAATTTTCACATTAATCACAATACTTGTTGGTTGCATCAACCCAAAGTCAAAACAACGCCTTGTAACTGTATTTAAAGGTTTATTTCGACGATGGCATGGGGGAACTGAGCACTCGGCTTTTCTTGCTATCTTATCAGCACTATCGGCGTTATCACAGCCGTGTCAGAGATAGCAGGTAAAAAGCGAACCTCCATATTGCTGCGTAAAACACAGGTAAATTCCGAGAGCCTAATTAAAGCCGCAGGAAAATTAATGTATCATAATCAATTAGTCAACATTTTCCTGAGTAATTTATTTATGCCTCAACTTGAGGCTGCGGTATATATTAAAATCAAAGGTTATACATGATATGCCGGGCACATCGATATCTTGCAATTTTGGCATAAAAATCTGGATTATCACAGCAGCATTGGCTGCTATCAGCAGCGAGAATAGTCCGACGATGCCTTCAGCTCAAAATCCGCGCCAAACAGTGACCTGCTCAACAATCATCGAGGATTTCCTGATCCCCAATCAGAATGAAAATGAGCTTCATCGTTGAATATGATTTTTTTTAGAAAATCATCATCTACTTGTTGTTGTTACACAATCCATACTTCCAAAATTTCTTTATGCGTGAATTTTGGGAATCTGTATAAGATGCCTTTAATATTTAGGTTGTTGGTGTAAATTTTCTAATCTCAATTATTTATTAATTTTCCTAAATTCTGTTTGCGGCTCCCGATGCCTGTAAATGCTGAAAATTAAAAAAAATTCGCGTTTCAGTTTCTGTACTGATACTCTAAGTAAAACTGAATTGAAAATCAACCAAAACTTCAATAAAGTGCTTGATAATTTCTGACCTAACAAATTCAAAATTATAATAACTGTTATGGCGAAAAAGTTTTTTTATATGTGGACGAGAAATTCTGAAAATATAATTTTAAAAAATTAAAAAAAAATTCTAGCAGTAATACTAGAATTTTTATCAATAAAATAAAATAATTATCTGAATGTTAATTATTGGTGTCACTATTGAATAGTGCTCTTTGCAGTAATTTTAGTCTATGGTATCACACTGCAGAGATCCAGAGACAAAATAGATATCGGTTGCTACCATAAACAACACTGGCAGATTGATGCTCGAGCTGGTGCTGTCAAAGTTATTGATTCCGTAATTAGCAGACGGAGCACAATAAATACAATATTTATAACCATTCACTGTGTTCTGTTAATAAAATGGACATGCAAATAAAACAAGAGATTATCGACTCTGACGAACATAGTCTCTCTTCCTCACCCGATGCGTTTTCTATCAAACAAGAGGCGACTACTGAAACTGATCGAAACCATGTATGCTCCGAGGAAATGGACCAAGAACACAGCGCAACGACCCCCACTAAGTCTGAACCCTCTTATAGATTTGAAGAAATCAGAATCGAGGAGTTTGGCACTAACGTCAGACGCTTCGAGCGAGAAAGAAGATTGCCTGCAGCCCTTGTACACTGCGAACAGGTAATCAACAGCATTGAGTTGAACTGTTAAATTACTGTATAAAGCACATAGTTTGATAGATTTGTTGATTCTCGAAATGATTGCAATCATTGTAAAGTTGGGTTGAAAGCCGTCTTGCATTTCGCAGAACTGGAATGGCATGCCGTTAGTCAAGGTGATCTTGTGAGGTAGTCAAACTTGAAATTTTTTAGTGTTTTATACAAAATGAAACTGACCTTAAAATATCACACATATTCATGGTGCATTGTAGAAACATGTATAGTTTAATTTAAGCAATTTATAGAAATTAAAACTGAGCAGTATAAATAATTTTCAGCCAAAAACCTCTGTAAACAAAGGCCACTATTTAGTTGTTTTGCATTAAAAAATTTAAATTATCATATTTAAAATAATAATTTAAGCAACTTATTAGTCTAATATCAGAATTGTGTTTGTTCCAGGAGTGCCCTTCCGAGATTGTATCTGATAACGAGACAAGTGATCTTCTAACTACTGAAGTATTGACACCGAGGTCAAAAAATATAGGAAAAAAGTCAGCTACTTGCAAAATCTGCAGTAGTTTATTTAATAGTAGGTCTGAATTGAAGATGCATAAACTTACGCATGCTGGCGAGAAGCGCTTTTCATGTGATCAATGTTCATACAGATCTACCCACAAAAAATATTTGAAAGTGCATAAATTTACACATACTATGGAAAAGCCTTATGCTTGTGATCAATGTTCTTACACGTGTAATAACAATCGCAGTTTAATTAATCACAAATTTAAGCACACCGGAAATAAGCCCTATGGTTGCGATCAGTGTTCATACCAATGCACTCAAATCAGCTATTTACTACAACACAAACTTATCCACAGTACAAAAAAACCCTTTGGGTGTGATCAGTGTTCGTATACTTGTAATAGTAATCGCAGTTTGATTAATCATAAATTTAAACACACCGGCAAGAAACCCTTCAGTTGCGACCAGTGCTCATACCGATGTTCACAGAGTAACCATTTAAAACAGCATATGCTTGTACATAGTGATAAAAAGAAGCCCTATGCGTGTGATGAGTGTCCCAACTCCTATAGTCACAAAAAAAGTTTAGTCATTCACAAGCTTACACACTTGTACGGCGACAAGCCGCACGTTTGTGACCAGTGCTCGTACAAAACTTCCCACAGTTCTCATTTAAGGCAGCACAAACTCGTACACAATGTGGAGAAGTCGTACGCGTGTGACCAATGCTCGTACAAATGCACTCAAAGTAGGTACTTAAAGGAACACATGCTTTTGCACAACATGGAGAAGCCCTATTCGTGTGATCAATGCTCGTATACGTGCACCCGGAGCTTTCATTTGAGACAGCACAAGCAGGTCCACAACATAGAGAAGTCGTACTCCTGTGATCAGTGCTCGTACAAATGCACCCAAAGTAGGTATTTAAGGCAACACAAACTAGTCCACAGCGCGGAGAAACCCTACGCCTGCGACAAGTGCGCGTACAGGTACAAGACGATGGTCATGCTGAAGAAGCATATACACAGCTGTGGGAATTAGTATTTTTGATGCTTTAATTATTGGTGCTGGATTCTTGAACTGGAATACAAATAATAGTTAAGTATATGACACGCGTTGACCTGTGAAATTTTAATGGCTGTTACTTTGTTACGGAGTGAAACATGGAAAATAAAAATTTAGAGAAATCCTATACAATTTTTGTGCTGCTTGGCAGCACTAACTGCTTTTACAGAAATTGATTTTAAAGAATAGGCCCTCAGTTGCAGTATACACAATGTTAAATATATATCATATATATATTATATATAAAATTTATTCAAAGATTGTTAATACTGTAGCTCATCTTACCCAGATGTAAACTTCTGTTTTTCCATTTCACTCCGTTGCAACAAAACTTTTCCTGTTTTATTTTTGTACTCAAAGAAAAAATTATATATATATATATATATATTGACTTTTTAAGCTATTCTTTTCTTTTTAGACTCCCTTGTTCTTTTAACGACGACCGATCCCAGAATCTGAAACGAATAATATTTCATCACAACACATAATACAATCTGAAACTTTTGCGCAATTACATTGAATATTAAAACATATATTTCTCACTCACAAAAATACAAGACGAATAGTTGATATCTGTGTGTGTCCTCTGCGTCAGCACCGCATCAACAGAAAGGTCTGTGACGACGTAAGCCCTATCGGGCTCGCTGCATTTTTGCAACTAAAAATATATCTAAGGGTATAATACGTGGTTAATAAAAAAAAACACAGAATGTGATTAAATACAATTTGATTTATTTATTAAGTCTTTTGTATTGACATTATATATCCATTAATTGTAACACTATATTATAATGTATAATGCAGGTAACTATAATGCAACATTTATAATACCGATCTAATATCAAGAGTTTATTTTGTCACGTGCATGTACAAACTCATAATGGCCACCTAACCTAACCTCAATCTTCAAAAATTGCTTTGAGGCAAAACCAAACCTAGTATTCAACGCAGACGACAGATTTTAAACGACTAATTGAGCTTAGATACGTTCAGAGAGATTCAAAGGGGCAAATAATTTTCATGAATCAAAAAATATACTATACCACTATACAATCTATTCTATACACTTTTACGGTTAAATTTTGTTATTTCCGACATCTCTTCAAATGAACCTAAGAAGCCTCAAGATGAAAATAAAATTTGTGCCGGAGTTTCGAGTGTTTGTGCAATGTACTCTCAGATTAATCAGAAGCGAGAATTTATTAAATATTAATTAATGTTCCAGTCTAAGGGCATGACTAGTGACGGCGACGAATAAATTTCTCATCAAAAGTAAACGAGTCACCTCTTAGTTTGATATTTCCATCTGAGAAATAAAAAGCAGGACCGGTTGCTAATTTGAGTAACGAACGATGTTGCGGGGTAGAGTGGCTGAGTTTAACAATTTATTACACTAACAAGATTATTTATTGCCAAATAAATAAATATAATTAATCACATTATTAATAATTATCCGGAAAAACTGACTATGGATAATTTATACACCACTTTCATTATTACATACAAAGTATCATTTGAGTCTTTAAATAAGTAATATAGTTTATATGACGAAAAAATAAGTATACAGTTTAATCGGAAAGGAAGAAACGTTATGTATTTTGACTGAAGGAGGATATTTATATTAATCGTGAGATAATTCATAGCCAGAGCAAGCGAGGAATGTAGATAAATTTGAAGGCTTGTTTAGTTTGATAAAAAAAAAATATTGTACAGACAAGGTATATTTCATGTCCGAGGTGGTGGTAAATTTTTTTATTTGATTTTCACGCCATCGTTACAATATTGTTTATAAATTTATTCATGGAAAATACCAGCGAGTCATGGTCACGCGATTTCAAATTTATTCGTAGATATTTTCGTCTCGCAGACCTTACATTGCTTACTGACTGATGAACCGCCTTACGACAATATTTTTTCAGGATCGAAAACGTTGGCGTTCTACGATGCATTTCACACACGATAACCAAAGTAATAAAAACATTACTAAAGTGCAATTTCTGTCATGTCGTTTCTAAATATTAAATGTAATATACAATAATTTAACTAATTAAGATACTTAGTGAGTATTTTAGCTTTTAAGTTTCATTTAATCACACTGGATTGATCGAATTCGTATTTTGTTTATTGTAATACAAGTTTGCAACGCAAATACTAACAATCCTTCGTCCCAATCGACAATCGTATAAACAGCATTTAGCGAGTAATAAAACAATAATTACAAAAAAATGTATTCCTTGAACAGTAGACGAATTCCTGACCAATTTTTGTATTGACGTATTCGCAAGCTTCGTATATTGCGTAAAGACAAAAATACTAACTATCTATACTTTGAAGGGTCCGCGTGAAATCTAAAATATTGCAGATGTCTTAGTTATATAGAAACGATTAATATAAATCAAAAGCTTTTGCTGGATCACTTTGCGACTCGCAAAAGACAGGGAGCAAACATGAAACGTTGCAGTTTTAATCTCTTTATATATAAATAATATTTTTTCAATCTGAAAATACGTATATTAGTTAGCAAAAGCGCCTAAAATCATAGATGTATTTTTAACAGTTTCATATAGTCGACTGATAAAAATATTTTAAATTTTACGACAATATAAGTATCGTTTCAACAAGTGCTTCTCTTGCGAGGCTGCCGGTACGATTGAAATACACATTTTTCACTCGTTCGGGTTATTAAAGTTAGATTATTTATTTTATATAAATTAAAAAGGCAGCAGTCGTGTTATATACAAAAAAAAAGCACTGATTACGGTTACAAAGAATAATGAGATCTACGGAAGTAATAGATTACAATCTTTATTTTATATAAAATACACTTTTGATGATTAAAAATTGACATTCGTTTACATGATTCTAAGAAAACTATACTTTATAATTTCATGACTTTAAAATACATAGTAAATTTATAACTTTTTTCATCTAGGATATAGAGGTTTCTTTCCTTGAATTTGGAGGCACTGAGTAACCGTTTTTCGATAGGTACGCCCGTTGCCTTTCTCACGCTATCGTTTCTCATTTGATTGCCTTCCACGATGCAGAGAAGAGAGATTATAATACGTAAACAATTAAAAACGTTACTGTGCTATTTTTGCACTGTTTGATTATTTTAAACAAAATTTTATAGACTGGTATTACATACTGTAAAATAAAGACATGTTGAAGATTGGTTAATATGAGACTGACGTTAAAAATTAGATTATTAGTAGCATTGAACGTGGTTTAATAATAAAAATATATTCAAATAAGCAATATAATTATAGTATGCATTGAATAATGAATTATTTTCACTAAATAATGCATACAGTTACGGAAGTCTCCACAGTGTGGATTGTCAAATGAGAAACCAACATCGCAGGCGTCCGGACGTACCCACTATTATAACTGTTGCTATTCTCGTCCAACGAAGTTCTCGTGTTGCCTCCGCGGGCTGACACAGCGGATGACAACACAACGCACAGAGGCAGTACACGATAACCATAAGCTTTCTGATAGCACAGAAAATAATTCAACGAAGTTATGGCAGCACTGACTTAACATAAATACTTATTGTAATTACAGAGCGAGGAGCACAATAAAATTGTCTGTCAGTGTATAAAAATAATGTTTACAGTGTTAGGCTAACGGTAATTAGCCATAGTGGAAGAAATAAAATTTGGCATCATCAATCAATTTATGAAAAAAAGATATGACGGATTTTTCTCGAGTACCTACATTTCTGTGTCATATATTCCGAGTAACAATACCAGATATTAATAAATAATATTACTCCACGTAATGTATTAAAACTCATGGTATACTCAGAAGTGACACTATCCAGTTTCGATACCCAAAAAGCAAACTTTTGAGAAAGTGTCTCCCGTTGATGTCATTTACTCCAAATATATTATGTTTTGAGTAATAAAATAATCTAAACTATTGGATCAAAAAATATACAGATATTAATTTTACATACGTTGAAATCAATGATATAAATACGATTTGTGCGGTTGGTTTGATTCGATACCGTTTGATGTTGAATTGTTGAATATAGCCGAATCAAAGTGTTAAACTTCGCAAAGTCAATTTACAGAATTTTTTTTATAACTAAGTTTAAAAAAATAATACTATGTTCTTGGGTGTTATGGCGCATTTCTTCTTTAAATTTTCAACGTTTCGGTACTAGGGCCATCTACGGTGTTGAGTGCTTGAAGATGGTCCTGAACCGAAATCGAAACATTGCATAACATCCAAGACCATAGTATTAAAAAAAAATTAAATGTGATTTCATAAATAAAGTCATCGATGCTTTGCATCTTTGAAAATGTTCAGACGCAAATGGCACCGAATCAAACAATCCAAACGAACTCTACAAACACAAAACCCACAGCGAAGCCGCAGCCTCGCTGCCGAGGCATCCGAGATTCCCAGATTGCGCCACGTTTTGTCAGCGGAGCTTGTGTCCGCTCCGTTGAAATGAAATCACATGAAAGAAAAAAAATTATGCTTACAAATTAAAATCAAATAAATAAATAGGCTAACACCTAACTTAAGAATAATATTTGGTAAAAAAAAGCATTTAAAAAATACAAATGGAAATGATTTTGTGATATATGTACACGTAAAGTTAACTTAAAAATTAAACGCAATAAATATGGTTTGTATAGATGTAAGTAGTATTATATTTATAAATATATATAATGCAGAAAAATAATGCAAATATATTATCATAGAAGAATATAAAATCACATTAGGTATTTGAGAAAGAGGCAGTTACGTATGGATATGAAGAGTTATCTCGAAGCAGTCTTGTTGTGTTTCACAGGTGCGTAGGATGCGACGAGTGAAATCGCGGAGCAAGTGAGACCCTCATCCAGCGGTGGAAAGGCTCCTTTCTCACAGTTTCACTTCACAATTACTACGCCTTCGTGGGAACGTGGTTAGGTTCGATTCACTACAGAACTATTGTCGCATTAGAAAGACGATCCAAATCGGACTTTCAATGTGGAAAAAGCATTATTGACTTTGCGTACCAGGCATTTTTAAAAATACATCGGACTTTTGGACTCCTTGCAATTCGACCATTCGAATTTTTATGCCGGAGGTCGAATTTCAAAGTCAAACTCCACCGTGGAGACAAGACAAGAATCCCATTTGGACAATCCCTGTAAAAGAATAGGTTCTTCCGATCCCCTGTTGATTTCTAGAGTAAGGAGTCGGAGAATGCAGAGTCATGCCAAGATAAGCAAAGCAATAATCATTCTCGGTGTTGGTGTGTTTCTAATGTGTCAATGTTGTTTCGTTTGCAACAGTGTTGTGCAATTTAATACAAAAAATAAACACGTATAAACTATCAGAAAAAGAGGAACGATTTGTAATAGACTGCATAAAAATATATCTCTATCTAATGGCCACGTAGAGACACGCCATCCCATTAAAACTATCTCTAAAAATCACACGAGATCCTAAGATTATAAACACAGCATAGATGAACTTTCTTAAACCTCTCGTCTTCGACTATTTGCATATCCAAAATTTGTGGCAAAAGATATTAATTTTAAACGCACTTGTAAAACAGTAAATCTCAGGGCTCCGAGTAGAACCCATTAAGAGCTGGTTGTCCGTGTCATTTGTCAGTGTGATTTAGGCAGAGTAAGCATTTACGCTGTCCCAGAAGCTTGCATGATATTAATCAATACTGAATGACATGTAATGCAGAGGGGATGCAATGCAGGTGAGTACGTTGACTAAACGAAAAATCAATGTATCCAATCAGGTACACCAGCTGCATCATCAATGGAAATTAAGGCATTTCACATTCTTCTCCTTGTCGCACATATGTGGTGAAGATCACCGAGTCCATCTATGCTCTGTATTTAATCCGAACACAAGAAAAATTACTGGAGCAGTAAGTAGTAAAGTAAAGAATCCAAAGACAATAGGGGAGATCAATATTGAAGTTATACGTGACCCAAAAATTGTCTTCACCTTGTACCCTGAACAGCTTCCACAGTGGAAATCGAGGGATATATATGGTATCTGCTGGCAGCGTCGCCGATTGCGACGCGCAGCTTTACTGCCATTTACAATGCATGCCTACGACTACGGGTGCCGAAATGTCAAATAGTGTCCACGAGCGCCGACAGCGACAACCAAGAGGCCGGCTGCCGTCGTCTCCGCCTTGCAACAATACAATATCTATAATTGTTTCTCACTTTTGACATCATTTATTATCATTCCAAAATCATTCAATGGACTATTTAGAGGTTTTGTATTTTCCTTACGCGGATATTACTATTTTATTTTGCTTATTCAATTTAAATGTACGAAGCCGACAACGCAAGATCAAATGAAAATTACACAAAAACTACAATCATTTGGAGATTCAAGCTCATGAGCAGTGGTGTAGTTGTTTTCAGAGATAAAACGCACACTTCTGCTTGGTACTTAAAATTGAATTCCTCGTAGCATAGAATATTACTCTTCATTCCGTCATTAAATAAAATGATTGTTAGTTTTTTCGTAAAAGTGAATTCGATATGTTTCCGTAAACTTCACAACCGTAACTTCCGAAACATAACCACGCGCATAGTATGACAGTAGAAAATTTAAGTATAAATAAAAAATCTTTATAGCTTTGATCGAGAAGGCCGAGCCGAAGAGAGCGACGAGAGGGCTCCGGTGGCGGCACAACCGGAGAGACGACAAAGAACCACATGACGACCTCAACGAGCAGAATAAATCATCAGTGCGATTCTTTTTCCAACGGAGGTGCTTATCCCGATCGGCATTTTCAGAGAGAAAACAAAGACAACAGCGCTCAGTGGTGTTGGATGGGAAATCAGAGGGGGGTCTCCCTCTTCCACTGGAAGGCGTTCGTCTTCACAGCCGGATTATTGGAGCTGGCCGAGGCTGCCAGAGCTACTCCGGTTCTTCTCAAATTAGCCGCAGCCGTATCTGGAAAATGCAAAAATTACAATCGACGAAACATTTCCATACTCACCACAACCACAAAAACTCGCAAAGAAGTGTCGATTGACAAATTTATTTAATTTAGACGATTTTTCAAAGTGTCTTTAACTTAAAAAAAATCTTAACTAGGCAATGTTTGAAGATCCACTGCTGGATGAAGAGTTCCTCACACGGTCCTCCTTGCAAATCTTATATTTATTTTCAAATCCATGCTTGGGCGCACATACAAAAGTAAAGCTCATCACCATGCGAGATAAAGGAGAAAAAAATTGGAGACAATCTGATCTGCAACACATCACACCAAAAGCAAGGATAATCAATGTTTATCGTAACGATCGATGTTAATTTGAATTCGTCCGTGCGATACGGAGGCAATCAGAAGACGAGATACTCAACGGTTTCTTAAAGTGTGATTGTAGACTTTACCAAGTCCGTTTCTGACGTTGGCAACGAGCCGCATGGCGGGATTGGTGACGATACCGTTCCTCTTGGTCTTGCCACCGCTGCTGAAAGAAAGCATTTATTTAGAAAGGAATGCAAAACTAAATTAAACAATAACGAAGTTAACCAGAGTACAATACTGAACTGCATGCAGAACTTAATTGCATAACAGCGCTGTGTAATCTATAGAAGCAGGGAAACGTTGAACAAAGAGATCAAAAATATAATCGTAATAGACTCTAAGGGTAATTCAATTGTTTTTTTTTTTTTCGATGCTCGAATCGTAATCATCAGTAAAGAAGACGATGACGCAGGCAACAAATAGCGTGACACCCAACATTCATTATTATTTTGGCTGACGGTAAGTTTTTTTTAATATTACATACATATTTTTGATCAAATCAATTAAAGATGCAATGCTTCCATGGATCGCACGTTGATTTTGGTATAACAGTTATAATTGCTCCATCTTGGAATTTTAAGAGTACTTAAAAACAAATGGCCTTCAAAAAAACTGTGAACAATAAAAGTGTTGAATAATTTAAAAAAAAAAATGTACGGATAAGTCATCTGATGCATATTTGGAAAGACACATTAACAATTTTATAATTTACATTTAGTTTTATTTACAATATTAAAAGGTTATATATGAAGTATGATTGTGAAGACGTATTCATTTCGAGGTACTCAATAATCATGAAAAGAGGTATCATTAAAAATAAAAGATAAAAATACATATATTTCATATTATATATTGTGGATATATTATAACCGGTGCCGTGGGAGATTTAGAGACAACATTGAGATTTAGTACACATACACTACATGCAAGGCAAGCAGAAATTCCATGCATAAAATAATACACAAAAACACCACAGCTTACAAAACACGGATAAGGGAGTCACTGTGGAACGCCAGGTCATTAAACTGAAAATTTTAATCATCGAGTTGTTTCAATTTTGAGTCTTAACACCCAAGAAACCGACTTAGCAAAAATGTCAATGTTATTCAATACTTCTAATTCAAAAGAGATAAATCAAATTTTTACGGCCTCTTTGCAGAGTTGTCCA
Organism: Atopsyche davidsoni; assembly: GCA_022113835.1. Taxonomy (NCBI): domain Eukaryota; kingdom Metazoa; phylum Arthropoda; class Insecta; order Trichoptera; family Hydrobiosidae; genus Atopsyche; species Atopsyche davidsoni. The sequence goes on from JAILWY010000028.1 coordinate 2,235,708, forward strand.
GGCCAATAAATGCAGTCGAGGAATTCGAGTATACATTTTGAGTATATCGATTTACAAACCTCATATGTTGTGGATCTTAGGCCTCTTCAATCACAATAGAGTCCAATAAGACCCACCAAATTCGTCGGTGCCCTCAGTGGAGTCTTAATAATGAGCATCGAGTGAAAAGGATCTCACACTGTGCGTGGGGTTTGTGTAATGTTATTTACTACACGGTTCGTATTACTGGACGACACGTAATACAAAATTGACACCAATAGAATTTTAGGTCACTAAAGAAAAGGGACATGCTAAGATTGTTATTACTTTTAAAGGTTGTCAATAATAATATTTTATACAATTGATAGGACAAATAGATACTTAGAATCTACTCGACTGTGAAATTCTGGCATCGTCTACAGCTGATCTAGAAGTCGCTTCATCAAGATACTAAACTGACTCTTTGGAACCCGTAGAACAGTCAGCCTAAGGCATTTCTGTCGAGTGGTGGCAGAGGACAGGGCGAGGATACGGGAGGGATGGACACTCACCCCTGCGGCGAGGCGGCTTTCTTGCGGCGCGCGATACGTCCGATGCGATGGGCCAGTCTGCGGCAGGACTGCACGCCGTCACTGGGCACGGACAGTCAGGCGTCACACACCACCGATGTACGCACAAGTGTCTCCTCACCATTTACGGTTCCACAATTGCAAAATCAACCGCAGTTGACGACATTTTGTCATAATAATTTAGGCACTAACTTTATCTTCGCTAATGATGAACCACAAGAGTAAAAATACATCTTGCAGTTCGGAATTGGTAGATATATATATATATATATAATGTATATACTTGGTATCGAAATGTATTTATAAATATAAATACAATAAAGTGTTGAATTTTAAGTCAAACAAATCCGTCTAATCTTTTTTATAAATAAGGTGATCGGTCGGTGTTGATGGATTGATGGCGGAGCCCGCGGAACACTTGTGCGTACAGAAAATGTTGTGCGTTATAAAATATGCCAAATTGTGATGTTATCAGCCAACAAGAACAAGACTGAAGCTAAGAGGGAGGAACTGATCATTTTTAAAATCTATTCATATTCGTACCGTAATGATAAAATTACTAAAAATATTGATTCTGCTTCACAATAAGTCGCACAGTTGAAGTGAATAATTAAAAAAAAGTATTGATATATTATATGTATCGAAGACCTCTCTCTTGGCTTCGTTAAGTGCTGCATTATGTTTTGCTGCAGCGTATGCGGGTACCTGCGGGAGAAACGTTTTACCAAAGACAAACAAAACTAGAATGATAACTAAATTCACACAAAAGCATGCATTCAATGGTTAGTGGAGGACACAGTGCTAGAAGATAGAGAAGATGCGCCTTGCCTTGCAAATTATAAACTAGAGCAAGTAGAAATATCAAAGAGTTCAAACATATAATCCAATAGTCGGAGAGGAGACGGGGTGTTCTGAAGGTGGCCGCTTCCAGCCCATACAAAAAAATATACACGGGACTTTTGAACTAATTTTTGAACCTAAGTAATACACGAAGTTTTTACAACAACAAAAAAGTTTCATTGTATTACAGATGGATGTGAAGATTTATGATAAAATAAAATAAAACAACAGCGGGATTTTTAAAATATTATAAAACATACGCTCTGCATTATTAAATTTAAAAGACTATCGGCTATAAAGTTATGTTTTAGTTATTAAAGCCAAGAGAATCTCCGTCGTAGCTGAGAATTGCACAAGAAGTCAGGGGTTCGAAAAGTTGACATGATTACACAAGAACTGTTCATATTTTATTGACTGGACTAATTTCATACTGCTCGTAACATTTCGTTAATGCTTAAAGCATATTAGTTATGCTGTTAAATAGTTTAATAGCGCAAGCCGGGCTTGTATAACAGTATCGCTAGTGAAAGCACAACGATATTGTTATAAATAAATTGTTATTCACAAAGTAAATAAATTCTAAATTAAATTAAAAATCTCATTAATCATTTGTATAAACGGTGAAAGCGGCACCTTTGAAAGTGAATGTAAATAGCCATTATTATTTAATTTATATATTTATTTTATGTATTGTGTTTATGTTTATTTTAGAGCTAGCGGGTTATATCCTCATCGTTCAGTTTTTAGAACCGACTCGGTATCTGTAAGTCTGTCTATCGCCCGCTGTTCAACAAATGGCACAGACCGTGCCGCAGATGCAGCATCGAATACCTTATCTATTCTACCAGCCCTCGGAACTGAGCTTGCAAAAACCGGAATAAGACAACATAATCCGTCAACTCTAACCCTTTATAGGACAGAAACTGTTCGTAGTTGATGCACTTTATAAATTTCCTTCACCCTTTATCAATCTATATTAATCTTATCAAATTTTTTTTTAAAATAAATAAAAACTTAAACACGAATTTAATTAATACTTAAAAAATAAATTACGTTTTGATTAAAATAATTTGTATCAGAATTTTTCGATTTCTCTTTATTGAAAGAATTAAATTTTTTGGACCGAGTGAACGAGAAAAACACCCTGTCCAATAAAGGGATAAACACTTCACAAGTTAAAATATGTTTAGCTAAATGGCTAAGAGATTACATAAAATATTCAAGGGCTCCCTCGGAATAGCGAAAATAAAAGCACTTACTACCTTAAACATATAAGCAATCTCCTAACCATTTGGCCAGTCTTATTTGTTTTAAATTTGGATAATTACAAGTCAATCCAGTTTGTCACGGATTGAAATATGATGTTAGCGTGATAAATATGTATAATATTAATATATACATAGTAAATATATGATAGGCATTAGGTGGCGTGGTGCACGGCCGGGTACCTTTCTTTGTGCTCGCTGGCGGTGGGCGGGGAGTGCTTGTTCTCCCGACCCAGGATGATCCTCATGTGCGTGTCTCGGCAGAAGTGACGGTCCGTGGGGTTGGAGTTGTTCACTGCGCCCTCCGCGCTGGCCGGAGCTACAGGGTTGGATGAGAACTGCTGGGCGATGGCCGATAAGATTCCTGCAAATTTGTCATTATTATTGTAGATATATATTCGTTTATTTATTTGTATTTATGCTGCTGCATTTAATTTGTTAAAAATAGATGAGTTACCTAGTGAGGCAGGCTGCTGCGTGGGGCTGCACACGTCGCTCAGGGGACTGTGAGGGGGTGTGGCGTACAGGGGTGATGCGGCTCCAGCCCCTACACCTGCATCGGACCCTCGCCCGCCGCGTCGCCCGCAGCGCGCCACTTGCTGTGCAAATGACAGCGCAAGCCCGCTGCGATTTTGCTGCTGTACAACCAAGCAAGAACAATTTTACAAAGTTAACATCTACATGATTTGGGAATGATTGGTAGTAAAATTAGATTTGTGTCAAAGGCATGTCAACTGACCTGCAGGAGTGCAGGCTCGGGGGGGCGGGGCACGTCCTGCTGCGAAGAGCTGACGGTGGAGGTGGTGAGGTTGGAGCTGCTCTTGGTGGAGTTGGAGCTGTGCACGCTGCGACGTTTAGAATCTGGAGACCCTGGAACCAATACACTTTCAATTATCAAGCCACAGGCAAAACTGTCTCAAGCGCCGCATTCGCAACAGTAGTAAATAGTTTGCAGCCGGACACCGAAACAAGATATTTTTGAACAATTGCATCTTGAATTTTTTTAAACAAAAATGTAGACCTTTTAATATCATATTAAATATTCAAAGGGGCTGTAAGACAATATTACCTTGATTATGGCCAGGTATCGGCACCGGAGACAATCTAGCATTACTCAGAGACGCAGTGCAGGCTTTAGTTTCCGCAGTAGAACCTGGAAATAAAATACAATGTCAAATTATCAGTAATTATTGTTCGGTAAGGAATGTTTTATTTGACTTTGTCACAAAATACGTCAAATCGCAATTCAAATAAATTGACTTGAAATAAGTTACCGCTGGTGTTGGTGCTGGCGTCGGGCTGCAGACTGGGCTGCTGGGCGGGCGTGGCGCCCCACTTCTCTAGGAGCCGGCACACGTGCAAGTGTCCCGCTCGCATCGCAACCTTGGCAGGAGTGCGACCTGCAAACCCACCATATATAATACTTACTGGAACATTTCTTCAGAACACAGGTTTACTAAATATAAGGCTACTTATATGAATCTCGCCTATCTTTAAATTGTTTTTGCCATATCTTGAAATTTTAGCTTCATGGAGAAGTGTCAGTTCTTACCGCAGTGATCGGAGTGCTTGGGATTGGCTCCGTGCTGGAGCAGCCACAGCACACACTCTTCGTGTCCCTCTTGAGAGGCGATACCTGGAATTGCAAGGAATGAGAGATTTGATTTATTGAAATTGATAATAAAGTCGGCTGAATGTCTTTTGAACCCCAGAAATAACGAGTAGCTCAAAATTTGTTAGCTTAAATTATTATTTTATAGATTATGAATATAAGTTTATAACTTTTTCTTAATGATCTTAGTTTTGTAACAATAGTTGCAATGGTGAAAAACCAGGAAAAAGGGGGGTGTAATTGTCAGTTTCATTACCGAGCGGAGTAGCTCCCTGGTCGCACTGTGCGTTAGGGTCGGCACCGCTGTCCAGCAAAAGACGCACGACGGCGGCCTGGCCTCGCCACGATGCCGAGTGCAGAGCCGTCCTGCGCTCTCCGTCCCGGGCGTCAATGCTACAAGCACCTGAAAGCAAGTCATAACAAAAATGATCATAAGTGAAATATTTTCTCAATGTAATTAATACGATCTTAAATGCACAGCAAGATTATTATAAAAAATAAAACTTACCGACTGTCAGTAAAAGGTTGACCATCTCGTAGTGTCCCTGCCACGCAGATACATGCAGAGGTGTTCTTCCCTAAATAAAGAAAATACCGATTGAGTTAAATAAAATAAAAGGTACTTTTACAACAAATTCTTCTTCTCTCAATAATCAGTATAGAAATCAAATGAGAGTTCTCCATACTATGCAAAAGCTTCCAATAAGCATATAATATTGTCTGACCTCACTGTCCCTGGTCTCCACGTTGGCACCGGCGCGCTGCATGAGATAGCGGGCCATGGACACGCGGTTGTCCAGAGCCAGAATGTATAGAGTGCTGCGCTGGTCGGCATCCAGCGAGTCTACGCGCGCCCCGCGTTCCACCAGTATCCGCACGGCCTCGTAATGACCCTCCAGAGCAGCCACCCTGTACAAATAATAAGCATGTTCAAAGCCTTGTGAAAGATATGAACAGTTACATACTACTCACCTTGCGATTCATGGTTAGCACATTTGCTTGCCTAATACGAGGTCCTCGATGCGGGGAGCAATAAGTTTTTTCTTAACTTTATTAAAATTATAAATTGTCTCCAAGTTCAAAGGGAAGGAAAAACCTGAAGCCATGCTTCTAAAGTTTATTCATATTGCAGTTGAAATTGCCACAAAAAGAGATGTTTCGTACCTTAGAGCAGTTTTTCCATCATGAGCGTGCTGGTCCACGGGAGCTCCCCATTCGTCCATCAGTAGTTCCATAAGCCTGAAAGCAGCATCATCAGAATGAGTTTCAGCTAACTGAGACTATTTGCAGTTGGGAATACATTGAAAAGATTTAAATCTTCAAAATTAAGGGAGAAAAAAGGGGTTAGAAGGGAGTAGCCATAACCTGCAGTGTCCTTCTTGAGCGGCCAGCATGAGCGGTCCTTTGCCGTCGTTATCCTTCTCGTCCACCTTGGCTCCGGCCTCCAGTAGCACATCGCACACCTCCGTGTGACCTGAAGTTTGCATCAACACAGATGTGAGCAAATATCAGTTAATTTCAATGGTTGAAATTGGTGAGCATAAATTATTTCTATATCATTGGTTTTTGAACAAGAAATATCTTCTGATGTCATTTAAATGTTTGTATACCTTCGAATGCAGCATAATGAAGAGGAGTCCAGCCGGCGTTGTCTCTGTGGTGCTCGTCCAGACCTCGGTCCACAAGCTGTCTCACCACCTCTACGCTCCCTGCAAGATGCAACATCACAATGAGCACGCCAGTTAAAGTGCACAATTTTATAAATTTAAGGAATGTCTGTACGCGTACCCTGAGCGGCGGCTACACTGAGGACGGTGCGGCCGTCCTGGTCAATGGTGTCCACGCAGCAGCCCCAAAAGAGTAGCGCACGCACGGCCGCTGCATGTCCAGCGGCAGCCGCAGCCCACAGGGGCGTGCGACCGGCGCGATCTGCCGCCTCCGGGTCTGCTTCGGCCTCCAACAGAAGCTCCATTACTTCTCTGAAAGATATAAGAATACATGCTGTCAGCTTCAATTGAATTAAACCAAAATTAGAATATATACTTATGCTTTCAATATATACATAATATATGTATGTATATGTATATATTACTATTAGAAAGATATTTATATTATTAAAATTGTAAAATGGAAATTAAAAGCACAGAATATTCATCAACCGAATATATGTAGATTTCATTATGATGCATTTTTACAGAAGATATAGTTTCATACTTGTGTCCTTCGAAGGCGGCGACAAGCAATGGAGTCATTCCGTCTTTGTCGGGGCGCGCAGGGGCAGCGCCTCGTTCTAGCAGCAGTGCTGCGCAGCCGCCGCGCCCTGCCCCGCCTCCGCCTGCTGAGCACAGCGCAGCCACCGCTAGTGCTGTCCTTCCTGCAACAACGCCACATCCAATTTTATACAACATTCCTAATTTTTGCTTTTAAAATTAATACTTATTAGAGCTTGGAACTTACAAAAAATTTAAAATTATGAAAAACTTGAAGAAATTGAAATGTTTCATTATACAACAATAATATCATTTATGAAAGAAAGACAGAGTGAAGTTTGCACTGAGCATAATTATTTATAATAAATTATATATCGTGTATCTTAAGAATGATTGATGATTTTATTAGACACTCGTATGTATCTAAATTAGTAAGGAAAATAAAAAAAAACTGGCTTACCGTCGGAATCGGCATGGTCAATATCTGCGCCATGGTCCAGCAAGTGGCCTACAATGTCAGTGTGGCCCATGTAGGCTGCGGCTATGAGTGCTGTGCGCCCCTCGAGGTCCGTTTTATTTACGTCCGCACCATGACTCAACAGCAAGCGAACTATTTCTTCGTGACCCGACCACGCTGCAGCTCTGGAATTACAAAAGTATTTTTGTATCAGCACAATATTCAGAGAGAGGAACGCCTCACAAACGCAGCATGCTTTGCTAGAGACTGCAACTGACCAGTTTTGTATATATTGTACTAAGCTTATATATGCCTTCAAAACATACCTTAGTGCAGTCCTGTGATCGCTGTCCACACTGTCTACTTCACAACCATGCTTTAGAAGAAGTTCGACAACCTGAAATTAAACAATTTACAAATTTCATACAATTTTTTAAAATTAATAATCATAATTAATCGAAATACAATGCAGCCAGCGACGATGCCTACCTCGGTGTGTCCACCCCAAGAGGCAGCCCTCAGTGGAGTCCAGCCCTCGGCGTCAGGTTTGTCAGCGCGCGCTCCGTGACTCAGTAGCAGTGCCACGGTAGGGCCGCGCCCCGCACGCGCTGCCAGCTGCAACGCTGTCTGACCGGCGCGGTCTGGGATCTCTAAGGCTTCCATGTCGCCGCCAGCTAACTTATATACCTGAAGATTACGATGCCGTTAATGACAAAAACAACAAAAAATATCCATATTATAGCATATACACATAATATATAGTATTATTGCCTCGAGAGCTTGCGCTAAGGCCTCGGCGTCGCCGTGCTGTGCCAGCACATGAGCGGGAGCCCGTCCGGTAAGAAGAGGGTCAGCAGTGAACAATGCGAGGGCTTCCTCTTGGGTGACTTCAGTTGTTTGCTGTTCTTCTTCTTCTTCCGCCTCTAGCATGAGTAGTTGTTCTAGTGATATCTGAAATGATACAAATTTCAATTAGTGATATCTTAAAATAAAATATCTAATATTTATGCAAGGAATATGCGACACCAATGAATTTTATTGATGAGGCTGGCAATGTAATTCCTTGAGAGAGCAACTTATAAAATTTGTTGTACATGGTTGATTATGAAATTAGAGGTTTACCTGGCTGGCCCTGATGTCGGGGCCGGGCAAGTCGGCGTCGCAGTTGTTGTCAGCGTGTTCAGGGACGGGCGAGGGCTCGATGTGAGCGCCCATCTCCAGCAAGGCGCGCAGAACCCGGGTGTCTCGCGGCAGGGTGGGGCAGTAGAAATTACCAAGGAACTCAGGGATGTCCACTGTCACCGCCACCGGAGTCAAGGAAGTGACATCTAGAATAATAAGCGCACTTTTTATTTTAATTGGTGTACATCTTTAGTCATTTAAACTTTTAACATTTACAATTGTCTGAGAATTTGATATTTGTTGATAGCTTTCAGAAGAACTAGGATATTTAACAATATGACTCTAACCAGCGGAGTTGGTTGATTGGTGATTTTCCTCGATCGCGGTGCGGCGCAGGGCATCCCGGACCCCGCAGCCAGAGTCCAGCACCCACAGCAGCAGCAGGGAGTGAGAGTCCAGCGGGGAAGGGGGCGTAGTATTACCCACTAAATCAGATGCTTTCGAGTCTCTAAAAATATTATAAAAAAAACAAAAAATTATGTCAATCTGTCAACAGTCTCCGCAATACCTGTCAATTTTATGCATGTGTTTTCAAAAATTGTGGAGTCACTTTTGATACAAATGAATGTGAATAGTGAAGTATCTGAAGGAAGATCGGTGTTTTATACTCACAGCTGGTTCAGGCGGGTCATGTGAAGAACCAAATTGTGGATTTGGACAGCGGTGAGACTTTTGGCCCGCAAGGTATAGTACATGGCGAGGGCCGCGTGCCCCGCTGCCGCATTGCAGAGGAAGCGCCGCGTGCAGTGCTTGACGTCCAACAGCCACTCCGAGAACGAGTGGTGGAAGATGCTCAGCACACCGGAATTCGAGTCCAGGGTCAATATCCTGCAATTGAAAATAAGCCCTATTATGACAAGGCTTGCATGATGAGAAGATACACACTTGGTTGCGTACAAGTGAGTATTAGAACCGTGTAAAAGAAGTCCTTCAAACACATTCCGAGGGTTACTAAACTACACTGGCTTCTATCCACTTGTCCTTGAATTTCACAATTGAGTTGACTTCCGTGAAAGTGTCTGAAATCATATCCAGTCTGTGTACTTACAAGACAACAATGTGCAAATATAATACCGACTATATTTATTACCTACCCTACCAAATTTGCAACAAAATTAATAAATTTGAAAAAAAAATTACCGATACTCAATAGATTCAAATAAAATAATTTACCAACAATTATACAGTATTTGGGATGTTTAAATATCGTAAGTCTTATCAATGTTTTTTGACTGCGTCCAGAGGTCGTACCTTCTTAATAGATGGAGTCGCTTGTTGAAGTCTTCTCTGGATATGGTGTAGTTGGTGGTGAGGAGACATTTGTACAGCATCTCCGCATCCACTCCGCACTTGGCCACCAGCAAAACGTTAAGGAGGGGTTGAACCTGAAATGCGAATTTTCATACATCAAAAATTTGATACAACCTATTACTGTAATTGACGACAGCTGAAGATTGCAATGGTCTCACCTTGGCAAACTTCCTCGCATGGAATAGACGCTGGCAGAGCCAGAGGTAGAGGCCGTTGAGCATACCGGGAATTTCCCGAATTTCACGCAAAGCCACAGAGCCGTCGGCCAGGCCGTCAAGTACGCGCTGCAGGTATAGAAAGCAACCATTGGATTTGATTCGCAGGTGATCCAGAGCCTGTGCTGCGTCACGGGAGACGTGCTGGCGCAGGCGCGGCTCGCTGTCCAGGCGCGCGAGGATATAGCGCTGTACATCGAGGGTCACGTGGTTTTTGCGCAGATCGTCCAGTGAGATCTTGCGGAAACCTAAAATGGTATACGAGCACTAATTAAGATATTCTAAATAAAATAGTTTTAGATAAAATAGTGATTGGTGAAAGAAATCCAAACTCACCAGTGAACATCTTTGTGAGGTATTTTGATTGTTTTCTCGCTGTGCAAACTAATAGCAACCATTGCGGGAAAAGATGGTGATGATTCGCCAACAGTTCCGCAATAGTCTTCGATGCATTTGCATTTCTAATAGCCAAGCTTCCAGAGTCAGAACCGCTCTTCTCTCGGTCCTTTGTCAGCGTAGACGTGGCCATATTCGACCCAATTAAGGGGGCTTCATCAATGGAGTCCACCATCAGGAATAAACATTGCTTGGGAGGGTCGATTTCCAACAGCGGGAAGAGCAGGGCCTTCTTGAAGCAGTCATCTGGATTTTTTTCCAAGTTGTGAGGAAGTAAAGCCTGCTGTATCTCAGGTTCCGAGAGTAATTTCTCATAGTAGCAGTTGGCTATGAGCGTTCGCGGATTGACTGGGAGACGCGGTATCGGCGGAGGAGCATCATCAGATTGATCTAACGGTTTTCCAGGACTAGTAGCGTTAAGTTGAGATATATTTTTGGTTTCACAAGGGAAACCTAGTAATTTTTGAACATCAAAAGATGGGTCAAAGTCTGGACTATTCAAAACGGTCTCTCCTAAGTTTCTGTAGTTTCCGATATTGAAATCTTCCATCCGGCCTATTTTGGGACTCAACTCTTTAGGACAATTTGGTGGCTTGAGAACATTCTGGTACTCTGGCAGTTCATCTTCAATTTTAGCAGGTTTGTCAACATCGTTTTCGAGTTTTTCTTGAGTGCTCGCTTGCCTGCTGACGTTGACTCTTGAGTTAGATTTGCTGTTGTCAGAATTATCGCTGGCGGAGTTTCTCTCGGTGTCCCTTTGCAGTCTACTCTTAGAAGGAGAGTTTTCAGCTGAGCTGAGAGCCGACATATTTGGGTATTTAAAACTAGCGACAGGAATCCGAGATATTTTAGTCACAGCGCCTCCAGGACTGAGGGGAAATCGAAAATCTTTGGAGTCATCGCCGTTTTTAATGCACTCCAGAGAATCTTTTCCGACCTCACTTTCAGGGGCATCTGTGAAGAGAGCCCGAGAGACTGTTTCATTTTTGACATCGTCTTCACTGTGGTCATCACTGTTTTTGGACTCATCGATATTTTGCTGATCGAGTAGGCGCTCGTTTTTGGGCGAACACTTGGAATCAGTTGATAGACTCTTCTGTAGGACCGCAGCCTTTTTATCGGACAAAGGCGGCTCACTCTGCTGGCGGAATAGTCTGGAGTTCCTCTGGTCTTTCGGATGTTGAGATACATTTCTTAGAAATAAATTCTCATGGTTTTCGTACAGTTTATTTTCTCGCTCATCAGGTTTTTGAAAATTTGGCAAGAAAGGATTGGTATTGTTGATTCTCGGAGGAGGTTTTTCTTTTTCTTCTTGAGATAGCGGAATCTGGAAACATAAAAATGACATTTTATTTAATTTAATGTACTTTTTATTGTTGGATTTATTAGAATGTTAGTAAATTATTAAAAACGAATGTTTCTCTAACCTCGGGAGTGTGTATGGAGAGGTGAGACATAAGATCATCGTACTGCTCTTTTTCGTGTATTCTCTCCATTGTTCCGCGCGGCCGGTGAGTTTTCTTTTCACTTTGTTCCTCGACTTCCATGGGGGGAGCCGATGGTAAAGTGTTATCTAAATTAACACAAAAATGATATATATTAACAAATTCATTTAAATTATGAATTATAAATCTGCAACATTTAATAATATACAATGAAAAATACCTTTGTGAGGCGTGGAGTTGGTTCCTACAGACTGGCGATGCTGCGTGGAGTGACTGAGGATCTGCATGACCAGTGTGCGGATGAATTCGCCCATGGTTAAACTGTTCTCGTTTTGTCCCTGAAACGTGACGGTGAAGAAGCAATTAATGATTTGCTTCCGTGTGCTGCAGATGCTGAAATCATATGAGAAGGGGAGAGGAACCGACCTGCAGGAAGTGTCGTGCGAGCATGCGGCGCTGAAGGGCTCGCTGCTGTCGGGCGGTGGGGCCCCCTCCGGGCTGGGCCAGCTCCTTGCACAGTGCAGTTTTACCACTGCCCGCATCCCCTAAATTATTTTTAATACGATTTTATAAAACAAAAGTTTTTACGACACAATAAGTTGATACTATTCGGCAACATTCTTCACGAGAAACATACAATAAATATTGATAACTGATCAGTATCCAATGCACATGCCTATGTACTATATAATGATGGATGCACTGTACAAATGAGATTCCAGTCTACCTCCTTTGAATTAATCCAATTATCAGACTTGTCAAAGAATAATATTGAAAATCGTATTAGACATAAAAATCCTTTAAAAGAAAAAAATATATTTAAGAAGTTGGAATGTGTAAGCATTCTGCACAACAAGCATTTAGTATTATGTAAAATTGTTGATGTTTGTGTATGTCTAGAGTCGCTATTGAAGAATAATGAAAATGTTTTAAAATGCAAATTCCAATACACCGGTCAGTCATGTCATTGATAAAAAAACTAACTGCATAACTATAATTTTTCAATATCTAATGAGTCACAATTAAAATTTGTCATTAGAAAAGAGACCGCTGCTTAAACAGTGGAGTTATATGAATAATATTAATAATATAATTAAAATGTCATATGATGTCACTCTCTCGTTCCAGCTCGGGCTGAATTTACATCAAAAACAAATGCATGAAACCGGTAATAGTGTGAGTACAGCTTCTCGATTAGATATACATTATTTCTGCAGCAGGGCGTTGATAGTAATAAATAAATAACAGATGAAGTGTTGACTGGCCAATATCGTTCTCATCCACGTTGTTTACTCAGACTAAACCATTAAAAAAAACACCCAAAATAAAAGTGCATAAATTAATTTGATAATTAGGTACATTTAATAGATAATTACAAATCAGTTGAAAGTTGTGACGCTGCATGTGTAGCCAGCTTTACTGTGCATTATAAGAAACGATGATTCATTAAATTGTACATACCTTGAAAGATCAATGCTAAGTGTAAAGTAAATAAACTGCGCCTTTATTGATATTTCTTTTTCACCGGACATGATTTGACAAAGACTGACACACTCACCCAGTATGAGAGCCCCGCACGTCTTGCTGACGGGCCGCTGCTCCAGGCAGTGCGCCAGCTTCTGAAAGGCCCATTCCCGGCAGAAGAATTTGCGCTTTTCACCGCTGGAAGTGGCGGCCCGACTCCACGAAGCCGATTTTCTGACTGAGTGCACTCTGTTTCCCGCGTCCGGCACCAGCACCTCGTTCTGTAGGCTGTACCCTCGGAACCCGCCGTCGTTCTCATATATGGCATCACGGCCAGCCCCAAAGTCCCTAGTGTTGTCCCTGACTCGGTCGCGAGACTTGGTGAGTTCTCTTGAAGGCAATTGAAACTCGCGGGACGATTCTTTGGAGAGATGCTGCGACGAGTGCTTCTTGGAGCTCTTCGAGTGTGAGTATAGAACATTCTCTCTGCTGAGTTCCTTGTTGAGGTGTTCGCGTATAGTCTCAGGGCAGAGGATGTAGGGGTCGCGAGGCACAACGTCGCGGTAGGGCATGGATACGTCCAAAGGGATGTACTCCCGTGCAGATTCTCTGTTCTGCGGAACGTGCTGAAGGAACTCCGTCGGTGTCCTGTCGTTGAAGGTGAGAGCTCGTGATGCAGCGGATTCATTGAGCGAAAGTGATCTGAAATAGAAATTAATATCAAATAATACACTAAACAAACGTGGTTTATTACTAACTAAATAAATACAAACTGCGTAATACCAAATACTTAAAAGCACTGCAGTCATTCAACATAAGAAATGAGTAACATGAAATGATTTAAATAATAAAACAATAAACATTTTGTGAAATCATTAAGTAACTTGTTCTTAGTTTTAACTGAACAAAAGAATTGTCAAACACGCCTGCCGTTTGATTCTTGACATGATGCAACAATAATAAATAAGCCATGGGTATTTAAAGAACTCGCCAGCATAATTTCAATGCAGCAGGTGAACATATAATAAAAATAAAATTACCGTAGATTGATGCGGTGCTCTGCCTGACGGACGCTGGGAGCAGCCTGGCGATCGCGTCGACTGCCACCCGCTCGGGAGTCCAGTCGCCCCGAGCCCGCCTCCCGGGCGCTGCGCCTCGCCGATTCCCGCGCGAACTTCTCCACTCTTGAGTAAGCCTCCACATTCTGTGCAAAGTGGCTGAAATTGCCGCCGTGATTGTGGTTCAGGGGGTCGAATCCTGGGTCCATCACTCCGGGCTGGGGAGTCCGAGGGTCGTATCGCAGACTGGAAAACACTCGAGACGAGCTTTGGGGGAGGGCAGCATTATTCTGCTTCAAGCCGCGGTTCTTCGGAAGCACCTGACTGTATATCGGAACTTGATTCGCCATCTTGGTTGCTGGATTCTATAGCTCAGGGGCTTATTGTAGAGTACTCTCACTTATATTTATCATTATCACATGTAATTTTTAATAGTATGGGGTTTTGAATTACTACTTCGTTGAAATCAAATATAGGCCGTGGAACATAAATACTACGACTTGGATACTTCACAAACACTCAAGGGAACGACACGCAGTCTAAGGTACTTTGGATTGGGTTATGTTAGGTTACAATATATATATATAGATATTTGTGACTCCGTTGATTTTATATTAATAATACGATTAGGCCTTAGTTACAAATTTCTTACACAGCATAGCCTCTATTAATTAAAAATTTAAATGTTTTTTGTTCACTTTACGATCACCGGTGACTCGGACAGTCTCTAGTATTGATGTGGAATTTTCTCGTCCCACGCTGGTCTGGAGATCGCCTGCCGGGCCAGACGTGCCTAGACCGATTAGGAAATTTTATAGGCGATCTGCGGCCATTCTGAGTGGACGCGATCGGGGTCTGGTAGCTGAGCCTCTCTTCTGCAGCTTCCCATGGCTCCATCACTCGACGCTGTCAGCCCTCGGTCAATTTCGGCGGGAGTGTGTGTTCGATACGGCCGGCTCCAATGTGCGGAAGCATGTTCAACTGAATGCAACGTGCGGGACTCAGCATGCTTGTGTTGTAATCTGAAAAAAAAAAAACCATTAGACTTATTGATCTAGACATATTACAGGTACAATAGTTCTTACAGGTAAATATTAGTTCTTAATAAGTAAAATTTAGATTAGATTCTTGACTGACATCAAGTTTATCTTGTATTATATATCTAGTGAATTAAGACAGGTGAAATTCAGGGTCTTGCAACCATAATAGTATATATTTAAAGGATCTTTTTATACAATGCTAATGTTCACAATACATCCACTATCTTCTCTAGCGGCAAGATCTGATGAAAGGTCTTTGGTACTGTCTCAAAAATGCAGTGCTTAAATAGTCTATTGGAAGTTCATAATCGTCAACCTGAGAAGCAAAGTGATAGACTACTATAAATTTTCGTTGCTAGTGTGGCGTGGTACTACACAAGACTCGAGGGAAGCGGCATCGATTCGCTCGTGTCAATAATTTTAAAATGTATACATTCAGGTTGTATATAATACATTTTATCGGCTGGTTAAAAACAATAGCGCGTATTTAACAAAAACTTGACAAACAGCAGTTTTTGCATGTGAGGCACATCTGCATGGATTAACAGCTTATCATTAAAAGTTTCCGCCATCTGGACAAGCCGAGGCTTGGCCACGATGTACCAACGGGATCATGAGTTAGTCGTGTTATATTGACGATATATTCCCACGCAGCAGAAAATTCTTTGCTTACGTTTCAGAAGCGCCAGACGCTGAGGTTATTTTCGACGCTGAACTGTTCGCCACAATACACCGGTTGATGATTTTATTCAATTTTCAATTACTCTTATACAAAACATCTATTACGGACGTAAACTATTTATATGTAAGCGGCGTGCAGTGGGTTCAAAATCAAAGCGAGCAGTTTTGCTCGTTGAATATAAATTAGTCTGATTGATTAAACAGATTATTTATCATGAAAAAGTCATATTAGCATAAAAATATATTTTAGGGCAAGCAACGCTTTATTGCTTTATACATATATTCTTCGTCTAGTGCTTCTCCTCACATGAGGTTGGTGACCGTTTCATTGAATTTACTCTTATCCTTTGCCAGTCTCACTGACTCGGCTGTACTATCGACTTTCAGCCACTTGTGCTAGTTCCGCATCCACGTAAGTTTCCTCATGCCCAATGCCCCTTGTTCCTTCGACTTGACTTTTGTACAATTACCTGTAGTATGCTATATTGACAATTTGGATTATTTTTTGTGCATCGACTCAGGCCGAGGAGGGCCGCGGCATGCAGCGGGCATGCAGTGCCACTTGTCGCCAGACAAGTACGTAGGGTACGCCATCCTCACAATGAAGTCTATCGATCGGCCGCCCGGGCCAGACGCCGCGCCGGCCGACACGTCCGAGCGTCTCGATTCACGCACGGGAGGATAGTTTATCAAATTCCGCCGAAGTCGAGGAGACCCTTGTTGCATGCACTTTTATACAAAGCTGCAGAGTGCAATAGAGAACTTGGCCCACGAAAATAGCATGACTATTAATATAAGATATAAGATATTGTGGAGCGAGCAGTTTCGGGCGCGAAGCATATCGACTGCAACTTTTTTTTCATAACGAGAGAGCCATTAAATTTGACCCCAGACTAGACGAGATTCGGCAGTCTGTCTGGCGGGACTGACGCACCCGCCGTGACTCACCAGCCGCCTGCACCGGCCGCGACACAACCGACAATCGACCGGCACACTGCAACAAATCGCCACCAGACATTTTTTGTGCCTGCATTACGTAATTCTCTACTGCAATTTCATTTTCATGCATTTCGCTAGAGGGTGGGAGGGGGGTTGGGAATTGCAATTGTCTAAATGAAATCATACCCGGCCGTGGGATCTCGGGTTTAAGTACAGGGTGGATAAAAACACGAAGACGAACGCAACCGTCTCCAACTGCTTGCCTGCCTTTTACATTGCACCGCAGTGTGATGACAATATCTTCATTTACAAAACTCAACATTTTTTCAATACAAAATTCGGAAATCCCATTATGAGAAATATTATTCCAAAAATGACGGACTCATTCCGCGCGTTGTCATGGTAAAACGTAGAGGGTGATGGGAAAAAAAATGTGCCCATGCCACGGCAGCCATCGATCTTACAAAGCTTCAACCAAACATGTACAAAGTCTGTTATAATAAATAAACCAAAGGGCTTGATTAAATACCGCTTATTGCCCGCCTTATCAGTGTCTCGGTGTGTAGGTATCTTCAAGGTTACAATGTGATAGCTTATCAATCTGAGGGAGTGACAGTGATGGGTTCAAATCCCAACAAAGCAGCAAACGCTGGGGGGGTCAATGATAACGCAAGGATAGCCATAAATAACTTAATAAATAAATACATATATCATAGTATAGTGAAGCTGATGTCAAGTGAATTCTCGTGCTCTCTTGCACGTGTCCCAGACATTCCGCATGCAGCGCATTCAAGTGATAAACCACTGCGTGTCTATTTTTTTTTTTTTTTTCAGTGCTTTGGTATTGTGTGGTCACAGCAATGGACGCGAATAGAACACGCCGAACGTGTGGTCATGGTATTTTTAGGTTTTCTTATGTAACAAGCACTATTGCGAGTATTTTGCTCTCAATCAATACACGGAGTCTAGTGAAATTAAATTCGAAAGTGAGAGCACGCCACTGGCGATCATTAAAATGGAAGAAAAAAAAAAAAAAAAAAAAAAAAAACAACACATTGCCCTTTCATGTTTGTTACAATTAAAAATTATATATGAAAAAATGAGTGCGTCAAAGCTTTGAAAAATATTTACATATGAAAGTAGGTCTAAAGATCTACTTTCTGTTCTGAGGGCATATCTATACCTAAGCCTACGGTTTTACATTGACTATAATTTATATACATATATACATAACGTAACTAACAAATAATTATGGAACTGTGACGACCGTGATTTATAATATATATGTCAAGCAACTACAGTAAAACAAATGGTCTTACATAATTTGCCTTTATGCCGAGAGGCGTGCTTGAAATTCAGCTGTGTGGGTGTGTATATATTTTTTTTTACATCGTATTTCCGTCGAGTCCCCGCCGCGGTGGCAGAAAAGGAAAAAAATCGCAACGAGATCGCCCCTAGACAGGGCCCACCATTTTGAATAGATTATACTACAATTTTTTTATAATATTCCAGCTGATCCGACGGGGCAGAAAATCGATCGACAGATCGAATTAAATTTCCAGTTCAATAGGACCACCGATTGAGATTCAGGGGCGCCGAGTTCCACCTGCGCCCGCAGACTTCCGGGGGCCGCAGGTTGGCGACATCTGGCCGGGGAGATATATTCAGTGGAGGGGAGGCCCAGACGGGGGGGGGGGGGGGGGGGGGCGAAACTTTTTGTACTAGAAAAATCGAAGATCATCATGGATGCGGAATTCGCGCCGACGGCTGGAATGAATGGGGGGAGGTCTGGCCGGCGAGACGGAGGAAGATTGCCAGTACAAGATGGATCCGTCACATTTGAGGGCAGATAAAATGGACGACATGCGTCATGGCGCCGTGGGAGTCTCCGCGACACGTGCGCACATCATCACACTTATACCAATAAATAAATAAAAAAAAAAAAACCCACTGAAGCTACGATGCGGCGATGTCAACAACAAGCCCCCAAGAGAATCAGATTTTTGCGCGCGAAAAATTCTTTACTATTTGATAACACAATCCGGCGTGGCTGTTGTGTTATATCGATCGGGTGTTTTGAGTATATTACGCATTACAGCAGAATACGAGATGGTATGTCTAGGGGGGGAGGAAACACCATGTCAAAGGTATTTCCTTGATAACTGGTCTCATCTGGTCACTCGTAGCGACCAGATGTGAACGAAGTTGTACAAGACGTATTATTTTAGTACGCATATTAGTTACATTGATGGGTTTACCATGACGCGGTATTTCATTTTCTCGTGCACTCTTCTATGGTTTTTTTTTATGTTATTATTTA
Source organism: Atopsyche davidsoni (assembly GCA_022113835.1). Taxonomy (NCBI): domain Eukaryota; kingdom Metazoa; phylum Arthropoda; class Insecta; order Trichoptera; family Hydrobiosidae; genus Atopsyche; species Atopsyche davidsoni. Next base: position 2,254,691 of record JAILWY010000028.1, read on the forward strand.
AAGGGGTGTTAAGAGATTTCTTCCCCTTCCGCGGGGATTTTGGGGGAGATTTTTTTTATGCCAGCTTGTCCTCGAGTCTACCCCATGGGGTGCCCCCAGAAGCACTCAGTATTTCAACCCTGCTATATTGATTTATTCGAGGGAGGCGGTCTGGACGCATATTAAAATACCAACTAAATGCCGTCTATAAATAAAAAAAATAAATTTAAAAAAAGCACTGACCAAAAAGCCATTTAAGGCAGAATAAATAAAATAAAATTTATTGCATGTTTTTGAGAAGAAAGTACTCGGTGGATTAATTTGAAATAAATATTTGCAAATTCGAGACATAATACCGAATCGTATATTCGATTACTTATTTTAATCTCTTTCGTGGAAAGCTTGGATGTCTAGATGTAAAAATTCTTGAAATGACTCGATAAATGAGCGATTAACACAATACACGCTAATCGAAGATAAGTTGATTATTATTATTTATTTATCTTGTTGCTAGTTGCATCGTACAATGACTGGCAATTGTATTATTATAATAATGTCATATAACAGTATTTTCTTTTTATATTATTACAATATTGCCTTATTAGAATATGCGTATAATGTGGTATATAAAAATTCAATGGGAAACGTCCAATTCGATAAACACATTCTATCCAACAACAACTTAGTACGATTCTGCTTCGACAAAGTAGCAGCTACAAATAAGCAGTATTTTTAAACTGAAACTGTATGTATAATGACTTATTTTGTAGAGAGACTTTTATCAAAGCCGACAATGGCTCGAGTGTCGGAACCGAAACGTTCGGCTTCCTACAAAAATTGAAAACAAGCCAAACAAAAGTACTATAATAATTTTAACAATCTGAACGTCAAATGTTGGCATTTTTTTTGTTATTAATAATACCGACTTTGAATAGTATCGTGTTTGAATAGTTAAACGTATACACAAACGATATGTGCTAGAAGGTCTCAACGGGATGTATTCGTTCCGAGAAGCCCCGCGTAGCCATGAACCCCACACAAGGTTCATTCGCATGCAACGTTTCCACCGTGTGGCCACTTCGCCGCATAACAAGTCAATTTTAGCAAGATCGTGTGCAACCTTTGAAGGAACGATTTCGGCACCGTTCCGTGCGGATTCCCACAGGCTCCAGGCCTACGCCCACAATTGCATATAACGTGAGAATCCCGTGACACATTGGATGCGGAATTTGCGCCATAACTAACATATAAAACTAGCCCAGGGTGCTGAGATGTGCTCAGTGATGTGGTCACCATAAAAAAAAAATAAAACAATTAATAGCCATGGTCATTAGCATTGCAAGCGAAGTTGCAACGGTGCACAGGTCGTCTAATTACAGCACCGTAATGAAAAAAAAACAGGTGGTGCAAAAATACCCCTCAGAGGGGTTTACTTATTAATCGCGGGTCAACCCTTGCAGGTCGAGGGGGGGGGGGGAGGATTAATACGTGGGGTGGGGGTAGGACTCCGTCACCCCCTCCACCCCCGGCTAATGAGACCCCCTGCACCGGCTAACGAAGCATCCCGCAGGTAATCAGATTGGACGTGGCGCAGAATCCCCCGCTGTTTTTTTTTTTTTTGTTTACTCCACGAGCGGGAAACATCCCAACTGGGATAATTTGAACGAGGAGAGCACTGCAAGAGAAGGAGGCCGCAAGGGAGAAGGTATATCGATAGAAATTCTCACACATGGCCAGGCCGCGACATCTAAGAGGATTTAATGGGATTTTTTTCTCGTGTGTTAACTGACTATGTAGAAAAAAAAAAAAAAAAAAAACAAGCATTCAAAAATGTTTTTAGATAATCGATTCACACGTGAAACGAAACGAAAAAAAATTTTTTTTTAGCAAAAACTAAAAAAAATTCACTTAAAAAAAAAACGAATTTATTAATTATTTTATAATGTATATCATAACTGGTTTTTCCGAGAAACGCACAAATAATAATAACGCCAGACCCGCGCGCGCCATGTGCGTTAGACAGCTGATTCTATATCGGTTTCCGTCCCGTTCCTGACGGAAAATAATGGAAGAATGAATGTGGTTGAAGGGTACATCATCCATTATACGGGTTATTTTCACAGCGAGATATTTTCGGGTCCAAACACCATGAAATATAAGCTTATTCGTCTTCTTTAAAAAATATTTTTTTTGTGTGATTATTTTCAACACTCACCGCTAGTCGCCGGCGTGTAAAATTGACGACAACAATGGATATATATATATATAAATTTTGTGGTTTTAGAATCATCCTGTACATTTACGCCCACGACGATCAGATCGGAATCAGGGTAAGTGTGCCTAATTTGTTTCACGTTATGGCAACACTTTCGCTCTCTCGCACACTGGGCAAGGCTCTGGCACGGCAGCGGTGAGTTGTCAAGGATCTGGCTGCGATGGAAGAACCAAGGTCATCGCTTCCAAAAGTCGCTTGCTCGGGCCATATAAGACGCGGGTCACATTTGGCGGCGATTCGACGCTTCCTTACTCCATACACATATTCAATAGTATTACAAACTAAACCAGACTGCCGTGGATATCACTGTGCACTGATGAAGCCGGTTTCGATGGTGGTATAAAACACTTGAGTGTTGTTTCCACATCTTCACTCGGGCGTGTTGGCGAAACTAGTCGCGTCAAAATATAAAAAGTGGGTATATATCAATAGCAATCAAAATGCTGTTGTCTGATAGGTCGAGCTGGCCGCGCGTTTAAATAGAGCTTACGCCAGCCTACTGGCTGATTGTCGACTTCCAAGGTCACCGAAGACTGCAGGCTGGTGATGATCAGTGGCGTGCGGAGTCCACAAACGATAACAGACGACACCCAAGCTCAGATTATCTTAGAACGTGGTGTCTTACATATGACCACCTTGATACGTCTCCGGCATTGTGATAGTCAGGGTTCACATTCCGAACAATAATTTTACACATATTTTGTGATTATTCGACAACATCTGGCCGCGACAACACGGGCGCGCGAGATCAATAAATAAACGAACGCCTCTATTCATGACCCTGCCAATAAATTTGAGGAGTATATTTTTACCGTCCGAGACATCGGGGCAAGCGGGAGTCCGCGACGGACTGGTTTAATTTGTAACACTCCATATTTAAAGAAAAAAAAAACATGAGTAACCAAACGAGCCTGATGCTATTTTACTCATATTTTTTAGGCATTTTTTTGAGGCTGTTGGAAAAACAGCTAATATGCTAAATGCGTTCACTAACTGTGAACAGTGGGAACAGACTCCCTGAAGATGCCCCCCAGCACTTGCAGATTCTCAATAAGAAGTCCCCGATATCCAACAAGATACATTATTGAGACTAAAAATAAAGCTCACAGGGCAAAAAATTCGCCTCAGACTGAAAAGATAGCGCAATTTTAAAATAGCATCGGTTGGCTGTGGGACATGTCGAATTAATTTCGTCACAGTGATTAACCAGCACCATGGTTGGTGACAGGCCATCGAATGTAACTCTATCGCAATCGGTTGCGAAGAATGTCACGACGCTTCTTGGTTGACAACACCAACAGTCTAAACTGCAAGTCCATTGGAGTGTTTGATTTTAATTTTTGACAATTTCGTGTCAATGAAGACTCGCAAGGTAGATTGTGTGTATCGATGAACAACAATATAAGCAAATATTGTTGTTCATCGATAATGGCTGAATTTCTTCAGTTTAACCTGGTGATTGAGAATAGTTGATGAAATATTTGTGAGCAAATCCCAAAGCGATATTAGACGCCATGGTCAAGTGTGCAGATTTGGAGGTATCAAGGTGTAGAAAACCCATTGATGACCGAAGTATTTTTTTTCACAAAATTAAAACATTTTCTTGAGATAAATTCTTTGTCCACGATTTCGATTTTATACTCTGCAATGAGACACCCGGAATCGATTAAAAATGATTTTATTTGGTCTTGTTATGCAATTTTGATTTACATAAAGGGGAAAGCCTTCACGGTGTTTAACTAAAGTGAAGACAATCCTATAAATTGCATGTTTAATACCCTTCATTCAATTTGCATAAAATGAGGTTTCACTTTTTAATATTGTTGCTACACCTTCACATTTAATATGTTTTGGCATCACACTTATGTAAACAATATAATATTATCTATAATTAGAGTAATTAGACCCTAAATGTCAATATACCTTAAACTGAGTCAAAGTGTAAGATTTTAGGGCAAATATATCAATGTTGATGTGTTCATCCTAATTGATAGTTGATATAATCAATTCTCAGTCGGTCTAGATAATTATTATCCTATTCAACGCATTTGATCTGAATAATAACTAATATGGTGATAAATTTGTAGGGAAACACCTGAAATCAATTAAAATGATTTTATTTGATCTTGTTATGCAATTTTGGCATAAAATATTTCATGGTGTTTACTTAAAGTGAAGACAATCCTATTAATATAATCAATTCTCAGTCGGTATAGCTTAATATTATCCTATTGGTTTGAATAATAATTAATATGGTGATAAGTTTGTAAGTTTGTAAAAAACACTTAAAATCAATTAAAATTATTTAATTTGATCTTGTTATGCAATTTTTATTTACATAAAGGCTTTCATGGTGTTTCAAGACAATCCTATAAATTGGTTTTTCAATACCATTTATTAAATTTGCATAAACCTTTCACTTTTAATGTCTTGGCATGTACAAAAAAACATTATATTTGCAGATCTGTACCGGCGAGCAAGTAATTAGACCCTTTTTGTTAAATATACCCTAAGTGATAGTCAAAATATAAAAATTTACTGCAAATGTATTCATGTCGATGTGTTCACCATAATCGATAATAAATATAAATAATTCACTTGTATATTATTTAACCTTCTCAATCGGTATACCCAAGTATTATCCTATTCGATACATTTGGTCTGAATAATAAAAAATATATATAATAGATATATAAAAACGTCACATGGAAACCTAGTATTCGTGATGTGTATTAAAAAATCAAAAGTATTTCATATTTATAGAAATGATATAAACTCGCAACTAATGTAAGTACAAGCAATATAGTCAATAACGATAGAAATATTTTGACAGGACTCTGGTAATTTAATACCGATTTAGTTAAATCTATTTTGCATCTCGATAATTGAACCAAACAATATATATGCTAATGTATAAAAGCTTGTATCAAGCGCTGATGGCTCCACAGAAGGGAATCCTCATTTTAGTGTGACTCATTCATTATATTGACCCCGTACGGCGGTTTCCTGTTCTCGCTTGTTTATCTATGAAAACGTCTGATTTTCACTGAAATATCGCTATAGTCGCGATTGAGATAGTGACACAGTTTTATCAAACCGCGATTTGGTTACAACATGCCTCAATAAAGACACCCGAGAAAAAAAAATATGCAAAAACATCGCCGAGAAAACACAAGTGAATGTATAGATCACACGCAAAATATATCGCTCGGGATTTGACAGACAGCGACGGAGCACCTCACGCTTCAATGAAAAATATTCACCATACACGAGACGAAAACACCGCACGCAAACACGACAGAGGGTGCACATTGCGCAAATAAAGCACGGCGACGCCTGTGAATCGTAATCATTCGGTCCACAAGTCGCTACCCTCCCACGGATTCGTAGACACTCACGACCATTTTGTGCATAATTCGTGAAAAGGTGTTAACTTTGACCATTAAACTCACCTCGTATAAAATCTAGGTGTCGATGAGAAGGCGCAAACAATCCATGAGAACTTTTTCTATATTCACAAATGGCACGGGATAGATTTTTCGAGCGCACTCCGATAAGATCACAAACCAAACACCACTCGACAGACAACCGGGCGAACCGCAAAACACAAAAGCTAATGGCAAGTTTCGGAAGCGGCCGCACGGCCAGAGTGGCGCTGCCGGTTACACCATAGACAATTTAATTAATTATGCTAGATTTAAAAAAAAAATCTAGGCATATAAATTTTAACATCGCTTTACCTGAGTTATAAAAAATTAGATAATAAACTAACGGTAAATATAAATATAAGTTTTTTAACGAATTAGTACTTATGCAGGTGCCACAAAAAAAAAATTTGTTCCGTATTGTTATTATTTGATAATACAAATATTAAATTGCACAAACACAACCATTCCAAAAAATGAATAAACTACCAGTTGTAATGAACAAAACAAAGATGAATAATTTTTTTAAATAGAATTAATGTTTTCTTAATCTAGCAAGTGCATAAAGGGTCTTAACAAAGAAATATTTATCCAGATGCTACAAAAAAAACAATGTCAAAATGTTGTTGTTTAATAGCCGTACCAAAAAATAAGTAAACTACTGGTTGTATTATTCGGTACAATGATGAATCTAGTTTTTATTCTTTGAATCATTTATTTTGATTCAATTATAAATGTTATTTTTCAAAGTTTGATAAATTATAAATTTGGGTTTGAACTATCACAAAACTAATATTTCCATAGCAGTACCATTAATCAAATTGAAATAATTAATATTAATATAGATTCAAATTACAATTTATTGTCAGAAATCGATTATTCGGATTTGAGATAAACGATAAAATATTACTACAGTATTTGCATTGCATTAAATGTTTTTTTTTTCCGAATTTTCCGAATTTTTTTTTTAATATCATAGACAATTTTATTGTAATTCTCGTTGATGTTGGCTGCTCGAACTGTCATAATTACCGAATAATTGCTTTTTCTATTGATTCTACATTATATTGTTCGGGGTTTATTGTAATACGACAATCGCAATTATTTTGTGTTAACTATCAAATATGTAAATCCTAAAATCACAGGGGTAATATTTCAGAAGTTTTTAGGTTATGTTGTGGTGTTTTTCTTACTTCACTTTTTGGAAGTTGTCAACAAGGACTGTTTGACTAGTATTAATATGAAATATGTTTGTTGAAAAATGGCTTTTATTAAGCGCGAGGACACCTTAGGATTCAGTTTAGACGAGGATATATACAATTCTTATATAAATCGAGTGAGTTCTTTCTATAAAATATATTATTTGTGTTAATGACAAATGCTATGCCAAAAGATTATTTGGTGAAGTAAATGACTTTGTAATGTATTGAGTTTAATGTTTTTAAGAATGTTTAAATAAAATGTCTGAATCTTAAAAAAACTGACTTAAATCACAAGTTTCACATATATTCCAACACAGTGAAAGGAAATTGATTTAATAGAATTCTATAATAGATAGACTATATCTTTCACTTTAATTAATTTTCAAGTATTCCATTGCAATCTTTATTATTTTGGCATTAAGTAATTTTCCCTTTTCATTATTTATATTTATGTAATCTCCCTTTGCAGAATGTTCGAGGGCGACAAAATGATTTTCAAGTAGCAGGTAATCTCGCCCATACAGTGGAGACAGACGACGATGTGCAACACATATCCCACGACTCGCAGGTCCAAAATTGCGGAAGGGCCCAAGACAACCTTGTCGAGAGACTGCAGGGCAACTTTCCATTCCCAATTAAACTGGAGGATGAAGAGATTAATCAATGGCCGATGCACGCTGACAGTGCTATTTTAGGTGAACATCTTTTTAAATAAATGTTACTAAACAGAGAGCATTTGCTAAAATTATACCTGAAAGTGGTATATATAATTGACATAGTGAGAGTCTTTTTCGTTCACTGGAGATATCGTAAAACTGATGTTTGATGCATGATTTTATTTCCACAAATTACTAGTTTTCTTAATTGTTAGAAGCACGTATCTTCCTTATCAGTTTAAGGATGCCTTTATTAGGCAAAATAATTATTAGTGTCAGTGGTAAATACCAGTAGTTTCATAGCACTAGGATAGTTTTTTGCCTTAAAATGTGGTTCCGATTCCTCTAGTTTAGATATCTGCAGTTTTAAAAAATATTAGATTTAAACAATATTATTTTTTTTCGGTTCATTATTTAACAATATTATATGTTTTTTTACAGATTCCAACGAAACTCAACTTATCAAATCCAACTCTGCTAATTCTCAAAACATGTCTCTCGATTTAGCCACCGCTTACAACAATTCTCTGTTTTATCAGAACCTTCAATCGACAGCTCCATTCCAGCAAGTCTTACCTTTAGAGTTTTACGGTCGACATCACCAGGCCCTCGCCAACAGCATCCTGTCCGTATACTCCAACACCAACAATAGCAACTTGACAGCGCAGCAATATTTCAAACCGAATCAAGAACAACTAAACGGTTTTACCAACAGTAAAGACTCCAACATAAATATTAACCAGCCAAACGTCAAAAGAAAAGACCTCCAGTGCGATATATTAAAAAATATAAACACCATATATTCACAGGCTATGAATAATAGAATACAAAATAATTTGGATGCTATGGTCAATCAGAATGCACTGTGCGAAATGTCCAGAAAGATGAATAGCCAAGTTAATGTTCAAGATGTTAAGGAAACTTCAGTGTTCAACAACTTTTACAACTGCCTTAAGTCGGAAACATCCAATGGAATTGTAAAATTACCGCCATTTGAAAAACCTCACGTCACTGCTAGCATATTAAATGATAGATTGTTGATGGATAGATTTAAAAATGGACAAGAATCTTACGATGAAGGCGTCGGAAGCTTAAATAATTCTGACCATGCGACAGTATCCCTATTACCTTCAATGAAAACTGTCAAAAAGGAATCCGCACTCAAATGTGGGAAATGCTTCACTGAATTCATTTGTGAGCAAGAACACAAGGACCATTCTATTAATTGCGGTGGAGAGTCTTTTCAATTGATTCCCCAGTCGGTCGTGCAACCCAAAAAGTCAACGGACATTGAAGATGGATTCGCATTCCCAAGTGAGTTGGAGTCACGGGGGAGATACTCCTGCGAGAATTGTTCCTATTCGTGCCAATCCCCCGCCATATTAAAGATACACGAGAGGACTCACTCCGGTGAGAAGCCGTTCAGTTGTTCGTTTTGCGATTACAAATCGGGACAGAAAAATAATGTGGCCAAACACATTTTAGTTCATATGAAAGAAAAACCGTTTCGCTGTCAATACTGCGAGTACAAATGCGCACAAAAGAATAACTTGATCGTGCACGAGAGGACGCATACTGGAGAAAAACCCTTCGCCTGCACTTTCTGCGAATACAAAACTGTACAGAAACCTAACCTTGTCAAGCATATGTACTTGCACACCAACGAAAAACCCTTTGCCTGCGACGTATGTGACTATCGCTGCGTCCAAAAAACAAACCTCCTGAAACATAAGCAGAAGCATTCACTGGAAAAGCCGTTTGGCTGCACGGACTGCGACTATAAATGCTCTCAGAAGTCTAATCTGAACAAGCATCTCTTCCTGCACACAAAAGATAAACCGTTTCAGTGTGAATTTTGTGCCTATAGATGTGTGCAAAAGTGTAACTTGGCCAAGCACGTGCAGTCGAAGCATAATATGTTAGGAAGCGATGCTCTAGCCACGGACACAGCGTTGACTCACTGTGAGATTGTCAGCTGCGTTTATTCCGAACGAGACGCGCATATGAAGGAACAGATGGAAATGCGATGTGAGAAGGAAGAAAATAACGCATTCAAAATGCAAGGCGACAGTGTCATGTGATAACCAACGACTGCAAACTTATCATTTTACGTTTCGATTCAAGTGATATTTTTAATTCAAGAGTTGATTGTGATAAACCAATGTCTTTTACGTGTTTTTGACGCTTCATTATTTGACCTTGACTTTTTTTGTACGATATTTGTGTTCAACGAAAAGGCTGTTATCAGTTTCGTATGCATTTAAATTTAGATATGTGATTTCAGATAAAATTGTCCGTACTAAATATATTCCCAGGTTTTCGCAACCGCCGCCGGTAAAAGATGGTTCTCTGAAATTATTCTGCATCCTATTTTATACAATTTGTTTTAATTAAGTTACCATTCCCTGATGAAAACTTTAACGCAAAAGTAAAAATGTCAGTACAGTCATGTATCATTTTTTTACCGAAGTGTGCTCTTTTTAAATATATTATCTGTTAATATATTCAGTTTTGTTAGTCATTTAAGTTGCTTAAAAATTTTAATCCCGTAAAAAACCATACAAAATAAATATTAATTCATTCCAAGTTTTCTATCTCTAATATGCTTTTACACGGATAAATTGATTGACATTATTTTATTTATTTCAATTTTCTGTTTTAATATTTATTAATATCAACTACATTTGCCATAACTGTTTATTCGATGTAACGTTCTTCTTCTCCGCGTGCCTCTCCTTAGAGGAAGACTCTCGACCGCATCCACGTTAGTAACGTTCTTCTAAGCATTCTTATTTATTCCTTATATCATCATTATCTATTCCGAGCCACAGCTAACACAGTTATTTCTATACTGAAGTTCAAGTTTTTTTAATTTTGACTGTTCACGATTTTATTTTGCATTGTCGTATGTCGCTGACATATTTAAAAATTAATTAAAAAATCACGAATAACTGCCGTTACGTATTAGATAAATTTAAAAAAATCCAGTATTAGTTTTCGAACTATTTTATTTGTTTGTAATAACGAAGAAGTGCCGTTGAATATTTTCTTTCCTCGTGCTTGTCGATAATACCTTGGATATTGGTTCCTACTTAGTATATTATAAGAATGAATTAATTTTAATGGAAAATGTGACATAAAGCTTTGTTTAACCCAAGCTAACGGCAGAAGCACAAAATACGAGAATTTCGTCATATATATGAATCGTTTGTTGTTTCCATTAAAAAAAAATTATAATCTGTCGCTACACTTTATTAAAATATTCACATACGATGTCAGATACATTTTGATTCAAGTTTTTAACAAAATAATTGTACATTTAACAAAGAATTGTCTCGTTTTTCTATTTCACGGTTAGACGAATATTATACTTGTGGCGTGATTGTGACGTATTGGACGCGTGTTAATCTTATTATATTGTTTTGGTCTTGAAGTATAGGCTAAGTAGAATCTATATCACCGATAGGGGTTATTCACTGCATGTTTTTTTTTTATAAATATAAACATAACTTGATTAATTTGGAGATTATTTTTAAAGATTTGTCGTTTTCATTGCAAAATTTTATTATTTATATACGTGCAGTCATGCAGTTAAAATTTTATATTTTTGAAGTCTTTGAAGAAATCGATAGTGATGAGAATCCTGTGATGCAATAAGTTTTAAGAATTTGACAGTCTTCGAAAGTCTCCGGGAAGAATAAGGCTTCCTTGTAAAGCCCACTCTTCAAGGACAACTAGATTTTTTACGTATTATAAAATCTAATAAATAAGTTGGTCTTTTGAACGCCACCATGAGAAATAGCTATACGGTCTATTGCTATGCAGTTACGGTGTGCGTAAGCTTTCAGGAAGGTCCACGGAGCTTCATGGTTTATTAGAAAGCTAGTGGAATGACTTCACGAGAGAGAATAAAAACCCTAACGTGCAGTTGCGTAGAGCTGAAAGGTAGCATTAGTGTGAGGATCCATCAAACATGGCCTGAGAACTCTTAGTCGTCTCAAAACACCGATCTCTAAATCTCATAACGGGTGACTTCTGAAATCTTATATTTTGCAATGGAAATGACAATTTCGTTTTTTTTTATGTGTGTATCATTTTTTCTTCCGCTGTCCTTGTATATATGTGTTTGCAACAAGTTTTTGATGCTATATTTTTATATTATTTTACTAACGTGATAAATAAACAGTTCTCTGTAACTTGTTAATAACAATGAATGAGCTTTTTTCTTCTTCTAATCAATACCAGGGAAAGGCAAACATCAGTTTCGCGGTCCAAAAATGGTCCTCCGAGTGATATTGGACTGATTACAAGTCTTTTTTGTATATTTTTATTAAATTATTTTCTGTATCACAGCAATATTTTTAAAATTATTATTAATTATAATTTCATCATATAAAATCCCCGTTTAATGGTGCCACGCAATAAAAGTGTTATTAATGGTAAAATTTTAATTCTTCTAACGTCATAAAATATTTTTGCTATCAAATGTGTGAGAAGGCTTTATTTTTCTTTCAGCTGTAAATAATAAATACTTAATTGGCATTAAACTTTGTGATAGTTCATTATTATTGTTTTGTACTTTGCTAGTTTTGGTCTGATTCTGGGATCTTTGTTAAGCAAGCAAAACCCGTTCGGGATCGATCAGGACTCTCGACACAAAGACACGAGTTAATTGCATTTTTATTTCATATTATATTGTAATACAAATCTTTGGAAAAATATAAATACATATTTTGTACATAATACCTAATAGGAAACATTGATACAGTTATTTCCAATAAATATATTTCATAATCCTGAACGCAGATGTATTTTTTTTTAATTCATCAAATATTCAGTCTAATGTCCCACGCACACTGGAAAATCACATTTAATTCACACAAGTGGTGACTCTTATATTTAGATCGATCGTGCCAAAGAATGCATCGGCACAAATAACAAAGGTTCTATCCGCTGGATAGGAAGCTTAATTAATCGTCCAGCTAACTAAGCGGGTGGGAGATCAGATTTTTAACCAAAATGCTACTCTACGCAATCAAATGACTGAACAGCCTCACTAAGATTAAATTAAAAATAAATAATTTGTTGAGCGGTTGAATACTAAGCGAGCGTGAGAAGACGGCTACTTTATATTTTAAAATCATTGATGACAATATTTAGTTCAACCACTACAAAAAAAAAACCATTGTCGACACAATGGAATGATCAATCATAAATGGAGAGATTGAATTGAATTTCAAGCCTCCCTAATAAATATTACAATATTTTCTAAACAAAGCAAATAAAATATATCAGCCTTTATCATATAAATACTATTTTATAGTTTCAAATAATACATTTTCAAAACTTTTCAAAGAGCAGACTGATGTATCTTTACGTGAATAATCCACATTTTATATATTATCGCACCAATTTCAGGAAGTAAAGAGCACCTGATAAATCGTCACCGCTTGCGGCACAATTCAGCTATTTCAACACTTAAATTGTTCATCGAAGATTAAGAATAATGAAGATTTTATTGTCATTTCGCGTGTGAATTGTTAACCTAAAAATATCAGGTAAATACTAACGTATCTTACCGACACAATAAAAATGCTTACGGACCAACTCTCGCATAGGCTTTAAGACCTATACATGAGTGATCAGCGATGCTCCGCATCCTCGGGTGTTTTTGGCATCCAATTTTACAGTGATGGTGCTATTTAAAGTTTTCGTATTTAATAACTGAAAAGTGGTTTTGTGGTATGGATATACTTGAATTTTTTTTCACTTTGCTAAAATTAATAAACATGATTATTATAAGATACTATTGTATCACGTTATTCATAAAAAAAGGATACCTTTTAATCCATTATATGGAATATACCATTCTCCGTCGAAAATACACACTCAATCCATAGTGGATTTCTTCCACAGCAAGGAAATAATATACCTTGTCTTTCATTCAACATTATCTCAAAACTTCTATCACAAAATTCCAGATCAGTGATACCGATCTGAAATTATACAAAGTCTACCACAGACGAGGGCGCCAATTCAAATAGGAAAAGGGATGCCGTAATAAAAAAATCACCATTACAAAAACACATTAATGCATTGCATGGATTCCGCCTAAAAGCACTTCTTAGCTGGTATCAAAAAGCAAATAGTCATTGAGGCTGCGCGGAAGCTCGAACTCTTCAATGATTTCTGGAAGCGTCATGCCGAAAAGTTTTCGGATGTACAGCCTCAGCTGCATCTTCAGCGCCAGGGGCCTGGATGCTTTGTCCATGAGTGCCAACTTCTGCTCCGGGGATAGAATATTATTTCTTTTGATCATGCAGAGGTCGAAAGACTGGGCTGCGTCTAGCAGGGCGTAGAAAATGTGCTCTCTTTCGGGCGCTACGACGTTGTGGAGGCAGTTGAGGATGCCGTCGGGGTCTCTGAACTGGGTCTTCATGATTACCTGTAAAATAATCGATGTATGTCTTAATTGATTGATTATTTTTTATAATACTAGCATTTCGAACAGACTGATGTCTTTATTCTGTTACAGCGAATAAATATTAATTGATTGATAGTTATATTAAATGCAATTACCCTGGCTCCGTGCTTGAGCAAGAGAGTGATGACTTCGGCGTCCGGTTCCGAGTTGCTGGACAGGTACTCGGCCAGCACGGGGCGCAGCTGGAGAGCGTTTTCTCCAACATCATTGTAAACACGCAGGTTTGGGTCTGCTCCATGATCTAGTAGCAACTGTAATAAAAAATCAAACATGACTAATTCGGTTTTGTTAGGTTGTGTGGGCGGCTCAATAAATACGAGACAGTAAAAAATAAATGCGGGACTTACGTTGAGGATTTCCATGCGATTGCTGATGTTGTCTGAGCAGGCCACGTGGAGAGACGACCCGATGATGTGGCTGGAGTAGTTGGCATCTGCACCTAAAGAATGTAAAGAAATTACAGTTCCCAACACCACTACCTATGAAGAGCCAATTGTGTCAAAAGCAGCGATGAACGAATTTTGAAAATTTTGGTAAATCCTGATTGTTAGCATCATTGATGATTGATTTATGTTTATTAAACATACGCATTGTTTAAACAATGAAGAGTTATATTTTGTACTTACGGTGAATTTGAAAAAGATTAACGATTGAATATATGCTTTGACGTGTTTGATAGTCATAATTTTTGGTAGATAAATAAGGTGGCGATGAACCGTAGCCACTTACCACTTTCTAGCAGAAGTCGGATGATGGGAATGTCTCCCTTGAGGATGGCGAGGTCGAGAGGGCTGGGTTTTCCGAACTCTTCCGAATCATAGTTCAATTTGGCTCCCTGCTTGATCAGCAAGTTCACAATCGAAATGTTGCCTGACAAAAACCAAGAAAAGGTCAGTTTGGCATTCGTTGCGCTATTGAAGGTATAAATGATGGAAATAGTTATTTATACCTGAGAGAACGGCGTAGTGCAGAACAGTTCTGAAGTCGTGTCTCGCATCTGTTATGGCGTTTACGTCAGCTCCGTGGCTCAGCAGCATGAGAACCGAATCCATGCCCTGAAAACAGGAAAGCTGTTGAACTTATCTGCAAAAAATTACATTTAATACCGAATCCACTAGTCAGTAAATAAAATAATTTGAAAATCAAACGGTTTTCACAAATTAAAAAAATATCTACATCAACCAAACTTCGTGGGTAGTAAATTTTTATTTAATTTTTTGGTTTCTTGTAGACCTTCAAAGAAATTGAACTTGTCTAAAAACGAAAACCAGCAATGTATATACCTGGCTGAAGCGGGCAGCTTTCATCAGCGGAGTCATACCGGATCTGTCGAGGGAGTCAGGATTGGCTCCGAAGGTCAACAGAAGCTCCAAGTACTCCGGGTCACTGACGAGGTTGATCTCCGAACCGAAGAAATACCTCTTATTAGGGTTCGCTCCGTGTTCCAACAGTGAGCGGGCGATATGCTGCAAAAAAAATTACATAAGCCATCATTTTTATTTACAAAAGTATAATTCTTCTTAGTTTATAAATTTCAAAAATTTAATTTATTAAAATTATTTTACTTTTGACAAATACAATATTTCCTCTTCACTTTTTCATGCATTCGTGTATCGTCATTTATTACCATGTGCTTATTTCTGATGGCCAGGCGCAGCGGCTCATCACAGAGTGTAGTTCTCGGGAACTCTTCATCAGTTTCCTGACGATAGTCCACCGCAGCGCCACTCTTCAGCAGTATGTCGACGAGCTCGGAATATCTACAACACAAATCACATAACCAATCAAAATCAAAACCAATCAAATAAAACTAGGTTTTTGTTTGCCAAAATTAAATTATTAAGACCAATAGCAAACATTCGTTACTCAATTAAAGTTATCGGAATTTAACGAAAAGACTTATGTTTAAGAAACATTTCAGGTTATATTCTTGCGTCTACCTTTTGAGACTTATCTATTACTAATGTGTGTTGTGGCGTGTTACAAAAATATATTTTCTATTTTAAGTCGATTATTTTGGCAGGGCTGCGGGAAAGTTCTCACTGTAAAATTTATATTATATTTTATCTACAGATGGTGTTGATGTGCAGTTTTTCGATGTCGTTCAGCTTTATTAAACTCCTAACGCAATAATAGGGTTTTAGGTACATATTTTTATGTACGCAAACTCAATAATGATAATAGATAAATCCATGTACACTACCACCTAACCCACATCTTAACCCACATAAAAGAAAATAATGACATCGGTGGGGTGTGTATAGTGTCAAATAGTTAATCAGGCAGTGTAAGTGTAGCCAAGAAGTCAATCGCGAAACCAATTTCAATTGATCAGACTTTACGATAAATAAAGCACATTTATTCTAGTATCGGGTCTACGTGCCTGTGTGAATCGACATTTTCATACTTAAAATTAATGAAATTCCTCCGGACGTGACTTTTTTAGCCATGTTGTATGTTGTTATACAATTTGAACGTATATTTTGTTTATCTGCCAATGGCTCAGGTGAGTGCACCTCGTGATGAAGCACAGCGTCTATACGCTAAATACATACTATGTCTACACATAGTATGTATTTAAATCGTGCCTCTGCTTATTTAGGGTATTCCAATGGCAAGTGGATCGCGGTACATTTTTAGTATAAAAAGTAGACCGAAGTAGTACAGAAGTACGCCAATGACAAATTTAATATAAAAAGTAGATCTTATGTACACACAGAAGTTGGCCACCCTTGTCTTCAGGAAGAGGGCGAGTACTCAGTATGAAGTACAGTATATGGGCATAGTCTTCTGCCTATATAGACTACACCTATGGCAAGTCGAGTGCGATACATTTTATAGATTAAAAGTAGTATACAAAAGTTGGCCACCGGTGAGGTGAGGTGAGTGTGCTGGATCGCAGGAGGGTGTCTCAAGGGAGAGGAGCAGGTGGCTGGCAGGGAAGGTGCTTAGGTGAGAGTGTGCTGGATCGCAGGAGGGTGTCTCAAGGGAGAGGAGCAGGTGACAGGCAGGGAAGGTGCCTAGGTGAGAGTGTGCTGGATCGCAGGAGGGTGTCTCAAGGGAGAGGAGCAGGTGACAGGCAGGGAAGGTGCCTAGGTGAGAGTGTGCTGGATCGCAGGAGGGTGTCTCAAGGGAGAGGAGCAGGTGGCAGGCAGGGAAGGTGCCTAGGTGAGAGTGTGCTGGATCGCAGGAGGGTGTCTCAAGGGAGAGGAGCAGGTGGCAGGCAGGGAAGGTGCCTAGGTGAGAGTGTGCTGGATCGCAGGAGGGTGTCTCAAGGGAGAGGAGCAGGTGGCAGGCAGGGAAGGTGCCTAGGTGAGAGTGTGCTGGATCGCAGGAGGGTGTCTCAAGGGAGAGGAGCAGGTGACAGGCAGGGAAGGTGCCTAGGTGAGAGTGTGCTGGATCGCAGGAGGGTGTCTCAAGGGAGAGGAGCAGGTGGCAGGCAGGGAAGGTGCCTAGGTGAGAGTGTGCTGGATCGCAGGAGGGTGTCTCAAGGGAGAGGAGCAGGTGACAGGCAGGGAAGGTGCCTAGGTGAGAGTGTGCTGGATCGCAGGAGGGTGTCTCAAGGGAGAGGAGCAGGTGGCAGGCAGGGAAGGTGCCTAGGTGAGAGTGTGCTGGATCGCAGGAGGGTGTCTCAAGGGAGAGGAGCAGGTGACAGGCAGGGAAGGTGCCTAGGTGAGAGTGTGGTGGATCACAGGTGGAGCAAGGGTACGTACCCGTGCTCGGCGGAGAGGTGCAGCGCGCTGTAGCCGCAGTCATCCTGCGCATTGACGTCGCAGCCACGCACCAGCAGCAGACGGGTGGCCTCGGCGTAGCGCTGCCAGATGGCATAGTGCAAGGGACGCAGACCCTGCGTCACGGGCTCGTCCACCTGCACACAACACACCACTCAATCAGTGACCGCCGGTGCTACCCTCGTTCACCTCAGCGACACATGCGACAACCTACAAAAAATAGCCACAGCGTGTACAGGCAGCATTATTGCATTGAGCAACGCTGACCGCTTGTCAAAGTAATCATTTGCGTTTCATCAGTGAAATAATTTTTTGCTCTCGTGAATGAAAATAAGTGTGGACAACCTTTGCTCCACACGCCAGCAGGATCCTGATCTCGTCCAGTGGCACCATCCTGATGATGGAGTCCGCCAGCTCCCGCTGCAGCGGGTTGGTGGAGATGCACTCAGTAGGCATGGCTCGGCTCTGCGACGGCGCCTGCACACAGACAACCACACTTTCTACTATAGCCATTCAAGTTTATTTAGACACAGGTAAATAATTATATATATATATATATATATATATATATATATATATATATATATATATATATATATATATATATAGCATTATCTGTAATAAAATCGTACTCGTATATCGAAGCGAATGTTCCTTTGATACTTGCTGTTGCCTCATTATCAAGATTTTGCTTTTGGTGCTTTTCTGCAAAATTTTGCACAGCTCTTCCCATTTCACACACCTTCCCATTTTCACTCGAAGCGAGGGACACGTGGCTTTATAGAAGAATCCGCAAAACACCGTGGATTGACCGCGTCACAAATGAGAGAGTCTCGCGTGGAATGCGCAAAGAAAGGGAAAACTCATGACGATGGTGAAAACGCGCGAGGTCTCTGAAATTATGATGACCTGTGAAATGTGGCACTAGAAGAATAATAATAATTTAAATATGTACTCCTAACGCTCTTTGCTATGTCTCTGCTTGAAGATGCCAACGCAGCAAATTGCCGAAACTGTTCGCGTCAAATATCACAAAAGTACCTACATACTAATGACATAATCAAAAAGTCAGCTTGTTAGTTGCTTCCAGCCTTTTGACTGGCGAAATCGTGTCATTTAATTAATTTAATTGTCACTTTATTTTTTTATATCGAAATTTGATTTTTTTACAGAGTATTGAGAAAACTATAAATTATATTTATCTATTTTTTATTATTTAATTTACGTCCATTTTCAGGGAAAAATAAAATCTTGAAGATGTTGAAAAATTGGATAAAATGACGACTTTTCAAAACCAAAGCTTGTTAAATATATATATTTTTTTAATTTTTAAAATAATATATCGCACAGGGTTCATATTTAATCTTTTAATTCCAATTGAAAAAAAGACTATTAAATGTTTAGGACTCTTGGAAAAGAGACATGGACACTACACTTCAATCGGAAAAACACATATTTATCATATTAACAGTAAATTTATATATAAGAAATAAAAATATATTTCGTTTGGAAGAAGGGACGTATCAAACTTTTTTCATTTAATTTTTTTTGATCGGTGCAATCGATTTTTCGCAAAACGTACTTGAAAATGATCAAAAAAAACTCGATTATGGGACCTAGACCCTTAACTTTTAATATGTGTTTTCATGAAGTTCATAAAATGTGCATGTTCTGTTTTTTTTTTTTTTACAAAATTTAGTTTCAAAAACTCATCGTTTTATTCAATTTTACAACATTTTCAGGAAACTGTTATAAATCATGGTTCATTGGTGCAGTCGATTTTTCGTAAAACGGACTAGAAAATGATCAAAAAAACTCGATCATGGGACCTAGACCCTTAAGAGTTGGTGTCCACGCGGAGGGGCTGCGGGGGCTGGCGGAGTCTCCGACCTTCCCTCATGAGACGAAGTTCACTCGGGGAGTCGGAGCCGTGCCAGCTTGAGCCCCACCTTGACCCGACCCCCGGTTGGCAAGCTCTGCAGCAAGCCCCTGTCCCTGATTCCTCACCCTGCTTGCTTGCAGGACGCAACATCTATTATTATTATTATTAAGCTGCAAGGAATACCCGTTTCGCAATTTCAACTTGCCGAATTCCACGAGGGTTTCTTGCATATATATTCCCCACAAAAGTAGAGAAATCCGTGTAACTACGCCACACCTAGCAAGCCCCGCAGCTCGTGTAGCGTATTGTAGCATTCACTGCGTGCCGAGCGAGCGTTATAGAGAAATGTCTGATGGTGTCGCAAGCCGTAAAAAATAACGCTATCTGCAATCACATATCTGCCGTTTGAGCTGGCAAGAAGAGCTCCCTATAATTAGTGACGAGTCGCGGCTCTCGGCCTATGCCCATATAGATGCATTTGCACTTTGCTCGACGGCCATTGCGCCAGCCTCTCGGCTTCTTGTCTGCCAACCGCCCCGGGGGCTTCCCTTGCTCATCCGATTCAGATTCTTCGGGGGTGCCTCTCATCAGGGCATGTTGGTGATTGTTTCCCTGCACACGTATTAGGCACTCCCCCAGTGAACCTATTCCTGGGAGACGCCAGCCCCTGCAGCCCCTCCGTGAGGACTTACTATCGGAATACTTGACATGACTGGTTTCAGCGTTTCGCCGTTGATGTTATGTTGCTTGTTGATTATGGATGTAGATCAAAAGGCTGGCGAAATGTTTGCGTATTCGTTTATTTATATGAATTGGACAAGACAGAATAATACGTGGTTACTGGTCGAGTGCCTGCGTCTCTCTGTGTGGGGCTGGGGTTGTAGGGTTGTTGTAAAATTAGAAAGTCTCTACCTGTGGTAGGGGCGGAGCTTAACAAGTCAAATAATATTAATAAGAAGATATTAAAAGTATTACTTTCTTCTTATAGTGCCTCTCTCTTCATAAGAGGTTGGTGACCATTTTCCTTGGAAAATCAGCTTCTTCACCGACATTTATGCTGAATAAGTGTTCATGGTTTTCTAAGGGGAAGTGTAGTAGGTCCCCGGGTCTTTCTACATCAGGAAAATAAGCTGTGTAAGCTAAAATAAACTCCTGACCATCGTCAAGAGTTGTCCAAGACTCTCTCATTTTGTGTTAATATTTCTGCTGCCTCAATTCTTCGCATTAAGTGTCCATAAAAAATATCTGAGACGACATAACACTTGGTGAATCTTCAGCGAGTTTTTCTCACTTTAATTTATTTATTATTGGCTACTATTTTTTTTCTACTGACAGCCATTATTAATGCTTTCTTTATATTCACGGAAAGGCCGGACGCTACCACCTAAGCCACATGTTGTAAGCCCCACAACCTTCACGCAAGACCGTGGGATAGTCATGCACCTTATAATTCATTACCACTGCTTGTCACTTCAAGAATCCACAATTATAATGCAATGCCAATAAACAAATTCTTTCATGACGATTTTGGGTTTATCAGTCGAAGAGATCCAGCGAGAAAGTGATATAGCTGTGATGAAATTCGGTGTGCTTTTTTGCGTTGAGGGGGTACGCGTGGTGGACTAGACAGGTATAGACTCTGTGGCAATCGAAATAAAAATAAAAAAACAGCAGCTATGTGCGCAATTGGCAAGATTTCTTCAGCTCCAGAAGAAAATGGATTATCAGCAAGTGCTGCTGTTCCCCCCCCCCCTCCCCCCCTCTCCCCACTTGTTGTGTTATTGTTGCAGGTTTTCGGTTCGTTCGGTGGTCTTCTGCGTGTCTGCCAACAGCAGCGGCTCTACACCCACATCGCAGTTATCACCGACTGTTTATTATTGACTATTTTCACCACTCGAAAATAGAGATATTCGTAAACACGCCGTGGCCGCGAATCCGGGTCAAGGATCGGTCTGTTTACATTTTTTTTCTCTCAACGATCGAGGAGTTTGATGACCACCTCGCGTGACGTATATCTAACTGGTGCAGTGTTCCGCATCCACGATAGCTTACTTCCTCCGAAGCACTTTTTTCCGTGGATATCTCCCTGCGCAATCAGCTGCATTGATATTTCTGTGTAATTTCGTTCGTATCTAATACATTATCAATTAAAAAATATATATTTTTGAAATTTTTTTAAACAAGCTTAGAAGCACAAGAATTGTATTTATAATATTTTTTTTATATATATATATAAAATTCATTATAAAAATTGACGACAACACGACGACGCCACAAACTGTCGGTCCTATATAACTCGTCTTGATATAATTATTTCTCGTAAATAAAATTACTATGTAATAAAAAAATTTAATGCACAATTTTTTAGTTTCCTCATTGCAATCAAAGAATTTGATACAGGATAGGATTTTCAGGGGAAAACCCCAAGGGTGGATTTTTCCCTTGAAAATCAATGGTATGGGATTTTTAAAAATATGGCCAAAACAGGAGACCTTTTTAAGCATCGTCATGATTTGTCTTTCTTCAAGCATCATGTGCAGGTCTCTTTCATTTGTGACCCGATTAACCCTTGGTGTTTTAAATATTCTACTATAAAGCCACATTTCAACCCTTAATCCAATAAAAAATAATTACTTTTTAATAATAATATATATAAAGGCTTGTACCGTAAAAAAACTGCAAAATTTAAATATCTGCTCGAGTATTAAGTACTTAATTAAAATAATATAGATTTTCACAATCAAAATTCGTTAGTGATGATATATTATTGAATTATTTTAAGTTTATATAATTATTTTAAATTTGAATTCGTTTTTTTTACTTAACAAAATACAAATACAATGGTATAATAATTACTAAATTCAGCTGAATATAATTTGTTTTAAAAAATAACGTATAATTTACCAAAATATTTAAAAAATATTATATCGTAAAGCAAATTAATCTACAAAATTAAATTTTATTGAAATTAAAAATAAATACTTTTGCGCTTACACGACTTTTAAAAAGCACAAATCTAAAATTTACTAATAAAATAATTTAATATTATTATATAATATAAATAATGAAATCCTTAAATTGGTTTTCCACCACATTGACCCCCACAACCGACCGAAAATTTCAATCGTTATATGCAAAAGTTTAATCGGTCTACTTATAGAGAAATAATATATTTTTTATAGAAATGTAGCATTTATATTATATTTTATATTTAAATATAAATGTTTATTTATTTACTACATAATTAATAGGGCAGACAAATATTTATTAGTCCACTAGCATACAGAGCAGGTTGCCAATTTTTTAATCAATATAAATTACATTAGAGTATGTGATAAGAATCAATCTATCAAATTGATTTGTACTATATTCGAGCTATAAACATGGCCAAAGACCGGTTTAATTTGTAACACTCCATGCTCATACAGACAATGTAAATTACCAGAGCGTTTTTTTTTGTGAGTATTTTCGTCTTTCAGGGGTAGTCTAAAGAAGCCTTTCGCCTTGAATGCGATATTTAATGATGGAGTGGAGAGCTCATCCCATAAACCACCATCATGGGCTTCAATACGTTGTGCAATGCTTATAATACAGTGTGTGACTTTAATCTTGTTCCTAGAGCACGTGTGGTTTACGACATTGAGTCTGTGCATGAAAAATATATGTAAAAAATACTTTTCTGCATGGTTTGAAGAATAAATTAAATAAATAAGGACTCATTAGCAAGGTCACCACGATGAAGATAAAAGCCCCAAGCACGTGGTCTTAATTTGCGCTGTTTACTAGCCACAGAAGACCACGTGGAGTAAAGCTATTTCCAGTCGCAAGTTAGCTCCAAGTGCGAAGTTTATTTATATAAATATTTATCAAAGTGATATTATAACGTAGCACCGATTAAATCTTAATTAAAATGCACTTTTATCACCTGCGATAAACGTAAACCGTGTGCGATAAAACTGCGGTTATTCTCACAAAAAAATGCGCAATAGTGTAAAAATAAAAAGTACGCGTGTTACGCTTATTTACAAATTTGTATGCGCATCGTTTTGGCAATTTCCTTTGTAATATATATTTTTTGGGTTTCTAGAAAACTTCCGTGCCAAATTCGCTTCGGGGAGAGCTTCAAAACAACGCCCTTCAAGTGTACTTTTTTTTTTTTTTTTTTTTTTTCAATTGATAACTTCTGAGAAGACGGGGAATCGACAAAGGAACCGAGAATAGCCCAAAACGGGACCAGAATAATCCGCAGGAGTGTGCCGACGACCTTTGGGGTATTCCCCTCTCGCACCTCTCCAGACGCAAATTATAATTATAAATTATTATTAGTAAAGGAAAATTTTCTCACTCTTTTGCCGTTATCTGGATCACCGATTTGGGTGTTTCCGGGTCTGGGCGATGAAAAGAAATTCGCAGAATTCAGTTGCACGTGTATTGCTTCATATATAAATAGTATTTTTTTTTCTTTCAGTCGCAGTTCACTTGAACAGCTGTTGTTCAAGAAAACCTATTTAAGCTACAGTTAAAGGTTTTTTTTTAATATAATTTGGATCACCGATTTAGGCGTTTCCGTGTCTCGCAAATAAACAGATATTCGTAGAATTTAGCCTCGCGTGCTTTTCAGGAAGACCTGTCTTAAATATATATATATATATATATATATATATATATATATATATATATATATATATATATATATATATATATATATATGTGGCGTTTTTAATATAAATAAACCTTTTTATTGCTCATCATAAACATGCAGGTAAAAATTTATCCCAAAGTAGCAGGTATTACTTTACTTGGATTTGGCATATAATTTTTAGTCATTGTCTTCGGCTGCTCGATTTATGAGTCTAGACGTGGTGGAATGGCCATGCGAGGATAAAATTAACACAGAGTGCGGCTCCAGGGAGATATTTAAACGCCTGAATGTGTATTTGATGTTTTCAGCCTAAAATAAATGTACCAACACCACTGGCGTCCATTGCCGGCAGCGTTGCGAGCGACCCAGAAATAGAACCAAACAGCCGAGCCGAGGTAACATCTCACTAAGGAGAGAATTCACCTGAGCGCCCCACGAAAGAGTATAAGTTTGCACAGCAAAAAAACTATATATTTATTAAAAAAAAATATATATATATGTTTGTGAGTATGTATATGTTATGAACACCGAAAAAAAGCACGTTTGTCTAAGTGACCTCAGCGGTCATTTTTCATAGGGAATGCATGCAATTAGTGCATGCCTCATGCCTTATGCGTGATGGGGATGATCCATGGTGTTTTATGGCCGCATTTCAGCCGTCTCGATTTCTCGATTGGTTTGTTGTGAAGTTCGCCCTCGTGGCTGGCCTCGTGAGCCGCGGGGAATCCCGAGAAGCTCGCACGCGGAGCCCACGGCACAGCTGTCTAGTGTCTAGGCCGGTGCCAAGATGCGACGCACTCACACTGGCTCTACAACAGGGGCTGCCAGCGCAGAGCATAAAGGGGTCAACACACGGGACGGCACAGCCGACAAACTGTACCAGCGGTGGTCAAACTTTGCCAACTCGGGTCGCGGCCCACTTGCTGTCAGCTCTTCCCCGAGACACCCTCGTGCGATCTAGCACCACATGGGTAAAGGTTATGGTGCTAGATCGCATTGGCCACCCCTGAGGTCAGGGGTGGCCAATTTTATAAACATGTAGCGCGATCTACTTGTTGTCATTGGTGTAGTCTAAGCGAGCAGAGGCATGCAGCGATATAGCATGGCCCAAAAAAATCGCATACAGGGGAACTTCGTTGACTTTAAGTATGAAAATATATATTGTCCGATTTGTGCCTGCAAAAGAAAAAATGAAAATTTTGAAAAAGTGGCGATTTATTTCTCAAAATAGTCTCCGTTTAGCTCCAACTTCTTTAACCCATCTGAAAATACGTTTTTCTCGAGGTCTGCAAAGTATGCCTCCGTGGCGGCGATGACCTCCTCATTCTGACTGACTTGTGTTCTCGAGTGACTTTTTGACAAATCTGGAGAATACTATAGCAGTTCGTAGTGCAATTCGACCATATTGGAGGTGTGAGCCGGTGCGTTGTCATGGTGGAAGAGCACTTTTTTTTTTTCGCCTAACGGGGCCGTTTTTTCTACAAATCGGCCGAATAATTCGGCATAGTACCGTTTTGTCCTACGAGAATGTACTACACGATAGTAAATCTCTCTTGCGATACTAGCACTATGAGGCTGAGTACTTATCGGACCGCCCTCGTAGACACGAGAATAATTATGCTTTATTTTGCGTATAGTGTAATAAACTATAATTGGCTCGCGATCGACTTGTTGAGCACCCCTGAGCTATACAATATCTGTAATATTTGTTGGAGGAGCTTAAACACTTGTCGTAGATAATCGATAAGTTGCCTTTTATATGTTGTTGTTGTTGTCGAAACAATGAGAAATGCAGAGTCGCCGTTGTTATTGTTGACCTAACCTAACCTAACCCAACCTCATTGGAAGAGAACGGATTTGGTCAGCTGGCGCAGCCCTGCTAGAAATCTAGCAGGGAAGCGTAATAAATCGCACGGAAAGATAAAAATCTCGTGAGCAGGTGAGGGGCTCGTGACTGCCAGTAGGACGCCAAGAAGCTTACAGTTACATCATCCCATTGCAGTCGGTGTGAAAACACCCACGAAGGGGCCCCATGAAGCACGTGTTGGTAATTTATTGACTATTTACTCGCGTATTTGCTCAGGAAGAGAAAGCGGGTGAACGCGCGGTGGGAAGCGGTTGCGGCCGTGTCCGCGCTGATACGCCATCAGAGCTTTACGAGGAAATTGCCGTAAACGAAAAGACGGAATTATTGCGACCAAGTATTCACAAAGAAATATAAAAATATATTTTAATGAGGTGAGCTCTTTTTCTCACCAAAAAAACGCAATTTAATTCATATGAAAATAAAAAAAAATTATCTAAATAAATATTGAAAAGTAGTTTGGATATTAAAATTATGGGTTATCACTAAAGCTCGGGTTATTATAATGATATTTAATATTTCACATATATAATATAAAATGTAAGCACGTATAAATATTAAAGCTGTGAATTTCCAAAAAAAAATTTGTAATTTCACAACAACAAACACGTAATCACAAATTCTACGAACGGCTTATTTTAAGAAATTCACAACATGTTTTTGCATTTTTGTTTATACGTATGATTTTAATTTTTTTAAATATATATATATATATTGAAAAAAAAATATTTCCAACAGTATACACAAATAAAGAAACAGGAAATTCAACTCACTTTCTACTAAAAAAATATCACTGCACATATCAAAAATTACATAAACAAAAATATTTATAAAACAACAGAAAAAAAATTTTTTCACAGGATAGCAATACAAAACAACTCACCTCGATTAATGGCCGTTGAGTCCGATCAAAAAAAAAAAAAAAGTCAACCACAAAGGACTGCGAAGAGACGACGGCGAAAACAACGCGGACGCGGACTGCTCGGCTTCTTTGTGATCCTCGCACTTCCTGGGCTGGTCCCGGTGGACTTCTGTCTGGCTCGAGATGCTGCTGGAGACTGCGACCCTCGTCTCGGGGCCCAGCCGGGGCAGCCCGTACTTGGAGAAAACCCAACATGGACATTTGCCAAATACGAAGATCGCGCGCCGCAGAAGCAACGCTCGACGCAAAATTCACCCAAAACAAACTTTCAATCACTTATATTATATATTTACTTATAAACGATGGCAAAAAGGCGTAAAGCTACAGCCGATTATCCGAGGAAAAATCGAAGGAACATGGAAAAAACTTACGAACGTTTTTCTATTCTGTGGCTGTCTCACTGATTCGCTCATACAGCCACTGGTGCAAATTCCGCATCCACGTAAACTTCCTGCTTCCAATGCCCCTCGTTCCTTGGACAGTCAACTATAGATTTACGCTTTTTTAGGAGACCTTCCGCTTCTTAACCAACGTCTTATCTTTGTCTTTGCGCATTCTGGGCAAGACTCTCTCGTGGCGTTTTAAGGATCTTTGATACTGAAAACTCGCTGGAGATTCACCAGGTGTTATGTCGTCTCAGTTCTTATCTCTTACGGAGTTGGAGACACTAGGGACAGGTGCAATGCGAAGAATTGATGCAGCAGAAATATTGCTTTATAGAAAAATCATTTAAACGAATTGATGGAGAAAGAGCGTGAAGACTCCTATTTTGGACATATTTTTTTAAATAATAAATATAGGTAAAGGGAAAATCAAAGTAAAAATAAGGTAAATCTGAAATTAGTGAGACTGGACCGAATAGGAATAAAGTCACCAACCTCTTATGAGGAGAGGCACAAGAAGAAGAATATGCAAAATGAACGTAACGACCAATACTGACCTTTTTACAGACCAGAAACGTAAACAATTACAAATCGGTTTAAAAGTAATACATTTTTTTTTTAGCACGCAGAAATATCTGGTCAAGGTTTGTTTACTCCAAAAGTATGAAATATATAATTTTCTGATGCGTATTTTTAAACCTCTGCCTAAAAACACTGTAAGCCTGATTTTTTTTCGATAGCACGATCAAATAAAAATTACTTGCATTGCAAAAAATTTTTGCAACAATACGAAAGTTATAATAAATAAAATTATTTTTTTATTAATTATACGCATTATTGTTGATTTTGCTTACTACGTTTTTTTTGTTTACTGTCTTGGGTCGTTGAAATAATCCCAAAGGTGGTTCTCCCTAAGTAGCAATAAACTTACTCTAAGACAAGGGAAAACAGAAATATAACACAATGCTCGCGGTGACGTCAAATAAAAAATGCAATAATTAAATTATTAAAAAAAAATATATATATATTATATAAATATAAAAAAATATATATAAATATATATATTAACTTGTACGTTGAATAATGCCAAATATATACTGTAATTATATCGATGTTGTATCATACTTTATTTTGTATCACCAGGCGAAAATTAAAACCGTTATATGCATATTTGAAACCTCGGTTTTTAATAAAAATAATTTTATATGAAACATTTAGTCGCATTTGTATTATGTGACCCAATGGCGATGCAAAGTGACAAAATAGTCATATATATATTTTTTTTATTTATTTTTCTCTTAGTGCGGTGTTAACAAAGTCAACAGACGCATAAGTCGCTCGACTCTCGACTTATGTTTCGTACGGCGCAGGTGGTCGACACACTTTAGTGACTTTGAACTCTAACAAAAGCCGAGGAGCACAGTGCTGCGCATTTTCAGTGCTGTTTTATTAAACTCTTCAACCTTATTTAACCTAACCTAGCTTTAAATTGTTGTATTGATTGATTTATTCTTCATCAAGTGCTTTTCCTCAGATGAGGTTTGAGACGATTTCACTGAGCATATACTCATGGTTTTCTAAGGGGAAAATAGCGTAATGGTACTTGGGTCTTTCTACACAGCAGTTTTATATTGCTGCTGCTCATTAGCAACAACAGAATAGGGAGAGCGGGGAGGATTGATCTATTTAACATTACTTAACCTAAAGCTTTTTATAAACCTTTTATAAACCTATTCAACCTAGTGTATAATAGAATGTTGAGTAATCGATTAGTCGGTAAGTCGAAGTCTCCTATACAGCCTTAAGAGTTAAGGCTGTATAGGAGAATACTTAAAACACCATGGGTTGATAGCGTCATAAATGAAAAAGCCCTGCACAGAATGCGCAAAGAAAGCGAACTCCCATTTTGGCCACGTTTTTCGTAACAATAAACAAAGCATCTTCCAGGTCCAAGGAAAAATCGAAGGAAAAGGGGGCATTGGAAGGAGGAAGTTTACGTGGATGCGGAATACGCGCCAGTGGCTGTACGGCCGTATTAGTGAGACTGCCCCAGGGTAGAAATATGTTCGATGAAATGGTCACCAACTTCCTATGAGGATAAGCATCAGAAGAAGGTAATCGATCAATTTATTTTGTATAAATTATTCAATAAATAATTTCTAATAAATCATAGTAACTGGCAAAATTCTCATTGTCAGTAAGCAACAGAGAAGCATTTTACGTTTTCACCTCTACAGGTTAATATAATCATAAATAAATAATTGTATTTTAATATACATATACAAATTAATTGAAAATAAGTATATAAGACATTTCCGGGATTGAATATTTGATTTTGAATTTAATCACACATTTAACGATTAACAAGAAACTCTTGCCAATTAAGCCACTGCGCCGCTTTGCAGAGATAGATCAAGAAAGCGCCGTACAAGCATAAAGAAAATTGATAAAGCACCGTGGAGCAGGTACAGGGTGGGTCGAAAGCATGTGACTCAATAAAAATAACAATGAGCCTTGCCGGAGTTGGCCGAATTGCAAAAATATAATCTTTGTTTGTAAATATAGTGCGCCGAAAAGCACGTGGGAGACTCGGGCTATTCCCGTCCATGTCAGAGCACTTGGGACGCTTCTGGGTTCGTTGCCAGATCCCAAGTGACGCTTAGACGGACGCTACACTGCGGAGAATTGCATTTGAAGAATGTGGCAACACCATGGGTTGATCGAGGCACTAGCTTGATAGTCCAGGAAAGAGACTAACTCCTGACGATGGTAAAGAAGCGTAAGGTCCCATATGTCCTACAACTGATTGTCGATATATTCGATGAAATGGTTGCCAGATCCAAAGTGACACTACAGTGCGAAGAATTGTATTTGAAGAATGTGGCTGTATAGGAGAATCTTTAAAACACCATGGGTTGACTCATGAGAACTCCTGACGATGGTAAAAAAGCGTATATTCGATGAAATGGTTGCCAAATCCAAAGTGACACTACAGTGCGAAGAATTGTATTTGAAGAATGTGGCTGTATAGGAGAATCTTTAAAACACCATGGGTTGACTCATGAGAACTCCTGACGATGGTAAAAAGGCGTATATTCGATGAAATGGTTGCCAGATCCAAAGTGACGCTACAGTGCGAAGAATTGTATTTGAAGAATGTGGCTGTATAGGAGAATCTTTAAAACACCATGGGTTTACTCATGAGAACTCCTGACGATGGTAAAAAGGCGTATATTCGATGAAATGGTTGCCAGATCCAAAGTGACGCTACAGTGCGAAGAATTGTATTTGAAGAATGTGGCTGTATAGGAGAATCTTTAAAACACCATGGGTTGACTCATGAGAACTCCTGACGATGGTAAAAAGGCGTATATTCGATGAAATGGTTGCCAGATCCAAAGTGACGCTACAGTGCGAAGAATTGTATTTGAAGAATGTGGCTGTATAGGAGAATCTTTAAAACACCATGGGTTGACTCATGAGAACTCCTGACGATGGTAAAAAGGCGTATATTCGATGAAATGGTTGCCAGATCCAAAGTGACACTACAGTGCGAAGAATTGTATTTGAAGAATGTGGCTGTATAGGAGAATCTTTAAAACACCGTGGGTTGACTCATGAGAACTCCTGACGATGGTAAAAAGGCGTATATTCGATGAAATGGTTGCCAGATCCAAAGTGACACTACAGTGCGAAGAATTGTATTTGAAGAATGTGGCTTTATAGGAGAATCTTTAAAACACCATGGGTTGA
Source organism: Atopsyche davidsoni (assembly GCA_022113835.1). Classification (NCBI taxonomy): domain Eukaryota; kingdom Metazoa; phylum Arthropoda; class Insecta; order Trichoptera; family Hydrobiosidae; genus Atopsyche; species Atopsyche davidsoni. The sequence continues at coordinate 2,285,889 of JAILWY010000028.1, forward strand.
CTCATGAGAACTCCTGACGATGGTAAAAAGGCGTATATTCGATGAAATGGTTGCCAGATCCAAAGTGACGCTACAGTGCGAAGAATTGTATTTGAAGAATGTGGCTGTATAGGAGAATCTTTAAAACACCATGGGTTTACTCATGAGAACTCCTGACGATGGTAAAAAGGCGTATATTCGATGAAATGGTTGCCAGATCCAAAGTGACGCTACAGTGCGAAGAATTGTATTTGAAGAATGTGGCTGTATAGGAGAATCTTTAAAACACCATGGGTTTACTCATGAGAACTCCTGACGATGGTAAAAAGGCGTATATTCGATGAAATGGTTGCCAGATCCAAAGTGACGCTACAGTGCGAAGAATTGTATTTGAAGAATGTGGCTGTATAGGAGAATCTTTAAAACACCATGGGTTGACTCATGAGAACTCCTGACGATGGTAAAAAGGCGTATATTCGATGAAATGGTTGCCAGATCCAAAGTGACACTACAGTGCGAAGAATTGTATTTGAAGAATGTGGCTGTATAGGAGAATCTTTAAAACACCGTGGGTTGACTCATGAGAACTCCTGACGATGGTAAAAAGGCGTATATTCGATGAAATGGTTGCCAGATCCAAAGTGACACTACAGTGCGAAGAATTGTATTTGAAGAATGTGGCTTTATAGGAGAATCTTTAAAACACCATGGGTTGACTCATGAGAACTCCTGACGATGGTAAAAAGGCGTATATTCGATGAAATGGTTGCCAGATCCAAAGTGACGCTACAGTGCGAAGAATTGTATTTGAAGAATGTGGCTGTATAGGAGAATCTTTAAAACACCATGGGTTTACTCATGAGAACTCCTGACGATGGTAAAAAGGCGTATATTCGATGAAATGGTTGCCAGATCCAAAGTGACGCTACAGTGCGAAGAATTGTATTTGAAGAATGTGGCTGTATAGGAGAATCTTTAAAACACCATGGGTTGACTCATGAGAACTCCTGACGATGGTAAAAAGGCGTATATTCGATGAAATGGTTGCCAGATCCAAAGTGACGCTACAGTGCGAAGAATTGTATTTGAAGAATGTGGCTGTATAGGAGAATCTTTAAAACACCATGGGTTGACTCATGAGAACTCCTGACGATGGTAAAAAAGCGTATATTCGATGAAATGGTTGCCAGATCCAAAGTGACGCTACAGTGCGAAGAATTGTATTTGAAGAATGTGGCTGTATAGGAGAATCTTTAAAACACCATGGGTTTACTCATGAGAACTCCTGACGATGGTAAAAAGGCGTATATTCGATGAAATGGTTGCCAGATCCAAAGTGACGCTACAGTGCGAAGAATTGTATTTGAAGAATGTGGCTGTATAGGAGAATCTTTAAAACACCATGGGTTGACTCATGAGAACTCCTGACGATGGTAAAAAGGCGTATATTCGATGAAATGGTTGCCAGATCCAAAGTGACGCTACAGTGCGAAGAATTGTATTCGAAGAATGTGGCTTTATATGAGAATCTTTAAAACACCATGGGTTGACTCATGAGAAATAGTGACGATGGTAAAAAAGCGTAAGGTCTCAAAACAGACTTATTTGTGTAATATTACATAGTTTTAAAGGGAAGCAGCCACCCTTAATGAGGGATAAAAAAATATACATAATAAATATTTATACCATGTTTATTTTTAAAATACAATTTAGTTTAAGCCTTTTCATGAAATAATGTATGTGTAAAAATTAGTAATCATTTTACTATAAAAATTAATTAAAATTATTTATTATGAATTCGTTTAAGTGTAAGTAAAAAAAAAATATACGAATATAAATTCTTTATACCTTATTGTTACTACGAGAAGTAGTATAATTATATTTTTTTAAATTATTTAATAAAATCAGAGTATTTCCAAAATTCATTAAACTTTTACTAGAATGTTTTAAATATTTTAAAAGTATTTATTTTTACATTTAATAAAAATTCAATAGTAATCACAGGTTGAAAAAAAAATAATAACACAGATGAATATACAAAGTACGTATTTATATATAAAACTTTTGAAAAATATAAGTTTTTAGCACAAATAAAGATTCATACATAGATACAATAATAACACAGACGAAAAATATATTTAAAATATTTACACCACATAAATATATATATAAGAATATTTAATATATAAAGCATATGACCCTTATACAATTTTTTAGACATAACAGTGATACACATGACCGCCACCCTTAATCAAAGGGTGCAGGCCAAGGGTAATAAAGAGTGCTGATATATATGTGAATCTTCTCCATTTTGGTGACCATTTCACCGGACACATGATCGTCCTGAGTCTCATTAATTTGGATGGACCCCAGACCCCTGAAAATACCCCTTTCATGGTTTCAATCCATTCCTGAAAATACCCCTTTCAGGGTTTTAATCCATTCCTGAAAATACCCCTTTCAGAGTTTCAATCCATTCCTGAAAATACCCCTTTCAGGGTTTCAATAAATTACCGAAAATACCCCTTTCAGGGTTTCAATCCATTCCTGAAAATACCCCTTTCAGGGTTTCAATCCATTCCTGAAAATCCTTTCAGGGTTTCAACCCATTCCTGAAAATACCCCTTTCAGGGTTTCAACCCATTCCTGAAAATCATCCCCCTTTAAACTACTCGAACAATCCGTTTATATAAAGCCTACTTGAGTTTGAGTTATTGGCACATATATATTTTTTACGAAATATTTGATTATAAAAATTTATACATGTTTATAAAAAAAAAAAACCTTTGTGCTGTATTTTACTTTTTACTAATAAAAAGTTCTTCTAAAATATGTTTACATATAATACAAAAATATTATGTCATATATGCATATATATATAAATATAAATACGTGCCGTAATGACGGCAGTAACGCAAATGGCGGTTTTGCTATGTGACGATGATTCCATGTAGAATAATATATATACTTTTTTATATCAGGCATCACAGATTTTCTATAATATTTTAACTAATCATGGATGACGCAGGGCAGGCTACAAATTATGTTTATTAAATTTTACTAAATAATACTTATAATTATAATATATATATATTTTAATATAAAAAAAAACTATAGTCTATACACGCTTGGTTGCAAAATTTGCTTTCTATAATTATTATTATGCTCAAATATTCATGATATAAATAAATTCCCGTCAGTCGGCAACAACGATGCGGCCAGGAAACACGCGTTTTGATCTATTTATCAGAGTCCTTTTAAGAAAAATCCAACCCGTTTTGCGGACTAGAATGTAAAACCATTATCCACCAATTTTTTTTTTCTTAAGCTATATATATTTTTATACGTCTAGGTATTATTCTTAAGAGGCACGATACTGGATGCAAACTACTTGAATATAAATACAAATAAAAAACCTTCATCTTAATGGGGAGTAATAGGCGTCTTCCAGTGCTGGAAACAAACTTTGACTACGAAGGTGCACAGCTTCACCGCGTTCCAGGGTCCTCTCCATGAATGCTTTCTTTTCGTATTCTTTCTTGGGTGTTCGGAGAGGTGCGCTCAATAGCACGTACAATTTTATTTAAATCTCTGAAAATGGTACCGGCGACGGGACCGAAGCGTCGCATGACACGCACCCAAGAAAGAAGATCAGCATTAATATTTATCTATTGTCATTTTTTTTACCGTCAGTCATTATTTGCCATAAACTTTTCCAGCTGCTTTCACAGCCAGGCTGATGACTCCGTAGCTGATATTCTTCGCTAGAGCCGAGTAGCTGATGATGATTTTCCATATGGTATAGTAGAAGATGAACTTGGTCAGCGTGTGGAGCACGAACATCCTGCGAAGAGAATCATTTCGAGTGGATTAAAATTAAAAGCAAAAGGCTCTTCATAGGTTCCCAAAGTGGTCAATATCGACCTCCAGGCGTCGAAAAATTAAATTGGGGGTCCACGAACTGTAAATGGGGGTCTACAAGAGTGGATCCCATTGTTCAGTGTGAAGCATGGTTAAAATTGTACTGAATTAATGTTTCAAAACATGTTTACTTAAGTCAATCGGTTTATAAATGTCAAAGATATTCAATATTTACATACCGACATAAAATATGGCGCACCCTGTATATGAGATGTCAAAAATATGTTTGAAGTTGATGAATTTTATAAAAATTCAATATTAGCAAGGCAAATAGGAAAACTCGACAAGGGGTCGACAGGATAAAATAGTTTGGGAGCCTTTGATTAAGATGTTTTGGATGCTTTTTATATAAAACATCGCCAAGGTCATTCGCATTGTGACATAGAATTATGCACTGCTTTTCTTCCTAAGTCCAAGAAGTCGTCAAGGTTTGCTTACTTCTGGGTGTGCTGCCTGGCCCTGGGGATGTCCTTGTCGTGCTCCTTCAGGAGGTACTTCCTGATGCCGATGACGTACTTCTCCACGTAGGGCTCCCACTTCACCACCCTCGTGTCGAAGCCGAAGGTCTTCCTGTCCGACTCGCTGAGCCTGCCCATCAGTTGCTCCACGTTCTTGTTGATGAACGTCCACTCGTGCGTCACGAAGTACTCCAGCGCGGCCAGGGCTTTCTTCAGCTTCGTCTGCACCTTCACCATCCTGGACGAAGCACCGAAAAATCACATGAACAGTCGCAGTTATACATTTAGAAGAAATCACACTAATCACATTAGTACGATTTTGATAATAATATAAATACTTACGATGCTTTTTTCCCAAAAAGTCGTGCACCGAAGTCAATAATGTAGGCAGGTATGAATTGGAAAAGGGCGACGTAGATTTCATTTTCTATTCTGTAAAAAAATAAATATATTTTGTTGTATTTTGCGTTGCAAGCACAGCTGAACTATCGAGGAGCCAAGCCCAACTGAGAAACGATGAAACTTTATATATCTTGCAACTACTAGGAGGTGTTATTTTTATGATTACTCTACTTTTATTGTGACTCCTGGTATGTTTAGGCATATGGTTGAAAGTATAGGACGAGTGCTCACCTGTTGTCCTTGAAGGTGCCGCTGGGGTACCACAACGCGTCGTCGAAGGGATGCATCTTCATGTACTTCAGCCCGTACTTCTCCATCTCCCCCCACAGCACCGGATTGTTGGCTCCTGACGTCATGTTGTACACCTTCACACTTGTGGTCCTGAACACAAGGACAAATCAGGATTTCTTACTGAACATCTCCCTAATACAGTATATCAAGGATACTGTGATTTTTGAGGTTATGTCAGAGGGTTGGACTCACTTGTGGCTGGCGACGCTCCAGGCAGCGGCGACGAGCAAGTTGATGCACAGGTCCACGGGGATGAGGTCTCCTCGCATCTTCCGTATGCAGAATATGGAGCGCAGGAGGCCCTTCCCGGCGCCGGTGAACATGCCAGTGGGGCCGTTCAGATTGTCCACCCAGCCCGGCAGCGGCGACATGTGAGCTGCCGTCACTGCAACAGGCGGATAAACCCCGTTTAGTCCAGCCATACTTACTTATCGGGCCGCGAAAAGTCGCGAATGCTCACCTATGCTGGGCCTGACGATGGTGATGGGCAGGCCGGCTCCTTCCTTTATGAGAAGATGCTCGGCCATCGCCTTTGTGAAGGTGTACGTGTTTGGTCTGTTTCCGATTAACCTGAAAGCGAAACGTTCACACTTGAGGCACTGCGATGGGTCTGCGTTGTATTTGGTCCTTAATGGGTTTGTCGACCGGGTGATTTACTTGGGAGTCAGCATGTCGATCATCTCGTCGTCCATGCAGTCCAGGCACTGCAGCAGCTTGTCCACGTCCTCGGGCGGGGGGTACACCACCTCCTCCACCACGGCCCTGTCGCAGTTGCAGTAGGCCGTACTCACGTGCACGAAGGCCTGCAATGGGCATCATCAGGATGCATTATAGAGTATTACAAATTAAACCGGTCTGTCTTAAGCAAATACGTCTCCTCAAGGTCAATCATGGCGTTGTATATGACAATGACTTTTTGGAAGTAAAGGAACGAATCATTTTTCTATATAGAGGGTTGGATGAAGTGAAGCAGTAATAGGAAGTAATGGTCGAGGAGTGAGCTGATGATAAGACGTTGGAAGAAAATCAAAAAAATATATACCTCTAATTTACTCATCTTCCTGGTGAGGTTGATGAGCCGCCTGGTGCCCAGCATGTTCATGGAGACGCTGAGCCTCAGGACTTCGTCGAACTTGACGGTGGCCGCGGAGTGGAACACCACGGAGACGCTGGAGCACAGGATCTTCTGCTCCTCGGCGCTGACCCCCAGCTCCGGCAGCAGGATGTCCCCCGTGATGGCCATCAGCTTGTTGAGGCGCTGGGGAAACGTCTGGCGGAGGCTATCGAAGATCTGGAACAAACCGAAAAGTAAAAAAAAAAAAAAAAAAAAAAAAAAACAACCACCTTACGATTTGCTTAAGCGTATTTTTTTTCACTGACCGGAAGTGCCTTCAGTTGTTCGAGTCTCATTTCCGGGGAGACGTCCTTCTTGCGCCTCAGCAGGATGTACACGTTTTGGATCCCCGGACACGAAGTCAGCAACTTTTCCACGAGGACCTGAAATTAACACCAGCCATGATCTAACTGCTCAACTTTAAGAGTTGTGTTCTGATAGGTCAGAAATTTGACCTTGAACAAAATTTGACCTTGAGAATGAATATTTGAAATAGATACCTTCCCCATGAAGCCGGTGGCGCCCGTGATGAAGACGGAGCGGTTGTCATACCAGCGGGCGATGTTGGACACCTCGTGCACCGCGTCGTTGGGTAGCTGGTTGGCTGCCATCCTGTCCTCTCTGCAAGGATCTGGGAAAAGACAGGAGGGGTTCATTTTCAACGTGGTCCGGTGGTGAGCACGCTGCTCGCCAGAACAGAGCACCGGAAACACGCGAAGGATTCACTGAAAGTTATACGTAAAATACCACGAGTTGTCAACTTCACAAATGAAAGTCTTGCATAGAATGCGAAAAACCAGGAAAAAAAAACGCGTATCCTATTTTGACGGCTGAAGTAGAAAGATATCATGGATGCGGAATTATTGCTTGCGTGGACCGCACGCCACTGATCCGAGCCGGTTATCTTATTATATTTTATTCATGTCGCTGCGTGTATATGAATATTATAATATTCACAACCCATCAGCAGAGGTTTCGGATTGCGATTCGACTCGCGTATTTCGCACCGAAGGCCTGGCATCCACAGACACACAAGGAAGTAGGCCGTCTTACCAATCGAATGATATTATCACTAAAGCGGATGATTAAAAAAATATTCTGGCAGTAACTCCAAAAGATTTATTCGAGCTTGAACCAAATATTATTTTTTCGATACAATTTACATTTAAATTAATATTAAAAAATAGATGACTTTAAAAGTCAGATATTCTCAAGGTCATATCTTTGACCTATCGGATAAAAACTTTTTCAGATTACATTTATATAAAGTGTTGCCGCCGAGTCCAACAGGTGGTCTAGCGGTTGGCACACGTGTTTGGGGATCTCAAGTTTTTTTTTTTTTTTAGTATGCATAAGTTTTTTTACAAATATTGTGCAACGCCGCGGACCCTTCTGCCTTGTGCAATATTCGTCAATTCAGTTTATTCAGAATAGTCACTTGACTAAGTCAATGTTTGACTGCTCCTCTTAAACCTTTGCTATTCTCTTCGTATTCTCTTGACTCGCCATGACTTATAGAAATAACAACAAAAGAAAACATACATAAATAAATATATTTTTAGTAGTTTATGGAAACAGTATAAATATTCGTATTTAATTTTATGGCACACCCCAAAATATCAAGACATGGATGAAAGACTCGTCATGATGATTCTGTGACTTGCGTTGTGATTGATCTATTATATAAACAAACACGACAAAACGCCTTCTAATGGGTTTTAATTCATTTCATATTCATGTAATGGTATAGCTTACAAGTTATCACCATGGAAAATCCCATATCCCTTTACGTTGAAGTATGTCCTCTCATGGTGATTACTATTCCGAGCACACGCAACAAGGATGCGAATATATCGACTATTGAACTCCAGGGTAATCCCCTTTGCACTGGGGCTCTCCCCGTTCTGTCGATTGTGCCCTGGGCGCATGTGGAGGATCGGTAACATAAACATGAAGTTGGAATGGTTGTGGATGGATATTTGAGCGAAATTAGAGTAGATCTCCGAGCATGGTTTACTATCGTCATTCTACTTGCTAAGCCATGGTTTACGTAGACCCGGTTTGACATGCTTTCCGCATAACGTGGTAAGGCTCTCTTTACTCAAAACCATACAAAAACCGCTTTGTCTAACGGCATGGCCCAAACGATCGTAACTAAACAAGTACCTGTTTATTTAACTAATTGACAGGTAGAAAACTTAGCCCGCTTCTATGGATGTTAATTTTTTATTTCCTTAATGATATTTGAGGCTTATATTGAAAAAAAGCAACGGGTTTTTGACCTATACATAGACTTATATATTTTGTGTGAATAAACTCATATATATAAATGAATTACTTAATCAATATATACATCGTCGACTTTCATGTAACACGGTTTCGATATAACGCGGAGCTTCAAAATTGGGGCAGAAATCCTACAACGCGGTATCTTTATAATTATTTTTTTGTATACATTTACAATTTAAATACAATAAAATAGATACACTTGATTTATATGGGACTCCTAAAGTTTACTGTATTGAAAAAGCAGATATGAGCGATTGATGACTCAGCAGGGGTGAAATTTATTTTCTGTAATTCCTGGGTGTTTTTTTTGTTTTTTTAAGGCTTTAGTCTTCGCTTCCTCGTTCGGAAGAGCACCTGGACAGTTTCACTTTGTCCGAAGCTCCGTCGTGAGGTGAGGCGATTGGAAATAGCACAAGGCCGCGGGTTTGATTCGCCCGCAGCGGTTAGCGCAGTTAGCGTCTGTCGCCATTGCGCGTGTCGGCATGTGACGCCATTATTATTGCCGTCGTGTGCATCTGCCTTAAGGCTTGGCGAAAGAGTCGTTGCAGGATCCGAGGCGAGGACGAGCGCGCCAGGGCTGGCGCAGGCACGGGAAACGCCAGGAAAGTGACAGGTGGTGACGTGTGTCTCCATGGGGTTTTTTCTATGTGTTCAGCCCTCAGGGTTGCACCAAGGGGGTGGAGACTTGGAAGGTCACTCCTTCGAGGTCGATGGTGACTTTTGAGAGGCTTGTGCTAAGCAGCCTACACATACAACATGACATCAGTCAATACCTTTATTTTTGATATTTTCCTTAATATGACGCTACTGGCTCATTGCAAGTGTGCTAAGAGAGAATTTTATTTCTAGGCATTATATAACAAATATGACGTCACACATGTATGTATATATATATATATATTTTTTTTTTTTTTTTGGGTATGTGTAAAAGCCAAAGGCAACCCTGGAAGAATGCCGTCTGATGAGACATCGCGATCCATACGGGAGCCTGTCGCTTTTTCAGAAACTACGTGACATCACTTGCGTCACCGATCGGTTCTGTAATCCATCATCACAGTCTCAAGGACACCAGCCAGGATGGCGTTTGCACCAGATGTGATCAGCTCGGGGGGCAGGGGTGCCCTTGCAGCAACCTCATCCCTGTGAGGAATTGTCCAGATCGACAGATTCCCATGATGAAGAAATTTAAAAGAAATTAAAATATATATATATATATATATATATATATCATGGATGCGGTGCTTAGGAGAGGCACTAGAAGAAGAAACTCGAAGCTTTGGGTCACATGCTGATGATGGGTTGAACGGTTGATGATGATGACGCTCTTAAGACTTGCATGCCGGTGAACAGTTAAAAGACAAAACCGCTAATAGATATGGCTTAGAATAAAGGCTGATTGTGGTAATGACCTTCAGAAGACGCCAGGATGTCAACACTTCAATGGCACCGTCACCGTGTTGATGAGCAGCTCTCGAAGCCAAGGTCAACGTCCAGCACCAGCTTTGTTCAACACCATTTATCTTTTCTTTGGATCTTTACGGCAGGTGCGAATTTGAAAGCTCTCAATGGTATGTTTTTTTTTTCTGTTTGCGTGAAACGAAGAACTTTTGTGACATTTGAGCTCTCTGACCGGACACGATGTTAATATTTTTATTTAAGAATATTTTATTGCATTGCTCAAGTTGCTCTATATGATAAATTCAACCGTTTTGGCTATCAGATCACGCAGTATTACTAATAATTAAAATGTATAGTATCAGAGTCGTTAATTGTATCATGTGTGGATAAAATTGCATTGCAAGTAATTTTGCCAACCAACGACCATTTTCGCTGCAAAAAGGCGTAATGATACTGAAATTTTAACACACGTTTTGTACGAGAGTCGCTTTTTACCACGTGTCGCTGAAAATGCATTGCAAATATGTTTTTCAGAACGCACAATTATTAATTGTATACAGTGTGGTTCATTTTGTATTACTGATAAGTTCTCGCGTCATATTATTGAGAATTAATATATTAATACAACATTTATATATTATTATTGTATTGTTGGTCATTCGACTTTAGCTTGAGCCTCTCGAAGGTGTAGAGTTTATTTTTATTAAGTAAATAATAATTAGTCTTTGTAAATATAATTTTGTATGCTTTCCTGTTTAGACTTGTAAAATAGATTTTCAATGGGAATATATAATTAATTCCCATGAGTTTTGGCTTTACACCCTCAGCACAGCAGGGCGTAAATAAATAATTGTATTTTTTATTTATTTAAAGGTCTGTGACACGCTTAATCACCCTGTATACATTTTCTGCGATATTTAATAAAAAAAATAACCTTTACCCCTACTTTGTTGTGTTTGATTCAATGTGCTGGTTGTGCAAATATTTTTTTTTCTTCAAAGCGAAAATAATACTTAGAAACGAAAGCTTTTTTTTTTTTAATGAAAAATGATTTGCGGTGCATAAGAAATACAGGTTTTTACCTAGATTAGATTGTAAATTTAACATATTAGTAAAAAAATATATAAAAAACAACAATAAGTACCTTTATATGCAAAAAATGTTCATTGAGGTCATGCGTAGGAATAAAATTAATGTAATATTTATATAAAATATTTTTATATATTTTTCATGTATGTGCTACTCAGTGTTGAAATTTAAATAACTATTTTATATTGACTTTTAAGTTTATTGTCAAATATGCGAGAGCCCAACGGCTAGGAGACTACGACCGTTCATACTTCGTTAAAACAATAAAAGGCTATATTTAAAATCGTTTAACCTAAATATATAATATTTTTCAGTAGGGCGATAGAACTGCTACTGTATTTTTAATAAATCTAGATTGTCTCCTAAACTTTTTATATATTATAAATATATTAAATTATCGAATAATCTTCTCGTCTAATTATAAAAAATATATAATTTATTTCACGATAGCCACAAATGCTAAATAAACAAAGACAAGTCTACTATAATGATCTTGGATTTTATTTTTTACACATAAGCATAACAATGCTTAAATAATAATAAAATCTTATATTAAATACAAATTCTTTGCGGTTTATGCATACAAGTGAGTACTTCTTATTTTGTTTATCTGTAATAATAATAATAATAAAAATTCCACACCATAAAAACCTATAAATTAATCGCAAAATAAAAACTCACCTTTCCTTCCAATCGAAAATAAATCTGGAGTCAATCACAAATATTTCACTTTTTTTTTATTTTGATCACTTAACACTTCACCAATAAATTTATTTTAAAACAATTATACTAACTTAAAAAAAAAAAAAAAATTATGTGGGTATATTATCAAAACTATTTTAATTTTAAAACAATACGGAAATGTATTATAATTTATGCAATAATCAAATATATCTAACGTTTAATATATTTATAATACCATTATCATAATCGATAAAAAAATGTTAAATAGAGTAGTGATACTTATTTAATACTTTTTATACCCGAATAGAAACCGTAATATTGATTAAAAAAAAATTGTTATATACGTTAAAAATATTTTATTTTAGTAACTTTAGAGCTCAGTTCTATTTCTACAATATTTTTAATTAAATAATTGATTATCAGAATTGAGATTATTGCAGAATGAGTCTCAATTATTACGCCTAAATAAATATTTGAGTATATTTAATTAATTTCGATTAAAAAAAATAATTAAATAAAATAATAATTAAAAATTTATTGCTATCAGCAGCTATAATACTTTCATGTATAAAACATTATAAAAAGTTAATTTACGGATTTTTTGCAAAATTGCAATTGCATGTGCAATTAATGCATTTTTTGTGAGTCACTGCATTATTAATAAATAAAAAAAACAGTGAAAATAAATTAAAATTTATTGTATAATTGCGAATTTTAAAGTTATTTCGTATTCCCAATTATCATACAAATTATAGATTTAAGCAGTTTTTATGGACCGATTTACCTGTGCTTTAGACAGGTGAATCTTTCGGTAGATTGCTTTAAAAAAATTACTAAACTATAATACTAGTAATGTAAATCACATATTTTAAATATTAGCAATATTAACAACTTTATTTGAACGTATTGTTGACAGGTTTTTATTAAAAAAAGACGCACAGGCATCCAGTTTTAACGAATAAGCACTTTGAAAAAAAAAATAGTTTAACTCGAAAACTAATTATACAAATCACATATTTTTACACACAAGTTTAAGCTTAGTTTAAACGTATTTTAGATAGGTTTAATTTTGGTTTAAAATAAAAGCATTCACAACAAAAATTACGAAGCGTTTCATAGTTTTCTCAAACATTTCAACGAATCAGCACTTTAAACTTAAAAAATATATTTCGCTTATTAATAGTAATAATCACGGATTTTAAAGTAAAGCATTTTGCAGTTTAATATGGCGTCTAAAATTACGAAGCGTTTTATATAATAATATAGTTTTCTCAAACACATTTTGATCACAACGCGAAAAAACAACTGTTTTACTCAAAAATTTGACGTACTTTTGACACGTTTTCGGTCGTTTTGACATTTTCTATTATTGTTGCAAATTTTTCAAAGACTAAGCGAAAAAAAAATAATTATACCAACGTGAAGAAAAATATTAAAAATCACTCATTGTAGATCAGTTCTTTTAGAAAAAAAATAAACGATTTAATATTTTTAGATTATTACGGATTATTGACAGGTTTTTAGTTGCTTTAACGCAAAAAAATAAATATAGAAAATTACTTATACAAGAATAAAAATTTTACCTGTGTTTGTGGGTTTGAACGTATTTTTGACTTATTTTCGTTTGCTTTAATATTTTTAAGTATTATGGCATATTTTTTTAAGATGTTATCACCACGCGAAAATATAAACAAAAATAAATATTGAAAATTATTTATATTTTTAGCAGTTTGGACGTACTTTTGAGCAGTCACCAGTTGCATTAATATTCTCAAAAATTCAACAGTTAAAAATGCGAGCACGACGCGAAAAAAATAAACGATACGAACTCACAAAATAAATATTGAAAATTATTTATATGAGATTATTTTTTTCAAGGGTTTGGACGTACTTGTGTCGGGTGTGGATGGGCTCAGTGGGCGCCTCGCGGGTCTGCTCGCAGCTCGGCGCTCGCGGGGGCAATGGCGCCGCGGGCCAGCCGGCACCTCCGAGGGTGGACCCCCCCCCCGCCAGGGTCTGGCCAATGGCAGCGTCTTGGTCCCCAGCGTGCATCATGACTCCAAGTGAACTTTAATCCTGACGACCTGCAAAAAAAAAAAAACCGCGCAAACCGAAAACGAAAACCGTGCAAATCGAAATCGAAAACCGCGCAAAACGAGAACAAAGTTCACAGTGCACGATTCGCTCGTCTGTTTCAACGTGCTATAAAACAAAAATTAACAAAAAAAAAAAAAAAAAAATCGGAAGGAGAAGACTTTCATGGATGCGGAATTTACGCAACGTCAAAATAAATATTTTTTTTTTATAAAAATATTTATAATAGCTACTCTAGCGTGCCAATAGTTTTCCGTGGTTTTAAAAAAATATATATATACATGGCTGTTTTTTATGATAAGCTTGTCACAGAATAGCCGAAATATTATCATAAAAAAAGCCTCACGTGAGAAATGATGTTTGCTTCATTTAAATATAATGTTTTCGGTACTCGGCCGGGTGAGAGTTAATGTGCAGTTTTTGTTGACGCTGACAATAACACTAAATCCAAATCGCTGACGATTAAATTGATGACGCGGTAAATACTCTGCACGATCAGCATTATCATCACCGGATAGCCTAACCTAACCCATCAGCTGCAGGATGAAGGCCCCTCCAGACGTAGCCGCTATCACATTTGTACCAACAAATCTCAAGGCGCATCTGAACCGTTGCGTATATTATGGCAAAGCGCGTTTGTGCCATTCGAATTGAACGACGTACACGCATAGCTAAATTGGCTAGGAGATAACGATTATTTTTATTTCCTCAGTAAATATATTCTTACTATATCAAACTTTGACAATTGAACAAATGTATTATTTGAGTGTACGACTGAAGAAAACAGCTGAAAAAAATATTGAGTAGTGATCAATAATTATATATAAATATTATAAATAAATATATAGTGATTTACTAGATTTTAAAGGGATGCATTAATTTGGTGTTGGTTAGTTAAAAAAAAAAAAAAACACATTAATAATTTTTAATAACAAAAAAGGTGTCCAAAATCCAATAGAGAAACAAAACTTATCAAATCTGATTTATATGGGAAAGATAATTTAATATATTAAATAAAACACTTGAGTGATTTTTCCGCGTGTCAATTTTTAATGGTGACCGGTTTCGCGTAGGCATTATCAAACTTAGAATGCATTGATAACGCCAACGTGAAACCGGTCACCAATAAAAATTAACATGTGCAAAAATCACTCAAGTATTAAGGATTTCCACCAAGTGCTCTCTGTCAAAAATATTGATTATTGCCTATATGGATCAATATCTTCTTCTTCACGTGCCTCTCCTCATGACTATATCACAGAACATATATTTATCCTGTGCTAGTTTTACTAATAAGGCTATACTTCCCGTGTCGCAAATTCCGCATCCATGATAACTTTCTGCTTAGTCGGGGGCGTTTCTCCGAAGGTCTGCTGGCCCCGACGCCGTCGAGCTGCAGGACGGCCCAATAGCATTTATGGAGTGCTGGGTCCTGCGTCCATCGCCTGCTGCTACTCCAGCCAGCTTTCTTCTTCACGTGTGCCAATCCAAGGTCACCGGTGCGCCGCGGACGTGATGCCGCGCGTGCCATTTCTTCACGCCGCGTCCGAAGGTCTAACAAGTGACGCAACCGTTTTTATTTGATCATCCACGTGGCTTTGTTATTGAGCTCTTTTTGACGGATCGCCAGCTCGCGCCAATTGGGCAATAGAGCTCTGCGTTGTCGCTGGCTCAGCATGAGGAGAGGCTAACGAAGAAAGTTAACGTGGATGCGGAATCTGCGTAAATCGGGAGTACAGCTGAATTAGTACGAAATATATGTGGTATGGTCTCCAACCGCCTCTGAGGAGAGGCACGCGAAGAAGACAGTGCCTGGAAGTCGGAAGTACATAATTTGTATAGTTTTAGTTAAGCCGGCTACACGCGCTGCTGAACAACCGATATTCAACTAGTACTAAGCCAGTGGTCCCCAACCCTATGCCTGCGGGCACCATGGCGCCCGCTGACTATTTTACGTGTGCCCGCCGCTGTGCGACCACGATAATAAACTATTTAATTTTACAAGAAAATGTTAAATATTTTTTGTGCATTACATGTATTACTGACTATTTCCAACTATAAATATACATTGAAAAAAAATGTTACCCCCTGATCCACCGGCATTCTAGAATGTGCCCTTGAGTGCAAAAAAGGTTAGGAGCCCCTGCACTAAGCCAAAAGCGTCCTTTACTATGTGTATCATGGTTTTTTTTAATTTTCACTCGATGCATTCGTTTGCAAAGGGAGAAGTTCAATGTTTATCGCAAGCCGGTGTATTGTTTTAAAACCGATGTACGCCTTGATCGGTAGACATTCAAATTAAGGACAATTTAGTTTATTCAAAGGTGATGTTTATGCATTCTGCAGCCGATGTGAACTTCAATGTTTTGATATCGCAGATTATGCTCGTCCTTCTGCTGCCATCGACCTGTGAACTGAATAACACACCGGCGCAGGTAAAAGCTACGATAATTAATTATTTATTTACTTATCGTTAAAATGTCATTAAAAATAACTAAACAAGTTTTTATGTTATTTTTTTGTCGAATTCTTTAGACGTGATACATATCAAGTGAAGATATTTACTCCTCTGAGCTGCACCGAGACACCCCGTGAGTGCTGATGATGAGACCATGGAAAAGCATGGTCTCTGCAAAACTGTATACAAACCAGTGGCGTGCGGTCCATACAAGCAAAAAAAAACTGCTTGTCTTGATTTTGGACTCATCGCACGCCACTGCAAACAATTTCGTTTAAAGCATAATAATTCTTATGTGTGTTAATAATAATTCGGGCTTTATTACTAACCATAAAAATAATCACATTCGCGAATTAATGGTATTGAATTAAACTTATTTTTTTTAAGCAATCGTTATCTTATTATTTTACAATTTTATTGCAGATAAATAATATATTATACAGCCACCTTGAACTCATTGTAATTTATATATTTGTATTGATCCCGTTTAACTTGAAGTGTTCACGTATGCGCAAAAACTTATCTGTCCTCCTTGGGCTTTTTTTATGATAAGCTGATTGGTACGCAGTGTAGTTTAAAGGCGGAAAAAACGCTTTGAGTGCATCAAAAATAATAATAATAATAATAAAAAAACAACACTTGCTACCGATTTACTATCAGCCTAAAGCAAATATTCATTTGTATATTTTTTTTATGCCTAAAGTAAATTGTCTAACATTTTATTGCGTCGCAGAGTGTGTATAAAGCTTTAGATTACATAAAAGCAATCGCAACAACAAATCGCCACAGTAAAATTGCAAAAAGGCTGTTAGTTTGATATAAAGTAAATTTTATATCAAAACTAGCGCATTTCTCAGTTTGATCCCAGCAAGTCTGATAAATCGCTATTCGTTTTGGGTTTTTTTTTTATTTTTTCTATAACTGCATGCGTCACGATGTTGATCAAAACACCACATTTTGGGCAAAAAAAAAAACGAGATTAATACCGTAAGAGTACATTTGCACCTGCCCAGGTAATAAATATTAATACTATTAATATATATCTCAGTCTTCGCGTGCTTTTCCTCAAACAGGGTTGGCGACCACTTCACCGAATCTCCATGTATATTCATGGGTTTTTTTTATAGTAAGTAGTATAGGTACTTTCATAAAACATCCCTCAACAATAAGTCCAGTTTCAGTCTTATAAAATATACCGATGCGTTTATTAAATTGCGTAAAAAAAATTAATTGAATCAATAAATATTTAGTAAATATTATTTTTCTATTTAAAAATACGATTGCAGCCATAAATTTGCATATCCATTATCAACTGCAAAAATATTTACGCACGCTATTAAATATAAAAAAATTGTGTGCATACATGCTCAATCGGAATTTTTCGCTTGCAATAATCTGATCAATCAGACCAGTCATCTTAATGGGACCACAGCTTGCGCATAAACCATGGGACAACCATATACTAAGCCCTAACAAGTATTGTGAATAACATAAAAGAAAATAAATAATCTTTGATTTTTTTGTTCTGCAAAGCAGGTCGATAAATCGAGACCTCAACATGTTGAGTATGGCCCATGATGGTGGTCTATGGGGCGACAATACCTCGTGGTCCCTGGCACCATGAAGAGCGAAAGTACTCACAGACAAAAACGCCCTCAGTCTTTAAGCCAATTGGCTAAGGGATAAGGGCTGATTGCAAATCGTTCGCATGTGGTTTCACTGCTTAAAAAACACCCAAAATAAAGGGGCACTATTGGGTGATTGCAAATAGTGTCGCCGCGCGTGTAGGCTGCTTGAAGAGCGCCGTGTTTGCGGTGCATCAGTATTCCGATCGCGGAGCGCGTGTTTCGCGGCAGGAGTTTGCCAACGATCGCGGGCGGAATAATGATGATTATTAATCGCGAAAAGTGAAAACCACGCGTTGCGCAGAGGATCCCCAAGGTTCCACCAGGGCCGTGATGCAAGCCACCCCTCGGAGCAGAACTATCATCGACACCTGCGATTGTCTTTAGTGACAATAACCGCATCGGCTACTAGGAGCAGATGTAATATACCACGGTATAATATAAGCATGGTAGCTTCGCACTGTCAAATCAAAAGTCCTTTGGCGAGCGCTGCCAACGATCAACATCAAAACATACAAGCGTGCGATAAATCACAAATCGTGTGATGCGAGCCGTTGTTATAGTTTAATATATTTACAATAATTATTAGAACAAATTTACACCGACGCTCTAGAGCCCAAGCATCGGGCCATATATCACCGTCATGGGCAGTACACAACAAATCGCATAACACGGTATAACATGGATTAAAATATAAAAGTGTAGTATATATATTGTCGAATGGTTCAAGTGGTATTTTGGTTTCCACCATAGCTCGGTATGGCCCTGACCTCCTATAAATTTTATTTACTGCTACAGAAAAAAAACACAAGAGGCATGGTAGAGTACTGAAATTCCCATAACTTCGAATGATCTGCAAAGCATTAACTAATGACTTACAGTGAATGCATTATTACATATTAACAGATGGTTAGTATAATACTAAAAAAAAAGAAAAAAATCTATTCTTACTTTGATAGTGGATAAATTTGTGATTGTATTCCGACCTTGATAGTAATATTTCTGGTAATAACTCCAAAAGTCACCAGAATTTTTGACTTTTGGAGCTACTACTATAAATAAAGCATTACAATAGTATTTGCATAGTTTTAAATGTTTTTTTGGTACGACGGATTATTTACGTAACTAAAATACCAACTAAAAAAATTAATGTGTATTTTGTAATTATATACACACAGTGCCGGTAAAGCTATAAAAAACAAATTAACCAAGTTTATATGATTGAATCGGTAAAATGTTAATGATCTATTTTTAATAGTTTTGTCTAAGGTTGCCTACACATGATACGATACTACTGACACCGAACGGTGATTAGCCAATAGCGTCCTCGTTTGCGTTGTTTACTAAATAGTGGAATTTAATAATTATCAGTCGTGTTGTAATGTGTAAACTGCTTAAATGTCAAATACTTTATCAGAGAAATTCATAAAAAACTTAAGCAATCACTGCTCAATTGAATGTGAAAACGTAGAGCGATTGCTTTGTGAATATAATCATGTTAAATATTTTTAAAAGATTCTTATTAATCAAACTGGTCGTTGAAACGCTTTCACAAGTTGAAGTTTTCATATTAGTCTAAAAGAATATATAATGTAAGATACGCTGTACATAATTTTTTATAAAAAAAAAATTATTTAACATTTAATGTGACTTTTTACGTCAAGTTATTATAAATATTATCTGCCATGCATTAGAACGCAAGCGTAGGAACTTTTACTACTGTAATCTCCTAGCCACTTGACTAGCATATATTTGTTGTCCTAACCTAATATTTGTGATTTGTTTGGATGAAAAATCTAGAAAATATTTTTCAAATATACAATTTATTGATCTTCAATACAATATAACAAATGCATGTGTATATACATTTTACAAAAAAACCTTTTCCTGTAATAAATAATAATATTATCTGAGCCACTTACACAATAGTAACTATTGATTTTATACAATAATTAAATTTATTTCTTATAGTTAAAATGCGTATATAAAATGATTAGATTATTTCTCTATATAATATTTATAAATTTATTACATGTATTAAATAGGATTTAAATATTAATGATTTTACTAGTATGTGACAGAAAAATATACAAAATAAATAACCACGCGTTCGGATGAAAATGAGCTAATCGTCTTACCTGAATTAAAAAAAAAGATTATTTGAAGAGTGTCATCTATATGTAATTTTTTTAACTAAACTAAGATAAAACAGCAGTCTGTAATAACTTGTTATTTTGTCACTAGATGTCACTCCTGTGTAAGCTCTCAGTTGACATCGTTGATGGGAAACGGCTAACTGCTTATGCCAAACGGAGATAGCATGGGCTGAGGATTCTGCAGGTACGACATTACTACGGCAGAAATTGACAGCATAAACGAACTCAGGATCTAAAATACAAATAATATTTTAATCCCCCATGTATCGATTCTGTTGAAATGTTCATGAAAAGAAAATGTATTTTGAAACTCATAAAGCAGAAACGATAAAAGGCAATCATTTGAAACGCTTCGATAAGCAACAAAATGTTGGAATTAAGCTGAAACCTGAGTTTCGCTTATTCAATACGAGGATATCACATAACACTAATAACAGTGATGTTTATTGATAAAACAATTTTTATAAAGATAACATTTCTATAAGTTTAAGCGAAGAATTAACCAAATTTATTCTGTTATAGTATAATGTTACCTGTTTGGCATCATCTGTTAGTCTAGAGTTAGCAAAGCTGATGCATGAGCAGTAGAGGGCGGTCCATGCACACCACTTGAGGCGCATCATCAGTCCACACATGGAGAAAATCATTCCTAAAATTATGACAGAACAATGTGAAAATTTGCCTTATGTTCACTTGTGTGCCAGTCAAAACCAGTATTTTACCTAGGATGTTCATATAATCTGTAGTCAAGTCTTCAGAAGGCAGAGAAGTAGCTGGAGGCGGCTTGAACCTCTGCTGCCTTTCGGGTCTTCTGGGATCTACGGTGGGCTGCATTTTCTGAATAATACGGATGAATCCATAAATTTAAAAACACAAACAATTTCAAAATAACATTTTTAATGCAAATTATATTTACTTGTAGTTGAATGTGCTAATTTACAAATTAAAAGGGCTTAAATTATGACGTCGACGAACAGTTATACGGCGATTTAGTGATAACTTGACAACGAAATAAGATTGACAGAAATTTAAGGTCTTGCCATTATAAAAAAAAGTTCATATAATTTTTTTTAAATATATGATATATTGATTGTGCAATGATAAAAAACTCATTTTAATTTAAGTATTTACATTTTATTTTAACTGAATATTATTTTTATCACCTAACTTATTTATTTGCTGATTTTTCTATTTGTATCACAGGGAATATTGACACTGGCAAACTTTCACAAATCCGTACTTAGATTTAGTTTTCTAGGAGAAGAATAATGTCAAGATTATGTGTGACGTGATGCGATCGCGGTGTCTCCGAAATAAAATACAAAACAAATAAACGGCGTTGCATAAGCGGGAAATGTGAGGATGGCCAAACGATTCGGGGATATGTTTGCTAAGCTCCGCGGATCATTAGAAAATAACCTTAAAAATGGGGAACTACTCAATAAGAAGGCGGAGATTATATCCCAAATCGATCTACTCAAAAGTAAAATGCCAACCATCAACGATGGTCTGGATGCCATGAAGAACCTGCCAAAGAAGATCCCGGAGTTTAAAATCCAGACTTCTTTTAAAGATGCGATGTCAAGATACGAAAAGTTCACAGGGGTTGATGAGGTCTTACTTTTACAGAGGACAGTGGTGGAAGCTCAGGTGAGTTACTCATAAAAAGTAATAAGCAAGAAGGTTCCCTACATATAATTAAAAACAATTATAAATAAATACTTTACACGCTACTTGTTATAAATGACTTTCCTCCAAAAAATGTTAGAATCCACTGTATTTTGTAATCAATATATTAAATGTAAATTGAAGGAAGAATGAATATAGCACATTTCTACATATAATTTTCTGGAGGACGTAGTGATATGATGAACTGCAATTAAATGGAGTGTTTTTACTAAATATTTTAGGACAAGTTTATTCACGCCCAAGATCTGAGACGAGAAGCCGGAGCTAAATTGTTAAGCATGCAACGAAGACTTAAGGAAATCCACGACGAGATGCAAAACACCCCTAAAGGAGACGAGAAATACCTTAGGCTGGTTACAGACGAACACAAGGTGCGTTGTTACCAAACCTATTTATACCAAATTATTTTTTTAACATTATCAATATTCTAATTCATTCAATCATTTTTGAGGAATATCATAATCTTATCGCATAATTTAGGTTTATTAGGGTTAAGCAAAAAAACACTTGTACAATGCATAATGTAGGATCTAGCTTTTTCACGAGTGTCCTGCACAACCCCAGCTTCTCTGTTTTATTGCATCTTATCTCTTTGAATTCCTTGCATAATATTGATACATGAAGTGAATGTGTGGGTTTTTTCATTGCAGACGATTATCGAAGAACAACATTTGAGAAAAGACTTCGGAACAATAGAGCGCGAGGAGAGAGAACACTTCAACACTATGTCAGCAGCTGTCAAGCTTAGCCACGAGAGAGAAAGAGCCCACGCAGACCGTAACAAGTACTGGTACATCGTAGCTTCTTTAATAGGTATCTATTTTTTTGAGTACTGCACATTTGCCTCATTGATTTTATGTGATGGTTCCTCATGGTTCATATTTTACTAGCCGCCGTGTCAATGCGCTCCCTAAGACGTACATCTTCTGAACATGAAACACAACTTACTAAAAATTATCAAACCTAAGCAATTCAATGAGTCTAAGCCGAAGTCTGTATATTAGAGAACAGAATAGACCTGCTTGTACGCACAGTATATATTTCGTGTGTGTATCCTTACTAATTATATTTCCTATCCGGTGTATTTATATACCTAATCGAACCCTCTTTTACTAAATCCAGGAGCTCATTAATATCAGCCAGTTGATGGTATATTTTTTAAAAGGCACGGCGTTTGGAGTGTTGGGTTCGACTGTGAATAACCGGATAAAGATGGCAGAGTTCCGTGAGCTGCTAACGCAACAGGGGGATAGAGGCGTTCTGCCCGTCAGTGGCACTGGCGGGGCCAGAGGACCGGTGGTGTCTTCTATAGACGTGGTCAAGCAGCAACAGCAGCTTAAAGACTTGGAGATGAGAATCGCGGCCATTTCCACCAATCAAGGAACAATCATGGGTAAAACATTCTTCTATTAAATATGCAATATTTATACCAATTTATAACGGTTTATTGAAACTCCACTTCAAGTTATAACAATTTAAAACTTTCTTATTTAATTTTTTCAATTTGTATTTACATGGTCGTTCACGAGTATTATGGTTATTATAAGCTCTGTGCTCTCTTGTAGATCACATTCGTACTACAGACAAATACATTGCAAACCAGTTCATGGAGACCAAGCGACTCATCGTGCAAGCTACGGCAACGAGCGTGAAGTCCGATAAGGCTCTAAAGGAAGCCATCGCCGCATCGGCCTACGTGCCGTCGGAGTTTGCTCCTGAACCGCTGCCGCCCAAGACCATCTGGTCGGATATAGACAAGGAGGCACTGAAACTGACCGCTTTTGTTGGCTTTGTGTCATTGCTGCTTTTCGGAATAATAGGCAAGATGAGCTAATGCGAGATAGATGCCAATTTCGATGTTTTTTTTGCATTTGATATATTGTTTTTGCTGAGCTGTTTCATTTCTAAAGTATGCCTTGAATTGGAATATTATTAAACAAGCATTACCGATTCTCATTATTGTATAATAATCTGTTGCTTAATGATATATTATTTATAAAATCCAGTCAAGAGTCAATCTCTAATCTAATTTTTAGACTTAAAATAATTTGCTTAATTTTTTAATTAGCTAAATAACATTGTATATGAAAGACTTCACGCCGAGATAAAAAATATGGACAATTATAAATAGTTATGATACTGTTTCTGAAAGAACAATTAGTATATGTTTTGTTTGAGTGATTGGACTTACTCGTTTGATTTTCAATTAAACAAGGCTTTAGAAAAAGAAAAGAATAAGGATTTTTGCATCCGTTTTTATTAAATGTGATCCCCTTAGTTTAAGTAAGCAAATTTACTTTTTAAATATAACGCTAAATATTTTATTTAAATAAACTTATAAACATTGTATAGTAGTATAAGTATATTTATATTTCATACCTACAAAAAGAAACCTTTAAAAACTTCGAGTACTTAAAATGCAAAATTCAATGTTTTCTTCGGAAGACGTATCTAAAAAATATTTTGATACTGTAATAATAAATATTATATAACATATCTTGCCAGAAAGAGTACAGAATTCCTAATATTAAAGAGTCAATATGAATATCCATTTTTTAAATTTATTATAAGCGAGTAAAAACATTTTAATACGTTCTATTGCAATTCTGTTTTGTTTTTTATATCATGAATTTATTGTATCTTGAGACATTAATATTACACTGTTGATACTGTTATTTGTTTTTTTTTATTACCACGTGTTTAAAAACATCAAAACAAACTAGCGTGAAAGCTTTATGCAGGAGAAAGTTTTTATTCTAAGTGCAACGAAGAACCGCAGAAGTGATGCTTATTATGTTACTTGCATCAAAGTAACGGTATTTTTTTTGTTTTCTTGTATCCTATAGTCGGATAGTCATTAAACTTGTTTTTCGTTCTGATGATTGAGATAATCATGTTCTCAATTTTTGGTTTATTGGCAAATAGTTTCTCCAGCATGCTGGGTCGGCGAACCTAGACTAGTTTCGCCAACCTAGCACGTCGGCGAAACTAGACGCGTCTTTGTCATCAGATGCCTCTCCTCAGAGAAGTTCAAAGTTAAATTAAAGAAAAGAAGTGTTTTAATTATTTTTTTTATTAAAAAACACAATCATTAAAATTTTTCATTTGTGTCCATTTTGCACGAACACAACTGATCTTAGTTCGTTTAGAATTTTAGTCGAATAAACACTAAAGGTCCGTTTATATGATAAATGATAAAGCAATATTATTAATACACGCAAAATGCACGTGTTATCCACGTTGCAGCACCTCGCTACCGTGAATTAAAAAAAACCAATTAACATAAGATTATCTGCAGATTTTTGATATTCTAATCACTCAAAAAATATAAATGTACTGACTAGGCTGGTTGTGATTAGAAGTGAAAATATTAATATTGGCTTGTAATTAATTTCTGACACATACGAAAACTTTTTCACTGAATTTATTAACAATCGATAAATTATAAAGCAGTCTCAGGTCTTTCGCAATTTTGCGATTAGTAAAAAATTAGAAAAGGCAACGAAACTAATTTTGTTTACATATAAATTATTTAGATAGTAGCAAGGTAGCCGTCACTGTGGTCAATGAAATGTATATTTATTATTAACAGGACCTTCAATGTATTGTTCGCGTAAATTAAAAATAATTTTATTTTTCAATGGACACCAACATATTTTTCAGTCAAAGAATGCCATACATATGAACAAGAAACATGGTTTTATTTATTAGTATTGAAAAAATAATCTTTCATACTTCATCAAACTGAAAAGTATATAAGAGCACCTCTACTTCAGCCATCAACGTGCAGCTAGCTAAATTAGACTAAAATTAGCGTCGCTTTGCCACACATGACCAATGAGCCTATAATCGTACGATAAGGGTTCAATATACATGAATGATGAATCAAATCAAAAATAAATTGACGGCTATTTAGATTTATAAAACAAGAAACTAAGACATAATTAATTTACTAAGAATGAACAAAATATATAAAGACATAACATAACAAGTCTCCCCAACCTCCTGGTTATTGCAATAATAGGCTTTATTTACATTTTAACATTACGCAGATCTATAAAAAACATGTAAATATAATAATTATGTCGTTAGCTCTAAGAGGCACTGTATTTTGCACTATGAAAGGGCTGCACCCGGTATTGCTACAATCTCGTCCAGAGATACGATCGGGACTCGACAAATGGCAAAAGTAAAGCCAATAAGTTTTTATCTTTTCATATAAGTCATGCACGATAATCAAAGTATCTCAAAAACCTCAAAAAAATAATTTATCTGAAAGCAAGCATGACCTGCAGCACAAGCAGTCGGGTTCAGCCGCAGGCCTGCAGCTGTATTCAGTGCACAAGATATAAAAACTTAATCATCGAGTGCCGTGACGTGAAGCACTCTCGGGATTGTGGATTTTCAACGGGCGCAGTGAAAATATCTACTTGTATTTATACTTTTGGCATTTCAATATAGGATAGGCAATGGGTTTTAAGATGTATGAATTGCACGCCGGAGATGATCACATTTATTGAAACGAGCCGCTATCACCACAATAACGGTTCGTTGGACTCTAAATGTGTGTGAGAATAGAACGGTTGTGGGATCGACGGTCGGTGAGCTCAGTTTGTTGTTGTGTCGGCGGGGGGGGGGGGGGGGGTATCTAATTGTCCCACTTCTTGAACTCCATTCCGTCGGGGGGCTTGATCTCCACTTTGTCCTTGGATACCTCGTTCCAATTCGTACTGAGAACTGTTCCTCCGGATTCCATCTGTGAACATACATAGATGCGTAACTATGGAGCCTGAAGCCTAATTTCTTTTGTAGTTGAATTATCGTGTGTGCTTGCACCTTTGCTATATATATACGAAGACAACATCTATTTAATAAACATTCATTCACTTTCAGATATTCAATTGTTAGCAAAAGATATAATTCATATAATATTGAAATCATATAGCTGTGATTGATAGCAGAAAGCCGTGTGAATAATAGAAAATCTACGGCTAAGGACTTACATAACTTTTGTTCATAGCTTTTCTGACTTCATCGCTGCCACCGCCGTAGATCTGTTCAAAGAGCTGCTTCAAGGCCGCTTCTCCCACGGGCTTCTCTTCAGCTTCCTGTAAAATGAAATGAGAAATTCACTATTTTCAGTCCTCAGTGGAATTCCATTGTTTTAAGTTTAATGATCTTTTTCATATTTTTTTACCAAGCAACAAGCTTTGCCAATGGACTTATTTGCCGCGATGTGACTAGCAATCCACAGAAAAAAAAATATGTGAGTTTACCTGTTTAATGATATCTTTCTCAATTTTATCCCAGTCTCGGGCTACGGAGCAGGAACTCGGGTATTTGGGGCCACTTGGGGGACCGGAGGCATCGAGGACAGCTGAAACAGCAAATTGCCAAGTAAAGCCAATTACCACTTATATATGGGACGGCAAGCCATTGTTTCCTATGATGTTGTAATATTGTTAATAGTAAAAGATGTAAAATATTTATAGTAAAAATAAGCTCTAGTTTGGCTTCCAGTCGGCGATAGAGAAGCGGCCAGGGAACGCTAATTTTGAGTAATTTATTCAAGCCTTCATTCCTTGGGGGTTTAGAACGAGGAAACCCTCTGTACGGACTCGAAGGATCCATACAGCTTATATTGAAAGACTTCTCAAATTCAACTCATCTTTATGTTTCTGTGTGAAGTCTAATTTTGGAATGACATACCTTGGGGTATGGGTTTGATATCGGTATTTTCGGGTTCCCCTTCGAGCAGGTTCCAGTGAAAGCCATCTCGCTTCCGCAGCTTGACTTCCAGCTTGGAGGCCGTCACTGTCAAGGAGCACAGGTCGGGTACCACAGGATGCCGCAGCTCCAGCTCCAAGCTGTATTCCGCTTCCGAACCAGGCACTGGCGCCGACACTGACAACTGTATTAGTAACACATTAGTAATAATTAATCTATACAAAAAATCTAGTATTTTAGTGTTGCTTCATAAACTATGTATGAATATATATATATATATATATATATATATATATATATATATATATATTACATTCAATGCATAAAACTGCATGCATAGTAAATAGCTTATAGTAAATAGTTAAATAGCTTTACACAGATTATTTTATATCATTTTTTGAATCGAAATATTACTTATTAAATATTGCTTACTGTTCTCTCCGCATAGTTAACTTTTACTGATTCTTTCGAGGCATTTTTTAAGAGGATTGTGATAACAACGAGGGAGTCAGTCTGGTACCAGTCATGTTTGATTTTCGGTTTCTGCACAGGACAACTCTGAAAAAAAAACTCATAATATAGTGCGTACCAAATATTAATGTTATGAAATATATCCCTGATATTTATTTATGAAAAGATAGTGTTTGGTAATTTGACATGTTGCAAAATACTACAAACTATCATTGGTTTACCGGGCAACATCTTCAATAAAATGCAATCCATTGTAACGCTTTCCCGTTTAATCCCAACTCACCTTGCTTTGTTAGTCATACTCAAACATATTCACTGGAATTGTAACACTCATCGTGCAAAATGTGAATTTAAGTACTAAACTAATAAATTATTACATTTTATTATGCATTATTTCAAACTTTCTTTAAAAAAATATATTATTAGTCCCAAGAAATAAGCAAAAGCTGAATATATTTACTATGAAAACTTGTACTGAAATAAGTTAAATCTTGAATTTATACAATTTGTGAAATACTATTATATTCACAAAGTAAGAAAGAAATCTTGGAGAAATCTAAAAATATTTTTTCACATAACCTAAAAGTTACCTCAGGCAAGACAGAATTTTGGTCTTCCGCAGTCGCGCTCGCCATCCTTCTCGGGCTGAACCGTAATAAGTTGCTCAACGTTTCAGGAATTATTTTTTTGTAATAGCCGTGTGGTTTGGTGTTTTTTAAATGTTTTTAGAAGTTTCCAAAAAACAAACAATCACCATATCGACATCCTTGCGGAGTTGGTATCTTCATGTTGGCAACGCGTGCACTCTGAACTGAGGGGACTTGTCAAAGACAAAGCTGTCAGGAGTTGAGTTTTTTATATAAATCTGGGCATATTATGGCGGTAAATCTGCACATAAAATCGAAAACTTAAAATATGTACTTTTTATTTTGTATTAGTCGTGTGATTTGACGTTTTAAGTGCTTTTAGAAGTTTCCGAAAATCAAACAATTATCATAAAGACATCCTTGCGGAGTTGATATCTTCATGTTGGCAACGCGTGTACTTTGGACTGAGAAGACCTGTCAAAGGCAAAGCTGTCAGACGTTAAGTTTTTTAGATTAATCTGAGGATATTATGCTGGTAAGTCTGCACTTAAATTTAAAAGCATCAAATATGTATTATTAATTATATATTTTTGTTACTAAAACAGCAATAGTTTATTTACTTGTGGTATTTAATTTCCTTTCAATTTCATATCTTATATATATATATATATATACACTGTCGTGAATGTTGCGATGGATCGTTTTATTGTCAACTTTGTAATACAATGTTATTAAAGTAATGATAGATTATAAATTCAAAGAATAGTATTTTTTTATTTAGTTTATTATTTATTATTTAGTTTAGTTTATTATTATTATTATTATTTAGTTTATTTTTTATTTAGTAAATATTTTGTAAAGTATTAATTCTATTGTATATTTCGCAGAGTAGGGTATCTTATCAGCTTACACGGCATAAACATTCAAAATATAAACGCGAAACAAAGCAATTGCAACAAAATACTACTCAGGGATAATTTTATTATTATTTTATACAAAAAGTGTTTTTATCTTTGCAGCGGCCGTTATCTTTAACTCTATTATCGAGACTACTTTTACCA
This sequence comes from Atopsyche davidsoni, assembly GCA_022113835.1. Lineage (NCBI taxonomy): Eukaryota > Metazoa > Arthropoda > Insecta > Trichoptera > Hydrobiosidae > Atopsyche > Atopsyche davidsoni. The sequence continues at coordinate 2,315,382 of JAILWY010000028.1, forward strand.
AACCATACTGCATTGGCTAGTGCTGTTCGATTGCGACCTGCATGGATGATAAGCATTGGAAACGATTGCCGGTGCTTCAGTATGTCGAAAGAAGGAGCAGAAAAGGAGAGAAAACGACGAATCGCAGTATGTCAGATGACATCGACGGGAGACAGAGAGAAAAATTTTGCTACTGTTAAAGAATTGATAGAAAAGGCTGCAAATAAAAATGCGCAGGTAAATAATTAGTCGCACATCAGTTGCAATACTACTACGAGGTAAAATTCATATTTGTGATTGATAAGGTAACAGAGATTACAGTATATCTAACAGATACACATAAATCTTGCCCCTGCGTAGTATTTGAAAGTGGCTTAAATGGATTATTGTACTTTCTAGATATATATTAGACCACAGATGCATACAGGAAAATAATCTTGAGGATGACTAAAAGTCGATTTTAATATTTTTGTTGGCTGTCAATTTCCTTTTCCAATATATTGATTATACGCTAGTAATTGACTTAAACGTATTTTATTATAGATGATATTCTTCCCCGAAGCATGTGACTACATCAGCGACAACAAAGATGACATGCTTCGGCTGGCGGAGCCCATTGTAGGAGGTGGTATTGTCAGCAGGTACCGTGAGCTGGCTAGAAAGCACAATGTGTGGTTATCTTTGGGAGGAATCCACGAAAAGGTATATCTTTATGATTTGTTGATTTTATTTTTATTTAAAAAATATTTTTTCTGTTAAATTTAATATTAAGTGCAACAGGTTAGACAAAAAATTTTACGCTGACATTTTTTTTGCTCTTTAAGTTCATTTTGAAAATGCTTATACACACCAAAAAAAAAAACTCAATAATGATAATATCGGCAGTTTCTAAAAACCATTTAAGTTTGCGTATAATTTATTTACAATGGATATCAACGATATCTTCTATTGAGTGTTGGTGACATTTTTAAAAAAAATTTACTAGGATCCTGACAATGACAAAAAAGTCTTCAACACGCACGTCATCATCTCATCAGATGGGGAAATAGCGCAGACATACCGCAAGTTGCACTTGTTTGACGTGGAGATTCCTGAGAAGGGAGTTCGTCTGAAGGAGTCGGATTATGCTACACCGGGCGTGCACGTCGTCCAGCCTGCTGAGACACCGGTTGGAAAAGTGGGAATTGCTATCTGCTATGATCTCAGGTTTGTATATTATTTTTTATTGATATGTGCAGAATCTATAGGTGCATACGATAATACAAAGTCAATATCAAGTTAGGTTAGGGTTTATATTAATTAGGGAAAATAATTCAGAAATAATCTTGCAGGATCCAAATTAATATAATAAAAAAAAAAAAATTACACTTAGTACTTTCCTATCGTTAAGTCTATTTAACTTAGCAAAAATGTAAACCGTTGTTCACCAATTATCAGTACAATTTTTTTCCTTCAGATTTCCGGAGCTGGCCACCCAGCTGGCTCTCCTCGGGGCGGATATCCTCACTTACCCATCGGCCTTTACGCACGTTTCCGGAGAAGCTCATTGGGACATATTGCTGCGGTAAATATAATTTTATAATTATTATTGCTCGGACGCATTGTAATCTGCAGCAAATGAGACCTCGCCTCCTCTTTCTTCATAAAATAAAATGAATTGGAAATTTCAGGTGTCGAGCTGTCGAGAATCAATGCTTTGTGATAGCGGCAGCACAGGTGGGGCACCACAATAAGAAACGGCGATCTTACGGGCATGCTCTTTGTGTGGACCCCTGGGGCCGAGTGCTGGCTGACTGTGGAGACAATGCCCCCACTTATGCCATTGCTGAGTTGGACTATGACAGACTAGATGAGGTTCGAAGGAACATGCCCGTATTTCAACATCGCAGGTATTTACTAATAAATAATATCTTTATTCTATTCATAGAAGTTTATAATCACGAATAGGTGTTCGGCTCAAGGTCTCAAAAAACAAAGGATTTTTTCTAAAACCTATTTTGATTTCAGGAATGATGTATACAGAATTTTGACACCGAACGTTCGAGAAGGACAGCTGCCAGAGCACGTGAGCCGAAGCATTCCCCGGCCACGGGCCCCACCCAGCGAAACCTCCGCCCTCGAGGAAGATTCCACAGAAGAGAAGAGCTACTACAGCTTCTCCAATATAAAGATCCGGGAGTCTACAGTTTTCTACGCGACCGATCTCACATACGCTTTCGTGAACATTCGGTACGAGCTAATTCTCTAATTAATTAATAAGTACTAGCTAATCAATTAAATTAATCTTCTTATCGGGGACATATTTACATAAAATTAGTTGCTATATGTAAAGAGCTGATTCTGCAGGATTTCCTGTGTCTCACCAAATGTCTTGTGCATAATCATGGTTGTTTATTTTAGTAAGGTTAGGTTTCATTGTGTTCGTGTTTTTATAGATGCGTAGTTCCTGGACACGTCCTGGTGGCTCCGAAACGCGTGTGCAAGCGCACTGAAGATCTCACAACTGATGAAATAAACGACTTCTTTCAGACGGTCATTAAAGTCCAAAAGGTAAGTTCCCCAAAAGCTTGGCTTGACTTGTTCCAATTGTCATTTAGTGATGTTCCCAATTATTATATATTGATACGACTAGTTTTCCCATCATGTTAGATCAGCATATTCATGCAGAGTGAGGTTTCGTAGACGTTTTACAGATGAGCAAATGACAGCGGTAGAGAGAAAAAAGGTGATGTCGTATTAGTTGTGTTGTAGTAGTTGTTTAATGAAGAATGAAATTTTTGTCATATTGATATAACCATTCTCAGGTGATGGAGAAAGTTTACAATGCAACTTCATCTACGGTGACGGTTCAAGATGGACCCGAAGCCGGTCAGACCGTCCAGGTATTCATGCCGTCTTTTACTATGTATATATTACATGTGCATTATGACAGCCTCTCTAAATGCTTTAAGTCCGATGTGTATTTGCAGCACGTGCACTGCCACGTGATGCCACGCCACGTGGGGGACTTCAAGGACGTGGACATGATCTATCTGGAGCTGGCGAAGCACGACGCGCGCCCCGCTTGCGGCCCCTGCCTTCCTCTCAAGCCGCCGCGCAGCCTCGCTCTCATGCGCGAGGAGGCTGCCCTGCTCAAGTCCCATTTCCCCAGCTAGTGGTGAGTCTCTAGGGCTGCACTGCTGATACGTGATTGGCATATTTCTATATTGGCACCCTCAAGCAGAGTGAGAGAAATATTCGAGAGATCGAGGCAATGATTATCAGGATTAACTCAAATATTAAACTCATCGAACATTGAAATTACTCGTGACAATCATTGCCTTTCTGTCCAACACCCACAGCTTTATATTATGTCTTTAGTGTCAAATGAACATTTGATTTGTTTTAGCGTTCCCGCGTTGAGCCAGCCAACCTCTTTGTGGCCACCTCTGCACAACAAGCATTAGACATTGTATTATATATCAACTCGGAATATTTAAAAGGTCCAAAATATGTACATTTTAGGTTATCAATGGTTCACGTCATCGCCAATTTGAACAGATTAAATATTTAACTATTGTGGGTACAGTAAAAAATCATGGCACCACAAAACGAAAGATAGAAGAATCGGTTCGAATCCAAAAAATAATTGTAAATATTTTTTTTACAATTTTGCATGTGTAATTTTTATCTAAAAATATAGTCTTAATTTTTAGTGTTGTTTTAAAAATATTAGTTGTTAAATTGGTGTACATAGTGTTACGTATTTCTAAACGTCTTCTAACGCCTACTAAAATATATCCTCGGAAAACACTCTACACTCAAAATTTAACAGGATTATCTGGAAAACTGCCTCTGGAAACAGAACTCGAGCGAGCGTCTGAAAGAAAATTTTATAGTCGGCTCACCTGCAACACTGAAATTTTTCAAATAGAACCTTAAAGCTAATATTCCAGATCTGTCTCTTAGGAAATAGAGCGTTTTCCGCGGATATATTATAATATTTTGTATTTCGCGGGAGAGAGAAATTCAACAGGAGTCGGTAGCGACGACATCCTGCGACACACAAAGGATGCTGTGTTCCTTCCTACCGAGGGAGAAGCCGACCTTTCCGACGAGAGGGGTGACCCCAGTTTCGTTCATTTCGGACGTAAAAAAATACACAATTAAAACGAATAGCGGCGGAAAAGATTTAGAAGTAGTACGGGAATGCCTAAATGGAGAGGTAAAAATGTGGAACCGGTTATACAGGGATAAGTGGACGATGTTCGAAGATTTGAGGAAGATTTCTGGGGAGAAAATAAACAAAGCGATTTGCGACTCAAACTAGTTCAGGGCTCATGGAGAGGCAGCGATCCATGAGTAGTTATTTCATAGAGCTTTGGGACCTCAAAAGTAGGAATAAATTGTAGGAGATATGATGCGTCATTTTCCGAAAGAAGTGCAATATCTATGGTTTTCGGGAGGAAAGGGTACCGCAGTAGAAGTAGCCGAGTTATTGATGTGTTTGGGAGGGCGTTATGAAGGAGAAGCGTATATGCCCAGGTGGAACGAACATTTACAAAACCTGAAAGTAGGCGCAAGAAGAGGGAATGTGACTGCATGGATTACAATAGTTAGAATGTATTTCACCGTAAGAGAACATCATTTGACGATACTCCTTGTATTGCATCGGAGTTGAGTGTTATTAACACGGATAAAATATTACCAAGCTATTTTTTTATTTCTTTTTTTTTCGATGCAATATAACTTTCTTGGTTATTGTCCGATGCTGCTCAGTGCCATAGTGGTGAGTCTGATAAAGATTTATTTTTAGTTTTTAGTAGCAAAAAGCATTATTCTATTTGATTGTAAAATTGCTCCGATTACCTGACCTCTATATCTACCTGAGACTCAAAAAAAAAAACAATAGAAAATAAACTATTTATATTTGAGTTTTAAAACATACCATCTATATGGGCTCGTGAATATCTTATATTTATATTAATTTTTGTTATAGCAGCCGTTTACTAAACGTATATTTTAAGCTCGGTATGACGAGACTATGGTGTTAATAAAACGTGATTTACGTGAGCGTACATCCAAGTTCCAAATGTCTGATTATATTGAGCACTGATTACTAAGAATATTTTTTGCAAATTAATGAGTTTAGACCGTTTTAATAGTCTCATAGATTATTAGATAATCTCGTGTGAGTAATCACTGTTCAATTTAGCAAAGCTTTCAGAATACGGGTGTTAGTTTAGCAGACGACCCAGAAAAATATTGTTAATGTTAATTAGTTATATTTGGTTGATGTATTGATTGATTCGTGAATCCCAAAGCGGGATTTAAATCTTATTATCAGTGATTAAACAGGAGATTAAATGTGATCATAGTACATTGATTTTAGTTTCTATGGAATATGTATTTGTTTATTTTCGTAAAGGCTCTATCTGTATTAACTCTTTGAGGTGTAGCAGAATATTAGTTAAAATACCGTTGATTTTGATACCGATATCACAATCATCGAGGGCTTTGTTAAAAGTTACTTCGGAGTAAAGGTTTGACGCCCTTACAAATATTTGTTTTTGCTCGATCCTATATTATCTAATAGACGTAGCAGGCTTCTGAATAACATTCGTCACGCCGATCACCATTCGTCACTGTCCTTCTTGGAGACAGTGCTGATGACCTACAGATCCTAGTCGACAAAGTCAACGATGCTAGCCGTGAAAAAATCTTTATGTTCAAGAGGCATAACATTGAAAACTCGCTGGAGATTCACCAAGTGAAACGGCAGAAATGTGGCTTTATAGGAACTCCATGCTTGCACAGAATGCGCACTCCTGGGACATTGGAAGAAGAAAACTCACGTGTATGCGGAATTTACGCCCGAACTAGTGAAATTGGCTCAGGATAGAAATATACTCTCCCGTATGAGAGGCACCAGTAGAAGAAGAAGCTAAAATACATCAAACTTTGTGCTAAAATTCTGTGCCTCAAAGAGTTAAATGTGATTTTGGATGCCGTATTGGAAAAAATGCATCTCCGATAAAAATAAGTAAGAACCTAACCTAACCTAACCAATAAATATTTAAAACGTTGCAAATATTGAAAGAAAGCTAATATGGCAAGTATTTCTGTTTGGTCAATATTATTTGATTTTTTAGTAACAGGGATAATAATTTTTTATAAATTATATATACATTTTTGTTTTATAATTTTTATTGGGGATGTACCTTTTCTCCGGAAACCATAAACCGTGTTTCATAGGATTTCTTGTAATAATTTAGTAATTAATTAATTAAATGTATACTGAAATAAACATTTATCTTATTGTTACACATCAACAACATTTCATATTTGTATATAGTACAGGCCTTTTTTGCCGAGAATGTATTGTGAAATATTCCCGATTGTTTTTATAAAACCTCTTACCAATATAGGCTAAATTATTTTATACATTCAATGTGATCATAATAAAAATATATTTTTGTAATTATCTTTTTAATTCATCCCGCTTAGAAAATTAAACCTGCATCATCTTCTTCAGGTTCATGGGGTGTATAGAGTAGTCGGTATGCGTAGTGGCGGCAGAAACAATAGCAGAAACCGTCTCCCGCCTCTACAAACTACTTCCAGAAAAATTCCTTCGCAATCGTTCCAAATCCACTACTCCATTAGTGATCCTTTACATACGCTCAGGGCGCAGAGTGGCAGCCACGCACAAGAATTAAATCAACTGATTTACGTTAACGTTAAGCTGAAATTATTAGTAGTTACTTCCCATCGATCTCAGGACCTCGACGTTTCGCATTAATTAATCTCAAACGTTTCCTTACGTTTCTCTAATTCTAAACTATACATAACCTCTTGAATCTTCTTGCTTCGGGTTTTCAGTACTCCGATGTTTCGGTACTATGGAGTTTGGAGTAAGTATGGAGAAAAGTATCGGGAATGCAGCCCGAATGAGGAGGTCTATATATTTATATGCAGAAACGCAAATTTCTAGGAAATATTAGTAGATTTTCAGTAAAAAGTATTAGGAGGGTAAAGTTTTTCAACCCAACGATGGGAATTGCTGAAAAGTATCGGGAATGCAGCCCGAATGAAGAGGCTTTTCGCATGAAAATAGCTGTAATATTTCAGCAAACTGGAATGCAGTAAAAAGTATTAGGGTGACAGAATATACGAGGAGATATGCGAATTGCGAAAACAACCCGCTGCTGCACTCGGGTTCAGTACCAGAAGCGCAGGAGGTATTTTTTTTTTAAGCTTATCATCCCAACGATGGGATTGCTGAAATGTATCGGGAACGCAGTCTGAATGAGGAGGTACATTTGATTATTTGCAATAACACAGGTTTCCTAGTAAACCTGTCTTTTTGCATGAATATGGATTTAAAAAGTATTAGGATGGTGAGGAGCTAGGACAGGAGCGCAGCATTAATCGGGAATTATTTGAACCAATGCTCCGACGTGCTGAGACCAAAACCCCTTGCAGCACGTGGATCGAAACATCAGCTCAACACCCGGGAGAAGTATCAGAGTCATTAGTGACCTTAAAACAAATTATGATGACCAGGTATTGAAAGTTTGACCTTGAAATAAATACCACCATTTTTTTTTTTAATTATGTGTTTTATTACATCTTATAAATACAGCAAGTACAATTTTAATAAAAATAAAATTGAAAAAATGTAAAATCATCATCATCATCTCTATCCTTGACGTATACAGTACAAATTGTTTTTAGCAAAATATAATAATAAAGCTAAGTTCTCCAAAGATTATAAAACAAGTTACATATATATATTTATAGGCCATATTAAAAATTACCTTTTGTAAATTTATTTAGCATGGTTGATTTATATTTCATTTCCAATGAGAAACAGGCTCGGACAGTTTTTATATTTTGAAAATAAATAAATAGCTTGCACGTTAGTATTAAAAAAAAAAACATGTAAAACGTTTTTTTTTATTATTAATATTAAGTTTTGGTAACTAGTGATTGTGGCGTAGTCCGTGCGACCAGAAAAGCAAAAAATCTATTATTATTTTCGCTAAGATAATAAATATACATTTAACGTGAATAATATAGTCGTCATTGCCTTCCTTTGAGAAATCAAATACATACACTTAATAAACTAATTAAAAGCACTTAAAATTATTTATGGCCTATAGTATTTTTGTTAACGTTTCATGGTACCAAATAAAAAAATAACGAATTTGCGTTGTTGGTTTGTAATATGCAAAATGGATCCTAATGTAATAATATTTTTGGCATAGATGTTGCGTTTGTATTTTTATTTTTTGGCTCGGCGCAGCGCGTCCGGGAGCAGCCGAGCCATCACCGGTGTTTGTACGATTGCAACCGTTCCGCACGCCGATCGTTAAAAAAAAAGTATTTACACTCGACGTTCATTACAATATCAATAATTATAAAAAGAAAAACTAATGTAAAATCGCCTCGCTTGATACAAAATTACAAAAATATTTTCGTTTATAAAAACGCCCCGATCGTAAGCATTAGCGAGCCTAAAAATTAGGTTTCAATCGACCTCGAGGCTCAACCGGTGGACTGCTGACGTGAAGCCGAAGTGGCCCTGAACTACAAGTATACATTGCATCCAACCTGGATCGAACAGCCACAATTCTCATTCTCTCCTCGCTGGTCGACATCACCCGCAATAATTCGTCTATAGCAGCTTTTTATTCACCTCTCAATATTTAAGGTTAGTTTTTAGATTTCTTACTAAGTTACCCTTAAAAAAAATGTAATAGTGTGAATAAGAAAAAATGATATTTGGCAGATGTTAATATTTTGATATATGCTAACACAAAAAAACAATAATAAAAATGACTTTCAATTAAAATAACTATGTATGGATATATTTAAACAAAATAGATAGATCATGATTACGAACTTTACCTTATCGCGGCATTATCGAGAGGTGAGAAGGATCCTAGTGAACTTCTGTTTCAAGCATTGCGTTTTTACAATACACGAGATTCTAAATGCGCATCAACATTTTTATAACAATACTGGAATTGATTTATACAACTACGCCTCTCACATTTCTGAGTATAGAATTTAAAAAAATACATCATCTACTTTTAATAATGCACGATCGAAAATAATATTGTAAGTACAAATTTTCAAATAAAATTTCAACGTAATTTTAAGTCAAGATTCACAAAAGAAACGAGCCACTTTTCAGATCTGGGCGGCTATTATTTTTTACAAAATCTCTTGCACAGCCATTTAAACAGCGGCCAAGATGGATAAATGCAGACGCCGGTGGCTAAACACCGACACGTGGCCCGCGTGGACAAGGCTCGTTAAATATACAGTACTATCAACTTATATTTGATTTACCAAGCTTAATAAAATTTTCAGCATAACTTTAGATTAAAAATAACACATTAATACGTTGACTTGTATCTTATTCACTGAAACAGATCAGAGCATCATTCTCGGGTTTGACATTGTCAAATCATCGTCTGTGTAATTTTCCATAAAATAAAGGTAAATAACGCCATAAAACGGCAGCACGCCACTAATTTCCATCTGTCTTAATCTCCACACCCTTCACTAAGGGTGAAAATTTGCTGATTCTTAACGCACGTAGGGGCTGCTAAAATATTAAATTTATAACTACGCAAAGATAATCTGGTTAACTCCAACATTCATATAAACAGTATTGGTATACAATAATTACACATTGACTTTATTTTTACACAAAGAATATGATGGATTCCCATCTTAACATAATATTTTTCTTTTCTTAGTATCATAAATATATTCTGTTGATATATACGAATTTGATTCCTTGATATCCCATCCAAGGCACAGTTCCTTCGCCGCATCGAAGCCGAGTGGAAAAAAGTCGTAATCGCAGAACGTGGACTTCCATATAGTTTTTAAAACAACACACTTTAAGCCGTTGCGATCAATTATTATTTTACGCGTTTACTTTGACTTGTGACCGCTCTAACGGAGTCAGAATCTAACAAAATTTTGGCACTTGGCAGTAGAGGAATCCGTCTTGTGTAAAAACCCACGGATGCAACATGCGGGTCTCGCAATTGCGACTTCTCCGACCCGACTTCAACACAATGCAGAATACACATTTCTACAGAAGAAACGAGACTAAAAAAATCAAAATTACAATATAATGTGACTAATTCATACGTTCATTCATCACTCCGCTCTCGTGAGACAGTAATAACAGATTTCAATTCATATTTAAACAAATACAAATACGTCATATTGATATTACAGGTTTGGCCGTAGAAGATTGAGGTGCGAGAACACCCATACCGGAACGGCCTCCGACGTTAGCCACGAGATCGGAGAGGTTAAAATTCATATTAATCTCGGACTTGCAACACTTTAGGACAATGCACTCCCGCAGTCAGAATATCCTATTACATAATTGTTCGTCTGTGACTTAGTTTATAAGAAGCCAAACATTCACGAAACTTATATATTACCAGAGGTAGATAGCCATAAGCAAACACTGTTAGAATATATTACAAGCATAACAACTTATAAACGAGCAACGTTATTAAAAAATTATAATAATTGCATGAAGGCTTCAACACAACTCAGTCGTCACTCCCCGTTCTGCAAAATACAATATTATTTTCAAAATTGAACTAAATTGCGTAGTTTTTACAGCTCAGTGAAATAATTTTAATTAAACGGAGACATCGGTCTTAAATTTCGGTCGGTAATTTTATCGGATAACAGCATTTCAGGGTTGCTGCCTTAGACAATAAGGTACAAATTTTTTTTTAATTTAACCTCCCCCAGCCTAAACACAAACACGAGTTTTGAGATTCAAATTTAACTTTTATGAGTTTATATAAATATCTAAAAAGACCCATCGCATTGTTACTTCTTCACCGTGGGGTACAAAGGAATACTCCGAACGTAGTGATCAGCCTTCACCGAGTTTCGAAAGAGAGTTACTACTGATTTGGATTGAAACCTTGGAAGAATTCAAAACACAATTACGCGACGCAGCCGGATGCATATTATAACGTACCAAAGCCGATTTCTCTAAATGCCAAACATTCACGAATAATTTCTGAGATTTTTCTGCAACACCAGTGCACGTTTGGTCTTAATTGCAGTTATTTTTGATAAACACTTATAAATTACTCAACACACTCACCGCCGTCTTGTAAATCGACATTCAATATAAATAAATAATTTTCTAGCTCACACTGGGAGAGCGGCCCGTTTGTACGACGGACCCAATGCGTCTTAATCGTTTATCGCTTGATGTGAATCTAAATCAATGATTGACGCCTGCGAGTCTCTCGAGTAGTCGTCAACGTTCCCAATATTAAATGTACGACGATAAAAGTTTTAAAAAATGACAGGTATAACAGTATCTATACGTAAAGGCACATCATTAATATTTAATTTTTTTTAGGTACACCGTGCACACAGAGTAATGAAATTTGTACGATTCAAACCCACATTCATTATTGCAGCATAGTGATTTGATTCCTTCACCCGCAGTACTCCTATCGCCAGGGAAAAAATAACCGCACACTGTTTGAAATGTGTCGTTACGATATAAGTTTTAAGAAGCACAGAGTGAAGTATAAATTGTGACGCCAATATTTGGAAACTTTAATACCGTTATATTCAATCGATCAATGCTATCTGACTAATGCATTTCGTATTGTTAAAGCTTGAATCAATGAAAAATATTGTTGTAAAAAATGACAAAAATTATAATGTCTCGCCTGCATCGCTATACATTCAATATTAAGTGAATAAAGTAAATGCTGAGGTTGTAAGGAAAAGTTATTTGGTCGATTCGGGGAAATCCATCTTAAAAATCGAGATTCATAGGAAAATATCTTTAAACGTGCCTCAGCACATTTTTTTATAACACATCACGGACCAGTCGCAGAATTATTCTCCTAAAAGATGACTTTGATGGTAGAAGTCCCCGCGACGCTCTTGATGGACAGCCGCGGCACCGATGGACTGGCGACAGCCGTCCGGCGGAGCTTGTTCAGGAGTCGAGGCCGCGGTGCTTGCGCTTGATGCGAGCGTAGGGCCCCACATCGGGGTCCATGATGAAGTCGTACAGCACGGCGGACCACGAGTGGTGCTGCGGCAGGTCGTCATAGAACTCCGCCGCTATCCTCTTTACCTGTCAAATTTAAATTAACGTTTTAAATTTAATAAACGTAAGTGTTTTTCAATTGTCAATTAAAAATTAGAAACTTTTCAAAGTAGAAAGATAGAAATGCGCTCACCTCTGGTAATCGGCTACCGGGAACAGCGGGGAAATCATGATGCTCGTTGTGATATCCCACATTGAACGTGATGGCATTGAGGGGACCGTAGTACGAGTACGTCTCGAATCCCTTCTTGAACATGTAGTGCTCCGAGATGAAGTGACCTAAAACGCAAAGTCGTACATTATCAAGAAAGCAACAACTTTACGAATGCTCATAAAATATTGGCTGAACATAAAAATAATAAATAAGAATATAAAATACCCGCAACAGGGTGCAGCCCCATAGCCATGACAGATCCGATTATCAGATATCCGAGCACGCGCCCACCTGCAAGCATAATTTATTTACATGTTAACAACGCCCGGTGATGTTTACCAAAAGAATATCATTCATCTTTTCGGCAGCACATACAAACAGACACGAATGGCAGACGAAACATTATATGCAACTATCCTCAAATAATATTGTTGAAAGGCCAATTTTACGAGGTCAATTGTGATGCAAAACTATTAAAAAATATATACAAATTATCTCACCACAGAAGTAGTAGACAATGGCATCAAATATGAGCTGGATCACGAGGTTCACGTACTCCCAGTACGTCGGCTGCTTGGGATATGTGATCAGCGGCCGGAAGGCATAGAAGAAAGGCTGCAGCATGACCCAGCAGAACTTGCCCGCGGACGTGCAGAACAGCTTGGCCTCCAGCAGCGTGGGCAGATCCGTGTCGATCACCTCGTCCCCTTGGTACTGGAAAAATAGCAACAGCCAAAATCAACACCGGCACTTCGCTCCTTCACTGTCTCGCTAAAAATATCTACGCATGATTATTTACCCTGTGATGCTCGAGATGGTATTTCTTGAAGCTGATGGAAATGGGGATCCCGATGGGTAAGTTTGCGAAGAAGCCGAAGAGTCGATTGGCCATCGGTCGAGCGTGACCGAACGCCATACTGTGAGAAATCTCGTGAATAGCTGCAAAGGCAAACAAACATCCAGGTTATCGATCACCACTGAAATCGGACCGTCTCAAGGCATTACCAAGATAAAAGACCCAATGCGGTCGGGATGAGTTTGGTCTTCCTCACATAAACATAGCAAACACTCCATAATTTTCACAGCTAATTCCAATGTGCGATAGCTTTTATAAATATTTATTTGCAGTAATAAATTAATTAATTATATGTCAAGAAATTTTTAAAAAAAAAAACAGTGATCTGAATAAAAATGTTTTCTGGTAAATTGAAGTTATATACATATATAGTTATAATAATAAATTAACTAGAACTCTACAAAGAGGTGATTCTACTCGGATAAATATAATCTAACATGCTAACAAATGAAATACTTGTTAGTATACTGCATTTCTCCGTATAATATGTAGAAAGAGAAGAAAAAATAAAAATAACAGCATCGATTTCAAAAACAAATAAGACGTAAGTGTTTACCCAGCTTTTGAGAATTACAAACCCAATTGTTATTATGAGTCAGATAATCAGTTCCCGATAGAGGTAATCGGTGTGCGTTTGGAGAGACCGGCCGGCTGCCTGCAAATCAGTTGTCTGCTCTGAGGTTCAAGTACTCCGGCACTATCAGTGGAGTGGTCGCAGACACAAATCCAGAACGTTATTCATTGAGGATTATACTATCTCCAGTGGTCGTGCGCCACGTGGAGAAAATAATTAATTCATAATTATTATGTTCACTCCGCGAACAAAAGTCAGTCACAGTAACTAAACTACACAAATACATAAGCATTTAGAACTTTAGGCTTGGGACATCTACAGCATTCGCTTTGGGTGCTTCCTTCCCTTTAAACACTCCATAATTTTAACACTCACACGGGGTGTTGAATGCAACCCATACGATAAATTAAATCAATAAAACAAATACTGAATTTAGTAATGTCGTAAGAAACTTAGTTTTCAATGTATAGACAATCGTTAATATAAACGAGTATCCAAAATAATACACCATAAAAAAGATTATATATTTTTTTCTCACCCATTCATTAGTGAACATAATTGGTCATCAAAAATCGAATCAAAAAAATTACAAAAAACACGTGAAACAGACACCTTTACGACTATTGCTGTTTGTGATCCCTGATCTTATCGCTAATATTGCGACCAGGTGGCCGATTGCTATCATCATATCAAGATATTTCTGAATGAAGAGCGCCGAGTCGTCCAATTACCAATCGCAACCGCTGACTGTTCATACAGCCAAGATACAACGCAGAGAGGAAGGTCAGGTACTCGGAATGCTTTATCAGGAAAAGCAAAAGGATATTAAGAGCTGGATATGATATATGATTTTACAAATGGTTTTCTAAAAGTAGGTGTATGAATTTCTACTAGGCCCACATAAAATTTCTGCTGGCCATCCATCATATTTGGAGCTATTGAATTACACATCTACGATCAATAAAAAAAATTATATGCAAAACCATAAAAAACCACCCAAAATAAAGGGACGCAGTTGGATAGCTGCAAGTTGGTGTCACGATTTGTTGGTACACGTGTGGTGGCCTAATGATCTACAAGGTTATCGATGATGAAGAATGATCTACATGTTTATCTTATCTATAAAGTGGGATTTCTATGAAGTGTCCGACGTGACAACTCAGCTGACACCTGCAGCCAAGAGATACACTCGAAACCTGAAGAATTATTATTATTATACTAACCAGGAATAAAAATAAATGTTCACAGAATAATTAAATGCAGCACCTCTTAACACTTGAAGATAACGTGGATGGCGTAATTGAGCAGTTAGGAGAATAAATGTGTCATTAGACCGTACGGCCGTTGACTTTTATTATTTCGTAACTCAATCTACAGTAAATCGTTTGAATAACTACTGAAGGGTTGAAGGACGATAGATTCAACAGAATTTACAATGCATATCCTTTTATATATTAGTCAGGTTAAAATAATATACAGACTACATATTGTTCGGTTTGGAAAAATCACACTTCCAGTCCAAAAGTTTATCAATAAAGCCTAGGTGTTGGATAATCTAATTGTTTACTTTCTGTCACAACAAAGTTCAATATCATTTGTTCAACTGATCAAAATACACTCGGATTGATTGATTGAGAAACGATGTATAACCAATCACTACTCTATTTAGGTTGAATCACCGATAAAACACTCTTATCTCAGATGAAACTCATTGTAACATTTGTTCCTATGCAATCACACATCGTGATAGACGAGATATTTTCAAGGTCAAATTTCTGACTTATGAAATGTCTAGCCTAATAGAAGTTATTATTCGTAATTACTAATCTTACCTTATAGATGGAAAATCACATAAATATAGTAGAGTTTTGAAAATGTATACAATTGATTTTCTTTGTATGACATTAGCGGACTAAAAAGTCGAGGTATAGAAAAATGTCACAAAATGACCTTCAAAGGGCATAACATATTGATTTTCATAAATATGAAGTAATAATATCTTCAGCAAGCAGGTAAGTAATAATATAATTCAGTAATAATAGAACAAAAGGCATAATCTGCCACCTGATACTTTGTTACCCGACTTCGATATCTCATTTTATTCACATTTGATTATGAATCACATAAAAGACAATAGAATTTCCCGATTTATTGAAAATATAACATCACGTAAGAGATATAGCTGTGGTAATCACATATTGCATCAAAATACATATCTAATAAAACACCTGTACAAACGTGTGAATACGGACCCGACCATCTTTGAATACAACAGTCACTGAATAGACGTTGAACCTGTGAACTCCATCTAAAGTCGTAGACCCCGACTACCGATCCACTTAACAGTTACATACAGTAACCGCACTAAGAATTCACCAAGTAATCTAAGTTGATTTGGTTGGTAAAACGGACTATGCTCTCACCCAGCATGAGGGAGTGGTTGATGACGCCGCCGAAGAAGTAGGCGACGAACAGCGTGAGCGGCCAGCTGCGATCCTTCATGACGTACATCATGACCATCTGCAGCAGCACCATGCCGGTCACCACCCACTTGAAGTTGGGGTCGTGCCCAAACAGTTTCTTGATTTGCGGGTACTTTTCTGAGTAACACAACAGAAAATTATTATACAAGGGTAGTTTTTTTTTACATAATAAAACATTTATGTAACATTTCGTCGAAATTATTTGTTTATATGGATCGCGCCTCTATTGACATGCTTTATAGACAAATAATTGAGTGACGTCAAATGATTGAGACATGTTTTACACAACTTGCTAGCCGGCAATCATGGAAACAATCAATATTGTTACAGAATTCAATCTTGGCTTAAGGTCTACACAACATTTTTTGTCTGTTTTCGTTCTTCACTGGTCCACTTCACATTTTTTATGAAACATCATTTATTTTGTACAGAATAAACCTGATAAAGGGACATCGATAAATAAGAAATAACGAAATAAATAAGAAAGATTATCTTATACAGAGGTTTACAATAAATGATACATTGTATACTACAATGTATTGATGCACTGCGGAGTTCCAAAAATGATTTGACTTAGTAAACAAAACGTCAGCAGTAGATGACTTATTCTTTTTAGTGTTCAACGTTTACATTTTATAACCAAAACTTACTAAATATCTTTTGGACATACCAAAAAGTGAATTCACAGCAAGAGCTATTTTCAACTAATTAACAGTAGCATACCTATATAATAATAATATATAAATTACCTTAAAAAATTTAAATATCTTCATGAACAGTCTTGGTCCACTACAAACAATTATAAAATAGGTGAGGTATTTAATAAGGACAGCCGTTTAAGTCCGAGTGTCGAGATAATACCAGCGGACATTAATGACAAAATCAATTGGCTTTATTGGTCTAATTTCTTCTATTTCGGTAGAAGTATGCACGAGTTTCATGCTACTGAGATATGGAAAACTAGTCACTAAAGATGCAAAAAGAATCATATGGAACGGCCGATGACTATTTGCTTTTTGCAAGAAAATAAAACATTGAGCAACTATTGGGTAACGAGAGATATTGACTGTAGAAATAAGGAATGAAGCTCTCGTCTGACTATCCTGGCGTAATCAAAAAACCACTAAAATTCACACGTATTTATGCATTACGAATAATGATTTTCTTGGTTGCAACTTTGTTAGGATTCGCAGGTTATTTTATCATATAATTGATGATTGATCTGACGAAGATTACGAAATTGAAATTGAACTGAACACTAAAAATGTTGCTTTTTAATAATCAGAAAAAAAATTGGAAGTGTAAGGAGTACGTCTTTCTTTACAAAAAAGATAAAAAATTGTAAACGTTTTTTTCCTTGTCGGTACGGAATTATAGGTATAATTTAATGAATGACTCAATGCTGCTTTTATGCAATAAAGATTAAAGTTATGTTTATTAACCTAAAGTGCTATTTGGTATAAGAATATAACTATTACGAGAAGAATTGAATAAATATAAAAGAGTTAAATTATTATAGTATATATCTATACATTAGACGTGTGGTTTGTGTCATTATAAATTGACCGCACAGAATAAATTAAAAGGCGAAGTATTAACAATATTCAACAAATCTCTACGGAATAATAATGATTTTTTTAATGTTTTATAACGCTAAGCTTTAGTGGCGGAAGTATTAGATGATTTGCACGGGTGATTCATAATATCAGGCAACTTTACTAAGTTAACCTTTGGTAAATAGCCTCTCCGCAGAGTACATATTTATCAAGTGATGTTTAAATATGTATATAATATATAAAAATACAAGAGATTTGTCTTATTTTTTATATTATTATAAGCAGACACGATAACACTAAACGATAATCTGAACGATACTTCGAGGCCCGTCCAGTCTGCAGAAAACATCATTTTGACAAGGCAATTTTTATTTTATTTTGCCGGCTTTTATATGAGGTACATTTACAAAAAAAACGCGAAAATACATTAAATATATAATTTAAAAAGATTGTGCAGACTTTTTATTATTTTCTACATATGTCATTTAAACTCACGGCGTAACCGATCTCTAATTTGACAGCGATCTTCACGAAATTTATCAACGGATCCGATAAATATAAACTAAATAACCGTTTGAGTGATCTGTTTAACGTGTAAACACTATTTACAGATAAGGTGTTTAAGTATTTACATAAAACATTGAACCTGAAACTTGCCTAGTATTTGAGTCCTCCGGCTGGCGTGAGGTTCCTCCGTATAACTCCACTCAAAGTCCGTCCTGGACACGTGTGCACCCATTTTGATATTTAATAAGCTTGCTGAAGTATCCGACTACACTTTGTGATGAAATGACAGCCGCACGGCACCTGCCGCGGTGCGAATTTAAGTTTCGCGAAGCCGGCGATGTGCGAATGTCGGCACTCTGACATTAAACGACCACCATTGCGCGACGCCCCCTCCGAGCGCGACTTCCAGCGGCTCTCAAACTTTACCGTCTCGTGCTCAAAAACAAACCGTTACCAAAAAAATATACACAAGAAAAAAATATTTCAATACAAATTATAATATTATATATCCTCAAATTAAACATAAAAATAATATATAAATAAACCAAACAAGGCACTTCACTTTGCACTGAATTTATATGAAAACAAATACAGTGCCCAATGCTATTTTATGCTACCTAATTTTTTTATTATTTTTTATCTACATATAAATATTTTTTTTCAAAAATTTATGCGCCGAAATTCATTTATTTTGTTTTTTTTTCAAAACATTTTTTTTTTTTTTGTTATCTTGAACAAATTATTTCACCGCGGCTCACAGTTTTGGATCCTCAGTCGTATGATTTCTCCTGCGAGCTCTCATTGGTTGTGAATTTCTCAAGTCTATTTTCATTTTATTCATCACACTTTGCAAACATGTAGTCTTTATTGCGGGATCAATGTTGTAAAATACTTGAAATTATTTTATACTAATTTATTATTTAGTATACACTATATTTTATATATACATATATAAACACTTATTTCATAATTTAATGCATAAATCTATATTACTTTCATTGATTATAGATTTAAAGTTACCAAGTATCATTATTATTTTTTTTACTGAAAACTCAATTTCATAAAGATTTTTCTTGTTGAAATTTCTACCAATATAAACTGAATTAATTTTAGTTTCTACAAAACAATTTGCTAGTATTTTTTTCAATAATTTACTCCCAGTTCAGATGTTATAAAATATCAGCTGACTTAATCAACCAGTCATTTAAAAATCACGTCGGCACACTCAACAATTGGTTATCTCTTGCGTAAACATTGTTAACAAGTCTAACCAAATATATAACCGAACCTACGCATGTGTTTGTCGTGTGTAATGTATATTCACAATATTCGGAAGTTGGACATGTATTTGTATACTCACCGTTAGTAATAATGCATAATATAAATAAACTATAATAGCTGCTGCAGTTCACGAGGCAGAATGACTAAAGCCTGCTACACTCGCTGCGACACAACTGACAACCTGGTTACTGGCCAATAGCGTTTTTTTAGTCTGGATAAAAATAAATAAAAAGACCCCATCACTTAACCACTGCAGTAACTCTAAATATGTTGTCATAATTCATTTTACCTGATTTATTGATTTTTTGTATTGAGTGCAGTGACGAGTTTTTCTAAAGTATTCCATGCACACGATTCCTGGAGATGGAGAAGTTAGCAGGGCTGTACGCTGTGAATCCAAGCCACTAACGCCTAGACTCCTCAATTAACAACCTGTTATAAACGTCACACCATCGCTTTTTCAGGAAACGGATTTCTCATATATAAAATGCAATTTTTTTATAAAGTTGTTGCATTTATTAGGTAAACGCAATTTGATTAATAATAAAAAAAAATTGAATTTTTAGTAGCTTTGTGGGTTGGACTTTTAGATTTCATTACTTACAATTACAAGAATCATATAATTTGGATGATGTATCAACTTGTTTCGTTTAAGGTAGATGGGGTTCGTCGCCTTTCTTTATACCGTCAAGGTATTCCAGGTACAATTTCTTGACAATACATATATGGATGCGTATACATTGGATACATACAAATCAAATACTAGGCATGCAAAGCATGTATTAGACCCACTTTCGTCACATAACACTCATCACGAGGTGCTACAAAAGATAAAATAAATTTAACAATTACATTTTACACAAACTTATGCAGAAAAAGGGTTTTTAAAAAAACACAAAAACACAGAATTCAAAATATTTATTTCATATAAAAATATACAGTTTATGGTTTTTTTAAATAAATATAGAAGAAATTAAAAATATCTATAATCTAATGAATATTAAATAATAATCATACCTAACTAACCTAAGGAGTAAATCTTTTTAAAATATACGAAAGATATACCCTCCAGTTGATGATGATGAGTCCAATGTTATAAGTTATTTTTTATTAAAGATATGATAATAGTTGTTATGAACACCCTGTTGATTATATTTAAGGGGGCTGTGTTTTTTGTTGGCACACTGGGTGTATCAAGTGCATTTATTTCTATCTCCTTTTCTTTAGATCCTGTGGTTGTGATGTCACTAAAACATTTTCAGTTTAAAATACAGGTTATCAAATATACTCCACGGCCACGTGTAACGTTTGATACACGTCAAATAAAAAAAACTCGTGTATATATTATACAATGAATATATTGCAACTTTTGACGATTACACGAAAGTACACACAAGTACTCACTCGTATATATATTAAAAAAATAAAAACACTTTAAAATTGTGTTGGCATTAAAGTTAAAATTTTGCATCCAAAAATCTGGTCAGTCATATCAGAGCATGTTAGTAATTTTTCAAACATTTTATATGATAAGAAATTAAATATTGTTATTTCACATGAAGTTTATTTGTACACGACTAGTTACGGTTTAAAGCAGGACTGCTCTCCGGTGGCGTGTCGTGACTTCAATGGCAGGGCAAGTCCGCATGTGCAACAAGCGCCAAAACACATTCAAAAGAGATGTTATTTAAGTAACATGCGAACACGTTTATGAGCTT
The DNA here is from genome assembly GCA_022113835.1 of Atopsyche davidsoni. Lineage (NCBI taxonomy): Eukaryota > Metazoa > Arthropoda > Insecta > Trichoptera > Hydrobiosidae > Atopsyche > Atopsyche davidsoni. The sequence continues at coordinate 2,336,605 of JAILWY010000028.1, forward strand.
GCAAATAATATAATAATATTCAATCCATCTTTTATAAGTTGTTGGTATTTGATTAGTTTCAATCTGACGTTATATTTCGACAACTGAGCTGTAGAGCTTACTCAGCCGTTATTATATTTTATAAAGTAGGTATTTAATAAAAAAGAAAAAAGGTATTTCAGGTCTATTCATAAATAATTTTGCCTTCATAACAAATGATTTTTAATTATGCTTTAAAACAATGTAATATTTTATAACAAAGGAAGTATAATTTTTCAGGTGGCATTTATTATAAGATTTGTAACGCCAAGTAAAGTGTGATGCGGAAAATAGCAAGATAAAGATGATTAATAACAATAGATTCTTTAAATAAAAATAACAGAGTTATTTATTTAATTACTATTTCATTGATAGAAACGTGGAAAACAATTAACGTGTGTATGGTTGCTCTTTGACTTCGTCATATTGTCATCTGTGAGCATGTTAATTGCAGATGAATAACTGTTGAACGACGATATATTAAATTGTACAAATGTTTTAATAATTCAAACAAAAACAATCACACAATATCTCCGAGTGTTCATCAATATTTTGGATTCGATTACGATTTATCTAAAACGAAGTTAAAGCGTGATTGATAAGTTTACAAGTGACCAATGCACACATAATAAATTAAAAGTATTTGACTAAAATTTAACAATTTAATGAAATATAAACGGTAATTTTTTTTTTTGTATTATGCATCAAAATAAATGTATTTTATACAATATTTTAATAATTTAGCATCTTTTACAATTTTGAAATACTGTACCGCAGCAAATCATGGTCGTTTTTTTTATTATAACACTAAGTGCTTAGCATTAAGTGATTCTGTCAGTTGTTAGCATAACACTATCAGGGAAGAAATGAAAGTAAGAAGCATTCATATAAATTTTTATCTTTGCTTTAAGCACAGAACGTTTAAAAACTCATGACTTCACTTAAAAAATGGTTAAGAATAACCTCTGAAAATTTCTTTTTTAATTTCTTATCTTAAAAAAGCCACTGGATCAAAAATTTTGTAAAAGTCTAAAGCTTTCAATGATTCATTAATCTTTGAGGTGATATGAAAAGAGGAAGGAAATTAAAGCCCAGTTTTTCTTTTTTTGGATGACATCATGAGTTCTAAAAACATCCTTTATATTGTGAAAACGCGGTTTTAAATGTTTAATGAAATCATTCTCAGTTTATTCGATACGATGTAATAATAAAATTATTTTCATCGTGCATTTACCTGCCAGGCCTGCCCTTAGTGTCTCTTTTTCTCTTCAGCTGGTTCTTCAGGTCCAATAAGAAGGCCAGCTCGTCCTCCTGCGTGATGACCACCTCATTCTTACACTGGTTGCGATCGTCGACCCTGCACCTCGGCACTGCATCGATGAGATGTAACTCCAAATTTGACAATAAGCACATTGGAATGTGAGTTCTCTCGTTCAATCCGAAATAATACTCTCCCTGCTTGTCTGCTTCACAGATGGTTCGATCACCTATTTTGTAACATGGACCGTTTCCGTCCATTGGAGCGTACATTTTGTTATCAGCCTGCCTTCTCAGTCTGTTTTTCAATAAGTTTCTTCTACTTGAACTTAGAGAACTGTATCTCGGACCATAATTCTCATTTACCAAAGTTGGCATTGAACCCTCAATACTTAAAACATTTGCATCTGAAAAGTTCACACTTTTCCCGAGAGCTGTATCTCCATAATGGGTTACGTGGTGAAAATCGCTGCTATATGTTCGTTCCGCACTTCTTTTTTTTCTTAGTGCTTCTTCGTGGTTATTTTCTTTGAGACAGAGGTCTGCAGAGCATGTTGTTGTTCGAGTGTTTACGTCGAATGTGAAGACTTGTCCTTCTTCGCAAGGCTCTTGCTGGTAGAATTCATAACATCCATTGTTTTCCTGAGAACAATGTAATACTTATTAAAGTTTTATTATTACACCTTTATTTTATATTAATGACTTGCACACAAGCACAAACTTATGTCAGCTTGATATGACTGAATTTTGAATTTATTTGATATAATTGAACAAAAAATAAAGATAATTACTTCATAGATTCCATATTCAGAGGGGCACGAGCAAATTCCTGATCCGAATATGTCATAAGATATTTCCCAATTTCCAGGACCGGTGCAGAAGGCAGCCTTAGCACGGGACTTGTCGATGCAGCGTCGTGCAGTTGGCCAGTACACCTAAAAATTAATTTTAAATGGATAAAGCCTTTGAAGGTCACAAGTAATTTATAATTGACCCTCGACACGAATTTGTACGTTCTGCTATAATTATGATTTTTAATAAAAATATAGAGGCTTGATTTTGAAAAAATCTATATAAATGAAAATATATTATTGTATAAGCGCAGCCCTGCCTCAGTAATAAACATAAATTATTTACATCATTATCAATAAATAATAATAAAAAAAATAAAAAATTGTTGTGACATTAGTGACATCTATTGACAAATCAAGTAAGCTTTTAATTAGTACAATAAAAAGATCACAGATGGCGTTAATTAAATAATATAATAAAATTGACTGATAATAAATTAAAATTAAAACTATTTAAACTAATGCAAAAAAAAGGGTTTTTTTATTATATATTTAAGTCAATAACGAAAATTGAGAAATCCATGTAAACTACCACCTTAAGCCACATATTGTTCCATTTCCTTCTCAACCCCCATCAGACCTCACCCCCACCTCCACCAGCGTCTAACAAGAAATTAATACTCACATCATTCCTATTGGTGCAAGGCTTACGGACGCAAGTCGTCTTCATGGGCAGCTGCAAGTTCCACTCGGGCTGGTCGGGCCTGTAGTTCTCCATGACCAGGATGTGGTTCTTGTCGCAAGGACCATCCAGCCCCAGGGTCTCGCACTTGCCCTCGTGCATCACCTTCTTCATGGAGAAGCAGTCTCTCTCCGACTGGTTGAACCTCGACAGGGGGGTTTCCTTGGGTCTCGCGGGGGCCATGGGCCGCTCCCATGGTGCTGAAGGCTCGTTTTCTTCGGCGAAGACGACAGCGTCGTCCGTCGAGGTCTGGTACGCCTGCCGTTTGGTTCGGATTTTCTCTGAGTGTTTTAGGTTTTGCGATTCGGGATTGAGGTAGTCGCCTCTATAGTTTCCGGTCTGTGAGACCACACTGGCGGAAATGGTTGTGGTGATTGCGATTACAACTGCCACCGTGTACCACAAATTCTGCACGCTCGGTTGCTTCATTTTCGGATAGAAGTTATTCACAATACACTGCTTTTATTGTTTATATTATCATTGTTTGCTGATGCTTAAAAATAATATGCATGCAAAATAATTATATTAAAATATAAATATCATGCCAAAAAAAATTATTCATGAGCATATTTGGGGCTTATATTTTTTGAATATATTAACTGTATTTATTATAAGGAAAAAATATAAATCCTACTCATATACGGTGCTTAAACTAAGTATAGTTAAGTCACAAATACTAACAAGACGTTTTGTGAAATAAAATGCTTAAAAAAAATAATTTTATTTAAAAGAAAATATTATTTTTTATGCAGTGGCGTGCGGTCCATGCAAGCAATAAACCATTGGATATCATAAAATATATTCAATTTTAGCTAACCGTTTTTGTACAAATATTTTATATGGATTTAAAGTAAAATATTATACTCTATTATTGTTCAGTAAGCAAAACTGCTTGTCTTGGTTTTATACTCATGACACGCCACTGCTCTCTAAAGCCTTATTTTGAATAAAATCTTGATGTTTTAAATAAATATTAATGTATTTTTATTTTTGTTGCAATTTTAAAACCGGTTTGCGAAAAACCGGTGCATTAGAGACGACTTCTCAAAAGTCACAGTAAAGTAGACATCGCACTCATTTTTATTCTTGAATTTCTATAAATAGTATATATGAGAAAAATAATCACTAGCAAAACACTAAAATGTCACCGGTTTTAACTAACAGTACAATATTGATAAAAAAACATTTGATTTATTTATTATTTGGCCTAGAATTTAAATTGAGTCCTCCCAACATTAAAACACTCAACAACAAATAAGAAAATAAATACAGGCATTAATTGATTGAACCTCTCTTAGATGCATCCAATAAAATAAATATATTTGTAAGGAAAAGATTGTATAATAATGCTATTGGACAGCAGCAATGCGCAGACCTCAGACCAAGAACTCACCACACCATGAAAAAACCATGAACAGACAAGCAATATATTCAGTGAGATGGTCACCTGGAAAAGACAACCATGCTATATGAACATCGATCTAAATGCTAGAGTCTTGTAAAGAAAGGATTGTATAATAATGCTATTGGGCAGCAGCAATACGCAGAAATTTCCTGAGGGGTAGAATGACCCACCCCACTATTTACCATAAGAAAACCATGAATAGACAAGCAATATATTCAGTGAGATAGTCACCTGGAGAAGAAGACTATGATTTATGAATATTAGATCTAAATACCAAAGCTTTGTAAGGAAATGAGTGTATAATAATGCTATTGGGCAACAGCAATACGCAGACTTTTCCTGCGGTGTAAAATGACCTACCACATTATTTACCATAAGAAAACCATGAATAGACATGCAATATATTCAAAAAGACCAATCTATAAAAACATCAGATCTAAATACCAAAGTTTTGTAAGTAAAGGAGTGCATAATAATGCTATTGGGCAGCAGCAATACGCAGACCTTTCCTGTGGGGTAGAAAGACCCACCACACTATTTACCATAAGAAAACCATGAATAGACAAGCAATATATTAAGTGAGATGGTCACCTGGAAAAGACAACTAAGCTATATGAACATCAGATCTAAATGCTAGAGCTTTATAAAGAAAAGATTTTATAATAATGCTATTGGGCAGCTGCAATACGCAAACCTTTCCTTTGAAGCACCCACCTCACTATTTACCATAAGAAAACCATAAATATAAAACCAATATATTCAATAAGATTATCACCGAGGCTCTCTGAGGAGAGACACCTGGAAAAGAAAAATATGCTATTCCAAAATTATTACTAAAATATTGATCTTTCCTAACCTTTTAACGTTAATTATTTATAATATAATTAAAGCCATGTCTTTGATATTTCAATTGATTTCCGGCTTCTATTTAAGCGTGAAGATGAATGCAATAATATTAACTTGCCTCTTAATATTCACGGTCGAGTCATAATCAACACAATTGTAAAACCGGTTTTTCGAGAAGCAAGCACAGTTTACTTAACTTCAACGTATTTATACAAAACACAAGAGGAAACTTCGGGGAACCGGAAAATCCTCGGGCAGTTCTAACTCGTGGATTAAATATCTAATAAATCACCATTTTTTACTCGCACAGGATTATTGTGTCAATTTCTTTTATCTAGCACCAATAACGTCGGTTCCGCACTTGCATATAACGGTTAAAATTCTCGCTTCGTAACAGCCGCGCTGTGGCGGAATCGAATCCCACGGCATGCGAGCCAAATCAACCAGGAAATGAAAAGTTCCATGATTCACCAGGTGTTATGTCGCCTCAGTTCTTCTTCGTGGTGTTGAAGACACAGCAGAGGTGTGGCTTTATAAGAGAAACCATAAAACACCATGGGTTGTAAAAGCTACAGTAAATACACCATCGTACAGAAATGATTGTAAAAGGCAAAATCGAAGTAAAAAATGGTATCGGAAGGAGGAAGTTAACGTGGATGCGGAATTTACGAATTAGAGAGACTGGCCCAGGATATAAATTTATTCGACATAAGACTATATATATTTGTGTGTGTGAAACTAGTTTCGCGGATTGAAATGCATATGCATATATTATGTGGGCGACTGCTCTTTTGTGCTACAAAATCCCACAATAAGGACATTTCCAGATATTGCAGTCTAGATATGTGTATTGTTTTTTTCCAAAAGGTCAGATGACACGCGATTTTTGATAATTTGAACAGTCCAAACTAGATAAACTAGAAATAATCACAACAGCCTGAAAACCGACAGCATCCGAAATACGATATCAAAATTTATAAATGTTGAGATTTGAGATGAATAAATAGATGTACGCTACCACATAAGCCGCACCTCGTAAGCCTCACAACCGGAAAGCCACATACCGTGCTATTAAATATACCAAATGAAAAAAAATAATAACTTCCATTAGTCCGCCTGTGTTCAGTGTTCTCGAGAACTATTATCGAGTGTCGAGGCTTCAGTGGCTCTCAACATTTTCGGGGCCCCGGGACCGTTTTCATGAAACGTCGGAGAACGGGAAACCCAAGGAACCAAATCATATTTGTACATCAGATTTTAACTAATATGGGTGGTGAGCCGAAAAAGGTTGAGAGTCTGCGGTAATCGTCCTAATATTTACATTAATTTTGTTTACATTTTTAAAATGTATTTTTCACTAGCTCGGAGAGTGATGTTTAAGTAAACAAGAGTTAATAATTCCGAAGGTCGTTGTGAATAAAATTATATGCAGGTATTTTAAGCACGATGCAGCATTCCGGCACGCGAATTCCAAATCGATGTATTCGGACATTCAGCAAAGAAAAAAAAAATTATATATTTTAGAAGCAGTTGTTATTATATTCGCTTTTTGTTCTAGCTGCGTTTTTATTTGAAGTTTACGTTTCGGTCCCGCTGCTAGAACCATCCTCATCATAGATTATTAAATTATTAAATAATACAGTTTGGAAGTGAGTGTTGTATCCAATTCAACCACAGCGGATCAGTTACCCGCAGAAGCTCGAATAACACAAGCGCCGAGCCGCAATCTGCGTTGCGAATACATCGAATATAATAAAATACTTGAGCGATTTTTCCGCGTGTTAAATTTTAATGGTGACCGGTTTCGCAGTGGAATATTTAAAATAGAATTCCCACCAAGTACTCTCATCCATCAACATTCTCGTATCCGCATATGAATCTATCAAGTATTGTAAAAAAAAAAACACCTGCTGAATGAACGAGTCTGGTTGTCTTCCCCTTGTGGGTAAAATATATTACGTATTTAATGTAATTATATTATTTTGGGCTCGCGATTAAGCAGTTGGTGGATATTGCGGCCGGTGCGTGTTCGGGAATTCCCCGTGACGTCACGCCTTAATTTTCGCTTAGTCATTTCGGTCTTTCCGCGGAGCTGTATGGAGATTGATACATGACGGAATATTCCTACCGATTCTGTCCATTGTCTGTCCGTGTTAATTGCATCGCTGATAACAAAATAATGAGCATTTCAATGCGCGCTCTGGGAAGCACGCACGCAGTGACAGGCAACCTTTTATTAACAGTTTTCCCTGAGAGTAGTTTATATGAGCATATTGACAGTGGGAGGCGCAGATAAGACTTTGCAGACGTCTTGGAGTGGACGGACTGAAGCCGGCTATACACGCTGCGACGAAACTGACAACCGAATACTGTAGTAATAAAGGTGTACTATTGTCCAGTCCTTGGACTTTTACGTATATTTAATTAAAATAGGTGTTTTGCAGGTGTTTATTTAGTGACGCGACTCGCTACAACACCCAAAGAATACAACTTGAACATCTCCATAATCTATGTTTTTTTGGAAATTTATTGCACAAAATCTACTGCACTGATAAAAAAAAATTAAATGCAAAAAGTTAGATACATTTCTTCTTCTGCACAAAAAAATATTTTATTTCTTGTAAATTTATATTTAATATGAGAAATATGTGTTTTTCCGAGTGATGTTTTAGCATTTAGTTTTGAAAAGTCGTAATTTTATCAAATTTTTCAACATCTTCAAGGCTTCATTTTACCGTAAAAAAGGACGCTAATATAATAATAAAAAATATTTAAATATAATTCATTATTTATTTTAATATTCCGTAAAAAAATAATATAGAAATGTTGTGAAATAAAGTGACAATTAAATAAATAAAACGACCCGATTTCGCAAAAAAAAAAAGTGACAAAGCATGGAGAACTGCTGTGCCTCTTTCTAACACCATTATTTAAAAGAAAGTTATATTTGATAATGGCTTTACATGGAGAATGCTTCTAGCAGTGCAGGTATAATTTGCATACATTAAAAATAGTTTTTATTGATGTTCAATCGCAAGTGTTTGACGATTACAAGCCTGTGCGGATCCAGCACTGCCCGTGCCATGCCTTTATGGTGTCCATCATGGTGGATCCTTCAGGACCACGTGGGAGGCTCTCCACCAACTCAGAAGACCTTATTTACACTGGCGTTAATTGACAATAACTTTATCTTGCGCTTGTGTGCCGTGCCAAGGCGAGGTGACGCCATTATGACTATTATACTATACCGGGAAAACTAGCGCAATGTTTAATTTAATGAAAAAATACGGTATTTTCGTCGGTCGTCTCCCGGAGTTTGCGGTCAGACATTCGGTTTTAAGTTTTTATATTTTAATTATTTTATATAAATAATAATTAGCATTGTTTTATTTTTGAACCAAAACCGGGATGTGCTTGTTAAAAAACGATAAGGTATACATTTGATACGAAGAACAGTATTCATTATGCAATTGTTGAGTATTTGCGGTTTACCAATGCATTTCGACACACTCACATAAACACACACACACAAACACACACACATGTATATATATATATATATATATATATATATATATATATATATATATATATATATATCGCTTTTTTCGCAACGCTGTAGCTCATTTACACAATTGCTTGTTATTACTTGTTACTTTTCATGATTTACATCAACGGTTTTTCTCGTCGTTTCAATTGTAAATCGATCACCTTAAAACACTAATAATTATAATATAAATCTCTACTCTAAAACATATTGTCATCGTGGATGTATTTATATATTTATTTATATAAATATATATCGCTTTTTTCGCAACGCTGTAGCTCAATTGGAAAAAGTAAATCGACGTTTTTTCTCGTCGTTTCAAGGGTAAATCGATCACCTTAAAACACTAATAATTATGATATAAATATCTACTCTAAAACATATATATATATATATATTATTTAGTACTTTAAATAAAATACTTGAGTGATTTTTCCACGTGTTAATTTTTTTATTGGTGACCGGTTTCGCCAACCTTTCACGTTGGCATCATCAAAAGTTTCATAATGCCAACGTGAAAGGGTGGCGAAACCGGTCACCAACAAAAAAATTAACATGTGGAAAAATCACTTGAGTATTTTATTTAATGTATATATTAAAATCGAATTCCAATATTAAAACCTCAATTAAACAAAGCACTATAATTATCACAATATTTTTATTTTACTTGTAAGCGTTTTCGTTTCCTATTCTACTCAGCTGGCCGTTTTGCTATTCGTATTTTATGTTTTAATACGGAGTATTACAAATTAAACCAGTCCGTCATGGGTGAATACGACGCTTTCGCTTTGAGGATATTTAGTGCTACTTATTTAAATTTAAAAAAAACATATACACATACTATATTTATACACTTTTTAATATAATGGACTTGATGGCATATTTATTAAAATAAAATAAAAATTATTCTAAGATATGCGGTTAGAATTGATTGAATAAATAAAAAAAATGCTTTCTCAATGCCATTCTCAAAGATGAAGTTATTGCCACAATTTAAATAGGCAACTAAAATAAATTAATCTTTAGGGCAGTGTTTTTCAACCTTTTTTTTTTACGCGACACCTTTGTAAAAAATAAAACTGCCTTAATAAAACAGTCAGCGATTTAAATGTACGACCCACAAACAATTTTTTTTTATTTTACCCGCGACCCACATGTTGAGAAACGCTGCTTTGTAGTTAGCATTTTTTATGATTTATTTTCGGTAATTGCTGAAGTCTGTGGGATAATTCACAGTGACTTTGAAATGAAAACTGGACTGTAATGAGACCCTAACAATAACCAATTTTTTCATTGTAGAAATTAAAATATAATATTTTGTATGGAGGCTTCCTGGTTCGTGTGAAGTAAAACTTCTTTGTCTACACGCGGTGTCACACAACCGACCAATAAACAGCAGCACTGCAGATTTCACAATGCAGTAAAAAAATTCATATCAAGACAGTCTGATTTAATTTGTAATACTCCATATCAAACCAACAAATATGCATACCCAAACAGCTGCGAGATTACGATCATTTTCCTCGATAAGCACTAAAAAAAAAAGCACGATTTGTAATCTCCTAGCCATCTGGCTATTACTGAAATATTTATTTTAAAAATTACCATATCTTGCTTTGAGACATGAAATGCATTTGCGTTAATTTGTTAAAACTTCGTATACGAGATATTTAATAAAAAATAGAGTTGAAACACAATCCAATACTTTGATGAGTTTAAAGTTTTTTTTATTTATTATTAGTGTATAGTATTAATAATAAATTAAATACGAGCTTCGTATTACTTGTAATAAAGTGATACTTGCGTTACAAATATATATTTATTTTTATTAATTATTCTACTCGGAAATTTTACGTATATTTGATATGCATTGTTTTACAAATAGTATTATTATTATTCATCTTGTTGGGGGACAAGGCATTTGATTCGTGAAGATCCATTATTATAATGATAAAAGTACCTTTGTATTTTGTCTTCACTTTGAGTTCATTAAAATTATTTGCATTGCTAGTTTTGACCCAATACACTGGTACATTGGATCGAAACTGGTAATGCAAATAATTTTAATAAACTCAAAATACAAATGTACTTTTATCATTATATATTATTATTCAAATTAAAAATTATCCCACAGATCAATGCCGAACCCGCGGCAATAATTTCACGCACACAAAAAAAAAATAAACGCATCACAAAATGGCGATGTTGGAACCTTCTCGCCGTCACAAACTCCACTGCGACTATCGACAGGTGCTTCACGAGCTCAGGTCCACTCTGGCCGGGGTCCGGCGGAGAACTGAGTGCCCCGAGGACCAGCAGAGCACACCTGATGGTTTACCTCACCGCCTCGTGCCCGGCTGGGAATCAAGTTTACTGCCAAGGTGGCCGATGCACGATCACGTGCCTACTTAAAATCCCATCAATATATCAAATATTCAATGAAAGCGCTCAGATGCGAGGGTCGTTGGATAAGTACCCCCCCCCTCCCTCCCCCTCCCCCTGGGCTGATTCGCGAATTGTCTGAGTATTTTCAACAGTGTAGTCCATGGCTTTCCATGGGGGCGGTGGCGGGTCCAAGGGAAAATTAATGAATTTTTTTGATTTGTGCAAAAAAAAACTCGAACATCTTCATTGTTGCAAAAAAAAAAAAATTACTGCGTTGCGAAATGCGTTGGTATTATGACAGTCAAAAAACAACGCAAGTTTAGACTTGCTTGTCGACTAAATATGTCGTTAGCGCCATCTATGTGTGAAACCCAAAAACTTAGTAGCGCACCTAGAAACATACTTTTTTTAAAATAAATAAAATTGGTATAATTGGTCAATAAAAGGTTGGGAGCCTTTGGTTTAGTCAATGTCAGCAACCCGTCTTGAGAATTTTTTCAACCCGCACGATTGCAATATCACAATAATTTTCAGTGTCTAAAGTGTATGGGTATATATATAATTTTATGTGGCCCGCAAGATCGTGCGGGTTGGCCACCCCTGCTGGCGTTGTTTACTCGGACTCTAAGTGAATAACGCAAGTAGAACGCTATTTTCCAATTACCGTTGTAACGCAAATATAAAATACTTTGAAGCGTACGAAAGGTTTGACTAAAAATTGGGATTTTATTTTCATCGCTTTAAACCAGTGTTTTTCAACATCTCCGCTTTTCCTATTCTGTTACATGTGCATGGCTGCCATTCTGTACCCTGAGCGAGCGTGTGTGAAGGATCGGTAATGGAGTAGTGGACTTGGTGGTATTGTTTCTGTAGCTTGCCGCAGGAGGAGTATCAGATCTAAACGCCAGAGCTTTGAACACTGGCTCGGCATGAGTATATGCTCAATGAAACAGTCGCCAACCTCCTCTGAGGAGAGGCAAAAGCAATTTTTAAACTTTCAAAGGGGTCACGTATTCAAAAAGGTTGAAAAGCTCAAAACTATTGGATTATTAGTGTGCAATTGCGGTAGTAACTTCAAAAGTTGTAATCTAATAGGTCAGATATGTTCTCGGTGATAACATTTAACAATTAATTAAAACAAACATTTGTTGTTATGAAATTGTGGGAGCAACTTAATAAGTTGTTATCTGATAGGTCAGATATGTTCATTTATCAGACAATCGTCAAAACAACATTCGTTTACTTCAAAGTTTTAATCGATAAGGTCAGATATTTTCAAGGGATTAAATTTGTGTGGCCTTAACGTATGGTAGTTTTTAATATTTTTTTAAACATAGGGAAAGAATATTTTAAATGTAGTAAATAAACTATAATTAAATAAAATATAAGTGCAACATTTATAAATCTTAAATGACGCTATTATTTCATTACGTATTTATATGTAATTAATTTTAAATTAATATGCAAATAAAATTATTATTTTCAATAATATGCCAACGAGGGTAGTACGATAATTTTTTTCAGCTAAATCGATTCTGTTATTTTCTGATTTCTAAAAAAATTTGTGGTGGAGACGAATAAAACTGCTTACTCACCTTTCCCGTCGCAGCTTCCTAACCTTTCAAATTAATATGCATATAGACTCGTCTGAAATATAATACGGCAGCTGATTGTCCGTGGAAAATCCAAGAAAAAAGAGGCGTTGGAAAGTAGAAACTAATGTGGTAGCGGAATTCGCGTCAGTGGGCGGAAGTCGGGAGTGCAGCCGAATCAGTAAGACTGGCCCGAGATGGTCACCGACCTCATCTTAAGAATTATAATTTACAATATAAGTTAAAAAAAATACAGCCAATTTGCAAAACAATATAAATTTTATTAATAGTTTTAATAATAATAAAAATTAATATACACTTTTATATACACGTTAATACAAATATGATTAGGTACTTATAGGCTTAAATAAAATAAAACATAAAACATACATAGGAAAGATTGTAAACGGAAAAATATTTTATTATGTATCTATCAAAATTATTTTTATATTCTTATTTATATTAAGTTTTTCAATAAACGATCATTATCATTTCCAAATCAAATTATTTACAAAATCTGCATCAATCTGTAATACTCCGCATTTCAACATGAAGAGCCAAATGGCTAGGAGACAACCTTCATTTGGCTATCCACATTTGTTGAATATAAAATCTAATATTACTAAGATGTATACATTTGGATATAGAGTTAACTATTTAAAGGTAATAAATTAAGGCGTAAAGCATTCGATTTGAACGCTTTATGGATCTTTAAAGACAGGTGTTGATGCCATCGAATGAATATATTTTGATGCTGGGCAGGGGAAATGACTTAATTACCATACGATCAATTGTTATGGCAGAATTACCGTTACATAACAACGTTCCGTCAAAAAGTTGCATACAATTATAAAATAACAAAAATTAATACGTTTACTTAAAAAAAATCGGTTATGAATGATATAATAAATAGAATAATTATATAAAATATACATAAAAGTGTAAAATATAACCATCGGCATGCTCATCGGCAAGATAGACAAATTTAGTCGGATTATTGACTCGATCACAATCGGATCACAAAGACATCAAATGATAATGAATTGGCACCAATTCCCACCTTTAAATTACGTTGATACAAATATTTTTTTTATTTATAAAAGTAATAAGTTAGCACCGTACTATTTATTAAACACTAATGAGAGTAAAATAATTGCCGTTTTTAAATACATTTATTTAGTATATAAGTTTGCATATAGACTTGACCGCATTGTACTCTGGCATGATGTGATTCACGAATTAGACGGGAAGAATAATATATATATAGGTTTTAGCAACCGACGAGGTTTACTTTTAAAGCCGAACTATAATTTTGCATTATATTGTCACTCAAATCTATACGCGGGGTCAAAAGCCTCATAGACTATCGTTTTATAAATACAAATTAAAACTAACCTCACTTTTTAAAAATTACATACTCATATAAATCTCATAAGGACAAATCGTTATTATATTTTTTGATGCGATACCATCTATAGCAGAAAAAAAATATCCAAGTTTTATAATCAACAAATCAAAAAGGAAAAATAACATTGGGTGAATTGACTAAAAAAAAAAGACATTAATACAAACCGTTGGCATGAGATCCACAAAAGCAGAAATCCGTAAACAATAATTTTTAGTTGTGTTTTCAATGGGAGTCCATTGCTTTTTGCTAGCGTAGACCGCACGCCACTGTTACAAATCAATCAAAACTAGAGACTACAGGTTGTATCACATCACTGCGTCATATAATACTTTAAGAGTACGACACCTATTCGGCGTAAAATCGTAGGAATATTGCATTATTTAAGCTACGAAGAGGAATGCGCCGAACTCCAATGCTGCGATGCGATTTTAAGGGATTGCTGCACAAAGGCAAAAATATTTACGAGTTAAGAGTGTCGCGCGGGGTTTTTACCTTATTTTAATGTCCAAATGCTTCAGTCTCGATACTGGGGCCGTTACTTGATAACGACATTCACACATTTGCTTCTGTTGTAAATTGGGCAAGAAATCATTTCAAACTCGGCATATTACAAAAGAAATCGAGCAACTCGGAAGCTTAGAGAGTCAAAGTGAACGATAAATATTCAAGTTCGATTTACGTGAACTTTGTGAATAGGGGAACTTATTGCAACTGTCGACGTTCATAGGCTTTGGCAAACGTTGGTATTCGGTGAGTGAGACCGCCTTCGGAGGTGGGGAGAAAACTTCTAGCAGCTCAACACCCGAGAAGCAATATCATACGATCAAATGCCGACACTTTGCAAGAGTGAGCACCACAGAGTTACAGTCATTCTGAATATAATCTAAAGATACAATAATCTGTACAGCAACTGCACTTATAATATCGCAATATTATTGTTTACCTCTAGAAAGATTTAAATTTGAGAAATCTAAAAGCAGCAAAACAGAATAAAAACTTAAGATAGCCTACGGATAATAATTTTAACTTTTATATCACATATAATCTTTAATTTCTTAAAAGTACTTTAGGTAATCAAGATTGATTCGTACGGATCGGATGGTGACGGAAATCGGCACGCGAGTTAAGTTAGGTTATGAATTGATGCTGCTCTTGTTTCCGTTCCCTCGGGTAAACGTGATGCTCAGCATTTCATCTTCGTCTTGCAGGAGACGGCCGTCGTTCTGCTTCGATTTCCCGAATATCCTGAAAAAGAAACTCAGTTTGATTAGTTTTTACGGAGTTTTTTATAAACACTAAGCAATTAAGTAACTATTAACGATTTGAGGTAGTTATGGGGGACTGTTTAGTTTTAATTTTATTAACCCTTTACACCTGAGAGGTGATTCTTGTGACTCTCTAGTTATATGGCCTATTACTTCTTCTATCGTCAATGGTTTAAGATGCTGTAACCTGCCTCTTTTCTTACCGCGGGTGACCCAAAATCTAACAAGAGGGCGCCCACCTGAATAATCATCCTGGCATTGTTTTCGAGTGCCGTTTATGACAACTCTGAACATTCTTCTTCAGTGTCTGGGTTCAGAAGATCGTATACCGACCTGTGGAGATACAAATAGTACACAACGTTCCCGGCACTTTAATAAACAGTTTCCAATTCAAAATCAGTTGTTACTACAGTCGTTGGTCAACGGGATTACTTCTATTCATAAAGCACTTGACGATAGAGAGAAGAAAAGCAGCGATAATTATAGCGATGAAGAGATGTAAGAAAACGAATAATCAGAATTTATTAGTTGCGGAGCAATTGCGTCTCGTTTGAAGAAGTTTTGTATGGAGCATTTACCTGTTTAGAGAAGCAGGGGCAGCGAGATCTTCGTTGCTTCTCTGCACTGACACAACTTCTAGCACGACAGGTAATTCGGCTTCTAGTTCTTCTCGTGTTGGTTTGCGGAACCTGTGCGGAAATAACCATATTATTATATTATACTACCCTAAGCATTTCTCTTATAATCTGATTAGTATTAACACCATGAAGGTCATATTAATTGATGTTTAGTAAAATACTGAAAAAAACTTACAACTTAAGTAATAGACTGGAACCAACAACCGACACGGAGCTCATGGCCATAGCTGCGGACGCCATCCACGGCTGAAAGTAAGTGTTATTTTGAAAATATTTATTTGGACGGAGTTTTAAAAAAAATTATTATCACGCACATTTATTGAAACATCTTGAATTCCTTTAGCACTGTATAAAATAAAACCTAATTTAATATTTTTGAAGAGTACCTCGAGTATGAGTCCATATGCGGCGAGGGCCCCCGATGCAAGCGGAATGCCCAAAAGATTATACACGGAAGCAAAGAGAAAGTTCAGGCGTACTCGATTCACCGTTTTTCTAGATAACTCGATGCATCCAATCACGTCCAGGAGATCATTCTAGAAGATAAAAACACAATATTAAATTTAGTGAAGTACTGGAGTGCAATTATGGAGTTCCCACCGTAGGCCATTAAAACTTAAATGACATACCCTCATGAGGACTACGTCTGCAGCTTCCACGGCCACGTCAGTACCCGACGAAATGGCAATCCCGATGTTGGCTTGGGCCAAGGCCGGAGAATCGTTTACTCCGTCACCGACCTAAAAAAAATATATAATTTAAGAAACCATTCAGATGTTGGCTACGTATTCATTCATATACACATAACATATCCAAATTTATAAATATTGACTTACCATGGCCACTTTCTGTCCAGATTCTTGCAGTTTCTGTATTTTGGCGACCTTGTGCGAGGGCAGGACTTCTGCATAAACTTGCGTGATGCCGACCTAAAAATAAATTTTTCGCTGATTAATGAAAATCAATACAATAAATATAACCACAAAACAACTAAAAATTGAGATGAGAACATTTAGGCAATAACATGCTATTATAATAATAATATCCTGGTATTGTTTCTGCAGTCGGGTGCACGAGGAAAATCAGATTTAAATGCCAGAGCTTTGCAAGGAATATGAATAGCCAAATGTCAAAATCGTTTTTAATTGAGCGCCTTCGCTCTCCAAGACTTGTCGTACTATCCTAGCCATTTGATTGTGGCCTTCTTTTAGATCTGGTTGCAAGATCTGGACTCTGGAAATTTCAAAGCAACAGTCCCTAAATACAGTCTAAAGGTTTCCATGGAAGCAAAGCTCTTAGTATCTCATTTTCAATGGTTAAAACTGTTAGCATAAATTATCAATTCTTGTTCTGAAATGTATTTTCAGTGAAGACTCTGTTGATAAGGCTTAGTATTAAATAATGATTTTTGTTTTAGTAGCAGACCTGAGCGGCAATGGCGGCCGCGGTCCTTCTGTTGTCACCGGTTAGCAGCACAACGTTCATGCCGCGCCGTCGCAGCGCACGAACGCACAGCGCAGCCTCGGGCTTCACACGATCTGCCACTGATATAGCACAGCATATGTGACCTGAAATTTGAGTATTTTTATGTTTATATGAATGTATAATTAATGTACAATTGGGCGGCAATGGTTCGTCATGCTACCGATTGGCGTGGAATGACTCACCATCGACAGCCACGAGTACAGCAGTGCGGCCGAGATCCTCCTCTTCGGTAAGCGTGCGCTCCACATGAGTGGGAATGATAAGGCCGTGGCGATGCATCCACTCACGATTACCCGCCACTACCGTGTACTCCTTATTCTCCTAAACAATGAACTTTAACATTTATAAATTGAAAAATGATCACATCCACATGTATAGTCACAGACAAATTTAAAAGTAACTAATTAATTAGGTTAGATTATTGCTTGTGAAGTATAAATTATTTGAAAATAACATCGAATAGATTGTATCTGCATTACTTACTTCGTCCCGGATTTCCCAATTAGATGAGTCTTCGTCTGACTCTTCAGCGTGAAGAATATTACCGAGTTGCACCCTCTGATGTTTAGATTTAGTAACTTCATCTTCTACCACGTCAATATCTACATCCAAAAACTTGGCTCTGCCTGTCGTACTTGATCTGTGAAAAGAACATTCAAATGTTGTTGCAATTCTCTAAATGTAACAATGAACATATTTATATACAAAAAAGGGATAGACCTAGAGAGAGATTAAGAGCTTAGCTGGCATGGAAATCTCTGATTAATGCTTTGAGACGAGTTGAGTCCGTGAGCTTTCACCGAAAGATCTCTCCATCTAGCACAAGGAAGGGTATGTGGGAATGACCTACCCGATCTGGTTGACGAGGTTCATGAGGGAGTTGGAAGTGGGTTGAGTACGGCCGACCACGCGGCAGCTCAGGCCGCACCCCGGCACCGTGGTGAAGGCGGCCACTCGCCCCGTCTGCCCGGGACCCAAAGCTTCTCGGCAGAACTTTACAATGGCTGGAATCATAAAAAATAACATCATCCAGTGTCTAGACCTGATTCATTCTTTCATTAGTCAAGTGTAGTCAAATGTTTGATAAATGAACACATGGTACAACAAACCTGAGGCTACGGGATGCTCGGAGTTGGCCTCAGCGCTGAGTAGCAGATCGAGCAAGCGGGGTAAGCTGCGCGCAAGGCAGAACAAAGACACGCGCGCTGTGCTGGGCTCTCCCGTCGTAATGGTCCCCGTCTTGTCCATCACCACTGTCTTCACCTGAAATATGTTTTATAATTATATAATATCGATACAAATGGATTTGAAACAACTCCTAAAAACTTCAAAAACATTTTGAAGATTGAATTAATTATACCGCCATAATCCTACTGCAATGCAATACCTCATTACCTTGTGTGCATTTTCAAGAGGTTCGGCTCCTTTGATAAGGATGCTGCAGTTGGCACCGACGCCCGTGGCCACCATGACGGCCGTAGGAGTAGCCAAGCCCAGCGCGCACGGACATGCGATGGCCAGCACAGACAGAGCAAAGTGGAAGGCTGTAGCAAAGATTATTTCACTGTTGGAGCGGAAGCCGTCTGCCATGAGTCCCATCCCCTGCAAAATTGATCACATAATAATAATCACATTTCACAATCAGGCTAGATCAGAAATAGAAGTTTATTGTTACTTACAGACTTGGGTAGATTGTCGATGTTGATGTACCCGCTGATTATCCAGCAGATCAGAGTGAGCAGGGACAAGGCTATCACAAAGGGAACGAAGTACCTGGAATCACACACAAGAAGTCAGCATCACCAATTCACGCCACTAAGTACAAGGTTATAACAAGTTGTTTCACTGACCCGGCAATTTTATCTGCCAGCTGTTGCACCGGGGCTTTGCTGATCTGGGCCTCCTCCACCAGGCGGCAGATCTGCGCCAGCGTGGTGCGGTCGCCTGTGTGGGTGGCGCGCACCAGCAACGCCCCCGCTTGGTTCATGCTGCCCCCGATCACCATTGACCCTGCACCACGATGAACAATTTTATATGGCACATGGGCAGCATAGTTTCAATTAATGAATAAAACATTGTAACCGATTTCAGTCTATCTATATTTCGATAATCATCACTGAAGGACAGAATTGAAAAACTTATTACTCGACTTGCCTTCTTTTTTTGGAACAGGCATGGATTCTCCCGTGATGAGAGACTCGTCGCAAGTGGATTGTCCCCACTCCACTCGCCCGTCGACCGGCACTTTGGCTCCCGGCACCACCTGGTAAAAATTTCAAATTGGTTAATTATATTGAAGGCCAAAGTAGATAAACTATTGTATTGTAAAAACAATTCGTAATGATAGATATTAATAATTCATTTGTAGGCTTTTTCTTAATTGAATTTATATGTATGTGTTCTGACCTTGATGAGATCTCCTCTCTGCACCAGATCAGCTGCGATGGGTTTCTCCCACTTAATGCTTCCGTCCGGACCGGCATCCACGAGAATGGCTTCCGTCGCTTTCAGGGAAAGAAGCTTCGACAATGCCTCTGATGTCTTACCCTGAAATTAATAAATTTTTATAAAAAAAATGGTCTTCTCCCGTCTCATACAACTTTGATGTTTTGAACTTATTTCAAAACTTTACCTTAGCGACGTGTTCCAACCAGCGCCCTAGTGAAATAAATACAAGTAGCATTGGGGGCGTGTCAAAGAATGTGTGCGGGGAAGAGTGCTGCTGCTGCATGATCATGGCTGCCGCAACCACACACAAGGAGTATGTGTAACTGCAATGAAACAACACACACATATAAGTCACATGCATCTAGAGAAAATTTAAGCTATGCTGCATCTCTTAAAAGTGTTTCATGGTTTGCCTCACCTGATGGTTGTGGTCATGCAGATGAGGACGTCCATGTTTGTGGAACCATGCTTTAGAGCTTTGTAGGCCTGGACGTAGAAATGCCACCCTCCGACTACCTGCAAAATAAACAAAAATGTCAGTTGAATTGTGGAATAAGAAAATACTTCAAACACCATGAGTTGACCACGACTCTAATGAGAGAGTCTTGCACAGAATACACAAAGAAAGAGAACTCCTGACGATGGTAAAATATCCTATTTTGGCCATATTTTCAGAAATACCAAATATACCCTTCTGCAGCTGATTGCTCAAGGAAAAAGAGGCATTGGAAAGAGAAAGCTAGCGTGGATGCGGAGTTTGCGCCAGTGGCCATGGAAGTCGGGACTACAGCCGAATATTAGCTGAGAATAGAGATATGTTCTGTGAGATGGTCACCAACCTCTTCTGAGGAAAGGCACCCGATGAAGATGAAGACCGTTTCTTGAGTAGAGAACCCAAAATCACATTTTAATCAAAACACGGTTTTAAATGGAACCCATTAAGAAACAATTGTTGAGTAATGCAGTGTTACCTGGACAGGCGTGGCAAGTAGGAACATGACGAGGTTCTCGAGGGAGAGGCCGGGCACGATGCAGCAGTGCGAGGCATGGTCCTCCGCAGATGCCGCCCCCATGAAATAAGCCATGGCCGCCATGCACGGCGCACCAAAGATTAGTGACACCAGGAATGCGTTCCGCCATTTTCTAATCTCTTCTCTGAAAGAAAAATATAATAAATGTTAACAAAGCTGCAATTTTTTATTCAACGGCTTGGGTCAGGTCTATTAGTGATGTCTATTTTCATTTCCGTTGTAGATACAAATCACTTTCATGAATATGATATCATAATTGTTGCAAGTAATTGTTAATGTACAAATATACTGATTGCTGTGTTCTGGTGTGGTCCTTGTCGCCGATGCTCTCGGATCTATACAGGGTTCGCCATAGATCACCGTTATGGTTAAAGATCACATAGATAACAGTTACTTACTTTTGTTCTAGTATATCTTTGGTAGATCTATCTCTTGGGTTGACTAAGATAGCTTCAAATCCCAACGATTCTATAGCATTACATATATCTCTGGGACCCGTCTTCTCTCCGGAGAATTTAAATTTTCCTCTGAAAATATACAGAAACAAATAAAATTGACGCTTATAACTTTTATAAATTTTCCCATTAATACGGACACAAAATAAAAAATATCCACACAGTAAAATATAAGATATTTTTTTAGGTTTTACTAGTTTCGCCAATCTATCTCGGTGGCATAGCTCAGTTCTCTGGTTAGATTAGATTAATTATTTGGTGCTGTACTAATAACATAAATATTGAGCGCAAGTGAATGGGCGTACCGTTGCGTTGTAAGTGCTACGGCCGCTGTGAGAACTCCCGGAACATTCAGCACAGTCTTTTCTATTTTGTTGACGCAGGAAGCGCATGTCATGCCTTTTATCTGAAAATCAAGAAATTCAAATATAATCTTCTTATAAATTAGAATTTTCAATATTTATACATTTTTTTTATTAATATTACTCTTATTAGCTAATAATAAAGGTATTTTTACAACATTTGGATTAAGTACAACGAAGTAAACATGTTGCATACTCTTAATTCTAGTTCTTCTTCAGCTGCTCCCGTATCTCTAAGTACATCAGTGGGGAAGCCGAGCTCGGATATGGCCCGAGCAATGTCTTCGGGACTGACGAGGTCCGCCAGGTATCGCACCTCTGCCCGCGCCGCCAGCAGCGCCACAGCTACCGACTGCACACCTGCAAGCACAGATACATTCAACACTCGGAAACCCTAAATATTTACTATCTATTTATGATTACTTGCAATTATGAATATTGAAAACGTTAGAATAAATTACAGAGGATTTTCTACAGTCTATGGTAGCAATAGCTTTTTGAAGTTTTCGGTGCATCTCGGAGTGGTGCGCACAGGTGAGCAGCAGGAAAGGATACAAACAAAATCCCTAAAGCTGGCCACAGCACGGAGACCGAAACATTAGAGAAAATCTCAAGTAGCTCAACGTGCAAAAATCCAAATCACCTCATAGCAACGGGTGCCAAAAAGTTTGCACGGACTATATATTTTTTTATATATCATCATATCATATTCAAAATAGCGAAAAAAAACTTACCGTTTATCTTATTACAGTGCTTTTCGATGGCCGCCACGCAAGACGCACATGTCATACCACGCACGTGTAACGCGCACGACGCAAGCTTGTCTTCAGAGTTGAGGTTGGCTTTGGAGGGAGTCTTGTTTTTCACGGAAGGCGTGACGTGTTCACTACTTATGGACGGAGTTAGTCTATCGTTTGGATCTGAAAAAAATATTCTAATACATAACCTTTGCAGTCATAATTATTGAGAAAAACAATATTTTACAAACAAAAGCATGTTTGAAAATAAATTTCGTTTAAGAGAATGATAAATATTTAATTGAGTATAAAATAATGGTTTTCTCAGTTAAAATTATAAAGTAAAAAATGTTGATTTTGGACTAGAAACATATATAACAGGATAAGGTAACTTGAGAAACGAAATACGAACCTTCCGAACAGGGTCCATCGGCCCGCACCAGCGTGTCGAAGCCCATGTCGTGAATCCAGCCTGAGATGTCTCGAGCCTTGAGGCCTGCGGAAGAGCTGTACCGGACCACAGCCTCATTATCTTTTAAGCTTACGGCCACAGAGCATATATCCGGTTTTTCACCCACCGTACCTAGAATCAAAATAATAATTTATAAAGTTATATCCTGACGCTTTATTTAACGTTTTATAGATATTTTTTATTACTTCCACTTATTAAAAGGGTAATCTTTCAACTTACGTTCTATACTCTCTACACAACTATTGCAAGTCATTCCAGTGACCTCGATACATGTTCTACGAAGCGTCGAAGACTGCGGGCTGTCCAGCTTGGCATCGAACCCCATGTCCTCTATGCAGGACACAATATCCGGTACGGAAGCACTAGGATCGAGGCGGAGATAGGCTGCATTGTCTTTCAGCACCACCTGAAACAATTTAAACATTAAAGCCGGCAACACACGCAGCGACACAAACCAAAATAGTTGCCTATTTTGATGTCTTATATAGTAACAGAATTTTCACCATGATGCTTTAATACATTTATTGCGAAAAATTACGATAGCATAATTAAATTCTGTTATCCGATGGGTCAGGTTAGTCAAGGTCAAGAAAATCTTTCAAGGTGAAGTGTGCACTGAGAGAGACAGGGGGGTCGATTTACCTCCACAGAGAGGACTCCGGGCATGGCGCTGACTCCAGTCTGCACGGTGTTGACACACGACTGGCAGGTCATGCCCGTGATGAGGACCTTGGCCGAGCCGCTGGCCTCCTGCCCGTCCTGCAGGGAGCTGAGCGACCTGCAACAAAAAACACTGCAATCAACCACAAATCCTAGCACAACCTCCTAAGTATAAAGAATACCAAGTATAAAGATTATTTTTGGAATCAACTTGTATATTAACTTACTCGTAGCCATCCAATCTGCGCCATGTTGACATCTTTGCGACGAGTCAAATGTCGATCAAAAAAAAATCATCTCATAATAATTTATCACAGCGTAAGTTTAACTCAAGCGTAACACGGACAGATTTCACTTAGTCGCATTTTGCATTGGTTTCTAGGGTGTTAAGACGCGCTGCTTTATTGCGGTGCTTTGCACAACGTTTCGGTTCCGGTGCCGGAGACAACTTCAGATAATGACTCGACAACAGCATCAAAAATTCATTCGATTGATTTCACTTTTTTATAGTATACGAGGCGTTCTAAAGTAATGTTATCGTGAGACATATCACTAATTATTACTGTATGTCTATTTTTTGGATTGGACGTCAATCAGATGCGTATTTATTACCCATTACGGGTTTATTATATTATTACTAATATGATTAGGCACATTAGTTCATACATAGAAGATGATTAAAGAAACTCTTTAATCATCTTCTAATGTGCCTAATCATATTAGTAATAATTATTACTGTATACAATCTCGATCAAAATTTTAATTCGTACTTGTGATGAAAACAAAAATATCACTCTCGTGAAGATTAACGATTCGGTGTTATTTTTTCTCCAATACGTAATAAATTATTATGAAACTATCGCAAAAAAAAAAAAAAAACCTCGGCTTGGCTACGTCACGAGCGCAGCATTTTTTTGCGAGCGAGGACGCGCGCTACGGACGGAACGGAGAGCGACTCAGCGGCTACTGGCCGTCGAATAGCGCGGACCCGGGCCGGCTGGAGCCGCGGCATAAAGGCGGATTCACACTCACATGCATTGCGGTCACGAAAACGGCAGATAATTATCGGAGCGGACATTGACCTGTGCGACATCGCAGAGCTACCAATCAGTTGATCAACACAAGTTATATATGTAGCATAAATAATGTAACCTTAATTATTTTTACCAAACGAGATATTATGGCTGTGTCCTACTTGACACATTTCTGGGATTTAAGTTTACTATATTTATAAATATAATGAATACGGCGGGACTCTTCTAACCGATTTTTAGAGCCTTATTCCCTTATATCCTGACAGTATTCCCTTGATTGCATACCGTTACCAATCGGTAACAAACCATAAAACCTGTTTTTAAAGCACTCATATGATCAACCATTTCGTTTTGTGACCGTTATGTTGGACGTGTCCAACTAATTTAAGTCAACTTTTTACAACTAACTTTTGGCGGTTGAGTGAAAACGCGATTTAAAGGTAGTGAAACACATTATTGGAGATCTTTTTTTCTACTATTACTACTTGAAGATATGATTATTTTCAGTTTTTTTCCACTCTGTTTTTTCCTATAGAACATGAAAAATATACAAAATATTTTTTTCAGATGCACCAGTACGTTTCCTGTGCACCATCTCATGCGTGGTCTCCACGTGAGGCACCAGGACCATATCAACATTTTTAAAATCCCACAACTTATCAGCAGAGCAAGTGCTTTCGATCTGACAATATACTATTTGTATGGCTCCGTACAGAGGTTCGCCTTGTTCTCGGATAAATGACTCAAACCACGTGTGTCCTGGATGCCTCTTTCTTGCCGACTAGCGACCAGACGGGGGTTTACTTTGAACACTATTCCTATGAGAATACACGTATTTGAAGAATATCCATATTTCAATTGGTATCGGCTGTGATGACAACACGGTGTGAATAGGCCTTTGGCCGTGGCTGAGATGACGTAGTGGGATTGCACACGTTCCGATTTCACAACGGCACAGTTTGACATCACACGCGTACAATTCTGATGGTAAGCGACAAACCAATTCCCATTTAATAAACAAGCAACAACGAATTCAACCGAAATGCAATTTGCTTGCGTCCGATTGCCTGCGTTTAATGGCCGTGTGTAAACGAAACGCGGAACGATAAGCTATTTTTTTTTTTTTTCAACAGCTAATTTATTCTCGGCTGTTGAGAGAGCTCTCCTTGTCGAAGTAAAAAAAAAGTGGAACCTCTTATTTACAAAGCACTCGTGGAAATTAAGAATAAAGGCAATACGGCGAGACTCTTAGACCCTATTTTAGAGCCTTGTTCCCTTATATCCTGACATTATTCCCTAGATTGCATACCGTTACCAATCGGTAACAAATCATAAAACCTTTATAATAATAACTATACGCGAAAAATAAACGAAAGAGCTCGCGCTGCAAGTGAAATTAACGTAGTCTCCAAAACCATTTGGTTTTATTATATTATAATAAAATGGAGTATTACAAAATGAATACCAGTTCCATTAATCAATCATAAAACCTTCGAAGAAATACAAGTTCCTAGCAAGCATGATTGCAAGTGAAATAAAAAGCGTAAATATCTGAATTTTTAGTAACACTGTGTATGTGTGTATTAAATTTAATAATAATGACTATGTATATTTGATAGCTTTAATGAGTTTCTAGCTCAAATGCTCAAACTTCAACGCGACACATTCCGCCCCAGCAATGAATCAATTTGTCATAGCGTGTTCGTTTTTAATAACCATAACATAATCTCATTAATCAAGATGAACATCATGGCTGCTCATTTGTGAACAATCAGTTTGAATTTTTCTAAATATTTAACACCAACGTGACAATAGTTTGTCTTGAAAATATAGCTGCCTATCGTGGTCGGCATGCAAGCGTGCTAGCCACTGGACCACGAGGCGAAAGTGGCGTGCAATTTATAGCGCTGCATACTTCAAAAAATAAATTATAAACGATAATAATATGACTATAAAAGTGCTCGTAATTTTATCAATTAGATATTTCACACTGGCATGCAATGTCATTACAATCATTCATAGCAAACTTAAATAGCCTTGCCAATTGCATGCCTTTTAATCAACACACATTATATCGTTTACGATAAGCAATAAGCAACTGTCGCTGCAGCCTCAATCGGCACGAAGCGAGCGGCTAGAGCACACGTGTGTCTGAAAACTATAGAAAAAAAAAAAAAACGGAATCGATGAAACCGCATTATAAATTAAAATGAAATATGGCTTAATATATGATTTACACTGACATGCAATGTTATGACAATCACTTTCACAGCAAACCGCATGCCTTTGCGGCAAAAAATATTAAAATACTAATGAGCTAATGACGACACTTTATATTGAAGAATATCATTTATTTGTTAGAAAAGTATGCTTCGATTTGTTTCCACACATAAGAATATATATATATATATATATATATATATATATATATATATATATATATATATATATATATATATATATATTTATACAGAAGAATATATAAATATATACCTAAAGGCAAGCAATGCTTCATTACTGACTGCACGCTACTGATGCAAGCTTAACGTATTACCAAAAAAAAAAAAAACTATACTCACTTTAACTTACTGTTTACTTATTTTTAAAAAGCGTTCGGAAAAAAAATTCACTACAAATAAAAAAATATATAAATGCGGATATTAAAAAATTATTTTTTTTGTACGTGGAATCTATTCCATTAAATTAATTCGACTTTTGATACGGTACAGAATTGGGAGTGGACTGACGGCGCACAGTGCGCCCGGTGCGCCCGACACTCGGCCATGGCGGTTTTGCACACGACATGGGGTCAACCATGAGTCGTGTCGGCGGCGGCTGCGGATCGGCAATACACCCACGACCCGCCGGTTCAATTTGTAATACTCCATAGTAATTTTTTTTTAATCAAACAGCGCCTTCGACGTGCAACGAAGTCGGGGCGAAAATTGGACACTGTGTATCCTCTTCAACATATGTCCGTCCTGAGCCAGTCATACTGATTCAGCTTCATCCAATGCATGCCTTTTTTTGTAATATGGTCAATATTAACTCGTCGGGAGTTATCTTTCTTTGTGACGTAGTCAAGACACTATATATAGTACTAGCGGATACCCGGCGCGTTCTACTACGCAAAATAATGAAATAAAATACATTTTTTATTTATTAACTTTTTTTATCTTAATGCTACCGGATATATTGAGTTTTTTCGGTAGGTGTGTAAACATAAAGGTTTGTTGACGATGTTGCGAAAAACAGGAATTTTCTAAGTTCAAACCAGCAACACTTAGCGATTGGCCTTGAGCCTTGTTGATAGTTATGGCAAAAGCCGGACGCATTGGAAACTGCAATCGCTTGAAATCGAATGGCAAATCGGTTGAAATCATTGAGATTCGTGGTATCAGCACACCTTCTCCTTTAAATTTGCTGCTGATGATTGTGGCTTCGATTAATTTCATCAAGACCATTGTTTTTTTTGTTGGCAGCCTGAATTATCTGTGAGCATGGCATTTTTTTTTTTGAAATGTATTCGCGAACGCAAAATGTTGAAACTTATGTATGGGAAATGTCGAAAATTTACTTAATACCGCCTTTGTATTATTGGCTTTCAAATGAAACCGGTTTGGGGCACATCGGTTGGATGGTTCTAAAGCTTAGCGCAGCCAGATTCCCGCTGGTTTTTCAGTTTGTGTTTTATATATATAGATAAGCATTCAATTTTTAAAATTATATATATATATATATATATATATATATATATATATATATATATATATATATATATATATATATATATATATATATATATATATTATGAAACTCGGGAGAATCCCTCGTGTTATTTATTCGATCGTTTATTGGATGCCATTGCTGTCGAAAATTTTCAGATTAAATTCTATAGAATTGGGTCATAACTTCCCGACGCATTCCTTTGACTGGCACCGAATGATGGAAAACGACCATAGAACTAACAATTTCCCATACAAGTCATGCACTAGATTATTATAAATGTGATCGAGACTCGATCAATAATTTTCAGCGGCAGGCAGTTTATATAAATTATTTCAATACACCCTCAGATTCACCGTCTAGTTCACTGAATTATTAATTCATAAATAAAAAAAATTGAATTTCCGGTTGAATATTTTATATTGTACAAGCTAATATATCAATGTTTTGTTTAATAATTTTGACCGGCCTTTTAGACAGTTTGCCTTTCGAAACTCCGCATTCGAAGGCTCTGATAAATAACTCACACACGTGCGCTCTACCCGGTACTTTATTGCCGATTGATGGCAGTAAAGATACACGAGTATTTGTATAATAAATATGCAGTATTATAAATATTAGAAGCAGTTGCTGGTCGTTCCCTGCGTGACCTGGAGCGAAGATAGTAAATCTGGCTCTCGAGCTGCCAAAGGTTGCCCACGTCTGCTGTTTATGTATAACATGCGTGCGGGGACTTGCTCCGGATTGGTTCACGTACGTGTCCAGTCCACCAAGGTTCCAGCTGGTGGAAGTGAAAGGAGACCACGCTGGTGCCGACCAGGACGTTGACTTGCACCGTATATTACACCACGAATATTCGACATCGAGCAAGATCCGTATGTAAATAAATATACAAATAAATTGCATAGCACACACAACACAGCGGACCCGTCCGGGTGAATGATGCGGATTTATTGAATATTTAATAATAATCATGTGAATGAAAACGCTCGATCGAGCCGAGGTAAAGAAACGCCGATTAAAAAAAAATCGCTCTTGAACGTGACGAATAGTAAATCGACATGTTTTATTGAGCACGTACAACATAAGGATATAGAGCTATTTCGCTGATAATTCATTGTATGCATAATTAGTCAATATATCACCATCGACATATTTATTATATATCCCGGATAGCTTATTTGTTATCTGGAAAATGAAAGGTATTTAACTTTAATTTTATTAAGTTAATGGGCCGTTAAACATAAACTGTAAGGTATGTTTAAAAGTTACTAGGATTTTTGTAGTAAAACTGCTTTAAAAAATACCTTATAGTTTTTTCAGTCTTGGTAGGTTTTTCGATGATGAAGTGTTAAATTAAATTATATATATATATTTATGTATATGTTTTTTATTTTTGTAGTCCTTGGTCTACGTGATGAAGTTGAAAACAAAAACTTGTTTGAAGTAGTTTTTAAATATTTATCATCAAAGGCACACGTATGTTAAAATATTCAATATATTTACAGATTACTTGGCCTATCGCTAATAAATAGTTTCAGCTCCTTTGCATTATTACAATAATAAAAGATGTAAATTAAAAAAAAAAAATCATATGATTTTGATTGATACACAATTTTAGTACAGCATGAGAAAAGAAAAAAAATGTATACTGCCCAAGCGAAAGAGAAAGGATATCTTAAAAAAATATGCGAGACACTATCTCTTTCTAGTTAAGGATATAGCGCAAGGTCATTGGCTTTAATTTTTTTTAAATTAATATACATTGCATGCCTTCACCGCACGCCACTGTTATACTGTGAACACTTTCACCTTCCTGCCGCTACAGTGCGGCGAAGTCTTCAGAACCAAATATTTATGTATATAATATACATAAATATATATTTATGTAATCTCCTAGCCATTTGACTTTTCGTACGTAGTATAACGCAGTCGCAGATATCTATGAAAGTTATTTCGACGGCAAAAATAAAAAAAAAATTAAAAAGAAAGTGTTTTGATCGAGAGCGAATAATCACAGCGTGGATCGAAAAGTAAACGTGTTCCGGTCGGTTGAGAATAATCGACGATTGGATGTAAAAGTGTTCAGATTGGTAGACGAATAATCACAGTGTTTACCCATTGTCGGCGTCCGAGTCCTGCAGCAGCTGGTACCTCACTCTGTTCATGTTGAGCACGGTGATGCCGCTGGCATGCTTAGTCATCCAGAGTGGAGCACTGGCGGCACTCGCCTCTTCAATGTCCACATTTGCCAACGCGCACACACAAATTTAAAACACGCGCAGTTGAAAACGAAGGCACTGCAAAATTTCTGGTCGTTTCACACCTTCGCCTCTCCTCGGAGGAGATTGCTGACCGTCTCGCTGAGCATACATTTATCCCGAGCCTTGCTAATTCCGATTGGCGCAACCTTCTTACAATCGTCTAAAGTATATTTGGCTGATTCCTGTGTGATGGATTTTAGAGTTTTTTTGATAATTTTTTGCAAAAAATATACAGCAACAATAGAAAAAATAATAATGCCAAAAAATAGATACATTCTTTCTTCTATGGATAAGATTTTTTTTATTACTTATAAATTAACTTTTGATATGATAAATATGTGTTTAAGGCACTTGGAGATCATTATGATCGACGCATCTAGAACCCTAATAATTACTTGTTATTTTTTAAACTATAGTAAGGGATTAGTGTAAAAATTAAAAAAAATTAAAAACCTAAACAAACATTGGTTTTGGAAGGTAGTCAACACTTTATTTGACCTTAAAAAAGAACGTTAATTAAATAATAAATATTCTGTGAAAAAACTTTCAATATAGAAAACTAAAGTAACAATTAAATAAAGTAAGGTGCAGTAGATTTTTCGCAAAATATTGTCTAAAATTAACAACAACAAAAAATCTCGAAAATGGACCCATCAGAGGGATCCCCCATAAGACAGTGGTCCCCGACCCTATGCCCGCGGGTACCATGGCGCCCGCCGACAGTTTTACGTGTGCCCGCCGCTGTGCGACCACGACAAAAAAATATTCAAGTTTACAATAAAATGTCACAATAGAATGTGCTCATGGGTGCAAAAAGGTTGGGGACCCCTGCCATAAGGTATCCCACGCTTCTTTGCCATAGTCAGGAGTACTCTGGCTCTTGATTCGCATGTGATCCTTGAGCGAGTACACCGGCAGACGCGCGTCGCAATCTTCAGCTCCCTTCCGGTTCCACGTACATTATTACACTGACCGCATGAGGTCTTATGATAATTCCGAGGTGACGTCACGGCCACGCTCAGTGCGCGATCAAAAATCAAATACGACTTCAAACCGATCCGATTTATTATTGCAATGCGAAAGAATGCCATGACATGACTACCATGCACATATAATCTGAGAACGTGGAGTCATTTCAAGTGCGGCAGTGCCTGACTTGATACTATATTATTTGAACCAGAGCTCGATGAGATTATTTATCATCTTATATTTGTATTCGGTTAAAGTATAATGGTAGGCAGTCTCGCCATCCATGGCATATTCTTCCATTTTTATCATCTGCATGATCGAGGTCTAACACCCATCGTTGAAAATCTGACCCGAAAACCGAATCGCATGAACTAAGCACATCTTAAATCTAATATAAAACCCGTTATCTACCTGCTGATATTCTTATCTAGATGTATATAGTACTGCAGCAGATAATAGTATTTATTACTAATCGTATTATTGCGATAATAAAAAATGGACGCTTCTGCTTAGATTTAATACTTTACCGCTGAGCCATCCTCGTCGCGGGTATAATTGTTTACATGTATAAGGATTATTTTTAGTCGGTGATTCTACAATATATAAAACTTAGGCATAACATTAAAAAGCGATTAGGCAAAAAAAAAAAGTGTTTTACAGCAAAATTATGGCAACGTTGTATCTAATTCTTTGTGATTTAAAATACATTCTTGCAACACTTATACCGGTTTTAAAGCTCAGCAAATGATAATTCTCTTATCTAAATTTTTTTTTTCTCTTTACATAGCTCTTGATGAGTATTTACGCAAAGATATAAAATACATACAAAATGTATTGACATGTATTTGCATAAGTGTGTGCGCCAACACGGTGAAACGTCTTGTCTATTAAATCGTATCGCTTAAAGCAGTCTGCACACGCAGCGACACAACCTGCAACCGATTTGCGACCAGCCAAAAGTGTCCCTTTAAGCCTGGGGAAAACCATAAATAAAAAAAAAACACCCAAAATTAGTTGCAAATCGGTACAATCCGGTTGTCAGTTGTGTATAAATACAAACTACAGTTTGAACACAAAGTAAACAGTTTTACAAAGTGCATATATTATTTATTAACACATTCGTAACTCTTTCAGAATGGTCAGCGCCCAATGACGTCTCGACGTTTCGATACCGGTGTCGGAGTCATTTTCAAGGCATGGAAAATAGCTCAACTCATTAGCAATTTAACAACTCTCTATTCAGATTCGTTCACCGAGGCACGTCTTAGTTAAGCACTGTTTAATATGTGCTAGTTTTATTTCATTATACAATATTACAGCCCTACGTGCTGGGAAGCTGAAAAATTACAAAATAAACTATGACGCCATTGAGAACTCGAATATATATATATAGTATAGAATAATCATTGGTGGATTATTTAGTGAGACTGGCTCGGGACAAGCTTGTGACCAGTGAAACGGTCACCAATATCTGAGGAACCTCATCAAAGCGACAGAGCGTAGCGTCATTTACGGTATTTTCTGTTCAATCGGGTATTTCTTCTCAAAAAATAAATAAATAAATAAATAAATAAACACAAACTAACTCTAAAATCTAGTACCCAAGTCACGTACACTAGATCTCGAAGGTATATTCTTATACTAAATATTTTTTCTTGTAAGCGTGTAGCTATCACTTTTCACTGCTGCATGTAAATATATCAAACACAAATAACGTTTTCAATAGAAAATCATATTGAAACATTTCGTACACCGCATTATATAAACACTACCCAGTAAAATTAGCGTTTAATACGCGTCACAAAATCCGGTTTCTAACAATCAACTTCGGGGGCCAGCGGCAGGCGCGCGCTTGCGGTCCGCTATACGCGACGGGTAGACACCGATTTCACTTGCACTGCTCGCCTGACGGTGTTGAAGAAAGTATGATGGAAAGCAGGGGGAACGGTGGGCGAAGCTGAGCGACGCCAGCTGCGGCACGACCGACTCGCTCGGCGGTCGAGCGAACACTGAGCCGGTCGGCCGCGACGGCCGTCGGAGGCTCCGATTCGAGTTTCACCATCAGTTTCACCATCAACATTATACACAACGTTGTTTTGCACACCGGAAACGACGAGAAAAACCAGCAAACCCAGCGAGATGCCCCCAGCACCGATATTTTGGCCCACCCACCAAATTCCGCATCCACGCAAGTCCTTCGATTTTTGCCTTGGAAAATCAGCTGAAGGATGCTACTCGTACTATATTAAAAAAAAAAAAAAATATGGCTACCATAAAACCTTTTTTTATTTATTATTCTCGTTTATTTGCGCATTCTCTCGCGTTTGTGACGCGGTGTTTGAGCAGAGGTCCCCAAACTTTTTTTGCCGAGTTTTCCTGCTTTTCGTAGACCCCCCTGCCTACGTATTTTTGACATCTGATATAGAACAAGTCACTTTCATATGGTTTACTGTACAGTGAATTTAATACAATACATTTCTTTTAATGGGAGGGATGGATCTGATGCTTTGATAGAAAATTTTCAATATTTGGCTTCAAATAAGTCAGATTTAACTTTAAACCTCCTCGCCCAGTGATTTCCAATCTATTAATTTTTTTGTTGTTGTAAGAAGATTGGCAACCGCACTGAAGCCCCTTTCCACGAGGTATGAAGATGGAAAAGCTATCAAAATCCTTCTTGCGATAGTCCATAGTGCAGAATAAACAGGTACAATCTGTGTTAGGTGCATTATGATATAAATTTTGGTGATGACCTGCCTCAATGGGATCCACTCTCACCCCCATTTACAGTTCATGGACCCCCAATTTAATTTTTCGCCTTCATCGACCCCTTGCAGGGCAAAATCGTGATCACTTTGGGAACCTATGTGTTGGAGCCACATTTCCAGGCCTCAACTCCACGAAGAAGAGCCGAGACGACATAACATTTGGTGAATGAAGAACGAAGTATTAACGAAAAATTATTAACTCATTGTAGCTCCGTTAAAATAGTGTACTTATGCATTGCTTAACCTATAAAAAAAAGATCTAGATAAGAGCAGATATAAACACTACTTATCGGTTTTTATCAATTGCTTTGATCCGAAGTTCAGAGGGTTAATATATCCGCATTTTTCACCCATTCATGATTTTGATAATATTAAAAATATTTCTTCATTCATAACCATACAAAACGAGGGTCAAATGACTAAGCGGAGACAATTTTAATGATAATCCGTTTAGTTTGTTCAAATTAAGTTCATCGATTGAAATCCACATTCTCATTTTGATTCCTGTGCATGGCTGCCATTGTGTGCCCTGAGCGTATGTAAAGGATCGGCAATCGAGTAGTGCTCTTTATATAATATACCCGTGAAGAATGACCTGGAGACTACACTATTCTCCATGAAACCGTGAACAGACATAGAAATATGTTCAGTGAGATGGTCAACTGCTCTAAGTAGAGTAAAATGTAAATAATACAATATTATAAATATTTCTACAATTTTTTTTTTAATTTCGACAAACCAACGCAAAAGGTTCGCCGCCACTGGTCGGAATGGTAGTAATAAATGAAAATATATAATATATATATCGATAGAGCAGTGGTTATATGCAAGTAAATTGCATGGTTTCTAATTATGGCCGTTCGGTTCTTAATGCCGTATAAAAAAGAAAGTTTGCTTCAATTTTCATAACTTTTCATTAGAAACTCTAAAGCCGCACCCACAGAAGAGCGTTAAATTGAACCATACAATACAAGTATGAACACGAAGACACAACTGAATGGTGATCGATGAATATCATCCCTTTATTTCGGTATATTATATTTGAACTCTATCCGAGGTATATTATATGCGATCTATATACATCGCGATTTCTATTTACTCTAAGAAGCAAGCCAGAATTCCTCGTCATATTCCATTAATCGGAAATCGACCTATATCGGAGTCAAGAATTTTTATATTAAAATCTTCATAAATGGGTCAAAGATGCCTTCACATTCTTTCAGTGGGAAAGAAATGGAATGGACACATAAAAAAAAAACACAAAAGAAAACAAATAGGGAATGTCCTTTCAGCGTCATATATTTATAACCTAGGCTTGAGAAGACCGTGAGTTTGAAGACACTCTATATACGTAATATTAAATGCGCACTGAATTTGACAGATCAGTTAAAAAATGCTTTCACACTTGCGGCCCCCTATTCGTACAAAAAAGTGGCTGTAAACTCTTAGTTTCTTTATTGTTTCATACACACACACACACACACACACACACACACATATTAAATATATCCATTAGTATTTGTTGGTCTAGGAAAAAATAATTCCATTGTCAATAGGAATGGGTTGGATTTATTAATCATGTATTTACAAACTCGGTCTACGTGATGAAATTGAAAACAAAAAGTACTTCTGTTTGAAATTGTTTTAAAATATTTAGCTTCGGTCGCAAGCGTCAAATGAGATATGATCAAATATTATTATTTAATAAATAAACAATTGCCGATGAGAAAAGTCGAGTCCCTACCATCATTGAGTTGCAAAAAGTTTTTTTTTATAAAAAATAATTTCACTGTGCGTTTTAAATCTAAAAACAAATAATTTTATACATTGTTGTATAAAAAAAGTGGAATTTCAACACGGTCACGTGGCAATTTTTTTTTTTTTTGCTGTTTATTGAAGCAAAACTGTTTTTAGTTTTATTCGAATTTATTTATTTTTTGACGCGACTAGTTTCGCCAACACGCTGGGTTCTTGAAGAAGTATGAAAAGGTATTTTAAAAAATTTCCCTTGCAAACTGCATGCCTCGATTGCTGGCTAGAGACAGGTAAAGTTTTGTATTTATAGATGCTACTTTTATTTTCTGGTGTTTTTTAAGTGTGTTTAATAAACAATAATTTCGCTAACGCTTCCTGGCTGTATATTTCCTCAGGTGTTCGGTGTCAGGTGGTATTTGTTATAAATAGGTAACAAGCGCTACATGAACAAAAAAAACCACTCCATCACGTGCGTACGCTAGAGCAGTGGTCCCCAACCCTATGCCCGCGGGCACCATGGCGCCCGCCGAACATTTTACGTGTGCCCGCCGCTGTGCGACCACTATAAAAAAATGATTTAAGTTAACAATAAAATGTTATGAAAAAAATATATATTTGGTATCTAAACAGAGAAATAATTATATCGTTATTATTTTCAAAATAATCATTCTTTACAGAAAATCATATATATAAATCTGTTGAAATAGCATCTAATGGGTGTGGTTTGGTTTGTCTTCGTCTCTGTAATAACGCCCTCTAATAATGCGTTTACGATATTATTCCGATACTTGATGGAAAATTTGGTGAATATATATAAATCTGATATTTTTGAGGTGGTAAAAGTGAGGAGAGATAGGACTGGTGAGATAAAAGCTGTGTGAAAGTCTACCTGATATTTTTGCAAATAGACGATAATTAAACTGCGAAATATAAGCGAAAATAATTATATCTTTATATTTTTCAAAGTAATTATTCTTGAATCCAATGTATCAGATGAGGACTTCTGGAATATAGTACACGTAAAAAAATTACCATTCTTGAAAAGAGAAGCATACAAAATTAAATCGTTTTTCGGTTCTACATACTTGTGTGAATCATTGTTTTCTACAATGAATATCATAAAATCAAAGTGCAGATTTCGAATTACAGATGAACATCTTGATGATTGCTTACGATCAGGAATATCATCATACTCCCCTAATTACAAAGCAATGGTCAATGAAATGCAATGCCAACGATCACATTGACTTTAATATTTCTCTTTTTTTATAATGAATTTTGATGATTGGGTCAACTTTGGGCAATTCTGATTGGTCAATATTTTTAAAAATCAGTCAATAAAAACATTTAAATATAAATTAAATATTGTTGGTGCATTAAAATCTTAATAAACTTAGTCCGGACCCTAATTGATATTTATCGTATTCTAACCTGTTGTTTGCAATATTAAGCTATAGATGTACATTTTAAAGTTGCTATTAAAAATAATTATTCGTTGCATATTTGCCCCAACTTGATCCAATTACCAGAATTTTTATGCTATTATTTATTTTGCATAAAAATATAAACAAATATTTTTATATTTTTTGATTTTATTTTTAGAATTAAATATTTTTGTGCCTTATATGTATTATTAATATATGTCCAACCATAAATATACCTTAAAAAAATAAATGGTGCCCTCCGCCTGACCGGCATTATAGAATGTGCTCTTAGGTGCAAAAAAGTTGGGGACCCCCACGCTAGAGAATATCGCATGGCATAACATAAATAATTATAGCACTATTATTAAATTCAATCTAACAATCGATCGACATAATTTTCAAACATGATAGAAAAGTACAACGCTATTGTATTTTATATTAACCAACGGTTTGTGTCTTTGCTAATTTAAATAATCATTAAACATATATTGTACAATACAAAATGTTCTCAAAAATAAATAACCTATACCATATAACTAAAATATAATTAACCTTCTATTAAGTCAATTTGTAGCTTTTACTGTTTATTTCATTTAAATAAATTTGCTTTTCTACCATTACCACACAAATACATTATTGTTGTGAAAAAAATATTATCGTACAAAGGATGAATAAAACTAAAAAAAAAAAAACAAACAATACTGATTATTTGCTATCTATATATTACCACAGAAACTGACAATGCGTACAAATTTATCAAACTCGAATAAAGTAAAGAATGACAGTATTAAATTACGAAAAATTTATCTTTCGAAATGTAATTGATAATAAATACAAATACTAGCAAAGTACACATCACTTGAGAAACACGAGTGTCGATATATGATGAAAGAGACGGCTGATAGCGCGGTCGCTGACTGCAGAGGGAGAAAGATAGACTTATAAATTTACCTTCAGATAAGCCACATTGAAATGTATGCCAAACCAAACCTTACCTAACGCACATTATCGAAATATAATCTGATCATTGGATAATATTATGTCAACAGTTGATTAAAACGTGTGGAATCATCATAAATAGGAAACATTACATTCTCGTGTATACAAAAGAGCAAACTCATTAGAAGCCTCTGACTTTTTTGGAGTAATGCGGTTAAAAACCCAGATTGCCTACGTTTAGATATTCACGCTCATTTATGCCTTCTATTTTCCAGCGATTATAGATCGGATATCAGCTGACTTGTCTGTTACATTAAGAATTGCATCTACAATTTTATTAAATAGTGCGGGTGCTTGCCCGAGGTAATAGTGTTATTGAAACTATCACGAGGCCGCCAAAGAACAAAGGAAAAACCGTACGGACTTTAGGACCTAAACTGCTGGACTTAAATTATTTACTAGCTGATGGAGCTTTTTAAAATATTATCGTAAATGTAACAATAAATTCCAATTCCACCACTGAACGTAGTCGTTAACAATGACTGTCTATGAAGTTTAAACTCTTTTAAAATAGTTATCACTAGAATTGGTTCGGTCAGTTATTAAAAATTTTCCTTGATTAAACCTTTAAGAAATTTTTTTGGAACAGTAAGTCAGTAAGTTTTATAAAATGTAAAATTATTTTTAACATTACATATAGCATAGCAGTTATTTATATTATTCTCTTGAAATAAGCAATGCCTGCTCTTAAGGTAACCATAATAGTATGTATGAAAAAAATACTTACGCGGCATCTGGTCCGAGGCTAGTCTCCATCCTCTAGTCGCGTACCGACGGCTGTAACAAGACGAGACCATTAATATGCATATCCTTTCATGTAAAAATCATAAAATAAAATATATAACTGATTAACACAAGGCTGTAACTGTTTTTAGTGACATTTGTTATTACTTTTAAATATCTAATGATCTTGAGATTTTATGCCGCGTACTAATCTGTCTTTCGACATTTCGGTCCCAGTACTGGAGCCATCTTCAGAAGTAGGATTTTTGGGTGTGAAAACTACTGTTACTAGCATAAAAAATGCATTATTGCAGTAACCAAGTCGTTACAAATTATTTTTACTATAATCACACGTATTAGAAAGAAAAATATGACATATTAGTAATATAATATTACTAATATGATTAGGCACATTAGTTCATACATAGAAGATGATTTAAAGAAACTCTCATCTTCTATATATGAACTAATGTGCCTAATCATATTAGTAATAATATAATAAACCCGTAATGGGTAATAAATACGCATCTGATTGACCAAATTATTATAAATAAGGTAATATACTAAAAAGAGCACTACTAATATTTTTTTTTACTTTTAAGAATCACAATAAATAATGGTTTTTAGGAAAATAATCCTTTTTGTGTTATAAAATATTTTTTGACACTACTAGTTCCGCCGGCAAGCTAAACCACGAAACAAGCAGCGTAAAAATATATAAATACTTTGAAATAGCAAAAAATATCATTGCTTTGCTAAAAAATAATATAATTAAATTACTTTTATGTACTTTCTGTCAAAAATGTTGAATATGTCACAATAAATAGGTTAACACAAGCATAAGATCGAGAACACAAACAAATGCAAAACCTCTGCACGTCTAGAGAGACATCCGACAACTGTCATGTTATTATTCAAAATCTTAAGTGTAAATTCATCATGAAAAACTCTTGGGAAAAGAAAAATTACTTACGGAAAAAAAAAATTATTAAAACCTACGGTTTAACTGAAATTGTGAGTATCAATTTTTAAAATTATAATTCATATATAATCGTTCAAAGCTAAACTCTATCCCGCTTACGTTTTAAGAACATATTTTGGCTTATTCATATTTGTGCATCGGCTATATCGTATTCCTTGTCGGAGTATCTAATAAATATGGGCGAAACACTAAATATGTCATTATCATATTAATATACTAATAAAAATATGTAATTTAATTTTTTTAGTTATTTATTAGAAATTATAGTAACAATAAAAAATATCTCGCAGCACGTGTTCACTGTGACATTATCAAGGCAGATATGATACGTTATTATTTGAATTTATATGCTTTTCATAAGCATGCCTTATGCATGGCATTATAGATGTTTTTATAACTATGTTTAGTTTGTTTTATTGTGTAGTTTAGATAGGGATAACGATAATTTAACGCAAATATAAATTATTAAAATCAGCATTTTTCACCTACACAGGTTTATTGCGTACACAATATTTAAGTATTCAATTCTCTTACACCGATGTTGAGAAATATAAAATAATATGAAAAAATCTTCGAAAAAGAAAGATTACTTACGGATAAAAATTTTCATTAAAATATATGGTTTAACTGAAATTGTGAGTACCAATTTTTTTTATTAATATTCATATATAATCGTATAAGCTTAACACAATCCTGATTACGTTTAAATAATATTTTGGCGTATTAATATTTGTGTATGGGTTATATATTATATTCCTTGTGGAGTATCTAATAATATGGGCGAAACACTAAATATGTCATTATCATAATATACTAGTAAAAATAATTTAATTTTTTTTTTAGCAAATACATTAACAATAAAAAAATATCACGCAGCACGTGTTCACTATTACATTATCAAGGCAGATATAATACGTTAGTGTTTAAATTTATATGCTTTTCATAAGCATGCCTTATGCATGGCATTATAGAAGTTTTTATAACTATGTTTAGTTTTTTTTATTGTATAGTTTAGGTAGGAACGTCACAGGATAATGGTAATTAAATACAAATATAAATAAATATTATTATACATCGTTTAATAAATAAGCATTTTTCACCTACACGGGTTTATTGTGCATACAATATTTAAGTAATCAATTCACTCAATGTTGAGAAAAAATTATTTTCGGGTATTTTTCTCATTCCAAATTTACGTTATTATCATAAGAAAAATTAATACCTATCTTAGCTATGAGTTAATCCACATTTTTAAAACGCTATGTGGTAAATGTGAGATATCAAAAAATCAGATACCTTTGAACCTTTTGATATAAATCAACACATCAATCAGATTTGCAAGCAGTGTATTTAATGAAATGTGGAACTTATTTGATAAAATCGATTATTAATATTATTAACCCAACATATTTGGAATCTTCTTGACTGCAGATGTGCATTGTATCAAATATTCAGGCCGAAAGTATTTGCAGTATCTTAAATACTGCTTAAAAGGTTTACATAAAGATATAATTCCTTTCCTAAATTTGTTTTGCTAAGTTATATTTAAATCCTACATTTTGTGACCACAAAAGTCAAGAGGTCTTGAAGGCACGGGTTTTTACGGGTGGATTTTATCAGAAAATTTCTCTTTTATTTTCATGCGAGTAGTGCCAACGTGGATGGCCTAAACAAGTTGAGTGTTCAACCAGCCGTGATAATCTAAATAAACTTTTGGTTGATAATATGAACTTTTTCCCTATGGAGACTACCTAAACTGCCTACGTAGCTTGTCTTTAAATGTGACTTTTTTGAAAAATGTAACAAAACTCATTTTTAAATAAACTGGATAGAAGTTACATTTGTAGTGATATAATTTGATAACTGAATATTCTATTGAATTACTAAAATTTCTCAAAGCAAGAGATATAGGGAAGCAACTAATTACAGTTTTCATTTGTTATTATAGTATATTTTTTAAAAAAATTACACAATACTTATTAAAATGATAATCGAGCATTTTAATTGTAAATAAATACACATATAAATCTGAAAAAATATTTTAAATACCTGTATTTCACAGAATAAATTACCATATTGCAACAAAAAACTTACATTTTCTCTCTACACAATTAAATTAAAAAATTGAAATATACATCAAAAAATTAAGAAATTTCATAGATTTATTTTTGAAGAACTTCAACTGATTCATTATCAAAGAGCCTCTAAGCATTTCAATCAAATGCAAAATATATCAATCGTGAAAAATAACTGCTTGGTATATTATCAATTTCATGTAATAATTCCTGGATACAGTCATCAGTCATCATACATCATCATAAGTGTCATCCACATGAATATTGCTACGCGAGATCACTATGATCCGTGTTATCAACAATGCTCACAACACAAAAGAATATTATTTACACAAATGTCAAACTAAAATATATAATTTAACGCTATCTTGGCCTAATGAATACGTTTGAACTT
The DNA here is from genome assembly GCA_022113835.1 of Atopsyche davidsoni. Taxonomy (NCBI): domain Eukaryota; kingdom Metazoa; phylum Arthropoda; class Insecta; order Trichoptera; family Hydrobiosidae; genus Atopsyche; species Atopsyche davidsoni. The sequence goes on from JAILWY010000028.1 coordinate 2,379,262, forward strand.
TATTTTGAAAAAAAACTAACTCTAGGAAAGTGGTAAAGTTTAAAAATATATACCAACCTTTGAATTGATTGCCGCAAATATATATCCTAGTGAACTAGAAAACACTACAGATCGCGAAACCCATCGCTGAGCGCACGTATACGTCCAGTGCTCTATGGCCAGCTGTCAAGCTCGAAAACTCATAGACAAAAATAAAAACATATGATTCTTCTTTTTTTAAAGGCTACAGTGTCATTTATATACTGCCTATGCAATACAAAAAACGACGAAATCCGTCATTACCGTTCAAAATGTAGTTATCAAATATGTACCTTTTAACTTTGATCTATAAGATTTTTCAAATTGACCTTTTTTATTGATAATAAAAATCTAGTCACAATAATTTTTTGTACATACGAATACTGATACTAAAATTTAATATTGCTTTTACGCATAAAAAAATACTACAGTTTCGTGTCGTTTTTAGAAAAAAAAAATTAAGAAAATAATATGTTTATTTGATATAGTACATTATTTTCTTATATTTGATAGATCAGGTTTATAAAAAAAAGATTTATTTATAGTTACAACAGTGTTTGCATCATCTTAAGTATTTTGTTTTGTAGGATAAGTATATTAGTTAATTGAAGTAAACTGCAACTAGATTAATCATATTTAGTAGAAGATAAACTTTCAATTGTATTTAAAATCTTGACTCAAAGAGTTATTATTTGATGAGTCAAGGATTTTTGAAGTTATATATGTGTGTAATTATAGGTTTTAAAGTGTTAATAGTTAGAAGCATTTTATTTTTAAGAATACCGTCTTAAATCCATTATGTTCTGATACTTGACGCGTCCTAATTGATACAAAATGGAAACTGTATTATAATTACAAATTTGATTGTTGTTTGAAAGTTTTGACCTGTTGATTGGCAAAAGTCGTAAAATTTACATTGTTTTGGATGCGTGACATTATTATTTTTCATCTTAAAAAAAAAAAAAACATTTAAAACGATCCAATCACCGAATTATCGCTGTTGTCATAAAAAAATCGCATAGGCAAAAATATCGATTGATATTTTTATTTTTAGTAGGCGTATTTTATAAAAAGTTTATTTTATTTCAGCCGTACACTGCACTATTTGTTTTTGTTGCTTTTCTAATTTTAATGTATATATTCTTTGGGGGCGGGGAAGAGGATTATAATTGTGTTTATGAAACCCGCCAGCAAGCCAATACGCCCAATTGTTCCAACAATCGCGACGACAACCATAGACACGCTCGCAAGCCTGTACGTAGACGTCGTTCGTAAACCGTAACAACACAATGCATGCAACTCGTAACTAGCTTCATGGCATTACTCGTGTGAATCTTAAAGATGGCGTACGTAAAGTTTGCCGTCCCCGATGTCGCCGACTTTCTGACAAAAAAACAAACGACTGACAGGGAATTAGCCCCCGATTGGGCAGTGCTCGAAGAACTGTACAATAAAAAGTATGTATAAAATATTAAATACCCCAAAGGTTATCATATTTGAGTGCGCGTCACTATAACATACACTACAGAATGACTGACACTTTTGTTGTTTCTTTTGCAGATTATGGCACCAGTTGACGCTCAAATTGGACACATTCGTAAAAAATCCGTATATTCAACAAGGAGACCACTTAATTCAGCTGTACAACAACTTTTTATCGACTTTTGAAAATAAGTAAGCGAAAACCTAACCTGATATTGTCATCATTCATTGTTTTGCCATGAGCGTCCTAAATATATGATGATGCATCATATTCATTAAAAGTACACTGAATAGAGGTTATATAAATTACGCTTATATTTTATTTTACTTTAAAGAATTAACCCTTTGGCGCTTGTGGAGATTGTTGCTATTATAACTAAGCAGTATGGCGATAAAAAAGAAGCTGTTGCTTTTTTGGAGAAGATTGAAGGAAAAGTAAAAACCAATGCTGAGGCGTACGCATTGTGCAAGGTAAGAACATAGTAAATCATTTGGTTTTAATGTCATACTGTTGCCAATTTTTTCCTTGCTCCAATAAAATGCTTGTATAAAATGAATCTTTATTTTTTGCTGTTAAACTGTCATAAATGTCTTTCCTGATGAAATTAAATCAGCTTTAGTGATTAGGAGATACTTTATACTAAGCATACACAATAAACATATATTTAATCAAATGTTTGTTATTAATTATAAATTTAAAAAACTTAATGTAGGTATTGGAAGGCCAAATATATTTGGAAGAGTTGCAAGACTTGGAGAACACAAAAAAGATCATTGAAGAACTAGAAAATACACTTGAAGATGCCGATGGAGTGACCACTGTCCATGGAAGATTTTACCAACTCGCCTCTCAGTATTATAGGTGAGAACATCGAATTGTCAAAATTGGAAACTAAAGTATATATCTTGAAATTTATTCACCTAATATATATTTTTTTAAGTGAATGTGAAAATTAATTTGGAACAATCCATTTTCGTTCAGGTTACAGGGTGAGCATGCACTGTATTACCGTGCTGCTCTGCGTCAGCTGGGTTGCGCAGGGGAAGAGAATAGTTCTCCCGAGCAGCGTGCCCAACAAGCCTTCTTCCTGGGTCTTGCAGCCTTACTAGCCGAGGATATCTATAACCTCGGGGAACTGGTTTGTAAATTTTATTGTTCTATTCTACTTTACAGAACCTGCAAACTTATCTAAACTACATTGATGTTTTAATGAATTTAACACATTTTGAACTGATGGCCCCGACTATCGGGGTCAGCGCTCGTATCTGATTCAAAATCAGGCAGGACATAGTGCTTATAAAGTTAAATGTATGTCATGAATTATTATTGTTTTTAGTTATCTCACCCGATCGTAGACAGCCTAACATGTACGGAAAACGCTTGGTTGGTGGAGGTTGTGCGAGCTGTGAATCGTGGAGACGTAGCAGCTTTTGAGCGCTTACGACCCTCCTGGTCATCAGTAGCTGACCTTGCAGCACATGAAAAGCAACTCAGACAGAAAATCTCTCTTCTTTGTCTTATGGAGGTATAAATTATTCACAATCATAAAATTTTGCAAATAAATATTTAAGGTATTTAATTAAGTATTTGCATATTTTGTTTATCAATAGATGGCTTTCGAAAAGTTGCCGTGGAAGCGGCGCCTCACATTTGAAGAAATTGCCGAAAAAACCCGCCTTTCAGAGCAGGATGTGGAACTTCTTGTTATGAAGGCTCTAGCACAGAAACTCATCAAGGGAGCCATCGACCAGGTAGGAATCAATTTCACTTAATATATCAAACCTTTGCGCAGAATCATTTTTCTGATATGTTTGTTTTGATTCATTTTTCAGGTATCTAAAGATGTTCGTATCCAGTGGGTGCGACCACGCGCTCTAGAGCGTGCTAGTGTGGGCGAGTTGGCGGCCGCCATGGACACATGGGCAGAGGGTGTGAAGCACACAGCGCGCCTGCTGCAGGACTGGGGCAAAGATATCATCGCCGTGGACAGCATGCCCCATCTGGGTTGACCCACACAAGTGTTCGAATAAATAGTCTACTTAACGATTTTGCTGTATTTTACAATGATATATCTGCTAATTACACAGATCTACGAAGGTATTATTCATATTTGTTATGCCAATATGCTTATTATTATCTAAAGATTATATTCTCAGTGTACAAATTTATATTTACATTTCTCAGCGAGGATTTGATCAATATTTTGAATAACAGGAACATTGTGTTATATTGAAAAATGATTGGACGTCTGTCTGGTTTGATCTCGTCTCTTTCTGGTTTAATTTTTGTACTCGGTTGTATGTAAAGCTTTTTATCCATACTTTGATGGCATTCATTTCAGTTTAGTAAGTAAACTTCTAAATTTTATAGTTCCTTTATAAATTGCATTCAATGAAGTAAACATTTTTCCTATCACCACGCCTACTCTAAACCGATGATCAAATTGTCTCATTATTATATATTTAAAACACTAGCAATATTTTCTCTATAATATCTAAGATGTTTATTGGCGATGTTAACTGAATTTTATGTTTTGTTTATGTAGGTACAGCAAAATCCGTTAAATGTTGCGAAGATCGAAATAATTTCATCTGTTGTATTCCTTAGAGAATTCATTATTTCTTTGTTTTTCTACAAAAAAATTAATTATTGTAAAGCATTTTCAAGAAAAAAAAAGTACCTCTATAAGTGTTTGTAACAAAATTAAAAAAATATATAGGAAAATTTGAAAATATAATTAGTCCTTCATTTTTTTATTTGAATCGTTTTGATACAAGTCTGGCTTTAATCAATAAAATTGGTTTGAATTTCAATCTCTGAGCTCTCAGATTAAAATCACAGGAAGCAGTGGGGGACTCGTCAAGATTGTGTTTTCGAGAATTGCAATGGGGTTGAAATCTATTTGTCTTGTATCTATATTTGTAAATCTATTAGCTTCCGGTCTACATGTACGTCGTTGCTGTCCGAGCTGTTCTTTTGTGTGGTCATCAATCAATTAAAGACAACCCGACCTAACTTTGGATACCCTGGCAGCAAATATAATTTGAAAGAGGTATTTCATTAATTGATTAATCAATATATTTTATATATTTATTTTATTAAACAATATTCTATAACTTAATTTATAAAAATAAAATAACTGTAAATAATCGGTAAAGCACTATTTTTCAAATCAATTATTTTCAACATTTTCCTGGAGAAAAAAATAATACATTCAGTAAACTGCGATTGTGGCATTTTAAAATACGAATAAATGGGAGAATGCAGATGTTAGATGCCGTGAATGTACATAAGTAATGTCCGTTTTATATGGCGCGGCGAGCGGGGCCAAAATTATTGCATCCCTGTGTTTGAGGATTTTGTTTAAAAGGCATTGGACTTGTCTTCTTATAAGTTGGCAGTGTTCACCGAATTGTCAAAATGTAATGGTCACTAAGTAACAAAACTGACTATATAGAATCTGTCACTCCTCAGGACAGGGGGAAGGCGTTTTCACCTATAAGAGTATTGTAGTGGATCTTGGATGAGCAGACGTCATCCTCGGACACTTGTAGGAAGGTGGGTGGAATCAATGCCGCTGCTACGTTTCTGCAATCAAACCAATATAATTGAAAAAATTTATGAACAGTTAATAATTATAATATGTAAAAAAAAAAACCACAATTCATCACATATATATAATTTATTTGTTTTTTATAACTATTAGTTATTTTCTTTACCTTTGGATTGAATAAAATTTAATATAGTGCTAATAGAAAACCAGAACTGTTTGTTACAATAACAGGACCCAAAAGTTCTTATTAATAAATAAAAAAAATTGTAAATGCATATTCAAATTTTTAATACTTAAAAACAAGGTATCAATGTAATTCTTCGATAAAGTCGATTGATTACCTTCCTTCGCTATTTAAGAAGTTGAAAGTAGTGCAGGCGGTTTCTGTCGATAGTAACTCCACGTTTATACCACAACCCCGTATGTTCATGAATAAATCATTCAACATCTTACGACTCGATGTGTAATCTCCTATGCCGATAATCTGAAAGATTTGTTACAATTAAAATTTATTACAAATATCCAAACTAAACAACAGGGATAGACATCTCCAAGGTCTCATGTAGCATATCGAACTATTTCGGATACTTTCTGTACAATTGTACATTATTTTGGGTCATCATATATTTACACTAGTAGTTTTATTACATCTGGTAAACTCACCAATAAATCGATTTTAGGTTCAAGGACTTTGAAGAGGCTAAGCTTGTCTTCGTCCAGATCTTCTATGCCATTGATCTTCCATGATAAAACTGACCTAAGAAAATATTGTAATTAATACCCACCCTTTTTACAACTTTTATTGGTTGAAGTCTATGGTTAGTGTCGTACCTTCGAAATAAGACAACTGGACCTAGAATGGTAATTCCATTGGTCAGTCTAAATCCTATCTGAAAACAAAATAACGATATATATCTGTAGAGGCCATACCGGTGTCCTCCCCTCTTATCAGATCTGGCTGCGGAAAGCATATTAGTAGAAATTAAGAGCTAAACTGCCACAGAAATCTCTAAATCTGATCAGAGCCTGAAACCCAGAGATTTATAACCCTCAAATTATCATAATTCAAATGTCTAGATTACGGAAACAACTATTATTAGGTTCACTTCGCGAAGGCATCTTTTGAGTGGCTTACTGAATTAATATAATTTTCATCTGCGATAGTGATTCCATCTGGAGTAGAAAAATGCTTTTTCAATAAAATATTTTTATATTTGATAAAAAATAAAACAAAATAGATTGTGGTTTAATTAATTGTATTTTAATTTGATTGAGAGCTCACGTTTTATGATCAGATAAAATAAGTGATATTTTTATCAAAATCAATCTGATGAGAGAAAGAGCTGCCAGGAAAATCACTGCCTGAAGTCAGACCATTAAAAATACCTATATATCGGTGCTTTGAGTTTATATTAAATTCTCTAAACATATAATAAGAAAAACTTACATTACTGAAAGTGTCTATGAGAATTTCATTATGAGCCTCCTGATCCAACAGTCTAATTGATGTCTTGCCATCACCCTCGTACGATGATGATCCATGACGAATTTGTGAAAAACTATGTAAATTATCCAATTAAAACAGTTAAACAAATAATATAAAACATTTACCACACAACATAAACACCACTTTCTGTATTGTACCCCTGGGTACTGTCAATACATTAAATCAATCTCATGAACTGATAATACATTTTGTACCATCCGGACACAAGATTTTTCCACTTTACAAAATTACCTTGATAACAAATAATGCAACAGTGAATCTAATAAAGCTCACTTATTCATTTAAATTTTATTTGATCAATATGTTTTATGAATATTATGAAAAAGAAAAATTGGTATACCTTCCCAGAAAAGAACTGGATTTAGTCTTGATTAAATTGGATGTAAATCTGTACATGCCATTAAGAAACAGTGACATTTTTATTTGTACTTTTCAAGCCATTTAATACGTAGTACATAAATTTTTTATCTCTGGGGATATTAATGCGAATTTGTGGTTATAAAAAAATATACAAGGAGAAATATCCTCGAATGACAGTTGTTACAACACAGTTGGGATTTGTCTATGGGCAGATTGATCAAAGACACCAGCCACCATGCCCATGATCTTATAGTATTTTTTTCTGATCTAAAGCCTTATGCCGATTACATTATTTTGGTGAAAAATGATATTTAAATAACAATCCATTTTTTTTTATTTGACAATACGGTTTATGGTCATTCCCTGACCTGGCGTAGATTATAAACCTACAAAGTGTGGCTTAGACGATAGCGTTCATTATTATTTTATTTTAGAGTTTGTGTAGTGAAAAATATGTGTAAGAAAACCATTTTTTGCGTTAGTTAAGAATAAGTTAAATAAATAAGTTAATACTAAATAACGGATAGAATTTAAAGTTTAAGAGATAAGTAAATAAGATAATTAAGATTTAAGATAATTCAAAAATTTGAGAGATGGAACAAAACAAGAATGTAATCTGTATGTATAATTTTTTTAAATATTAATTTGATAGTTAATTTGATTAGTTATATAATATTGGTTCAAAATTATAAACCAATGCCATCGATTTTTTTTTTTTAATTATTGAAAAAAAATTGAAAATATTTAACCTATCGATTATCCAAATAAACCACACGTACTTTAATTAACTTATTACAGACAATGTTTATTTATTGTTTAGTTTCGTTGTTTTAAAAAATATTTTTATAATTGTTAATAAACCTACTTAATAAATATAAAACAGCATTTATATTTGATACATAATATAAATCCTTTGCATTTGATATAAGAGTAAGTTTTTCTCTATTATTTTATAATAAAAATTGAGCATCTAATAATCTGGCGTTCCAAGGTTTCAAAAATATATTTATGAGTGTTGGAATATAAGTTAGTATATGCCAGGATAAACGCAGGTTTGGAGTCGAAAAGAACTAATGCGTCACCGATTTATCGAGAAGGCAGTGCAAAAAATATATTTGCCCACTGCGGGTGATATGTGTTATATACTCGAAAAATTTGTGTATTTTTGTAAAGTTATTGTCTAAACTCATGTGATTTTGCGTAATCGAAAAAAATATATTAATTGTGATATAGTCTAATTATTAACAATATGTTAATAGAAAACCCGGACGCATTTAAGACTTGGCTGACTTCCATACTGGAACCACTGTATGTAGGCCATGTTCCTTTAGTATTATTACATTATTTGCATTTCCCATCGCATATGCTTTCTGAAATATATATGCTTACGTGCCCTGTTTTCTGGACAAACATATATTGTTATTTTTGAGCATAACTTGATTGAAAATTTCTTTAATAAAACCTAAAATCCGTGACGCAGCCGCTGGATGATAAGATCGGATTGTTTTATTATTTTTTTCATTGCAGATGCAGTCATATCCACGCAGTGTCCTCTGTGTATTTACAATATCATTTATCTAACGCTTCTTAATTGCTGTACCTAAATGGTTATGGTTAACATGATAAATCAAGTACCTCACTAATCACAAAATAAAATATGTATAGGCGGAGTAATTTTTAGTAATAACGATGTTTATATTTTATAAATTATTTTAATATTTATAATACGCATTGTCATAAAAGAATTACAGCTCAATATATATATTATATTTTAGCAAACAATTATTTGTAACCAAGCGCACCTTCTAAATAACTACCTACCTACGTAATGGAAGTTGAAGACCAATAAATAATGTATATTTATATCTGACGTATTTCATGCAGCGTTTTGTAAAATTTTACTCACTTTATAATTAAAACAAAAAATAGTTATATTATAAGTATTTTTTAGCCCGAAAAATATGGTTGTGAAAAATTTCATTGAGGTTATGAAAAATATTAATTTACCACTAATGTTTCTCAGTTTCAACTAGGTTTTATTATTAATATTTTTGTCTATCCCAATATGCTTGTAGAATCATAAAATGCACACATATTGATGAGTTTTAATATTTAGAGGGATTAAAAGATTTGATGACAAGCGTGTACGGTGAGTTTACACTATAATGTATATTTTTGTACAGATTTAGCATGTATTCACTTTTACACATTTTTCAATATAATGTTATTATTTTATAAATATTAACGGTGACGATTGAAGTTGGTGCCCTTGAAATTACAGCAAAATTTATGAAACTGTTTTTTGAGGGTTTGGGTTTATTAAAGATGTTTATTAGAATGTCTGATTCCTTGAGAGAGTATTAGTGATTACACTTATGGTTACCATTCTCTGAATCTCATGACTGCAGTTAGAGACTTCCACCGCAGCTAAGCTTTCAATCTCACATTTTTACTTTTAGTTAAGGTCAACTGTCAAGAAGCATCGTTACCGGGGCTTGGGTTATATTTCTTTTAACATCTTATATTTTTTAATATTTTATATTGTAGCTGGAGAAACAATTTGAGCTGTAAAAGCATATTTTGAACTAATTAATAAGGTATAATGCTACTGTTATTAATTTAAAAAAAATAAAGAATTGCTTTTAGCATCGGTTAATGTTGTCAAACACCATATGAAAATAAAAAAGAAATCACCATCCCACAAGAACCCAATAGCTAATACGATATTATTTACATGTACATTTTATATATGTCATATTTAGAAACAGATAAAAAATAACAAATATTTGATTCATTTATTATTTTGTCTTTAATAAATACAACTCGTAGCATCTGGAAAAATGTAAACTTGGCATTTAAAAAGCTTGATAACTGAGGGGGTTGAAGCTGACGATCTTTTCAATCGATTCATTTAATCATGACATAATTCGCATAACAAGAATGAAGGCGTTAATTTTAAAATACTTCCTGGTTAGCTCAGTGATAAAAGATGTGAGGTGTCAATTGAAACCTTGCATTTTTATGCACAAAAATGATACCAAACACATTTGAATCGGGAAGTTAAAAAAGTGATTATCTTGTGTTTATTTTAGTCACGTTGCGTGTTTTTTTAATTTTACTAAATCGGCATATTTTGTCATGCTTTATTTTTTAATTGTTTTCATATTGTGTATTAACGAAAATCTGTTTTTTTTTTTTTTTTTTTTTTAATAGTCACATATATCTTGCCGAATTGTGGACACAGAGAACAGTATGTGATAAAGAAATTATAAAAATAAAGTTTTATCTTACTGATAAGAATTATAAGACCCGTAGACTTATGTCATCCTTTATTTCCCAATTGGAAATCATTCATAAGTAATTAAATTCTACTTTCATGTTTCCCAGCATACTTTGTCGAACTTCAGCTATCTTGTTTGTCGGAATAAGACCCCACATGCCCTCTGCGATTGCAATGCTTGTGTTACTCGGCACATCATCCAATTATGTGACCCTTGAACAAGGAAGATATTCGCATTCCCAAGACGAAGGTCTATATTGTATCATTTGGGAATCTAGAAGTTTAGCCTCTATGAAACACAACGCTACATTTGAACAATGTCAATCAATATTTTTAATAAAGCTTCTTAAAATAAATTAATAGTTTTTAACCCCAAATGATAATCAAATAAAATGACTGTGGTAAGCTGCTACGTAATTGACTTCCTACCAATTCTAAAAAGTGCTTTCAATATGTGCTTATCAAATATGTTAGTGTTCATCTGATTTGCATGATGTGATTAGGTCAGACTTCCTTCAGCTTAGTTCTAAATCTCTTAGTATGTGTTTTGCTTCGACTACTTGCAAATGTTGAGCTGAATAGATCGATCTTATAAATAATGTTTTCGATCATACCTTTAACAATTCAATAGTAGTTGTAATAATTAAAACAAGTTACCGATATGTAGTAACGGACTACTTATTATAAAAATTATAATTATGTAACCATGTGTAGTTTTTGGAACTCCCCGTTTAGACCTTACAAGACATTACAATATGAAGGTAAGGGAAATCGCCTCATAGTAGAAGGTTGATCAGGTCTCCTATCAGACTGAAAGCGGTTGAGTTTACTTATCAGGAGAAACCAATCTGGAAATATCTAAATAAAGATCTTCGGCTTCTTTACGCCAGTAATATCTATTAAGTTAAAGAGAGATTGTGTCTTAAAAATATTTTGTTGCGACTAGTTTTAGTAGCTTTTCTAGATGATTGTAAGAAATTTTGTTTTTACGCAGATGTGAGGCAGACCCTGCTGCGCTGGCCAAGTATGTCTACGCCCTGGTCAAGAAGGACAAACCCCTGGACGACCTGCGAGATGGCATGGTGGACCAGCTCGACGTCTTCTTGCAGCAGGGTGAGTTTAATCATTGCATCCTCATATCCCTGGTTGACGTAACCTTTCTGCGTTGATTGGAATCCAATTGAGTTGTATTTTTAAAAAAGTAGTTTTATTTTAAAAATAAGTTCAGGTAAATCCACTACCAAAGAATAATTTTTTGTAATTATATCTTTCTATCTTTAAATTATATAATTTAGTTATTTCCGTTCTCCAGTGTTGATATGCTTACACACAGTGAATGGATTACAACTTGTGCTTGTACTAAGGCCATCATTGGATTGTTTCGGGAAAAAATGCAGTATATCCCCCAAGAATGCAGCATTTCTAATAACAACAACCGCCAAAACCTACAAATAGAGAAAATAGTCAGTCGCGTAGGTTAAGCTGATAGAAACTTAACGAGTGATACTTTAGCTGCAGATCAATGCGATTGTGTAATCAAAACAGATTGTTAATATTTTTCATGCAGCTCAGTAGTCTCAGAATATTTTTATTCTGTTTGAATCGTATTGAATTTTGTATGTTATCCCGAATACTGTCAAGGATCTAAGACCAGAACAATACCAAAAATATATGCCCTATTCAATTTAATACACTTGGTAGTATATTTTTAAATTGGATCCATCGATATTTGATGGTTAGAATAAATATTATCAGGAAAGATTATTCATAAATAGTTTAAAAAACCTCACTCTGCTTGAAGATGCCAACCATGTTGGCGAAGCTAGTCACGTTTTATTTTATTTTGTAATATTAGAAACTACGTTGAGACTAAAAATCCTTTCCATTCTGATGCATTTCAAATAGTATCTTATTGAAAAGTCCTCCTTAGACTTACGCTGTAGCGTGTGGTCAGGTTTACTCGGCTTGTCCTGGTCGCATGATGCTGACCACATCCTAAAGCAACACTACATTTTTTTATATTACTCATATCGAAAAGTTATATTGACATCTGATAGAGAACATTGTATTAAAAAAATATATTATCACAAGCAGTGCTATATGAAAAAAAGAATATATGTAAATAAAAATATTTATTGAATCTCAGTTTTGCTTCAAATTAACATCGAATAGTTTGTAAGCATATTTGTTTTAAAAATGTATTTTTATATTCATATATTATTAATATATTTTAATAAAATGTCGTCGTAGAATGAATTTTATTATTCATATATGCAGCCTTGCATTATGCATGTTCTATTATGTCATAAAACATAAACCATGGAAATTATGTTTTTCGGTATCTTTAATTATAAAATGATCTAACCAAACTCTTCATAAAAAGTCTTCGTTTCATTTTAAGAAAGATTAGTCCTTTTTTCAAACTCTGTGTACTGGCTTTATAAATAAATGTTACCAAAGTGATTAAGAAATGGTCGCATGAAAAAACCGATTTATTATTTCACTTGTATTTCTGTCAATATCAATAGTAATAATCACTCGATGGTCTTGTCTTTAAATACATCAAAATGTGATAATTGTCCACATGTGCTGCAGCACGTTACATCGGCGCTTCCTATTTATAGAGAGTCTCCTGCACCGACAGGCTTGGGTCGCGCCCAGTGAGAGGTGTTTCTATTTATACACAACTTGTTTGCTTTGATTGCAGCTTCCTTTCATTCTTATTTGTTTTACCCAAATAGATGGGACCGCTTTTTCTTTTATTGGATATCAACATCTGGCTTTTTAGTGATTTAAGTGAAACATATACATAGTGTATTACATAAGAATTGTTTTAGTATCTTTTTAAAATTTATAATCAAAATCATTTGCAAACAATAGAAAAGAAAAACATATTGTGTCATATTTTTTTTATGGTTAGTTTTGTAAATTGATTATTATTTACAATTTTTAACTCACTTTTCTTTTCTAATAATAAATAATAAAATTGTAAAATACACCATATTTTGAGTTCAATGTAAAATCAAATATTCTTTGCCTAAATGAAATAAATAGTATATTTTATTAACGACAATATATTTTTGTGGAAAATTTTGTAAGGGTGAAGAAAGTAAATACAAACTTTGATAAAATTGCTAAAAAAGAAACAGATTGTCACATTTTCCACTTCCAGTGTTGGTGTATTATATAATTTACAAATATGCTTAGCCTAGCGGCGAGGGGACCTTAAACAATTTTGATGGCAAACATTTCCTTATAGTTCATATCAGCCTTTGATATGGAGATGAGCCCACTATCAAAATAATTTTATAAAACAGGTGACTTATATAATGATGAAATAGCTACATGGTTCATGTTCATGTAGTTGAGGTTGGCGCTTGTGGGCTTCCTGCAAAGTCTGAAGTTTCATTTTAAGGAGACTTGTAACCTCATTCCTTGGGAGAATATCAAAGGTCGCACTTGCGACCTTCTACTACATCCGGTTGTGTAGAGCAAATGAATGGAAGTACTGTGATCAATAACAATTGTATAAAATAATCCTTGATCCCTGAACATGCTTTGAGAATTGCAAGCTCCTGGGCTCCACTCATCACCAAGCACCGATCTATGGGTTTCACAGTGGGTCTGACTAGAGACGTTCATGGCAACCGAGCTCTTTATCGGTAATCGTGTTGATCAATCAAATTTATTATTGATAAATCCAGACCAACTTGCAAACTAAATAATTTGTTATCAAAAAGACATATTTTTATCTCAACACCATTGTGTGTCAAAAATAGATAAATATCTATTTTTGTCAAAAATAGATAAATACCTTTGATTTTTTTTTTAAGCTTGAATAATTTTTGAGATTGGAAATTATATCGTGCCTCCCCGCCTCGCGCTGGTGGTGTCAGTGATTCACCGCCCATATTTCTATTCCAGTCCTCGCACATGTTATGACACCGCCGCTGGCTCACCCACGCGCGTGGTATTCTTGTCTCTTCTTCAAACTGTTTACCATATCGTAAATACCCACATCGATCATTTGCGATTGAGAGGCTTTATACTATTCTAGAAATCCAAGTCCAGGATTTGGATGGATTTCTTTTTGAGTGCATTTTTGCTGAAAATTTTGAAAGTACATATTGTATATAATATTTAAGTAATCGATGGAAAAAGGATTCGAATCATCACCTCTACGGCTACAGTGGCTCGATGCTCTTATGCGCTAATCCGATTTATTTCAGTTGCTAGATAAACATTTCAATAAATCAATTATTTGAATATTGTATACACAATAAACCTGCATGGGTGGAGATTGCAGATTTATTAAAAATATTGTAAAATAATCAATTGATTTTAATAGTTTCTATAGACAGGGATTGAACTGGCGAACATTTAGCTAAAAAATAAAATCCACAGCCATTGACCGTTTGGAGACATATGATTGTTAATTAATCATATCATTAACCCTTTGCACTTACTATAAATATGAATACACTGGTAATATCAACAATTAAGCTAAATAGCCTTGGAATAAGTGATAGCTTTGTGGCATCTTCATTCCATTTAAGTATATCATAAACTCCATATCGTGTTCAATAAAATCTTAGAATTGAAATAGTAATGTAAGTTATATGATATATAATCTAGTCTGCAGGAACGAGTCCTAAGATATTCCATGTCACGGGAAGCCATTATTGTTTTAACAGCCAGAGACCTGAAGGACGTCAGCCAGAAAATGTGTAATCTTCGGCCCCATACCTAGCATTTTATTTGTATTAAGTTGATCAGCTATTTATTTAAAATGGTTTTTTTGTTGCAGAGACAAAGCCCTTTGTGGAACTTCTCTTTAAGACCCTGGAAACGCAGGAGTACCTGAGCCCGGCTGCGCCTCCGCCTGTCGCCGTCGCCGTTGCCACACCTGCAGCACCCAAGCCGCTCCTGCCCGAGCCCATTGCAGAGGTCCCCTCCTCTGTGTTGGCCTCAGCACCTGCGCCAGTCAACAACAATAACAAGTCAGTCTGACAACCAGTTTATCTGTAGTTTATCTTTTCGAAGGAAGAGACATAGGTGGACCAATGACTTACTGTGGCCGTGTATATGGTCAGAATATAATAGCGATATTTCCTGGAAGTATCTGAGAAATTTTGTGTGCAAAATTCACTCTGACTATTTTCAATAAAAATAATCATAAGTTCTTCCTTTTTCAGAAAAATCATTCAAACTTCCCTTTTTAACATGAAACAAGGGTTATTCTTAAATAGGAATTAATATGAGGTTTGCCACAAAATACTCGATACAACAATAGAAAAATGTTTTGATGATTTAATATTTTAAATTATTTAAAACATATAATAACTCGATATGTGCAACTCGATGACTCATGTGACATCACCACTTTAGGCTCAAGGTGTAATTGTTTGATTGCTCAATAGTGTGGTCAGCAGTAAGATGTCAGAGAGGCTGGATGAGCGACGGGAAGGGAGGCGTGGTTCCGGTGGCTCCAAGCACCGGATCGTTCTCAACCGCACCACCAAGTTTACTCCTGCCACTGTTCCCAAGGAGAAGCCCGCTTATGCCACGGAACAGACTCTAGTCAAGGTCAGTGTCCTTTGTACTCCATTACCGCTTCATCTAAACTGCGCTCTGATGCACTGGATGTTGTACTTCACTCTTGATGAATAGATTTCTCATCTATTCATCTTCTCACTTTCACTTTTGAGTTAATTAAAGTCATCAATTGTTTAGTATTTATATATTGAGTACAACCATAAGCACTGTTGTCATTTTTTCTTCAATCAACAAATCTTCTGCTGGGTTATTTATAGGTCATGCCGGACCTACTTGAAGACAGTTTGAATGAGTCCCTGCCTCCAAGAAACAGCAGACGAGATCGGAAAAGCGATTCTGTAAGTAATCAATACATTCAATTTAATCTCAATATCCTTTTCTTGTTTGATATTTTTGCGGCGGTAAAAGTGAGGTGAAAGCTATGTGAAAGTGTCTGTTATTTTTGCATTGATAAAAGTAAGGTGAAAGCTATGTGAAAGTCTATCTGATATTTTTACGACAGGACGATGATTAAACAGCGTAATATAAGCGAAAATAAATATATAGTTATAATTTTTAAAATAATAATTCTTTCCCGAAAATCGTATATAAGCCTGTTAAAATAGCATCTTATAATGATAATAATAATGTAATAATGCTTGCATATTGGTCCCAATTTGACCCCATTACCAGAATTTTTATGCTATTATTTACTACTTATTATTTATTTAACATAAAAATTTCAACAATAATTTTTATATTTTATAATTATATTTTTGGAATTAAATATTTTTTGTCTAATATTATTAATGACTATGTCCAACTATAAATATACGTTGGGCATTCTAGAATGTGGTTTTGGGTGCAAAAAGGTTAGGGAAACCTGTCACAGGCCATTGAAAATTTTTGTATTACATTGAAATATATTATATTTGAGCGATTGCTGTATGTATACCTATGTATAACAAGAGTGTCATACTAATGGAATACCTGACGTCGTTATAGGACAAAGAAGACAGACGGCGGCGTGCGTATCGGTCGCGGTCTCCCGGCGGCCGCTCGCGCAGTCGTTCTGCGGATCGCACGCGGCGCCCAGGCGGCAACGCACCCGGCAACGGTCGAACCCTCTGGAGAAATCGCTCTCCTCCCCCACAACATCCTCCCCCCCGCTACAGGTCAGAATAAGCAACCGCTTGTGAGATGAAAACAAATACACTTATTACACCATTAAGAGTTGAGAACACTTGGTGTGTTATTTGGTTGTTTTTTAAATATATAATTGACTAGATTCAAATGTATTTCACAGGCGATCGCGCTCAGGTTCACCTCCTCCCGTCCGTGGTCCTCGCTACCGCAACAGGAGCCCTCCCCCCTGGTCCTCCGTAGGGGAGCCCCCGCAGAACCGCAGTCGTTCCAGGTATTTCCTCACTTGTTTCATCCTGTCCTCGTCAGTAGCTCTTGTATGAATCATCCTAGAGCTAGTGACGAGTAGTCGATAATTCAAAGCTTTTAAAGTATTCTCTGGTTTCTCAGGATGCATCTCATTTAGTAAGACCTTCATCTCACTACTTATATTTTATATCACACTTGAAAGGCTTGCTTAGTCTATTTCCTGGCGATATTTTTACTTCCAGTTTTTTGTCATCACTAGTGTGCGGGTTTAGATACAAAATAACATGTACGAAAGAGACCCTCAAGGTCAGGTTTTTTGGTCCGATTTGTGATTAGCTGCATTCCATGACACGATACTCATTACGTGCATGCAATGTACATAAAGTTGCATGCTCATGTCCTCAGTAGTCGTGAGTTGTAATTTTAATGATATGCCAGTCAGTTTTGAACTGATCACTTATTATTCCGATACTGTCACTGACGAGAAGCCACTACGGTACAGCTACCAGTTTTTCAGATGTTGGAATATTCTAGAATATTTTTACTGCTTAATAGACAGAGTTGCGTACATTTGTTTTTTTTAACAAAAACCTAAATATCATTCAAGTGTATTTGGATCCTTACACCATGACTCTTCTCATTTCTATGCATAAAAAAAATATTGGTTTTGTCTGAGGTATTTTTGATACAGAGATCTTATTATGTCTTCTTACTGGGGGAGCAACATTTCCTTGCTTGTTTCTAAATTGAAAATAGATTATTTTTTACATTTAAAGTATGACGATGTACTTAGCACTTACAAGAGTGCTTTGTAAATTTAGCGAGGTATTGAGGCAATTGTGAGTTGTTATGGGATTTGTCTTTTTGTGATGTGCGTTCAATTTTAGCGCAACACATTGCAATAATTCATAATATTTTTGGATTAACGATAGATAGAATGCGCTCTGAACTAATCAAATATATTTTTTTGATTTATTCGCTTTGAATTTCAGAGTTGTATAAAAAGCGTTTATGCAGTTAATATTTTAAATGTATAAATGAACTTATGAACAATAAAATATTTGCTGCAAAAGTTGTAAATTAGTTTGAACCTGTATTTAACCTATTGCAGAATCAAATTGATAAATAATCTATGCATGGTTTATACATGTTTGAAAAATTGTGCTGAAGGGACAGCATATATTTCATTTTACGAATTTTAGCATTGACTTGAGCCAATCAGACTTGTCGATGTGCACATCCGGGCAGTCAGTTGAAGGATCCGTAGGAACATCCCGCTTTGTTACCACCAAATGCAACTGCTACGTAATGCATTATGTACTTATGCTTGAATTCCACGCGTTTGTTCCATTGACTTGTCTAATTGGTTGCTTTTTATTCAAAGTATTTGTTATATTTTTATGCCTGCCTCAGTGGGAAGTACCTCTGTGGAGGCAGGCAAGTGCACATGTTGTAATTTTATCTAATCACACCATCACCAGTACACCATTGTTATCTAGATGACATCCTCCGTCTGACCACACGAATCACCCAGTGGCGTGCTGTCAATTCAACACTTGAGCAAGCGGGCAAAACGCAATTATTGCGTATGAAGCATACATGATAATGTATGCTCAAATTGCTCTACATATCAAGCATTGCCTTGTTGTCTGTCTGGACCGCACGCCACTGATCTCACCAAACAATTAGAGACACCAGACAATTTAGTGTAAAGAAAATTTTTACAATAAACTAGATTTTTTTGATTTGCTCACTGAAACTCAATTGCGATTTTAAATTCATATAATGCCTTTATATTTACCTTCCCTTGCTATGTGATGATTTTCTAACATTTTCAATGTTCTGAACCATTAAAAATTAGTTTCAACAATATTCTCATAAGACTTCTCTTTTACACTTGACAATTTATTTTAAATGAAATTGCTTTCTCCATGTTTCCATACAAAAAAAATTATGATGTTAAATATTCAATGACTTTACAATCTATTGAAATAAGAGTATACACATACATACATATTTTTTTAGTATGTAAACTATTTTTTTTCCCTTATACCAAAATCTTAAAAATTATAAATTATTGAAAGTTTATATATAAAGTAAATAAAATTTCCTATTTTACTGCATGGAAAAAAGTCCAGATAAATCAACCTAAGTAACAGATGAAATGATCTCATAATACATGAGACAACATATAAAAAAAAATCTCATGAAAAGCGTGCTTTTGAGATTGTACTCATGATAATACTTATTGTTTCTTATTTATAATTGCTCATATCATTTGTACAGATCTCGCGAGCGCCAGCTGGCGTCGCCGCCCATCCTTCGCGAGCGTATCGACCGCGCTGACCGAGTTTCACGCGAGCGGGACCGCGATCGCACTCGCCGTGACCGCTCGGAACGCAACGAGCGCCGCCCCCGCGACCCGCCCAGCGGTGCTGCCACGCCCACGCAAGACTCCAACCCTGGCGATAGTGGGCCCATACGCGGAGCCGCGACCACTCTGGCTGGCATCTTCGCCCCTGTACCCAAGAAGCGCTGCAGGGACTTTGACGGTAAGAACTGCTTTCCCTATTATGAAAGTTTTAGTTTATATATTTTTTTTAAACTTAGTATTTGCATTTAAAAATGTCGCGGAAGTTAGCGGAACAAGTCATAATCAAATAATTTATATTTAATAATATCAAAGTGGAAGTCCACCAAGTACTTTCTGTCAAAAATATGAAACTTTTAGCTATCAAACTATTCAATCCCATGTAATAAATTATGTTTAGCATATTGTAAATGGCATCTAAGATAACTGTTTTATTAAGAATATTACTGCCTCTATAATTTTATTAGTTTGATATAGAAACTTATTTCACATGCGACTTTTATTTTCTCGTGTCGTCTACAAAATGTTTTTTTTTTAATTGTTTCTGACAGTGGCTTTTTGATATTTGATATTCAATTTGAAGTTATGTCCTTTTTACAGCATATGCTATGGTTACAGAAAAAGGTTACTGCATGCGCGGAGACCAGTGCCCGTATGATCACGGTCTCGACCCCGTAGTGCTGGAGGACGCAGCATTGTCCCGAGTGCTGGCCATCCCCATCGCCGGTCATCCCCCGCCGCGTCCCCCTGTACCTGGTAACTACCTCTTTTAAGTGAATAAACACTCCAGCAAACCGGTGTGAGTTACTTGACAGCTTGTTGTTGAAATCTGGTGTGCAAGTGTATTTAAAATTAAAAAAAAATAATTTCCTCCTAAAATTCATGACTTATAAATTTTAACCACGATCTTTGTCTCTAATCTAATTCTTGTTAACCAATGGCTAAAGATATATATTTTTTAAATTTAGCTGAATACAATCCCCTGGCTCCTGATATCTGGGCCCGGAGCGGAGGCCTGTTTTCGGGTCCGCCGCCACCGCTACACCCCCCACAGCTCCTGCAGCGGGAGCTCATCCCCATCCAGACTGTCAGGTATGTATCAATGGCAAACTTTAAATTCGCTTATTCATCCAATATTTTATTTGGTTTTTTCTCTTTGCTTACGCAAAAAAATTGTGATCAGTTTCTGTTAATTTATCTTTTAATATAAAATATATATAACATAGACACAGCAAAAGTATAAAACACTGAAAATATAATTTATATCTATCAATATAATTAAGCAAACCATTGAATAGAACAGCTAGATGGAGCGCAAATGTTGTGACAGTACTGTACTTCCATAGTTTAATCATTCGGACTACATTGTTTTCGGAGATGCATTGTATTTGATGTTATTATTATTATTATTAAACAACAGAGTGGAGGAGCAGAGAATAGCGGAGGTGGGAGCGACCAACCTGCCCCTGCCTCCCGGCCCCCCACCCTCTTACGGCGCTCCACCCCCGCCTCATGCCCCGCATCATCCTGCGAAAAAGAAGCCATTTGATTTTAACAGACTCTGTAAGTGGATTCATCCTTAATCAATTCACACGTTTATTGATTGGTTTTCTTCTTCTTGGAGAGTTTATTGGAAACGGATCTTGTGTAACTGTACAACTTATATAAAAGTTCATGCCTTTTGAAGCAAGGTTCCAAGGAAATTTTAATAAATACTAAAATATCCAAAGACCGGTTAACATGGACAATAAATGTACACATCGTATTTTGAATTAGGTCAGGTTTACATTGAATAGTAAGGTTTTATTAGAAGAGTATAAAATTTGAATATCTCGAATTGTACAGTACCATTTTGAATAATAAACGATGTTTGTCCAGCGGGTCCGAACCGCCATCACGGCAACAAGGGTGGTGCCGGCGGCAACTGCTCCCTGGAGTTAAAGAAGGTACCGCGAGGCCTCAACGACATCATGCATCTCAACAACCACTTCACCAAGTTCGGCAAGATCGTCAACATACAGGTTAGCATTATACTTATTCCAATTTATCATATCTATCAAAGAAAATTATGCCAGCATCACATATATTTATGAATAAATTAATAATAATAATATATTATGTTGTTTTCATAGGTGTCTTATGAGGGCGATCCCGAAGCTGCTATCGTCACATTCTCCAGCCACACGGAGGCCAACGTCGCCTACAAGAGTACCGAAGCTGTTCTCAACAACCGTTTCATCAAGGTCTTCTGGCACAACACTGAGGTCAGTATAACTCATCAATAACTTCATCCATTTCATTTCCATCCATTACTACTGTGTAGTGTTGTTACAAAGTTAACAAAAATGCATTGCCAAATATATTCAAAACAGTTATTCATATTATATCTTATCGTAAATTTATTGTGTTAGCCCACAGTTTACCAATATTTATCAAGTTAGCATCATGGTCTACAGATTTGCACATTTACAAATTTACTAGATTTATAGTGTTCACTGTTTGTCTTTCATTGCAGAGTAAACAGGAGAACGTCCCGCCAGGACAGCGTGCACCAGTGAAGGAGCGTCTCAACCCTGCCAACACCAACAACATCAACCACGTCTCTCACAACAAGGTACATTCATCATACGCTTTGTTATTTTGAGTTATTTTGATAGAGAGCCTCGCCACAATCATTCAACGCACACCGTTTTCATTTTTTTTTGCCAAGAATTATGTGGAGATGCAAATCAACTCGATATAATATTTGCTTTTACATAATCGAAGGTATAATTTTTTTAAAGGCTAGAGGTAATTTGATAAGATTGCATGGAAAGAGAACTGAATGAATTTAATTATAAATATATGAAGATACCCTTCATTTTTTACCCTTAATATATAATTGCATATATACAAGGTTGATATATAATACTTAATATACCTTCATATAAAATTACATTCATAACATTGAATTTTTGTAGTGTGTTAAGAAATTATTTAAAAATGCTAGTTGTGGTCTTTCTCGAGTATTGTTGTATAAAATGTAATTTGCTTCAGGTTCTGATCAACAAGGACAATCTGAAAATCACCAACACGGCTCTGGCGGAGGCCAAGCAGCTGGCCGGTCAGCAAAAGCTGGAAGCAGCAGCCGCGGCCATCGCTGCTGCTCCCAGCAACGGAGACGCCTCTCCCAAGCCACCCGTCCTTGTACCTGCCCCCGCCCCGGAGGCCAACCACGCCAAGCCGCATAACGACTCTGCTGCCAGCCAGGTACGACTACACTTTTAACTTAAATTAAAGTTCAGTTCAGATTTTTGGTCAATGTCACAACTAACGGTGTATGTCATATTTCAATTCAAGATATAAAGAGTCGATAGAGTTATGATTGATCTTATTGAGCTTTTCACCTCAAGGGAGTTCAGGTTGTCGGAGGTCTACTTATATAATGTAATATAAAGCATTACTTATAAATATGTTCGGTCTTCAGTGTCAGTAGAGCACTCGGTGATCTTTAATTCTAGATTCACAATGTCACATTTGAAAATGTAACACTGTGAACACAAATATTAATTATTTCAGTTATATTTCTTAATAACACTTCTGTGTTACGTCAATGAGCCGTGTGTGAGTTTCGTCGGGATAGAAATAGATCTAAATGTGTTTGCGTGTTCCGATGGCCATTGTTAATTAAACTTGGTTTTAGTTGGTTAGTTTCCTCATTTACTTATTTTGACCACAGTACTGGGATCAACTTCAGGCAAAATGAATATTGCTGAAGATGGATCCCTCTCACAATTTTTTTTTAATCTTCATTTAAAAAGTTTTGGCTTCCACGAGACAGCATCATTAGATCGTTCCTCATATTGTCGGACAATATTACTAGTCTTAAATTATTTTTTGAAATTACGTTTTGATTAAAATCACCATTACTAATATAAACATTTTTATAGCTAGTGAAAATAAATAGTCAACCTGATGATTCTGATAGTCAGTCTTGACATATGTCGGATGACATTTCACCAGCAGTGTATCATTTTTCTTGCACTGGTTGATTATTATTTTTGACTTCACGATTGCAAGTCTTGTCTAGTAGAGTTGGTCTAGGTCAAGTTTGGTAACCGACAACTGAGATTTTAAAAAGAATCCCTCTTTATAAGTGTCTTGCGGTCCATCGAATTAAGCTTTTCGTGAAGCCACAGCTGTTTTAAACCACAATGCCCATACTTTATAAAATACTTGCAGGTCACACTAATAAATTGAAATGTTAAAGTATCATATTTCTAGCGATTTAAATATAAGTTTCCGCATCTCACCTGCACGTATAGGTGAATAGTCATTATCCTCGATCGGTCATTGAACTTCGACCCACTCGCCCACCAAACTTTCCTTGATGGATCCATTGGACTTGGCAAGTCTGCACAGGTCGAGTCTTCCGACTGCACACGCAGCAACACAACTTGCTATCAGCCAATAGGTTTTCATTATTTTGGCTGGTTTTTTAATGGTTTTTTATGGTTACTTAACACATTGAAGGGAGTAGTATCCTCGCCCCCCCCCCCCATTCATGGTCAACCCCTAGCATTAGATTATCAATAGATCGATTAGCCCGCGATGTCCCAATGAAAAGATTTCAATGTATTGCCGCTACTCCTCAGCGGGAGAGGATCTCGCCTGTCTTTGAAGCAATAAGCCGCAAACCCTGTGAGGGCTGCTAGAGCTCTCGTTTCTCAAGGCCAAGGACAAGCTTTATACAGTACAAAAATCATCTCTCCTCCGCGTAGGGGTGGAGAAAGCATCAGGACGCTTCCAGAAATATGCCCACTATACAAGGGTCTACGAAAAACGAATATAATCAACAGAGATAGATAAGAGTAATAAGTTTGTCAGTTCTCAAAAAAATGTAAGGAAATTCTTTCGACAAAAAAAAAAAAACTGGTGCATCTTGGTGTGCGTCTTCCGCTCGCGGAACCTTCATGTTTCAGAGCCGCTGTGCAGCGTTGCAACATGTCCAGACTTGAAAATGATAATTATCGATTATCTGTACGGATTACTCATCGCTTGCGCGAACTGGTTGTCCGAGTGCCGATTGTGGCCGCGTAGTCAAGTCTTTATTCAATCTGTCGCTATTTTAGGTGCCAGTGGCTTTGGCTAAATTTTTAACATATAATAAATAAAATTTTCGATTGCGTAAAGCACACTTTCCCAAAGAGAAAAGTTTTTTTTGTTGTCTTTTCGCATCCTCAGAGTTTGCACCTGCAATTGAAATTAATCATGCGATACTTCGGTGCACCTGAGAGACTTAAACCCCTTCAAACCATTCAAAACATAGTCCTCCGATGGGCGATGAACGCCCCGTGGTTCGTCCAAAATGCCCAACTCTACAGGGATACAAACACCAAGACGATCCACGAGGTAATCATCGACCTCGCCCACTCCTTCCAAACATCGACATCCCTTGTCCCAAACCCCTCGATCAGCCACCTTCTAGAGTACAACCTAGAAGATTGCCTATATCAGAAAAGGCCAAAAGCAATCCCCCCACCCCCCCCCACCAACTCCTCCAAATCCCCCCACCCTCCTCCTACCCACACACCACTCCACATAAATACAACTACATGGTGACACACGCCACCTAGCCAGTATGAAAGCGTTTGAAGAAAAGAAACATATTTTTTTGTACCGCTGCTAAAGCCAAAGACGAAGAAGAAGCGATACTTCGGTATTTTCGTTCGCGATACTCGAGTCGCAGCTAGCTATCGGCGAAACGGCGCTTTACTCGCCAGTTGAGTTGAGCAGCCCTGGCCAGCTCTGGCTGAGCCTGCACCGACAGGTCTGCAGCGTCACGCGCGCCAATTGCCGCACCAGCGGCTCTGCACTCTCGGGAGTCCCCCGGCGCAACAGCAAATCGCTTGTCATTTTTGTGAAATCATCCCCGGAACGGTGTGCGCGGAGCTGTCGATTTTTTTAATTTAATTATTTTATTTTTTTTACATCGGCGCACAGGTCGTCGGGTGGCGCGGGATTACGAGCCGTTCTTAACAAAAAAATATCAAACTGTTGTTGTCAAGTGTTGTCCGACGGTGCCGTTGATGAGATGACAATCGAATGATCTGTTTGGAAATGTTTGGAAACATCGGCGCAGTGGTCGCGGGCCGCCGCGAGCTGCTGCTGCTGCTGCCGAGACAGTCGCGAAGAGTCCTGCAGCCGAGTCCGTCGCAGGATCTGCCGAGAGTGGAAATCGAAATACGCAATTAAAAAAAAAAAAAAAAAATTGTCGGCAATAAAAACATATAGAAAAGTGCTACTTGCATCTTTTTTTTTAGATTATCGTGATAATTTGTTCTAATAATAAATTATTTTTTTTTGTGACGTATTTATACTATAATAGTGTGCAATACGAAAATCTTATAAAAAAAAAAAAAAGGCAAATTATTTTTATGCAAGCAACAATTTATATATCAGTGACACGTATAGCATCGGTGAGCAGGGCGATGGAAAGTTCAGTGAGCTGTCCGATGGAAGTGGATTTCAATGAAAATGTCGTACCGAGGAAAAAGTACTACAGCAGCTCGGCTCTATCGTCAGTGTCCGGCGATGTAAATTATATATGTTTTCTTGGTATTTTTCATTAAATGTAACAAATTGGATGATTGACTGTTGTGGGTCCTCAGTGAGTACTTTGTCAGATGATTTACTTATGATGTGTGCAGGAGCTGGCAGCGCTGGTGCGCCGGCGAGACATGGGAGCCGCCAAGATTGCCAAGGAGATCAGGCGCCGCTCCCAGCACCTCCTGGACAAGCAGCTGCAGGACCAGAAGTTCCTCATTACTCGCCTTGAAGCCTGTAAGTTCACCGATGACTGTCTACCGGAGTTTAGAATTTATGAAAGAGCGCACTCATTGTTGCGTTTCAATATATCTATTGCCTTTTCGTTTTCGATAGTGTGTTTCCACTTATATTTTATAACCAATAAAGTAATATAAAAAAACTTATCAGTATTATCGATTGCAGGTTTGGTATATTTTAGAACCTGAATATTTTTAAAACGTATGCGCAATTAATTCTACAGCCTTTTGGAGTAGTACTGTAAAATAAGGTATTGTTATATTTTTAATAATACCAAGATTGACGTACTCCTTTGAATTAGTGTTAATTAATATATATTATATATTCATAAAGAAGCCTCAATTGTACAATGATGGCTTCCTATTGAACTTTTTATTGATTCCTCATGCGAAATGTCAGATTGAACCTATGTAAGATAAATTTTAAAAAAGATTGACCCCGATTTTATTGTCCATGATAAATGTATTTGATGTTCTCTTGCAGCAACGACGCCGGCCCAGAAGGAAGAATTGCTCGCTATGATCAAGAGCAACCAGGAGAGCATTGAAAAAACCAGGAAGGAGCTCGTCACCCAGCCCAAAGGGGCCCACGCCAACACACACCAGGTCAGAAGGCAACCTACTCCGAAACCACACGCACTTCAGTTCAATTCATATTAGAATGTTTGGCTGCATACATAACAAAGAATTTGCGTATCTGTGTATCATTCACACAGATAGCAGTTGCGTTTGCTTTGTATTTAAAATTAAAATCTGGCAAATCAAAGACACGAGGTCGTATGTAACTGTGTATAGATTTGCGAGATTCCCGTTGCCCTCGAAGTCGCACGGTTAACATTTGTTAATTTCTTGAAATAAAATTTTAATTACAAATACTCAATATGTCAGCTTTAGTACTTGATCTTCTCTTGCACTCGTACTGAATGGGAAGTCGTCGGTCTACTGTGATTGATTGTTTGCAGTGGGAAGAGACGCACAACATGGTGTCGTGCCTCAGCGTAATGAGCATCAGTCGCAAGAGGCCCGCTGGCTCCCTCACGGTTAACTATCTCTGTCTTCTTGTAGCATCTGTCTGTCTTGTGTCTCCTAACACATCTCAGTCTGTTCACCTGCCGTGTAGAGAGCATTTGTGAGATTGCATTTTTAAAATGAAAAATTGAAAATGTAATGTAAACCGTGTTAATATTTCATTACTTACGACTAACAAATGCAGTTTGAATAATGATCATTCCGTACTTTTCATTGAATGTGGAAAAACATAGTTTTAGGCTGTTGAAAAAATCAACCAAAGCGTGTTTTGACTTAAAATGATAAATAAAACTTGTGCACATATATACACTAACCACTTTCCTTATTCCTGCATCCTTTCAGTTTCATTTTATCTTTTTCAAATGCTTGCACTTTTGTTCACGTTCTCGGTTTCATTTAATATCACCCGTACTATCATTTATAGTGTTTTATGTTTGGGTTTGTTTATAGTTTGGTATATTTTGAATTCGTAATAGACCACATTAGTTATTTTTAGACTTTTGAGATATTACAGATTTACAGAACATATTTATAAAAATTGGGCAAGAATGCATCGATTAAAAAATATTTTGTAAATTCATTTCTGAGCTCTTGTTTATTTTTTTTTTCCTATTATTTAGTTTCCGTTACTGGTTTATAATTTTGCTGAATTAAAATTTGGAAAAAATGACTTAAGAATAACAAAATACAATTCTCTTCAGTATTTTTTGCTATTGCTATTTGTATCTCGCCTGTAAATCTGAAGTATTGCTAGAAACCCTTAATTTCTGAATTATATTATGTGTATAATTATTTGGTTACTCATTTTACATCCTTGGATTATCATTTATTTTTTAATAATTTATTTGTCACCTTTGGTATTATTGCTTTCATTTTACATGTTCCTAATTTCCATTTCCACCTGTTACGTACACAACAAACAATCGGTGAAACTTCATTTTTCAAGCTATAAGTTGTGAACTCCGAACTAAACAGTCTTGTAATACTTTCAGAACAACAACGTAGCAGCCCCTCCGGCCAAGAAAGTCCCCCGCAGTAAGGAGGAGGCTCAGAAGGAGATCCTGGACGCCGAGTTGGACCTCTTCACCAGACAGCAGGTACTTACTAGCATATGCTTAATATTTTCAAAGCTATTGTTGCTTTACCTAGAATTTAATTACAAATTGAATTTGTGATTCAAATTAACAATACTATTATTTTGAAATAATGCTTTGACAGAATGAGTTGGGATTTCAAAATATTTTATAACCTTTCTAACCGTTTTTTTGCCTTTCAGGAAGGACAGGATGTTTCAGAGTTGCAGCGACGTGTGGCGGAGCTGCGCCGCCAGCAGCACGGTCTACGCCCGGCTCCTCTACCGAGGCGCCCTCTTCCCCAGAGGTATGCGCTCTATAGTATCGACGATGTTTCTTAAAATATGATATTTACATTGAATAACTTCTAAACGTATACTCAATCTGTTTTAAAGCTATCGAATCGTGAGGAAAAGGCAAGGGTATGTATTGTTGCACATTACATAATGTAGTTTGCAGATGTATTGTGTATATTCGACTGCTGCCAATGAGTGAGATTTGTGCTATTGAGTTTTTGTTATTTTTTAAAAGAACTTAATTGTTCACGCGTGACACAAAATAAGCGTCGTGTTTAAATTCCACTTATTTCAAATTGATGTGGTGCATCCAGCTGCAGTCCAAGCTGCAATGTCAGCGTGGAGTAGCAATTCTATATTCACGGTATAATTTTTGCAGGCCCAACATTCGTGCCAAATTTTCGAAGCTCACGGCCATGACCAACAAGACTGGACTATTCGTAAATCAGTCTGTCGACCACCGCCCCAAATCTGTTCTCGTTTCCGGTTACGAAGCCGACGAGCAAGAGCAGGTGGTTCAGCACTTTTCGGTAAGTTTTATTCAGTAATTAGTGCACATATTATCTGTACAATGTTTGCAACCTGTGGTGATTGCATCGTTGCAATAGACTTTGAGCTTTTCAAAGTATTCGGTATATGTAAATAGAATGGTACAGGTGATGTCTGTTGAGCATCACCACTTCTTGAACATTGCTGATATTTGTTTTTTTAGCATCCAGGTATGGGTGTCTATTTTTAGAGGAAAAAATTTCTTGGACGTATGAAGGGTTGACATTTTGGTTTTTCAGCAATTCGGTACGGTGGTGGAGACAGTGGTGGACGCCAGCACTCCCTCAGTGTGTCTGCAGTTCCGTGCGCGCAAGGAGGCTGAGCTGGCCATGGCCAAGGGGAAGCAGTTCAACGACCGCACCCTCAGTGTAAGTACTCTTCAACTTTGCATCAGACGGGCAGTTTGTGAAAATGCCAAACTATGTTATCTATAAATTATTCAGGGATCACTAGAGATGGACATGGCTTGATGTGGATTGTTACAGGTGACATGGGCGCAATCGCCAGTGCGTGTGAGCGAACCTGCAGTGGCGGTGGCCGCTGTGGCTCAAGAGGAGCAGCCGAGCGTGCAGCCACCTGAAGAGACAACTGTCGCTGAAGACATAGAATTTGAGGTTAGTTTATATCTGTAATTGAAGTGAACTCACCGCGAGTAACTGTATAGATATCATCATTTTAAATTAAATTTGTTTTATTTTAAGAGTATTCATTTTATATTTTAGGGAGGAGCCGAGTTATCCGAGGACATTCTGCTGCAGGACGATGAGGAAGAAGATGAAGAAAATGAGGACCGATCGTGGCGCCGTTGACCACCAAGCCGCCGCGCGCTGCACTGCAGCTAGTCGCCTCAGCATCCAGCGCGGCCTCATCTACCAGCGACACAGCAACACTTGTCAGTTTTGAATCGCGACAATCTTGTACCGAAGCTTCCATCATCTTAATTACGGAGTGAAACTATTGTTAATGATAACTATACATGTAAATGATCCATAAAAAATGAATACCGATTCTAACCTACAAATACATTTAATCGAGTGTATGTATAATTCTTTCCGTTGTAGTCGAGACACATTGTGTTTGTAGGACAGCCTTTTAGTTTATTTACATTTGGTCCATTTGGTGACTAGTAGTTTGTGATCCGCGTTTTGAATGGATATCGCAAGTCTTTAGTCCTCAGAATGCATCAAGCACTTGTACATATTTTTTTATGAGTAATTCGATTTGTCATACTGAGAATTATTAAAGTGTGGCGTTATTAACTAGCCATCTTAAAATAAAATATACCCGAGATATCGTAAAGAGTCATTAGGTAGCTATACGTATCTGCTAGGGCGCACGCACACGAGTGGCAATTGGGCTGCCCGACTGGACCACTACAATCTCATCTTTGATAGGATTCAAGTTGAAAATTCAAATCATCCGTATGAAAGGGTATATATACTCAGGCCATAGGTATTATGATAAAAAATTCACTTGGTGCGATGGCGGTCTCGCGATATAAAGATTATGATCACTCCTTAAACTTACAGTGATAGAAGTTGAGCAGTGCTGGAATAGTCGGATAGCCTTTGGTGCACTCGTGGCGTGTGGACATCTCAAGGAATAAAAATGAGCCTATATCATTCTTTAATATGAAGTACAATACAGTTTGATATTTTTTTAATTCTACTTTATGTAGTGGATATCTCAATTGAATCAAATTTAATATATACATTAAAAATTCAAAATAGTGATATATAATATACAACATTAAGATAAATTTAACATTTTGCAATCAAATGTGATAAGTCTCGCATTTTTGCCTTCCAGTTGTCATTTTAAAATACTATTTTGTCAGAAGGGCCAGATTTAGTGAAAATAAGGATCAATCCAGGCACGTAGCGATTGGGGTAATTCCCAACCACGCCTGTCATAATGTGAATATTACGTTGTAACAAAAGCTAACTCAATACTTTTAAACTCTTTAAAATACTAGCAATAACAAATAATTAGATAGTGAAATGAACCTCGTTCGCAGGTCATGATGAGTTCTGTGAATGAGGTGACAGGGATTGTGCGGTTTCAGTGCGCCCACCGCCCATTTTCCATTTCACTATTATTTTAATTTTGATTTCACTCTGTAGAGAGCGTTCTGATTTATAAAAGTAAAGAATATTTTATGAAACAAAGTCTATATGTAGCAAAATTGAGTAAGCGGTTGAACAAAGCAATACAATACTATATACTCGGTTTCCGATGATAAGAAACTTGAATCGTTCTCGTCCTTTCCATGACTTTTAGCATATAAATATATATATATATATGTATGTATGTATATAGTATATATACATATATATGTATATGTAACTATATATATATATATGTAGAGTGTATATATATATTTATATATGTAGTCTATATATTTATATATGTAGTATATATATATATATATATATATATATATTTATATATATATATATATTTATATATATATATTTATATATATATTTGTATATAGTATATATATATATATTTATATATATATATATTTGTATATAGTATATATATATATATACACGCATGCTCTGATATATAAATCATTTTAAGCCAACAAGTTCCTAAAGGAGAGTTACCGGTACAAGAATATTAATATAAATTGAAAAAGAGTGTTGTGAAAATGCGTGTATCAAATTAAAGTACCTAATACTATAATAGAAGCTATCATAGTTATAAATAGCTGTTTGGTAGACATATATACATATATATTAATATACAATTGTACATTGTATTGGCATAGGTTTTTGATCTGTTTTCTTGTCTTGGAAGTGCCTTTTAAAGCATAATTGCAATAATCAAGTTTGTAATGTATTTGGGTTATGAGCTTAGTTCTGCTTGCCCGGAACTCGGCGGTGACGCGTGCCGCTGTCCTCCCGAGCGAGAGTCGGTTAGTCATTGGTACGGTGTATTTTTTCACATTAGGTGTTGTAGCACATTAAATAAACCAGATCTGGATACATCGGTGTTCAATCATGACACTGCAGTTCTCATGATGCCTTATCATCGATTTAGTTCGAATTTCTTTTAAGATACGATTCACATTTAGACACATTACTGGTGTGAAGAAATCCTCTTGTGTATTCCGTGATGTTTGTGTACACATACACTGAAGATTTGAAGTATTTTCTCTTATCAAAATAGGATTCTTCTACTGTACATTTTTGGTTTATTTGACATTGCAGGTAAGTGTGTGTGTTAATTCAATAAATAAATAAATACGTTGCTCACTTATGGTTACATGCAAAGCTGAAACCTAAGCATGTAATTATTGTTAATTATGCCCTCCGTCTATTGGCTCTCCGTAAAATGCAGTGGCGTGCAGAGGCCCAATAAATCGAAAGGCTGATTCATATACTATAAAACGAGCGCTGCATTTATATTATTTTACAAAACTGCCTAAAATTAACGACTCATGCCCATTAATATACATATGTAAGTTATCTTATTAAAATTTTAAACTATAAGTACAAAGCGTTCGTTGAACGAAAACATTCAATTATAAAATTAGTGTATTTTTACAGTTCTGACCAACATCGAAAGTAAATTAAGAAAAAGATAAAAATAGATTGAAGTCCGCGTTGTTACACTTGACACTCCGGAAAACTAAACTTGTCATCTTAATATGTACGATACGCGGTAGACTCCACGGCGAGTACTTTGACTCGACGGGAGCCCCGACTGATGCGTTTATCAGAGAGCACTCTTCCTGCCCGTAATGTGTTGATGTTGATGCCGTTATTGTTACTAGGTGACTTGTTATCTTACATTGTTTACATTTTACAATATCTGACACTATCTCTGTTATTCTTTTTGAATAGTCTACACTATTGATCGGCTGGCTCCAGTGACTTACGGCTGGCTCCAGTGGCTGACTGGCCGGCAGCGGAGGCCTCGGAGTTGCTCCCCTAGCTCAGCTTTACTCTAGTATGTAATCAAGAATACAGAATATAATCTGTTATGAATAAATTAAAATGATCGTCATATTTAGTATAGCACTCGAGAATACATAATATTTTTAATGTATAATATAATAGTTATAAATATATACATAATGATACATGCCTTAGCTACTGTAGCTGCAATAATGTCTCTCTGGTGTTAGTAGCTCATCATAGCTGCGACAACACACTTGTGAATTTATCGTTTGTATCGAAACCAAACTAAGACGTTCAAATATTTATTATCCTTTTTCTAGTCTACTTTTCAATCGAGAAATGACCTAATCGGTCATCCTTCATTTGGAAATTCGTACTATAAGTAAAATCAAGAGAATCATTGAATCGTTCGTATTTATTTTCTTACTTGTGCAAACTTTTTCATTTCGTCGGATGAAACGTCTTTATCCAAGTTATCTGTCTCGATGCATTGCAGTGTTTCACTTTGGGTAGAGATCGAGCGTTGCGACGGAAGCGACTTCAGGTCCAGCAGAGGTGGCAGAATAAAGTCGGAAGTCATCTGCACGCCAGGGACGCACGATGCACGTGAAATATAGAAATGCAGGTTTAATGTTTATTTTGAGCTTTTAAATGAAACTGCAAGAATAATAATTCTCCCAAGACTGAAGTAATTGTACCAGAGTGCTAAATTAATTGTTTCATTAAATATGCGTGAATAGTGCGTCAGATGTTATCTCTGCCCTAAAGCCCTGGCGTGTTAAATGTAGTATAGGATGTTTTGGGTTATTTTATACCGTTTTTATTACTTTGACAAATTACTTTAACATCGTTTTTAAAACCG
The DNA here is from genome assembly GCA_022113835.1 of Atopsyche davidsoni. Classification (NCBI taxonomy): domain Eukaryota; kingdom Metazoa; phylum Arthropoda; class Insecta; order Trichoptera; family Hydrobiosidae; genus Atopsyche; species Atopsyche davidsoni. The sequence continues at coordinate 2,413,305 of JAILWY010000028.1, forward strand.
AATAGCTAATGAAGCAGTAGTATTATTTCGAGGGTTGAAAATAAACAGTTAATAATGTATAAAAAGAGGTAACAGTTACACGCACCAGATTTTACCAATATGATTCGATATCTTCACTTTGCATATTTTGAAGATGATGATAGTACAAATATATGTTGTACCGTATTTGACGTAGGTAGACTTTTTAAACATACAATATACTGTGCTTTTTGGCTTTTGTCTAATCGATTCCTCAGTCTGATGTTGAGAACGAGGTTCCTCGATACCCGCTGGCGCGTCTCAATCAAATTGCGCCACACACAATCGACTAGATCCCCTCGCAGAGGACAGGTGTTGAGGTTGTGGATTCCGAAGGGGCTTCTGTCATTTGTGCACACCCCGTTAGACTAAAAAAAAAAACTACCAGTTTATTATTTTAAATTATACAAATGGATGTGCTCTAACACATTGGATATTTAATAATCGAATAATCTTTGAATAATTTATTTTTTTTATAATAATGACCTAAGAATATGCAGACTAACATTCTCACCTGATTTTAGCGATTGGATTAAAATATAAAAGTAATTTTTTTGTTACTACGCGTGCGCAAAGTAGACCACCCATTTTAATGCGTATAATAATATTTACATAATAAATTACTGGTTAGATCGCTAGTCTCTTCGTTTCATCGATTAATTTGTCGACATCGTCATTTTCAACTGTGCCACGGGGCGCATAATACGGCCGCCCATTGAAGTCCGAGCGGGGACAACAGCAAGCGAATGATCCAACTGTTCTCTTCAGTATGCAGTGACTTTTTCCATAGTCGCTCGTTTTGCCATCGTGATTTCACGCCCGCGGTTGATGAAACAGTCAATAATGAATTTGAGCTCTAATTTTGTCATTTTTTTCAAGGCTTGGGCACCAGGCCTCTTAGGTTAGGAACTATTTACGATCTCAACAGGACCACGCTAAATGTTCCACTATTACTCCATCACTTTTTTTATGAATCATCATAAATGAGTCCTACAGATTTGCATGAGCATGGGTTATGCTTCCGCAGGCTGACCCGGGCTCGAGCTTCGTTGAAAAACGGAGATTTCAAGGCACATTTTATGTTAAAAGTTTTTTTAAATATTTATAAAACCTAATTTTTATCATACAGGCATGTCGAGAGTGCGATCTTTTGAAGATTGTCGCAAAAATAGCCATTATTATTTGAAGGCGCGAGGGACAGCTCGCCGTGTCTGGCGGCTCCCTCGCTAGTCCCGTGAATCGGACTCCGTGCGCTCCTTGCTTGGTAGTACTATCGGACAATGTAAAAACATATCACCCAACAACAGATTGTCGAACTGTGTGCTTACAATAAAAAAATGTATGGAATAGTTGTTGGAATGTGTTGGTCTAACCGTAATACTTAAGCTTAAAGAGACAATGACCATCGGGATCTCGTCCAACGGCCACTGTAGCCTAGTCGCTAGTGTATACTAGTTCGTACTGTACTGTACGCAATCAATAAACACGCAATGTTAACAATATTAACATAGTACGTCTGCAATATATACGCCAGCATCCCTAAAGATATAGCAGTTAGGATATTGAAGTACTCGCCTCGCGCGGATCTACCTCGGTCAGTGATCTTAATACCTGGATGAGCATTGGACAAAATCACCATGCTATACGTGGAAGTTCATACTGAACGACTTAAAATCCTTAGGTAAGGTAAATTATAGGCTTCTATAAAATACATAGTTTTTACATACTAGGGTAGTTAATGTATAGATAATTTTTTTTTTAATGTTTTGTGTGTATAAGAATTATTTAAATGTTGATAAAAGCATACATTTTGTGTTAATATTTTATCTCTTTTTTGTGTGTACACTTTTACATGTATGTATTCAGTTCGAAAACATTGTTAACGGTTAATTCAATATGATGGAGTATTGTAGTAACCCCTTGTATAAATATTACTAAATGAATTATTACCTTTATAGGGCTGCCCTCAAAGCTTGTACAGCGCGGACACTTTTACGTTCATAGATATGTAAAGAAACACTCGGAATGTCTCTTGTTATTTTTTATGTACAATGTGTACAAGTTCTCGATCGTAGCCGCGGTGGACGAGTGCTGAGGCAAGCCCACTTTTGCATTGTAAATTTAAACCAGCTTGTTTAATCTAGTCTGTAAGGATATCAATGTAGATTTTGTTGGAAAAAATTGAAGAAATCGTCCGCTAGACCTTTCTTAAACTATTTTTGACAAAAAAAAATGAACATTGAATATTAAAAAAAAAAAAAAAATAAACAGGTGGCCCCGAAGTCGCGCGATTCAAAAAAGAATGCAATCTGATTGAAATCAAAAGAATGCATCGGAAAAAAATGCGCCTCCGGTGACGATAGCAATTGATCTTGTGCTATTTTTTCTGTTTTGTTTTTTGTTTTCTTCTGTTCAAACCGTTTGGATGAAAAGAAATGAAAAATATTGCTTAGAATGCGACTAAAAAAGAAACGGGGCCACCAAATTTATTAAAACATTTTTCCCTTTGAAAGAATAATCGTTGGTCGTGTGCAAATGTCTTTTTCAAGACAACTCAAGATGACGACGACTGGCGACCGGCAGCCCGACGACTGGGGACTTTTGTAAATCTATCGGGACTCGACGCAACTTCCTCGAATCGTCCGAGCCTTTTTGCTGTAAAAGTATACTGTCTTAAGTACGCGTACGCGTCTGAGGTTCAAACACTTTATTTATGATCTGTCAATTAGGGTTTTGAAGAATCCATCCCCTAACTGCGATATAAAACAATTATGAAATACCTTCCCTCGGCCGGAGTGACCATGAAAAATATTGTTACCATACTCATCATAATACACGAGTTTACTTTCTTTCCTACTCTACTTGGCTGTAGTATACTTATGCAGAAAAATGATTTGGCCGAGTTGAAGATTCACTTTTTGCGATGCGGTAAGTATAATTAATATTTAGCATTATGGCGCAAGTTCAAAAATCTATGAGTAAATAATTTTTTTTAACAAACTCAGGTTTTGAAGTCATCATTTTGACCAATTTTTCAACATCTTCGCGACTTTATTTGACCTTGAAAAAGGACGTTAATTAAATTATAAAAAATAGATAAATATAATAAAAAATAAAAACTGTAACTGCAGGGTTCGAAGGCTTCTTTAATTTTAAGCCAAAAATGCTTAGAAGCGTAGATGTTATATTTTATTGTCGGTGCATGTTTTATATTATTACTTATGTAATCTACTGATGTTCTTAAAAAAGTCGGTATTTTCCTTTAACGTTTGATTTAGTTCTAACCCTTTGCATGACTTACACGTTATTCCATCGTCCATGCAAATGGACATTCGAATGATTCGATATATGTATAAAGTAATAATCTATAAAACCAATATCCCAAATAAATCCTAGATAATTATTACTCAAGGACAGCTTTCCGCTGCTGATTTCCGATGCTGGTTGGGTTTCCAAAAACTCCTAAAAAAAATTATATACAAGATACTATATTTCCAATCAGCCGGAAAATCTGGTACAATATCACTAGAAGCATCCATAAGATCGAACCGTAATAAGTTAGTGTAAATAAAATAAACATTAATTTTTTATATCGATATAGTTTATTACAAGGCGATATCAAAATATTCCACACATATTTATTATTGTATTTATATTGTTTTCAAACTGCTCTCTGATTCTCTATATGTCTGATCCTCAGTTCCAGATCTTTGTTCTTCTTTTCCAAAGCTTCGATCTTCTTCATCATGTCGTTGGTGATCCTTAGAACAACTTCGCTAGTTGCCGAATCGCACGGATTGCAAGGTAAAGGTTCCAATTTATGTATTTGTCCCCACATTCCTAAATATATATTTCCTCTCTTATCGAACCCCATAGCTAAAATTTTATCGTACCCGTCGATCCGATTTGCAATGTCGGACGAAGGTTTGATAAAGTACAGACCGTCATCCCTGCACAGGTAGACGTTGTCATCATCGTCTATTACTATAAGATTCGTCCAGGTGGAATCTACACCTGGAATTATAAGAAAACAAAGTGATCGGTATTGGCGAGGTAACTTTCCTTGGATGTTCATGACTTCTTCATCAAGTGCCTATTGCTGCTGCCCAACAGCATTATTATATAATCCTTTCCTTACAAAACCTGGCGTTTAGATCTGATACTCCTGCAGCAAGCTACAGAAACAATAGCAGGAGCTTGCCCACCTCGACGAGGTACTCCACAATCATTCCAAGTCCACTACTCCATTACCGATCCTTTACACACGCTCAGGGTACAGAATGCCAGCTATGCACAAGCAAAAGAATGGGGAGAGCGGGGAGGCAACTTCATGACTGCTTTTTAATAATTAAAATAGTAATTTGCTTTTTTGAACTGTGTAGTACTTTTGAAACATTTTTCTTTTTTTAGCAGAAATGTAATGATTTTGGTGAATCACAAAATCTGTGCTGAACCATTTTGCAAATTGGCTTACCTTGTATAGCGGTTGGCTGATGATGGCCGTTCCTCAACACGTGGGGTCGAGAAGAGTAGTTGGCGACGTAGTACAGGTCACCTTGGCTGTTGAACGCAAAGGCATTTGCTCTTGGCACGATGTTCAGCTGCTTTACGGCTGCTTTGTCGATGTGGTACATCGTGCATCCGTCAGTCGTGCCGTATACGGAGCCGTTTGCAGAGGTTGTCAATTTCCAGAAATTCATCCCCTATAAAAATAATGAACAGGTAAGGAGCTGTAGAGCTTCAAGTACGAGTGTTGTGAATGTTTCCATGAAGGACATGCTACAACTTCTCAGACGGAGTTTATGAATTGTATTACTGAGTAATACAAGCATTTATTTCTCGGTAGCGAGACGTTATATTTTATCCCGAAGCACAAGCGCTTGAATTTAACGAGAGACGTACAATTAATAATCTGTATATAAATATTAAATAATCACGGTTCTACATCCTAACAATTTTATGCGTGAAATTGTTATTTTATAGCTTTCTATATAAACATTTTTTTTATATTATTTATAAATAAAAACTTTACATTAATAAGTAAATAGCTTTTTGATATAAATTTATTTTCAACACTTTCAATGAAGTATTAATTTTTAATCAATATTTTCGTAGACTCAAATAACAATTGATTGTATAATGATTTGTTGTTTACCGAAGCTGCAAAGAAAGTGGCAGAGGAGGTTCCGTAATTGTACTTGTAGACTCCGTTAGATGTGCTGATGAAGATGTCTCCCTTGTCATCCACTGTGAAGTCGTTGAGAAGAACCTGAGAAAGCCCTAAAATATGTTTGATCATCATTTAATGCTGTGCTACCAGTTAGAACTAGTCTTCTCGTAAACAATAAAAGGGTACCTGCTATAACCGTGGGGCTCAGCTCACGAGATCCCCACATGTACATGCTGCTGTCGATCGGAACGTTCCTAAAGAAAACATTGTTGTTCCCGTCGATGACTATGTGATTGTAAGCAGACACGTTGGCGAACACTGAGGGTCGATAGTACTTCCCTCCCACGTATTTAGACTCCTTGCACTCGTCGAGAGCTTCTAATGCAGCCGATACCAACAATGCATGAAGTATTGAAAGAATCACCGTCAAATTCATTTTCTACTGCTTCACGAGTACGAGCGATAAATTAAAAATAATTATGAAGACTGACTTATAGTAGTTTGATCTAGCCTGTTATTTTAATTTTTTTTTTTATTATATAAATGAGTTGATAACTCATTTGGTTGGATAGATAAGGCTACAGTTCATCACCCTATATTTTTAGTTTATATTATATTTATATTACGTTTCTATAGCTTACTTATTATTATTAAAGTGTATATCTGACGATATTCAAGTGACGGTTTTATAAAAAAAATAGACAATTGCACATTATCAATTTATTTTGAATAAATAAGTTTCAACGTATGCTTAGATTATTTATATGTAGATTACACATTTTTTTAATAAAATCTATTATCACACTAATTAGTTATTTACGTGATTAATTCAGTCTATTATATATATCTTGTTTGATAGGAAAGGATCGTAAAATAATGCTATTGGGCAGCAACAACACTCGGACCTTTCCTTTGAATATAAAACTGCAGTGTAAAAGGACCCGGGACCACACTATTCTCCATGAACAAACATGGATATATATTCATCGAGATATGCTTGGCTTGTCCCCAGGGTAGAGGAACTGCAAAGCCGGTCAGCGATCACCGTTTATGACATTCTTCATCTGAAAGTTTTCTGAAATATCCCTGTATACAAGGCAGACGTCGGAGAAGTATCAAGTCGAACACGGCTATATACCTCCTTCTTTCCTTGGTAGTCTCTTTGTTCAGATCATCTGACCTTCGATGCCCAAAAAACCGATGCTTTCATTCAGCGACCGTGAGCGCTCTATACAAGCAATGTCTAGACACAATATTCCCCGCAGTTCTTCATATGCATTTTTTTCAGAACCATCAATGACAAATTTAATTCAAACACTTATATATTTTATATTCTGAGAAAAGACACGTGACTACGTGTGACTAGAAACTGGACCGGTCTCCGAGTGAAGGAGTCATTCCCTTCTTATCGTATTAGACATAACTAAACTCTAATAGTAAAGTAGTTGTAAGGATTGCATTTCATTTAACTTACTTTACAGTTACTAACGTACGTCACTGCGTTGGAATTGACCCTTCAATTGGGTCAAAAAAACAGATACGTAAAAAATAACTGAACCAAAATTTAAAAAGAAAGGTCAACAAGATATTCTGATAATATCAAGTATCGAACTTTATTTACTCAGAAATTTATTGTATTTCCTGTCAATACACAATAATATACACAAAACCAGTCTTTTCTAGACCAGGAGTGATCGATGACCTCCGGCTGGAGACCACTGACTTCCCCCAGAACTCGCTGGTGGACAGAAACTCGGCCATGATCATAAAATGTAATTTCACGAAGAAAAAAAAAAAACTAAAAATCGAATCAATTCAATGAAAAAATAATCTTATCTTGCTCTGAGGTCAGATCTTTCGGGTGAAATTTTTTAACCTATTAGATAACAGGAGTTGCATCGTCTTATTAACTGTAAATACACACGAAAAATATCCATGGACTAGATTTTTTCAAATTAGGTTTTATATGCTGCGTTAGATTAAAATTAACTGCAATTTGTTTTTTTCAATGTTTTATTTTCTGTAAAACAATTTACTACAGTCAGTCCTTAGTGCCTAGTAGGTATATACTGTAATCTTACACGCTAACTGAACCATATAGGAAAGTAAATTATTTATGCTACAGTCTTTGCAAAATAAACAATTTATAGTACATTTCTAATTTGGTAGAATCTTGCTTATCCGCCACTAGCACGTCCGGTAAAATAAATTACAAACTAAATTCAAATAATAATAAAAGCGAGTCAAATGATTAATAAATTAATAAGACATACGTGAGAGCAGAGCGCCGTGTTTATTGGAACACATCCGGTAAGTATTTTCACCGACGCACCTCTCCGTTGCAAACTCGTATAAATTTTCACGTAATCATCGTTGGACCAAAGCGAATGTCGGATAACCAAGGCAATTTGTACAAGGACCGGATAAATTGAAAGCATTACAAAATGTTAATACAAATATGTTTTTTTTATTTTTTTTCTATCATTATAAGAATTGTGTGCACTGTTGCTGCAGCACGCAAACGAAACAGTGATGAGGGTCTGCTTACACATAAGGGCGTCAAACGAACGACACTGTGTCCAATCGATCTGGTCTTGGTACGCCAAAGTAAAAGATAAATCGTGTTACGATAATTTAATTTCAATTTAGCTGTGTAATTATACAGCAGGAGTCTGTATTAGTGTAATCAAATAGATTTGTTTTCTGGCAATTGTTTTATATTCTTGGCTGTGTGAGTGTCGGAAGTGTCAAAAATTTTTGACCAGTTATCAAATAATTTTTACGACAAAACTACAGCGGCAAAGTGGAAAAAATTATTAAGTTACCAGGCCGCAATCTCCAGCCCGATGTGGGCTTGAATCCCGTCTGTGTCATTCAAAAAAAATATTGTGAGTTTTTTCTCATCTTAAAACGTATTGTTAACAATGTTATTCATTTGACGTGTGGATATTTCGAGGAGCCGATTGAAAGTGACGCCCCCGATGAGTCGTGGTGCTTACTGAACTGTACCATCGCTGATGTTTGTCAATAGCCGCTTTACATCATGATATTCACAGAAACATTCGGGTTGTTTTTCTTACTTTATTTGACTGCGTGGCCTAGGAAACGTACAATCTGTTATGCATACAAGGGTATTTGACGCCGGGCGTTATGTTGGGTTGGATGAAATGACACAGTGGGGACAGGAGCCCCCTAGGCGCTCCGAGCCGACCTCCCCGAGGAGCACCACTCAATACAAAATAATGTCCATCACTGCACTTGTTGCCCGCTTAGTCCGTCTGTCCGGCCGCCTGCCTTAGCAGCACGTATATTTTTTCTTTAATCCAGTCTTTGTTGTAAGGAGCGTAGGTGTTGGTGGACTTCTGGTAAACTAGACAACTCAGGTCCGCCAACTAAAAATACAAAGATTACAATGTAGAGTTGATAAAAAAAAAAAACATTCAAATCATCAAAGCCCAGAATGAAGAAGAAAAAAAGGTTCAGCTTTGTATCCTGAGCCTTTGTTAATCGGTCACATACAGACAAGTCTTAATACATGATTCAATGACAAATCAATATTTTTGCTATCGGTTATCAGTTATATACTATTTCAGTGTAAATATGATGAATTTCTTTTCACATAAACGTAAGAACAAAACATAATAACTGAAATATCGAAGATGGTAAGGAGAGATCTTCAATGAGTCGTACCTGGTCTATAAAGTCAAAAAGCTGCGATATGTCGTAGGTGATGGTGGGGGTGTTTGGATTCCTCCGCTTTAGGTGTTCTTCGTAGATCTTGCAGACACCCTCCATGCAGTCGTTGACACTTTCATAATCAGAGTATGTGCGTGTCTCCGGGCGCGCGCCCGGCTGCACCAGTAGGATCGTATGTGACTGTAAAACATCAAGTCACATTTAACAAGAGATGAATTTTTTAGGTTTTATAAGAACTATTGAAAAGATATTAAATTTAACATTTGATAATTGGAAATATTGAAAGAAAAGAAACTAGAAAGTGAAAATAATTAATGTTATTGTTATTATAATATAACATAAAATATATAATATTGTTGTTGCATATTACATTACAAAACAGATTGTCGATGCCTTTATAATAGAATTTAAGATAGTATTGTTAATGATTGAGGGAATAAAAAAAAAAAACAACATAAAACATTATGTACTTGAAGTCTAAAGTTCATATAGTTAATAAAATAAAAATAAATTATTTCACAAAATATTTTTAAAAATTATAAGATATAATACACAAAGGCAAGTTTTCACAGAAAAAATAATGCAAGTATACAACTGAGCTACTGAAATAAATAACTGAAAATGCATCAGCCTAAATGGCGTTCGAGCAATTTAGTGTGTGTGCATGCACGGTGTCCGAGTGACACTCGGGTTAATCTGTTAAGTAATTAAAGAGACGATTGTATAATTTCAAACTGATCATATCTATCATTTTGAAATACTTATTCTTGCCAGTCAATACATCCTCTTTGATTTAATATCAACTGACTTAGTTGATGGCAGTTAAATTAATGATTACAATAAGGATCCCATATTTTGACTTATTTAGTTTAATGTTCAGGATAAATTATTGTTGTACACACATAGTTTAATATGGACAATATTGAACGCACTTCAGTATGCCTTTAAACTGGTATTTATTATATTCAACCAATTATTGATAAAAACCAACCACGTATTCAGATAAATAGCTAGTAAGTAAATAATAAAAATATTTTGATTGTTGACATATCAAATGGACGACTCAGTTTGATAGCCGAATGCGGCTGTTAAATGACAAAATATAATCTTAAGAGTTTATAAATACGTGGTTAAAGATTTTTTATACACATAAGAGTTCCTGTATATGAAAACAATAATATATATTACTGAAACTACAAGCGTATTCTTAAATGTTATCAGTATTCTAACCTAGGAAACACGTATCTGTCAATTATTTTAACAAATTAGGACACTAACAGAAAAATAAATTATGAGTAAATATTGATAGTTTGACAATATATTTACCATTTCTAATTCAGGCTTATAAAAATATGTTTATCCTAGACAAAAAACCGCAAAAGCGCTGCCAAACAAATGTGACGACAAAAAATGGCCGGTGGCGAATCTGCCACCACAGAATACATACACATTTGCCGGATCGGGTTATAATTTCACTATTTATGGTTGTTAAAAATGATTATGGTATGGCGAGCTAAGTAAATAGATTAAAAAACTTTATTAAATGTAATTTATTAATTTTTATGACTCAATAAATTTAATTTAATAACCCAAATATCTTGGAATAAAAATAAGGCAAATATTTTAGCAATAATTTAATTTTTAGCTGATAACAAATAATTAATGCATCGATATTGTATGCCTATTTTAGACGTAGAAACTATGAAAAAATACTAAAAATTATTGATTTTATACATTTTTGATTAATTGCTGTTGGTATTAATTTTCCAAAGAGTTTAATGTTGCACATTTGATTATAATGTGATGGTATTTTTTTCAAGTATTCTATAGCTATTGATAAGTAAACATGGCTGATGCAATAATTTCGTAAAATGTCAGCGGGTGTGGTATCGAAATATCAGCTTAGTTTACGTAAATGTTAACAAATATGTAATAAATTATGGTACCAAACAATGCGAAAACTGTGTAAAGGAATTTTAACAATGAAATACACGTAATAATGTTACATTTCACCATCTAGGGAAATAGCATTTTCATCAGAGATATTAATACGTCATTACAATTTAATGTTGCTATAGTATAAATATTTGTATAGTTTCTAGAAATTACGAGAAATTTGCTTCAAAACATTATTATTCTGTAATATTCCAATAAAGAGTATTTCCTTTTTTTTTTTTTTATTTTAGACATAATTTTGATATTTACAAGCCTTATAAACTCAAGCCTAATTTAAAATTAATATGTTTATTTTTTTCAGTGGTGGCAACTTATTAATTTAACACTGCAAGGAATCAATGTGTTTGTGCGTCCGTGTGACATTAATACAAAATGGCTGAATGAACAAAGTTGAAAATTTTATGCTTGTGCCAAATTGTCAAAATAATGGAGTGTATAAACGAAAATAATCTAAATATTTTATTCTATAACGCATCTTATATACGTTTTACTAAAGTGTCATCTTCTAGAAAGCACTCTTGTAGCTCTTTTAAATTACTCAAGATTTGTGAAAACATCGCAGCTGGTCGGTTTCGTAAGAAGTCTTTTGTGAAAAGTTCAACGTTGGATTTGAAAGACTCTCGCTGTCAGTCAAAACGATTAAGATATTTGCGAAGATTCCGCAGTTCATAAAAACATGTACAACTTCACCAAAATGCCGTGAATATTTACATAACATTCATGCACAAAAATAATCTAAACAAGCAAGATGGAGTGTAACAATTTGAGAAGTGACGGTCGTAGATTTTCTCAAGGCCTAGTGTTTAATCAGATGCCGCGTTACTACAGCATGACCGCCACTCAAGCTTTTAACCAAAAGTCCTCCGAATTTTTAAAAGGACCGAAGGATCTAAGCATGAGGGAAAAAGTACCTTTTGACCCCTTACAGAGAAATCTGAACCATCTGTTCGGTAGTGATCCTATCATATCGGATAAGACATTTAATATCCCCACGGATCCAAATTGTCTGAAGCCAAAGGGATTTTCCAGTAATAAACGCTGTTCTGATCCTTCAATTCCAAAGTTGGCCTTATCGCAGATGAGTATGAACAAGAGTTTTCCTGCGCCTACCGTTTCCCGATCTACCAAAAGTGACGAGTGCGATAATCTGGCGCAAAGCTTCTTGAAGCAAATTACTAATTTCATTGGTTTAGCACCAAGATCAAATTCTCTGCCTCCTGACATTAAAAAATCTAAACCAACTTCACCGGAAGAGTCTATCGGGTGGCACGGTCCAATTGGAGAAGTTGAAGTTTTCAAAAATTTACTCGAAGAGAAAGAGGCGGTCTCTCGAAGCGATCCGGCGAGTGTAAACATTCTGCAGAAAAACTGTGCGGAAAGACAAAGCTGTAAGTTGGCTTATAGCCAAGATATATCTAGTTGTAATAAAGAAACTGAAGCAGATTGCGTTCCCAACCTAGAAACATTAATGTCTTATAGTGGCTGTTTTTCGGACGATTCTCAATCCAATAAAAATAACCTTAGTACTGAGCCGAGCACGGCGAGAGATAGTGACAAAATCAGTGACCGTGATTCGAGTGTAAGTAATAAAAATACAGAAAACATGGATACTCTAAACAGTGCAAGGAACAATAGTGTGTGTTCCCAGACAGTTGGCGCTACTCCCATGCTAAATTTTAATAAGACTGAATCTGCCGAGATGATGTCACAGCCAAAGCCGAGCCGCTTCTTGCAGACTGTGCGGCAAAAGGCTGCTGAGTCTAAGACCAAGGAAGTTGTGCCAGTCGAGGAAGCTGCGGACTCTGTGGCTGTCTGCGAAGACAAGATTGCCAGCCTTAAATTGTTGCTCGCATCTAGAGGGAAGAAATCCACTAGTCCCAAGCCTAGCGTGTCCCCTCGCTCCTCCGTAAGCGGTATATATTTTAATAATTACATAAACCGTTTGCCTGTTACTGTAGACTGTGGTCCCAAGATAGACAATAAAATCAATAATTGTGATAAAAGAACAGAAAAGCTTTCAAAGGAACTGCGGGTTGTGGAGAAATTGCCTATTGTTTCTATTAGTGTTGACGTCTGCGAAAGAGTGGATAAACTGTCGCTGATCAATGAATCCATCATAATTGATAGTAAAGAAGTTAAAATTGTCACTGCTGAGCCTGAAAAAATTGAACCGAACACTATTAAAATTATTGTATCTCCCGTTAAGAATGACAAGCTTGCAAATTTACAACAGAGCAAGTCTTCGGTTTCAACGATCGAAAAGAATGAATCGAATGCCAGCGAATTCCCTTTAGATAAAATTAAGAGTCCCGAATGTGCTAAAAATTCTCACAGAAACAACAGTCAGAAGATTGAGGATTGTGCCAAAACTCAGGGCACTATAAATAACCCACTCCAACTGTCGGCTCATAACTCGGACATAAATAATCACAATAAGATTGATACCGTCCGGAGCGACACGGTTGCTCAGTGCAAGACCTCCCCGGAGAAAATAAATCAAGAGGATAATGCTAAAATTGTTATCTCTACTTGCGGAGATAAAATAGTCAAATCAAATGCACCACTCAAACTGAAAAAGTTCAAACCGAAACCAGAACCTGTCAAAACTGAAATGGTAGAAACAAAGAAGGAGAAGTCACTTGTGATCACTAATGTTAGCATTCCACCTGTTGAAGAAAAATGCCAAAAAGTTATCTCGAGTACCCCAGAAAAATCTAAGAGCCCAAGTCCTGGAAAAGAGGCTTCCAAGAAACCGAGACGAAACAGGAAAAGTAAACTCCAGAAGAATCGTAAACAGGGTTCTAAGTTTAACGAGATCGACACCCACGCTGTTGAAGAGGTTGAATCTTCGGCTAATGATAGACTCTCCCCTCCCAAGCAGAAAGAGCCATCCCGAGATAGAGTTTGCAGCAAGCACCACAAGAACGAGCACTGCGCCACCAAGCACCGCCACAAGCAGAGGCAGAGCAGCAAAATTCAGATCTGTCAGGAGCTAGACTTTGAGTCCGATTCGGAGCCCCCTTCTCCCATCTACTTCTCGCCTGACACTCTCGAGCTGCACCAGGGAGCAGTTCCCAAAAAAAATAAAATCAATAAGTCACCCAAAAAGGATAATTCTATTCAAAATGCAAGGCTGACAGTCCAAAAGAAGAATATATCAGATAGCATCGAAAAGTGCGTCAGTTTCATATCCAGTTTACCTTCGCAGTTTGCTCCGAAGCTTTTGTGCAACAAGCCTAAGTCCCCTCAGAAGGAGACCCCTCCAAGTTCTGGAGCCGGAGCTTGTGCCGGTTTTGATGAAGTGAAAGGAACTTTCCGCGGTCGGGGTTCTGAGTGTGGGAGTGAGGAATCTTTTGTAATTGTGTTTGACGATAAAGTCGAAGGTGCTCGTAAAAAAAAAGACAAAGACAAAATGCCTCAAAATGTATCAAGAGCTAGAATGCCTTCTGAATGTGAATCTGAAGAATCATTTGTGATTTGTTTTGAAGCTGACATCGGGAGCGATGCATCCAAGACTGCCTGCTTTGCCAACGATGATGTTTTCTCTGATTCTGCCTCAGTTACGACACTAGACGAATCGGATGTGTCAGATAGCGAGGATGATGGTGGATCCGGGACCGATTCTTCCGGGTACGTGGAGGATTGCAACGACTTGAGGAAACACAAGCACTCTGGTGAAGATGTAACAGATGGAACGTCCACTTCGCTTGTGCTCCAAGAACTCCAGGAAGTCGACAGATTGAGAGGTTGCATGAAGCGACCTCGTTCCAGCAGAAGTCCTCCCAAGCTCGAAGTTGCCGGAATCTTATTGGAAAAGAAGGTCAGTAATATAACACTTCACCTGAAAAGTCTTCTTCCTTCCTGAAATCACTTGGTCAGATGCTTATGTTAGTAGGTCTGTTTGCGAATTATTCTTAAATAATTATATCAATAATACTGGAAAGAAAAAAATAAGCATTGCTTTCACGTAAGATTTTATTAATTCTTAATAATATAATATTACAAAAACTTAAAAAAAACTTGTAGAAGTACTCGGGGATCTACTTCACTATTCGCTTTAAGAAAACTACGAACAGACTTGTTTAGTGAGACGGTCGCTTAACTCCTCTGATGAAGAAGAAAAAAAAACTTGAATATATTACCCGTAAGGGATTTTAAAGTACGGCGCTAGACTATTTTCAGTACAGAATTATTTTGAAGCGTTACTTCCGTTACTAGTGACCAGTCATTTTCTGGGATCTGTTCTCGGGTTGTCTTATATTAGGCAAGTGTGCTGTTTTATGAACGCTTATAAGATTGAACGTTGACTTCTTTTGCAAAAAAAAACAATATGATTTAAATAAACGCACCACATATACTCAAGTGATATATTGATTTAAAAATGAACTATGCAAGTATTGTATTTCTGCTTGCACGTATTACCTGTTGCTTGCATAATTTCTTTAGAGTATAAAATGTTTTATAAGTATTCTACTGTGAATTTTAATATAGAATAAATTAAAAATACACATACTAGAAGTTTTCAACGTGTAGGTTTTTATATATGATTAAACGAATTCAGCTATTTTTATTTGCAAGTGTCCAATTAATCATGCTCCGGTGTCATGAGACGGTTGACGCCACCGAGATCACCATGGTGTTACACGTGATGCAACAACTTCTACGTTGTCAGACATGTAAATTTCCGCCTTTATATTTTTACATATTTGTTATTCATCTGAAATAAAACATTATTTACTTGATACAAAGACCTTTGACCCACGTGCTCTCGCTTTATCGCTGTGGGTGTTGTCATGGGAATGCCTCGCTGCACCATCCTGTTGTTTATTAAATAAGTTATATCCATGTTTTCTACATAGAAATGTAATCTATATATCTATTTATATATAATTTCATCTGTGAGATGATCTGTGTCCTACAATTGAATGAATCGGACATAATATATATATTTTTTTTAAAATAGACCGAGGGTTTAGTTTCAGTAGTTCTTACGGACGTAAATTTTACTCGTCACCAATGATAAACAGAATTGGATGAATAATAATATAATAAATTATATTTTTGATGTCATATGCATGGTGCAATATTCGCCTCTGCTATGACTCATAGGTAGGGATATTTGGTTGTCACATGTCCCTAAAAAAGCATCTACACTGTGACGTGCCCGGAATGTGCGAAACAGTAACATCAACATTTTCGACAGTGACTTGCTAATCGCGTCGGGCTTGTTAAAATCGATTTTCGCGGAATACTTAAAAGTCGACAGCCACAGCGGGGCCACATCAATAATTTTCAGTGGCGTGCGGTCCACACAAGCAAGAACGCATTGCGAGCTATGTCTAAAGCCTATGTTTGCTTATGTCGGATATGGATATAGACACGAGACGGACCATAGAAAGTAGCCCGACCTTCCGCGGGGGTCTCTGCCCGGCAGTCGGAACCTAACCTAACCTAACCTGAGCGGCAGCTCGACTCGAAGGACAGACCACTATATATAGTCTCATATAAGGTAAACCCCCGACGATGGTAAAGAAGTATAAGGTATCCTATATAGAACTGCAGCCGATTGCCATGGGAAGGAGGAAACAAATATATGCTCAGGGAACAGTGCCGATCGTGCTGTTCATTCACAGCGATTCGCTTTCGAGTGGGAATTGGAGCGTCGCGCTATTAGCGGCGGGAATAAATTTTAATGAAATAACTCGAACGGAAGCCGTAAATTCCGTCGGAATCCAGAAAAAAAAAAAAAAAAAAAAAGTGTAATTTTAAAAATGTACCCGCGCACCGACGTCGTCACTTTTGCGCGCGGCCCTGACATGAAAAAAAAACGTGAAATATGGCGTGGATTTATAATGCCCCCCCCCCGACACGATGGCGTCCCCCCACGAGGGCACGCCATGGGCTGATGGGGAAAATCGGCCGCGAGCAGGGTGCGTCGTCTGGCATCTTGTCGCTTCCGTCTCCTGCCGTAATCCTGACGGCATCTCTTATGACACCGACCCGAGGCGACTCTCGGGGGGTATTTCGGAGAACAATCCTTTCATAATAATTTATTTAAAATTTCGCACGGATAATTATATTATGTGGGGACGGACAGTGATTATTTTCTTCGCGAGGGTCGTGTATTTCCGCGCGCGAGGTCGTCTGTGTGTTTTATTAATTTTTTTTACTTTGCGAAGCGAGAGCGGCCCGCCCGGATTAATTCCGACGCGGAATTTCGACAGCGGTATTTTATTCTGTTGATACAATTATATATATATATTTATTTATATATAATTGGACGCCGAAAGTACAGCTGAACTCATGAGATGCGTGTTCCGTGAGGTGGTTTTTATAATGCGATCAAACATCAACCGGACTCAACTGACAATCGAACGGCAACTACCGCACAGAGTCCTCTTGTGCTGTTTACTAACGCTATACTATAAATAAAGAGACGAGCGATGCTCATTCTCGAGTTTATCAGCTCGAGGATAATCGGTGGGCGCAGCGTCACGCCGGTGCACTGCACCTGGCCAGCTTGCACTTTCTGTGTCCGGGCGTGCCGGCTGCCAAGAACCGCGTGCCTCATTCACAGCGTAGCTGTTCAATTGCAGATCGCGGTAAGTCGGGGTCGCGGGACACGTCGCCTCGTGTGCGGAGGGCTTCGTCGATAAGACCCCTATCAGCTGAGAGCGACGACTGCCCTCCGCGAGAACAAAGCAAACGGACTCTGACCGTGATGCAATCCCTGGTGAATGTTGCAGCAATGCTCGTTGTACCTCATTGCAGTGATCGGAAGCTCCCTCGAAGACTGGGCGTGACTCGTTCTGCTGCTCAATCAGGAGTCAAGGGAGAAGGGTCGCCACCGCCTTGCGGACGCGTGTCTGGTATCGTGTTATATTCGCCAAAAGCGAAACTCGTTTCTCGTTCGGCAAAAAACTTGGCTTACTTATTGGATTTCGGCAATGTCACGGAAGGTCGGCGGGTTCAGCGCGGAGATCGAACTCCGCCAATAAACGGCTGACCGACCGCCATTTCTCTCGATTATTGTGACGATGAATCCACTGAACTCGCATTGGAAACAGTGTCTGAATACGCGTCGACGAATTTTTATATTGATTTATTATTTTATCGACGGGCGGTGAGTGTGGAGCCTGTATCGCTATCGCCGCCCCCCGTCCACCGCTTTAATAGCGCGTCTTTGGCCGCTGTCCAATACACAGCTAATGAGTTTATCTGCGCTTTGCACGACAACTGGTCGGATGCGAGATGTTCGCTTGAAAATGAGTCGATTTATTTTCGCAATACACGTGTGAAACGAATAATAAAAGAAGGCCTTTATTCTACAGGCGTGTTATTACATTTCCTGCTTATTTTGTTTTTACAAATCTAATACGATTTATCAGTTGTTTATTCTACTGTGCATATTTTCCAGTGCACTTCGCAGTCTAAAATTGAACAGTATTTATCATTGCAAGTACAGTTGTGCCCGCATGCAACAAATGTTTGCGGCGCGAACAGCTGTTATCGGCGAGGCGCGTCCTTGCCCAAGGTCACAACCGACCAGCAGAGTTTACCAACAAATTGCCAGAACGCGTCGGTTGTATCAATTTGTCCGGCAAATTAAATTAAAAAAAATTTGAATAGCTTCAAATATTACTTTTCGCCGGTCGGTTGTCGGTCGTGTTGCTACGCGTGCAGTGCGCTTCACTCGGTCGAGGCCGCCGCGGCATTCTTGAGCGGAGCTTCCTCTTGAAACATTGTATTGTACAAGCATATTACATAAAACATATATATATATATATTTAATTTTAATTTCTGCGAAAGTCATGTTTTACGATTTTATTATTGTATCTACTATCAAATCGCGTTTTAAAAATCTTATAATATATTTATTGTTAATACTTATTTTTTATTCAAGTTATTTTCTTCTCACCCAAAGCTCTTTATTTTCAATATAATTAATATGCCATACATTTTAGATATTTACAATTTTTCACACCGAATGAACAACAGGTGTTGTGATGACTCTGCATATACAGGTCAAGGTAGTAAGAGACTGAAAAAAAAAAAAATAATAGTGGAGGCCGTTCTTTCGTGTTTTGGGTCAAAGTTTTTGTGTTTTATGCAATAGGGGTGTTGGTTTAATTTTCAAAGGGTTTATCAATTTTGATAGATATTATATAAAATTTCAGGACATCGAGTGCATCGAAAGCTTGAAATACTCATTCAGAATAATGAACGCGGTGACGATATCACCCGCACGCGAATTACGTAATTCGATTGTTGTCACGAAGATAGTATTATTCGTTTTTATCTAGAGAATCAGATTGCATAGTAAAAAAAAAATGAAGCATGAAATTCCGTTGAAAAATAGAAAAAATTATGAATTTCCACAGATAACGACATAATTGCTAGATCACTTATTTTAAGATTAAAAATAACAATGGTAATGTATGTTTGTGGTGATGGTTGAGGGAGGGTGCTGAGGGTCGAGGGTCTGGTAAGTTTCCACCGGCGTGGCGCTCTGCCAGCATCTGCGCTTTTTTAGCGACAAAAATGCGATCTGGCGCGTGTCGTTTCGCTTCTTTTTTTTTTTTTTTTTTTTTTCTCGCACGTTTGATAAAATGCTATTTAATAAAATGCTATTTCGGCCCTCTGGTCTGCCCGGCCGTGAAACTGCCGCGCCGATCCCGACCTCCCGACGAAAAAAAATAATCAATATATATTTGCTATCGGCAAATAGCGTCCCTTTATTGAACGACGCAATAGAGAACGGTCAATTGCATTTGCAGTTTGCTTTATAGTTCCCAGCCAGTTTGCTTGCCGAATAGTAGTGACAAACTACAATTGTAAATAATTTTGATAAATAGATTGATATTTTTGAGTGAGTTTCGCCAACCTTTCACGTTGGCATTATCAAACCGGTCCAACAAACCAAAAATAAAAACATGTGGAAAATCACTCGAGTGTTTTACTCAAAAATATTAAAATGGAATTCAACCAAGTACTCTCTGTCAAAAATATTGAATTTCTTAAATAGATTGATAACATTTTGTCTGTTATCGTTTTATACAAATTCTAGATTACTTTATTATATATATATATTTTTTTATTATATATATATTTTTTTTATTATTTTTTATTCGTCACTACCGTTACTGTTGCATCGTTACTATTTCACCACCTCGAGGCATCATTTCAAGCATTGAGTCATTTATTTCGCAGAAAGAACACGTCGTTGCTTTGAACAATAACACCGGCTGACTGCCTCATTTTGACTCGTCATTACAATCAGGCGACCCAAAAGGCACGTATTTTATATAAATTCTTGAAAATTCATGACACGGGCACGCAAAGACACTATTTCATAAATACAACGAAGCTTTAATATTTGACTTGTTGCCTCAGTGGTTAGTTAAATCGTCAGTCTGATATTAAAAGGATCATCTTCTCATTTTCATTTGTAAATACATTTTAAACAAGAATAAGATTGTTATGATATAATTATCCATGCTTGTGTCCATCTTGTAGTAGCGGGGTTGTAAAATTATCGGATTTTGCATTATGCCGAGCTGTATGTTTGCAAATGCCCGGTAGTTTTATTAGTTTTTTTTTTGCCGTCGGGTTGAACAGCCAAATTGGAAAGCGCGTTGTGTTCTAGTCGGCTTGGCTCGCGCCCAGCGATCTGTATCCGCTCACACAAAAATCTCGATTCATTTTCCGAATCCCAACCGCGAGAGATTAAATCATTACCGCTTCTCTCGAATTCCTGGCGCGTTTTTTTATTATAATTTTTTTTTTGTATTTTTTTCACAGCGATTTAATTATATATAAAAATATTTTTTTCGAGATCGGACGCACGTTGCGACGCTGGCGAATTTTAGAGCTGCCTACACAACCGGCAACGTACGGCGAGCTGGTCAATAGCCGTGCTCTTTTGCGTTGTATTGTTGGCCGATCGCAGATTTTGGTATTGATTTGGCTTCGATAGAAGAAAATTACACTGATGTATACAATCAAAATATTAAAAAAAAAAAAAAAGTTCAGTTGAAAATATATTATTGAATTTTTTTGAAGACACAGAAGACGTTTCACAGGAAGAACGATTTTGCCTATACAGGTTTTATTGATTGATACTGATTAAGTACATTTTTTTAAATATTGAAAATTGATTAAAGAAACTCTTAGAAAAATGTCATCGTGATTTGTGTGGGATTTGAACCCACAACCCCAAGCTTACATGGCCGGTGCATTTTATGACTTGACTAGTGCAATCGATGCATTTTTAAAAGACATAAAAAAAATAATTAATGTTTGATAAATATGTGCAACCCTGGTGTGTATTAACACACTAAAGGCGGGGCGGGTACTAGTACCCGTTTCGCGGACTGCTGTCTAAAGGCGGTGCGCGTATTAATACCTTTTTGAATGTGTTTAATCTACCAATACTGTCCATTGATTCTGAACAAAGTGACAATGAAGAAGTGGAGTGGTCAGATAATGATAATACTCCAATTATTGAACAATTTTTAGGACAAAGTGGTGTTGTTGTGATGCCAAGTAATCCGCAAAGTGTGTATGAAGCGGTACAACTTTTTATAGGAAACGATTTATTTGACTACATGCAAATCAAAGAGTGTATAGACTAGATTTCGAATTAGTCAATTTGGTTACCCGCTCAAAGTGCGTTAACAAAGGCAATCTGCTTAGTTATTATTATCGGCTCTGTTTGTTATTGATACAGGTTTATCATTTGGAAAGAGTTTTATTTTTCTTCACACATATGTGCACTGAGCGTGTATTGATTTATTGTCTTGTCGAATACTCGCTGCGGCCATACCATCACAAAGGCGATGTCGGCCCGCCGGCTTCCACGGTTTATTACTGGCGGCTACGTCACTCGCGGGGCTTCGGGCGTCCTCGGGCGTCTTCGGGAAAACTCGGCCCAGCTGTTGCGCCGTCAGCGTGGCAGCATTCCCGAGCGGCGATGCCGATGACGTCAGGCGTATTTACGCTCGGGCCCGACCGATATGGTCGCGGACATGAATGGTCACCTCCTCCTCCCTCCCCCCGAGTGCGTCATCGCCCGCCGTTCCGGGAAGAATGCAGCCCGCGTTGACGAGCTGGCCGGGGAAAATATGTTTTTTTCCACGGAAATGCCTGCCCCACGCAGCGGATATACCCGCGTGACTCAGCGCCTGTAATAATTATGAATAAACGTTGAATGATGCGCGTCTGTTTATAAACAACTTTATAGGAACACCAGTTTTAGATCGATCTAGAGCCGGCTCAGATTTTTCCACATTCCACACTTGCAAGAGTACGGTGACCCAGAGTGATCTGGAGCATAGTCCTAGCGCTTGTTCGAACTGTTGGTGTCATTCATTTGAACGCAAGCGTATCCGTATCCGTATTCGAGTGCAGATCTATTGTTACTGCTTATAATAGTATTTATAATTTTTTCTTATCGTAAGTGAATGAAAATACTAATATATTTTATATGAAAGATTCACTAGATTTCTATTTTAACAATACTTTGTTTCTTTTTCAGGTGAGATTTGATTCCGGATCACCGAAAGTTCACAAACTCATCGCCTGGGCCCACGCCTACCGCCAAGCCAGGATCGGGCCGTGGGAGAGGTGCGCCCGGGACGCCGCCAGGTTCAGGCAGAGGATCACCGACACGTCCATGTGTCTCGAGTGGGTCTTCAAGAGAGAGCACAGAGCCAGAGTTTACTGCCAACGGTTTAGACCGCTACTCATAAAAGCGGTCAAGGAGGAGAAGGACGCCAGACAGAAGGCCCTCAAAATAGCAAAAGAAGAAGAGAAAGTGAAAAAAGCGATAGAGGAAGCTCAGAAGGAAGTGGACGACAAGAAACTTCAAGACGACGAGGATATGTTTAAGCAACTGCGTAGGTGTGAAAATGAACTGTCCAGACAGCTGTACAGGGACGATTCAACATCCGACTGGCTAGCGGACATCGAGGAGGTCGTCGAAGAGTGCATGAAGAATAATTTTCCAGACAATGAAAACGTATCTGGTGAAATGAGAACTAATTCAGATACGAGTGTGAACAATGAAATAAAGATGGAAGCGAGAGACATGGGTTAAACATTTCGACTTATAGTTAGAGACCGAAAAATAAGATCTGGTTTATGAAAATAATTTACGGAAAATGCTTTTTTACAAGCTATTTACGGTGGCGGGGACTGGCATGCTTTATGTGAAACACGGTTATGTCTAAAGTGGGTCGCTGTACTGCATCATTGCACATCAGAACAAGCGGTTCGGGGTATAGTCAAGTGTGGTTCTGTTGGTCAGCTCGCAACGGTCTCGGACCGAATTCTGCCGATCTCAACCATGGTCTAAAGGCTTTTTAGAAAGAAGCAAAAAATTGCCTTAAATGTAGCGTACAATGCTTTTGCAGGATTCGCTTTGTCATGGAAGTAAATAAGAAACGAAATGAATTTTTTTTATTTTTTTTATTGGCTATTATTCAGAAGGCTTTGAAGGAAACTGCAACGTTTTGATTTTGATTAAATAAAATTTTCCATCTTGTGAGTAAAAATGTTCTATAGATATTTAGTTGTTTACGATATTGTTTGTTTTGATTATTTTACATTCTTAATTCTATTATTTTTTTTAATGAATAATACTGACTTGGCAGTTTTCCATTGTTGATCTGGTTAAATTTTGATAATTCTCGTTGAAAACACGTTAGTAACTACCGTTTTCAAGTTTAAACAATCTATTCACTTTTAAATCTCTGATGTTTGAGGTTTCTAGTGACCATCATTTAAGACACTCCAACTTGATAGAGTTCCTCAACACGCTAAATTAACAAACACATTACAGCAGCTAGTATCGTTAAAAACAAATAAATTTGTAATGTTAAACCATTTTCAATAATGATTTATAAACCTAAACTAGTCATATCAATTGGAGTTGTGGAAGCTTGTAGTTATTTTAAAAGCAATACGAGTATCTCGTGGATTACCAATTTTTTTTAAACGATGCACATATTCAGGAAATGGAAAAATTTATTTAACTAAATCGATTTGCAATCACAGACCGAATCACTCGATTCTGAAGCGGCAACTGACGGGACAATCGACTAGAGGACAAATACATCTTGGATAGCCTTTGATTTTTTTGCTTTCGGGATGGGAAGTTAGTACAATGGGTATAATTTTTAAAAAAGCTCTATCATAGTTATATGTGATCAGTGTGAATGGCGTGCTATGAAAATTATAAAAATATTTCTAAACATAGTTATATTATGACATGTGATACTTCAGATTGTACTATAAAATCTTATTTATAATGGATACCGTAAACTTCTCACTTTTATATTAATAATGCTTGATACAAGAAGTGTCAAAACCTGAGTGACAAACACGAAACACATTAGTATAAACATTATGTATAAATTATTACTCTTTATACCAGGGGTGTACAGACTCGGTAAAACCAAAGGCTGCGTCGACTCACCGTGGGTGAAAGAAGGCTCCCCACATAATTGACAGAGGGTCTATGCACCCCTCGTTTATACTCTAGTAAATATAAAATAGTATACTTGCTGTTTGCTCTCAAATTTTTTCAGTGAGTCAGACATGAAGTTATATACACATTGGCAATATTGTTTATTTTAACGCCGGTGTATTTAAAAATTAACTATGAATAAAGGCGATATCGTAACACTATGCAATTAGCCACTCACTAGTCTCGGTAGAGTGCTTACAGATCCCAACGATGCCAAAAGACGGTAGCACCAATTATATTGATTGTACACATATCAGATAAATTTTCCCTTGTTTACTACATTATTGAAATGTTTTTTTTTGTTGTTATTCTTTATAAGTCAATGTCGCCGAGACAAGAATACTTATAAAAACTCACTCAGTTATAGTGAATCCATTTTATTTAGTGACAACAATTAGGTTATTATACGGGGTTAGAATTTTGTGTTGTACTTTTATAGTGAAGATGTTCTTTAATTTGGTTGCTTTCACGACGCTAAAGACCCTAATGTAACTTGGAGAAATAGAACTGGCAAGGAGCTTTCACTCGTCAACTTTAATAACGCTGACTATTCTAAATACGACATAAATAGGCTCTATTTATATCTGCAAATATTCATTAAAATCTGAAACGAGACTGCGTAATCGAGATGTCATAATTTTTTTGATCGATCCTAAAAATGACTTTAAATTAGAATGATAATTATAATTGTTTGGTAATGTGGGAATTTTGTAGTGTTTTTGATATTATTCAACAAAGTGTAGCAAAACTATTTAATTTTGCACCTAAACTCTCTTTTGTATAGAAAATTAAGATAATTAGATTATTTAATACATGTTTTATTAGTCAATTATTGTTATATCACTGCGAAATCGCTACATTGTAAAATTATAAAAATAAATAATTATTAATATATCCTATATATTTTTTTCATTTAATATTATTGACAAATATCAACAAAGTACCCATGTTATTCGACATTTTAAATTTTGATTAAATCAATAAGTTTATAATTGACTGGAAACGTACACATGGTGCCGAATTCTAATAAATAGGTTCTCGATGTTGTGACAGGAAACCAAGTTATTTTTGCTGCCGTTAGCTGTCAATTTTGTAGTAAGCATTATAATCGCCTGCGTCAAGTGACCTTGAAACCTCAGCGGACAATATTATGACTTCGAATTTCATTGCAGTACTGCCGTAGATTGTCAGCAAAAACAAACTACGCTGGATTATTGAAAACATGCACACACGATGACGTGTGAGATGAGAGGCATTTTACTAAGAGAATCTTGAATTCTGCTTCCGTGTAAAATTACTGCAGATCATTGGTGTTGATTAAATATTCCTAATGTGACCTTTGTGTAATGGAGTCGTTCTTTTATAAAAATATAAGACTGCATAATCTAAAAACTCTTACCCATGTAAATAGTATATTAGCCAATGTGTGCGAATAGTGTTATGAAGTCGCGGTGGGGTATATTTTATTATTTACAGTTTATTATAAGTCGTATATATCGATTGGTTTGTTATGGTGTAATTTCTATTTTGGTTACTTCTCAGATATTTAATTTCATCGGCCTAACGTGTCTTGTAATAAAACGTTAGCTTTGGGAAATCATTATATCAACTGAATCCTGTCCATTGGGCATCTCGTCTGAAACAAATAAAAGTAAATGTGTTTTTTCAGATTAGCATTGAATCTATTGTTTTGGGTTCTCACGTGGCTATAAAAACAATTTAAAAATTATTTTTAAAACTAAGCAAGTTTAATTCCCGTGAGACGACTCTAATTAAATATTTGTTTCGTGTCATTTGTTAATTTTTCGAGACTGTATGAATTTTCATTATTTCAATCATGCTCTGTTATAAAAATTTATGTTCTTTTATCATTTAAGTATATTGGATCTTAAAGATTATTCATGTATTTATTTTTAATTTTTTTTCCATGTATTTTATTATAATATTACTTTACAAGTCGTTCTGCGCAACGAGGTAAGCATTTTCCTTTAAAATGTACAGACAGCGGGAATAAAGCGTTTTGACAAAATTGTTTATTATTATTGCGCTGAACGAACTTATTTATAATGTTAGATTAATTAAAATCTAAAAGAAATTTTGCACACGCTAGTTTGAAAAGATGTTATGCATTGCCGCGAGGTATTATCACCTCCGATGTGACAAGTCTTAACATTCTCACGCATTATAACCGATGCGACTCGCGTTTTGATTGCACGAGCACGACTTCAGAAAAACGTTGGCAGGTTGCTAACGTTAGGCGACAGGTTTGATAATACCTGTAAGCGTGAATTAGGAGACAGCGTCGTGCAAGGTTACTTGATTTGAGAATGTAGAAAGTACAGAGAAAGCAGTTTTGATTTTGTAAACATGTACAATTATTTTTATTTAAACTGTAATATAGCTTGCTAGTTTTTATGAATTGTAATCTAAAAAGAGTTATTTAATATATGCATACCAAAATATAATTGTTTTTTTATTATAATTCTTTGGTCCTTTGTACACAAGTAAAAATGTACTCGAGACAAATACGTAAGTGATGTCTCGGTGTTTTCCAATTCGGTGTCAGTTGCGATGATTAGTATTTTCATTATAGGCATCTTGTTCTGGCGATGCGTTGTAGTGAATAGTCATGGATATTTATGATAAAGCTTGAAGCACCCTTGACTGATAAAAGAAATTATAAACTAGCATGGGTGGATGCTAATTCACCGAAGATCTCACCATCATCTTTGGTATTGCATATCTTTCAGTTCATTTAGACCAGAACACTTACGTTCTCTCTCGCACTACCCAGTCATTTTATTTACGATCAACGCAAACTTCGACACCGCTCATGATTGCTGTACAATACCCAGCTAGCGGATAATCACATAACTTTCGGCAATTAACAGATTAATATCACTTTATTCAATGTCCGAATTAAGTTCTAATTGAACTCATTGTGAATAAAGATCATTTGCGTATTCTGAAGAAAGCTTTTATTAAACTATGCAGATGTTTTTATAATAGTGATTTATGTGGTTACAGCTGGCTGGCGGAGTTGCGTAAGTGCCTATCGGGTCGTCCATGGCTTGTCACCACTTGACCCGAGGAATTGAAAACTTGGCTGCAAATTAATCAGTCAATGATTCTGCCTCACATCGTTAGACCATGACTTGACTGATTTTAATTTACTATAAGGCCAAACAAAGGACATTATTCTTCCATACATTATATTTATTATGGTTACAATTTTTCTTCTTGAAAAATAAATGCTTTTCTCTGCAGGATACATCGCAACCTGTGGATTAGTCGTAGCGCATGCTGGGACCATCTTCAATTCATAACGACAGCTACCAAAACCTACGCACATACCTATTCTAAAACACAGTATATGATATATTCTAATCCCCGAAGATGAAACGAGAGCAGCTCAGCATCCAACAAACTATACTTCCGATATTCCTTAACACAAAAGTTATAAAGAAAAATTTAAATGCCAATATAATATTAGCTGCCAAGATATGTTGAATTGGTTTTAATTATTTTACCACCGTCTTACGACCTAATCATCTTTGTTTATTGACTTGAATTTATATATTATAAATTTGTAACGTAAATATATTTTATATATATATATATCATGGAATTAACTTACATTTTTAAGCTTGTTCAAAATGTCAAAAAGTAACGTTTGGTTTGTCGTTCTCATGAAAATGTATTATTAGGAATGTTCGAGTGTTCGACTCTGCAGTGGACGATGGACGGAGCAATAGAAATTATTACCAATAATAGATCCTCAGATGGAAATATACTGATTGATTCATACTAAATAATATACACTTGGATCTATATTAGCTCAAACTCAAAACTTTAGAAATTGTTATTTGATACGTCAGAAATTTAACGTTTATAATATCTTGTCTATCAGAGGAACTATGTTTTAGGTTACTATCGTGATTGGAGTAGCAGAGAATAAGATAACTAGATGTATCTACGCAATTACTACAAAATGTTACCGATTTGTATATTACATTATCCGATTGGTCTGAACTTTGACCTTGAAAACATCAGACCTATCATATAACAGGTTTTAAAGTTATCGTCAATGTAGTAATTGCTTTTTAGTAGCAGGTAATAAGATAACTGGATGGTAGCTACACAATTACTGCAAAATGTGCATTATCTGATAGGTCAGAACTTTGACCTTGAATACTTGAAAACATTGACCTATCACGTAACAGCTTTTAAAGTTACTATCGTTATCGTTTTTCAGTAATAGGGTAAGACACAACTAGATGTAGCTTCATAATTGCTGCGAAATGCTGTCGTGGAGTATTTATTGGCTGGCTTTTGGCCAATATTGCAAAATGAAGCCTGCAAGGCGGTTTAGAATGCTCGGTACATTGCCATACTTGCAAAACTTTAATCGACTCCCAAGATCCAGTCACCGCGCAGTGCTCTAGAGCAGTGGCCCTCAACCCTGTGCCCGCGGGCACCATGGCGCCCGCCGACCGTTTTACGTGTGCCCGCCGCTGTGCGACCACGATAATAAATTATTTATGTTTACAATAAAATGCTTAAAAATATATATATTTAGTAATTAAACAGAGAAATATAAGCGAAAGTTATTATATCGTTATAATTTTCAAAATAATAATTCTTTGTACATTTTAAAGTTGCTGTTAAAAATAATTTTTCGTTGCATATTTGCCCAAACTACCAGAATTTTTATACTTATATTTACTACTTATTATTTATTTTAAATAAAAACATAAACAATAATTTTTATATTTTATAATTATATTTTGGAATTAAATTATTTTTTGTGCATTATATGTATTATTGACTATGTCCAACTATAAATATACCTTGAAAAAATAAATGATGCTCGCCGACCGACAGACATTCTAGAATGTGGTATTGGATGCAAAAAGGTTGGGGACCCCTGCTCTGAGGGGATATAATGTCTCAGCCGCCTACACGCGCTGCGACACAACCGGCAATAAGTCAAAAGCGTCCCTTCATTTTGGGGTGTTTTTTTATAGTATACGACGCAAAAAAGTACGACTTCCATTGGACAGTTACCGTTCGGTTGTCGGTTGTGTTGCAGCGTGTATAGTGCGCTTTAAGCCGGCTACATATGCTAGATATCTTTTGGCCAGTTACTGTTCGGTTGTCGGTTGTATCGCAGCGTGTATAGGCGGATAAGTAAATAAAGCAAAACTGAAAAAAACTACGAACAAAGGCAAACATGAAAACATTTTCTAACTTCACTTCTCAAATGTAAAGCCGCGTTAAATAATTTGATATAAAAGCCCAACGACTCGCAAGATAAAATTTCTGACCTATCAAAACACAATTTTAAAATATACAATGTTTTACAAATCGGTCTGTATTTTTTGTCGTTGTGTATAATCTTTGAGTAATTCATTCGACTACAGTAGATTTTAAAATAAAACTTATATCTGTTATTAATTCTGATCAATCAAATATTTAACTATAACCATTCGAAGCATTTTGGAAGTAGAAAGATATCGTGGATGCAGAATTTGCTCCGGTCGATGGTCATCAATCTCGTCACGTTTCCAGGTTAACGGTCTGCCGGGGGGTACGCCTGGAAGGAAAGGCCAAGGCGAAGCCCAACGAGACGCGGAAGCCGGCGAGCCCTGCCGGAAATGGTTTTAAGGCCAGCCATAGCCGATGGGAGTTTTTCCCATTGGTTGATGTTTTCGACGTTTCGGTCGTCCCTTCAAGCAATGGTTGCTATGTGGATTCGAGCGCACCTCTCCGAGAAAATCAGACGCGCAGTGTTCACCCTCGACTCTGCTTTTGATAATAATATTTCTACTATTTTACAAATTTTTCCATCATCGACATCAATTGTGATTGTCAGTCGTGTCGCAGCGTGTGTAGTCAGCTTTGCGTACTTTGCCCAGCGCGCAATTTTGAAATCGCGTAAATAAAATCCGCACTAAACGGGACCGCGGAAAATAAAATAAACACACTTGGACGCTGTCCGTCAGTTATACAGTTCATGCCTCGCAATAAGATTTACCGTGACCTTGAATCTTCCTCTCACGAAGAATGCATTATTTATCGCCCGCCGTGTATACTGCTTTTAAATCAATTGCCAATATACATGTTAACCTCAACTAATAGTCATTAAAGTGTAGTATTTGTTGGTTACGCCGATTTGGTTTCGTTGCTTTAAACTATATTTTTTTTATTCGTAGAGTAACACGAAGTAATTAATTTCGATTAGTATAAATATATATATTTTATAATACAAACGTTTATTTTTGTGGGAGAGAAAAAAATATTGTTTTCAAAGAACAAACAATATAAGCTTTTATTGCTATGCTTTTTGCTTACGATTACGATTTCGAATATCGGTGTTCGTGGTTATGTTTTAAAATATCGATATTCGTAGTTATGCTTTAAAAATATCCTAATTCAATAAAAATATCGATACTATTAAAATATCAAGGTTCATTTTTAAATTATGTCTTTTATGCTTTTGAAAATATCGATGTTCATGATTGAGTTTTAAAGATAACAACGTTCAATTTGATTTTTTGAAAATATTTATGTTCACGATTGTGCTATAAAAATATCAATGTTCAATTTCAAATTATGCCAATAATTGTTTTGAAAATATCGATGCTCACAATTAATCTTTAAAAATAACAACGTTCAATTATTATTTTTTTAAATATCTATGTTCATGATTGTGCTATAAAAATATCAATATTTAATTTAAAATTATGCCAGTAATTTTTTAGAAAATATCGATGTTCGCAATTAATTAATTTAATTATTTGAAAATATCGATGTTCATCATTGAGCTTTAAAAATAACAACGTTCAAAAATTTTTTTGAAAATATCGATATTCATGATTGAGCTTTAAAAATAACGTTTAATTTCATTTTTTGAAAATATCGATTTTCATGATTGAGCTTTAAAAATAACAACGTTCAATTAATTTTTTTTAAAATATCGATGTTCATGATTGAGTTTTAAAAATAACAGCGTTAAATTAAAGTTTTTTGAAAATATCGATGTTCATGATTGAGTTTTAAAAATAACAGCGTTAAATTAAAGTTTTTTGAAAATATCGATGTTCATGATTGAGTTTTAAAAATAACAGCGTTAAATTAAAGTTTTTTGAAAATATCGATGTTCATGATTTAGTTTTAAAAATAACAGCGTTAAATTAAAGTTTTTGAAAATATCGATGTTCATGATTGATCTTTAAAAGTAATAACGTTCAATTTAAATTTTTGAAATTATCGATGTTCACGATTGAGTTTTAAAAATAATAACGTTCAATTTAATTATTTATAAATGTCGATGTTCATGTATTTAAAAATAAGAACGTTCTATTTAAATTTTTGAAAATATCGATGTTCACAATTAAGTTTTAAAAATAACAACGTTCAATTTAAATTTTTGAAATTATCGATGTTCATGTATTTAAAAATAAGAACGTATTTTAATTTTTGAAAATATCGATGTTCACGATTGTATTTCAACATATCGGTATTTATGATTAAGCTTTTGAACGATTTAATTTTAAAAATAACAACGTTCAATTAAAATTTTTGAAAATATCGATTCACGAATACGGTTCACGAATGAATACAATAAAAAATATCGATATTTATGATTATCCTTTTGCGATTGCGCTATAAGAATAACAGCGTTCAATTAAATTATTTGAAAATATCGATGTTCACGATTGTGCTGAAAAAATATCGATGCCCCGTTCCGATACCTCGTTTCTCGCTGAGCGAGGACCGAATGCCGAAGATAAACGAGCTGGCGTGAGATGAGGCTCGGCGCGGGGCCGGCGGGGCTCAGTCGGCATCAGCTCTTGCCGGCGAGCGCTGCTCCTCCTCCAGCACCAGCCGCGCACCCACCGGGGAAGACCCTCAGAGCCGCTCGCCTGGAGTGACAGCCGTTGTTTTGTTCGTCCCTCAAACCGATTATGGCCGACGCGAGTGCTTCCATCGGGAAGAGCCAGGACATGCCCACCAGGAATATTTTCAAGGGGAAAGGAAGAAAAAGCTTGTCCCTGGATTTTAAAGCTAGATTCAAGAAGACGTCCTCCACTCTAGATGAACTGTGAGTATTTTATAATTTATATATATTATATCGTAATGACAACGATACGCTCGTGCAGTATTGTTGCAAACTCTGTGCTTATGCGTACTTCAAGTTCCGAAAGGCTGATTTTGTATTGATTGAGCGTGCACGTACATGTCTTTTTAAACAAATATTAACCTGTTAAGTGGAGTATCACAAATCAAACCTGCCTGCACTGGCAGTAGGCTGGGCACGATGGTCGTTGCTGCACAGTGCAGTGAAGGCCGGATCAGACCAGACTGCTAACGATCTGTCGAAACGGCGTCGTCTTCCCGACGCGGCGTAACTTTTTAACTTTACTACCGCTTGCTTTTTTTTTTTTTGTCTATGCTCACCAAAGCCGGTTTATGAATTCGCAAAAGCCAGCACTGTGCCAATAATGTCTTCTCCTTCGGGCGCCTCTCCTCACTGAACGCATCTCCATCCTGGGACAGTCTTATGATTATCTGAGCTAGGACGTCTTTCGCTCTCCGCGTATAAATAATGATCTACAAGCGAAAATGCTTTCTTGATCTTTTCAAAATTATTTTGATTTTTTTTATATATAATGTTAAATTAAGCCTCAATACATATATATGGAAGGTGTGCGATGCAGACAAGTATCGACGATGGTGTCAATACGCACGAGAATAAATATTGACGGTGTGCAACCGGTCTGAGGCTCGGATGCCCTCGAAGGAATTCTCGGGCAATGCTGCCTGCACACACACACGCGACACCTACAACCGAAAAATATTAAAAATACCCAAAAAAAACTAACAGACTAACAGCCAAACAGTAACCCGCGAGTAGCATCATTATAAGCGTTGTTTACTTTAAAAAAAAAACATTCATAATAGAACAACGGTACTAATGGGTTGCCGATTGTGTTGCCACGTGTTCAGGCTGCTTAAATCTACCTACTAAAAAAAAACAACTAGTACCTTGCGAAAAGCGCCATCATTAGCGTTGTTTACTTACCCAAAGCGCACAAAAGAAGAGAATGGTTTGTTTAATGACAAGTCGGTTGTGTTGCAACATGCGCAGGCTGCTTAAGTGGCGATCTTGAATGTAACGCCGATAGGCTGCGATAAAATGCGTCCATTCACTGCCCCGACAGCGGATTCCCACGCCGAGCTTAATTACACCTGGCAGCAGTGCAGCCTCACAATAGTAAGGCCGAAGGCGAAATCTTACAAATGGGATTAGTGAATTTTTTAAACTCTTTTCGTCTATCTTTAAAGTTGAATACCCGAAACGTTTAAAAAAAAAAAAAAATTTTTTTTACATTTTCTCGTCGTTTCACGTATGAATCGATCACACCAAAGCGAGCTGGATTTATATTTGTAACGCCTTCGCTAGACGGATGACTGCTCCCAGACACGCTCGAGCTGTCTCTAGTCTTGCATGGCTACAATATATATATTTATTTACTTATATATATATATAAATTAATTAATGAAAATTTTCTAAATAATATAAATAAAATGATTACAAAACGTTAAATTTTTTAAAAAAAAAATGACAGTCTAAATAACAAACAAAGAAAAAGCATGTGACCGATCGGTTCAAAGCATTCACTGCCGTCGTGTCCGGTCCTTTACGTTTCCGGCATTTGCAAAAACTGCGTCTCGAGGGTTCGAACCCGAGGCTTCACGGTCTGCCGCCGCCAAGAAGACTCGTCCACACTCAAAACGTAACATCTGTGTCATCTGATAAAATGTATTTCGGCTTTAATATAAAACTTCACGCCATTGTTTGGAGTCAATGGAGTCGTTTTCAAGGACGTATTTTTTATATCTTAGGATAGAAACAATTAATTCATTGTTGAAATAATTTTATAATGGAAATCCTGTCTCTCGGCTAAACAAAGAATATACCTGTAAGATTCTCGTGTCTCATCTGATCTACTATCTCGTTAGAATAAAATTGGTTTCTTGGGTGTTGAGCCGCTTAAGTTTTTCTGTCCTCGTTATGGGACTGATACGTTCTCCGTCTGTTTGGTATTAATTTTTCGCGTGTCTTTCACAGCTGGTTGGATTTCTTGTGCTGGGACCATCGTCAGGGATCAGGGGACAAAGTCCCTGATGAAGGTCCCAGCACGGGGACCGAAACGTCGGAGTACCGAAACATCTTTTCTCGTATTTTATATTTAAAAAATATTGATATTTAATAAAACTATTGTACAACCTCGTTATACTTTTGTATCTATGAAATCCGCGGCGTAATGGTGTCATGATCTGCTTTTTATTTTTATCTGGATATCTTTGAAACTACGAAATATCAAGACTACTATGCCGATAAACCAAGGCTTACGAAAAGCTGGCTTAGCATATGATTATGAATAGCACGAACAAGCTTAAATAAATATTACAATTATATTGAAAAAACTGTATTTTTTTAGGTAATCGATCTTCATAGCTAATTGACGATTCAACTTATTTCTCCAATCATATTTATCATCATTATGTGTAAACGATTTTCTAAAAAAGAATTTTCAATGTCTTCATTTGAAAGTTGACGAAACTAGTCACAATAAAAAACTAAATATTTTTTATTTAAACATATTTTATATTTTACAAAATACACGTTTTATTTCAAATTTCAACGTTAAATATTATACGTTGTTTCTTTTGGGTATATTTTTGGCTAGTATTTTTTTTTTATTATTATGTAATGAGGATTTAATTAACTTGACTGTGGCTTATTATTATCTCATTTTAACTAATTTGCAGATTAAAACTATAAATAACTACACCAAAGAATGACGCACAGAGAAAACTCAGCTCACGTCGAAACACACAATGGTTTAGTTTGAGTTAACTAAAATTCGATAGTTGATGACGGAGATGTTTAATGATCAGCGGAAACGCTTAGATATATATTTAAAAAATCCGCATTTTCCACCCACACAAGTGCATTGTGTGTAAAAAAGCTCAAGTGATTGATTCACACATTGAAAAGGCATCGTCTTGGATAAAGTTTTCGACGATTTTTCTCGCCGTTTCGAATGTGAATGTATCTGCTGCTTGTGCAAGGCTGCTATTCTGTGCCCTGAGCGTATGTGGAGGATCGGTAATGCAGTAGTGGGCTTGAAGTGATTGTGAAAGGATGTATTCTGGAAGTACCTTGTAGAGGTGGAGGGCTCTTGGCATTTTTTTTCTCAGATCGAGGGAAAGGATTATATAGTAATGCTATTGGGCAGCAGCAATACGCATAATCCTCAAATATAAAATGCGATGTAGAAGGTCACGGAGACCCACCACACTAT
The DNA here is from genome assembly GCA_022113835.1 of Atopsyche davidsoni. Classification (NCBI taxonomy): domain Eukaryota; kingdom Metazoa; phylum Arthropoda; class Insecta; order Trichoptera; family Hydrobiosidae; genus Atopsyche; species Atopsyche davidsoni. Next base: position 2,449,051 of record JAILWY010000028.1, read on the forward strand.
TTACCATAAAAAAAACCATGAACAGACATAGATATATATTCAGTGAGAAGGTCTCCAACTTCGTATGAGGAGAGGCACCTGAAAATGAAGATACAACATTTTGTTTACAAATGAAAATACCAACAGTAAAAATTTATCGGTGATATTTAAAAAATATGCCAGTTTATACATTTTATTATATAATAAGTGAGAATTCGTTTTGCATATTGTATTAATTTTTTTTTAATAAAAAAAAAAACAGGATGACCTTTTAACGATGTACGAACGTGTCTTTACGATTTACAATGTTTTAACTATGCAGAAGTTAATTTACAAAATCAGACAGCTGCAATCCGAAAAATTTAAGCAGCAGAAATGTGGCTTTATAGGAGAACCCTTAAAACACCATGGGTTGACCGCGTCAGAAATGAGAGAGAGCTCGTGACGATGGGAAAAAAGCGTATAGTCTCCTATTTTTGCTATATTTTTCCGAAACAATAAATATAGCATCCCGCAGAAAATTGTCTTATCAAAAATCGAAGGAAAAATGGGTATCGGACGGAGGAAACTAGCGTGGATGCGGAATTTACGTCAGTGGCTTAAAGTCGGAAGTACGGCCGAATTGGTGAGACTGGAATATTTTCGATGAAATGCTCACTAAACTTCTACGAGGAGAGGCTTTAGAAGAAGAAGACAGATGCTGCAATTATTTTATTTGGGTCGCTATTCGGTTTTCGGTTGTGTCACAGCAATAATAATCAAATTTCTGTTATAGGGTATTTACTCCATTTTTAAGCTTAATGTCATTTAATAATATTATACGTTTTTATAATACAAACACGTGGAATATATTTTCGATATCGTATATTTCAGGAGTTAGCAACAAGTCGATCGCGATAATGATTAAGTACATTTTTACCATCAAAATACCATCGTGATTTGTGTGGGATTCGAACCCACATCCCCAAGCTAACATGGCCGGTGCATTACCAACTATACCAACGAATCACTAGTACTAGGCAAGAATTTTTAACAATCATATCCTATAAATGAAACAACGTACTTATTATGCTAATTAAATATTAATTACGTGTATTCCGCACCTCCTTCTGCTTAGCCTGCACTTATGACATGTTTTATGATAAAACGCATACTTTATGTACACAGAAGTTGGCCACCCCTGGTAAAGTTGAATTCCACGTATACATATATACACACACAGCAAGTGTAGGTTCAATTTTCGTGGACCTTAGCTGCAGAAGTGACGGAGAAGCCCCTCAGGTTGAGTGGCCACGCGACCTGGGCCGGTGTACCAGATAGCTGGAGACAATGCCTCTGTCATGCGAACTGCATCCAAGGTCCTGGCCACTCCACACGCGACTATCCTCGCTGCGATTTTAGATCCCAGGACTGGCAACAATACTTCCGAAAACAAGCAAAGTAGTGTATTGGCTCCTGCTGAAAAAGTATCAGAAGAGCTTTGTATATACAATACGGAAGAACCCGAGGACCATAAAACATGCAATGAAAAGGTCGATAATCCCGATTCGCTGAAAGATCTTGTCGGTGTCGCGCTGTGGGTTGGCCCGTGTAAAACGGGCTGAACTCCTCGAAGGACTGGCTGTCGTGGTGAAGACACTCAGACCTTCTCTCCTCGCGGCTGTTACGTAAAGCCTCGAGATAACCCAATTTTAAGTAATAAATTGTGAACAACCAACGCGAGATACACGTTTTTTTTTTTTCGTATACTCGAGTTTTTTTTTTGATAATTTTCTGGTCCGTTTTGCGAAAAATCGACTTTAAATGCAAAAAAATTTAAATGCAAAAAGTTAGATATAACTCTTCTTCCGAACAAAATATATTTTTATTGCTTGTAAAATTTACTTTTAATATGATAAATATGTGTTTTTCCGATTGAAGTGTAGTGTTTTGGAGATTCGTCATGTCCCTGTTCTAAGAGTCCTAAACATTCAAAAGTCTTTTTTTAAATTGGAATTAAAAGATTAAATATAAACTCTGTGCGATTTATTATTTTAAAAATACAAAAAAATATCTTTAACAAACTTTGGTTTTGAAATGTCGTCATTTTATCAAATTTTTCAACATCTTCAAGATTTTATTTTACCCTGAAAATGGACGTTAATTAAATAATAAAAAATAGGTAAATATAATTTATAGTTTTTTTATATACTCTATAAAAAAATCAACTTTCGACATAGAAAAATAAAGTGACAATTAAATTAATTAAATGACACGATTTCGCCCCCAACCGATAGCGTGCCTTAATTTTGGGTGTTAATTTATTTGCGTCAAAGATGAAACTACAATTCGGTAGTCAGTAAGACTGCTTGCCTTGATTTCGGACTCGCCGCACGCCACTGCTGTATACGCATACAGTCAATAATGGTAATTAGTTGATTTTGTACGGAAACATGCGGAAATAGACAGTGAAGTACGTCGACTTTGCGGGTGTATTAACAGATAAGCTGTCTGGGTAAACATTTCTTCACGTGGCCGTGAGACTTGCGTCAATAAGAATTAGAATCTCCAGAAGTGCGCCTCTATTCGATTAGGGGACCCTCGACAAGGCAGTGGCGTGCGGTGCACTCACGCATTGCATTGCACGCCCTCAAAGCAACTGAACCAACACGTTAAAGTATCCAAATCCTATATTATTTGTAATAAATAAATTAAGTCGCTTGCTTGGACTTTGAAGTCACCGCACGCCACGAGTGAAAGCACTGTTACAATTATGCTTTTTATAAATTAACTGTAGACATATTTTTAGGTCCACGGATCAATAACAAAATTCCAAGGTCATTTGCATTGCAAACGAAACGACAATTTAAATTCGAAAGTAAAAACGGAAAATATATTAATTTATCGTACTACACGAAAACTTTACTATGTTTTACATTATTATTGAATCTTATTTGATATTATAAAGTCTATATACATTGCAATTACAAGGAAAATCCGGTTTCTATTGATTGTGGCGTATGAAGTATTGATGTAGAGCAGGGGTGGACAAACTTTTGATTACTACGGGCGATCTGTTTTTTTTTTTTAATTATTGGAGGCGGTCTATCAATATAAAATAAAAAGTCGCAATTAATGCCAAAAGTGTGTTTAAATTTAAAATTAAAATGAATAATTATTTTTTTCTCACATGGACGGGCGTCAGAGGTGTGTGCATATCGGACATAGAATAGTTACGCGGTCGACGCTTTGGCCACCCCTGGTGTATAAGTATTGAAGTATACGCGTGCAATTACGTTCAGTAATGGCGGAGTACCGTGGAAAACGAACAATCCATCATGGAAGCCGCCTCAGGGCTTAGAGGCAGAGCAGGCTGCTTTGAGAATCTCAAATCTTGATTAAAGTGCCGCCACTCCTTGAACAATGCAATCGTGACACGAGCTTCTCTTTTATTGCTTCTTTTTTTATTAAAAGTTCAATATCGGATAATTCTTTTTCTTCTTCTTCGAGTGCCTCTGCTCAGAGGAGGTTGGCGAACAATTCACTGAGATACTCGTGCTGAGCCATGGTTTTTTAAGGGGAAAATAGTGTTCTTCTACACCGCAGTGTTTTGTATTGCTGCTGCCCAATTAAGTTCAGTTTAGATCTGATACTCCTTCAGCACTTCTAAAGCATTCTAATTCCAAGTCTACTACTCCATTACCGATCCTTTACACACGCTCAGGGCACAGAATGGGGAGAGCTGGGAGGTTTATCAGATAATTGGAATTATGAATCTAAGGATAATGATGGACGATGCTGCAAAAGCAAGTAGTTTAAAGCGATTGCGTTTTAAACGCTATTTTACCTGTGCAAGACTCTATAATCTGTGACGAAGTCAACTCATGGTGTTTTATAATAATTATAAAACACCATTAATTACTATACAGTCACATTTTATAGGAACTCGACTCCAACAACATTTGGTGAATCTCCAGCCAGTTTTTGTTCTCAGTATCTTAATCTGGTTTCTGTAAATACACAAAAACAAAAATGAATCCCCATTGAATTACAAATTGTATTGCAACTCTACAAATTCAAACACTATAAATGAATTACATAAAATCCAGAAATCTATTATGCATTAAAAAAAAATTAATGTCGCGTGTTGAGTCTTAATTTTCATGTTAACTTATGAAGATTATTCATAAAAAATGTAAAAATGCAGTGAATTTTTATATCGCTTTCATCTCTCGATGACATCTCGTGACATTTTGCAACCTCGCCTTGTCACGCCATGAGTTGCATCTATTCAATAGAATATTTAAGCCACAAGACCATAACAATCATATACATTCCAACAATTATTCTTACAATGCCACATTTTTTAGTCGAGAACGCAACAAATTGTTTATTAATATTGCACAGTGAATTTAATTATAATATTTTACGATTTTTTAATTATTAAATACGATACTATATTGCTGTTTATATATTTGGGGTTGATTATATCTATAAGCCTTGATAAAGCCTCACAATGCATACAGACCCTTGAAGATGATAACTGCTATTTACTAAGAACACACACAAGTTAATATACTTATATATTTATATAATTTATGCAATAAAGATTGTCTCTAATTATCCAAAAAAATATGACGTATTATTATTCCTGAAAACGAGAAATACAGCCTTCAAATTTTAATCTTTTGGATCAAAATTTGTCATCTGGGCTCATTAAATATTCAAAAAAAAAACCCGAAATACAAATTTAACTGCGCAAAAGTAAACAAATATTTATTTACTAGACATCCGAGTTCAGATAGTCTGAGTAAGGAGTCTAAAAAAGGTTGTAAAGAGAATATGCAATTTTGTTAAAAAAGTTATTACAAATATATTTTCTGTACTCTGCAGTCTATTAACAAGTATCTTTAAATTATTACCAGTTAAATTAATATTATGTATGTTTAATTTTACTAGTTTAGGGATGTTATTGTGTACAAAAAAAAATTTTAAAACCATTTTAAATGAACCGAGAAAAATGCTTTAAAAAATCGGAAGTTGAATTGGCGATAATTTCTTGTTTTCTTTCAACGCCCAAAATATAATAAAGGGACGCTATTTATTGCAAATTGGTTGCGGGTCGCGCGTGCAGGCGGCTTTAATATAAGCACGGAATAACCTGAAGGCAGAAAACCTATAAGACCTGATGAAGTCTGCCTCAAGGCCGATACTGATCATGACAGGTGTCTGCTGCCAATTACGCATACCTGGGCAGAAGGTCTTGTATGAGCTGATTGATTGCTTTGAAGTTTTATAGTAATGAAGTAAACGCAATTGTTTCTGTGTGAAAGTTTGGGTATTGCATATAAAAAAAATAAAAAATAAATTAGGTGTTTACGAGCGGGAGACGTTCAAACTCATATAATCTGAGCGTGGAGATAGAAACTTACTTTGGTCTGAGTGATGTCTACCGCTCGAGGCCTTGTGACAATCTAATCAATACATTCGCTATTTCTTGTTGGAGTTTGAGGAAAGAGGCATGTGAGCAAGCTGCTATGAGAAATCAGGTGTCGTTTTGCGGCGGTGCTCGGTTTTGTGTGTATACAACAAAAAAGGTTTGCCCAGAAGGGTTGTTATTATTTTACAGTACAATATGGGTATATTATGTTGCTTGTTCGTGGCTGTCTGAGGTTGTGTAATGGATCGGTAATAGAGTAGTGGACCTTGTCGAGGAGGTGGGAAGCTCCTGCTGCAGGAGTATCAGATCTTAACGCCAGGGCTTTGTATAGAATTGATTATATAATAATGGTATTGGGTAGCAGCAATACGCAGACTTTTCCTTAGACTACACTATTCTCCATAAAAAAAAAAAAAATATATATATATATGTTCAGGGGAATGATTCTTTAGGGAGAATAAGCAGAAGCGGATTAGTTCGTGTTATTAATTTTTATAGTTAAATCCATGGTGTTTTCAGTAGCTCTTGGAGTGACATTATGTAATATCAAATAATATTAATTGAAATTTGATATTTTCTATTAATTACGGATAGCCTCGAGTCAGTAGTGGTAATTATTTTCTCGTACCAAGAACACGTTGGCTACTTGCGTGCTGAGGTTCTTCCGATGAAGTGACATTGATTTCTCAGACTATCCGATGGCTTGCAGCACCAGATTTATTATGATTCCTCACCCAATTACGTACGCATCATTTCCTAAACGAAGGTATACGTATTACATATACAGGGTGATTCAAAACTGTTTCTATACCTGAAACACCTTGAGGGAGTATCCCACCACGCGAATAACACCCAACATATAAAATATATATTTATATGCGTTATCAGAAACGTTACGCTTGTGGGGTTGTAGATTGCTTCGCAGCGTGTTTAGGCTGCTTTGTTGTATTCTGATTTTAATGCTTCATACTTGAACTTGCATTATGACTTGCTTGGAGACTTATATCGACTGGTTTTTCCCGAATATGACTATAAAGCGTAGAAGGTAAAAGTACTAAGGTTTTATCCAACGCAACATAAACTTACCGGATTATAAATATAATCAAGGATTTTTTTCAGTTTTTCAGGTTTTTTTCAGGTTTTAACAATTCAATTGTTATGTCACGTGTTGACAAGTAAAAATAATGAATCATTTCACATGTTATGTGAAGCTTGGAATGCACAAATCACTCAATGACTACAATTTGCATTCAGCCATTACGTCTCTTTATTTAGGGTTTTTTTTATGGTTTTGCCTAAGTAAACAATGCGAAAAAATTCAGTTGTATCGCAGCGTGTGTAGACAGCTTTAATACTAAGTCATATAATCGTACTATGACATCGGGACCGGTTTTTTTATTAAATTTTATTACCAACGAGTATACGCCTGTACGCTTATATAACTATACAATGAAATTTAATAATTACTAATTGTATTGATTTATATAATTTTTTATATTATATAACGGACAATTTAAACGTGATTATACGAAAGATTTGCACATCAAGCATTTCGATGAATTAAAACTAGTTTTATTAATTACACAGTGAATTACTTATTCTATATAAAAGGTTGTGTAAAATATTAATGAAAGTCAATTATTGGCAAATAGTGTTTTGGCTGGTTCTCAAATATTAATTTTAGTATTTATTTGATGAAATTAAACTTTTTTGTGCCATCCAACAAGTGGAGTCAAGGCAGGACTTCAGAATAGAAAATTATTAAACACAGTGTATATTTTAGAAAGCCAACATTTTTTAAATCATATCTAGAAATCACCATTAATAAATTTTAAGGTGCCATCACGAATTTAGAAAATTCAACAATAAATTATATACTATTTATAAATAAAATATATGCAAGCATGATCTACGTGTAATTTTGTTAACTATATAATTTTTTTCAATATTATAATATAATTTGGCAGTCTTTGTTCATGTATGATCTTAGGACTCTTTGGGTGTTGTTATACTGCATAATAGTTTGTATCTCCCGGCGTTTCGGTTTCGGTACTGGGACCATCTTCAGGGACTATACAAGACTCACTACTTTTGTTAACCCATGGTGTTTTAAGTATTCTCATATAAAGCCACATTTGATTATCCGCATTATTGCTGCCTAAAAGAAGAACTGAATCTAGTGAATCTCTAGCAAGTTTCGAATTATATATATATATCATATATTCTTCTTCTTCAGGTGCCTCTCCTCTGCATATTTATGCAGAGCCTTCCATACTACAGTTTATTATTGCTGCTGCCTAATAGCATTATTATATGTACAATCCTTTGCTTACAAAGCTCTTGCTGCTCTTGATACTCTTCTGCAGCAAGCTGCAAAACGATGCCAAGAGCTCCCCACGTCTACAAGGCACTAATGCACTACTGCATTACCGATCCTTTACATATGCTCAGGGCACATAATAGCAGGTTTGCACAAGCAACAGATAATTGATCAAAGCGATTTATGGACATCAGAAATAAGCCAGCTGCAGGTGTTTTATTTGTAATGTAGTAGTATGCGGGCTCGGTGAGGTTAGGTTAGGTTAGGTTGGGTCTCCGCTCGCTGATCGAGGCATCTGACACGGCGGTCCACGAAATAGAGAGAGCTGCACGTCCGGCGGGATCCGTGCCAATGTCGCGGGGGGGTCAAGACCGCGGGTTAAATGGGGGGGGAGTCGACGTCCGGCGTGACGTCACGCAGAGGGACGGTCATCGAAGTCGTCTTGCGCTCTTCGGCATCGAAGGGATCTGAGAATCCCCGGTACCGAGGCCGAAACGTCGGAACCGAAACCCCTTGAGCGCCTCGTCCACATAGTCGAGTTTTTTGTGGATCGTTTTCGAGTCCGTTTTGCGAAAAAACCCACTGCACCGATCACCAATTTAAATGCAAAATGTTCGATACACTCCTTCTTCCGAAAAAAATATATTTTTATTTCTTATAAGTTTACTATTGATATGATAAATATGTGTTTTTTTCCGATTGACGTGTATGAATTTGGAGATTCGTCCGGTCCATTTTACGAGAGTCCTAAACATTTAAAAGTTTTTTTTTTTTCAATTGAAATTAAAATATTGAATATAAACCATGTGCGCCTTATTATTTTAAAAATTAAAAAAAAAAAAATCTTTAATAAACTTTGGTTTTGAAAAGTCGTCATTTTATCCAATTTTTCAACATCTTCAAGATTTTATTTTACCCTTAAAATGGACGTTAATTAAATAATAAAAAATAGATAAATATAATTTATAGTTTTTTCAATATTCTGTTAAAAAAATAAATTTTCGATATAGCAAAATGAAGTGACAATTAAATTATTTAAAGGACAAGATTTCGCCAGGTAATAGACTGCCTCTGGTGTGCCAACCGGACTCCAGAGGCAGTCCAATCGTGTATATATATAACAACTAATATATATATGTACAATATATATATATATATATATATATATATATATATATATATATATATATATATATATATATATATATATATATACCTCCCTGCCTAATCCCTTAACATTTTGCCATCAAGTGCATCTCCTCAGAGGAAGTTGGCGATCATTTCACTGAGCATATACTCATGCTGAGGCAGTGATCGTGGTTTTTTAAGTGGAAAATGGTGTAGTGGGTCCCCGGGTCCTTCTACACCGCATTTTTAATCCTTTTTAATAAATCCTTTCCTCATAAAGCTCTGGGTTTTAGATCTGATACTCCTGATATCTGATGCATCCCTCCACAATCATTCCAAGTCCACTTTTTCATTACCAATTCTTTAGGGAGAGCGGGGAGGATAATTAACATAATGTAGTAAAATTGGACGTTGTCTTCAGTTTCAATATCAGTATTTTGCGGAAGTGAGTAATGTATGAGTTTAATAAATAAATAAAAATAATTACTTAATGCAAAGCTTGTTGCTTTAAATTACAGCACTGCCGACCAGGAAATCGAAATAATCTCAATTGGCCCGAGACTCGATTCCGCATATTCCGTGTAATTGTTCCAAAAACACAATCCACGAAGCTGATTTGGTATCCAAATATTACCATGATTGCTTGCATGTTCTATCTACGAGCGGGAGACATTCAGATCGGATTGATAGCTACCATTAAGAGGCAGTTGCGACTGTGTCTTATATATGGAATTAGCCTACAGGGATGTCCTAAAAGACCCGCTCAGGGGTGGGCTTACCTGGCGAGAATATTTAACTTTTACAGGTGCTCGGCTAACAGAGACCTCAGGTACCTCAAGCCGGAGAGCGAAAGTCACTGGGAACTCCGAAAAATACACTAAGGTCACTTCTGCGGATAGATACTCATGCAGTGGAGTGATTCATCCGAATTGATAAAAAAAAATACATCCCGGAAGAGACTGGCGAAGCTAATGCTCGACTGGTCTATAAAGAAAAAAAAAAAAAAACAACAAAGTGAACTTCTGAAATAACTCTGAGATAACTCTGAAATAACTCTGAGATAACCGAAGCCGGCTACACGCTCGGCGACACAACCTGCAACCGATTCGCGACCAGCCAGTAGAAAAATACCACGAATTGACCGCGTCACAAATAAGAAACTCCTGAACTCCTACGATAGTAAAAAGGCATTGGCCGAAGCGTCAAAGACGAAAAAACGGCAAGTGGGGTACGGGACAAGCAAGTTTGGGAGCCACTGCCCTAGTTATTGACCTCAAACAGAGGTCTTATCGAGGTATACTATAGACGCAACGCAGGAAGGCCGCATAACCGCAGTTGTAACTTTGCCTTATCGTCTGTGTATTTGAGTTTTCGGCGAAAACCTTTGTTGCGGTGAGGTCACAAAATTTTCGATGAGATAATATATTTTCCGTGGATATGTGTGCTCGTAAGTTTTGACAGCCGTTACTGCAGGTTGTTTGGATTCTGAGGTGTAGAGCAGCATTAAGACTCCAGTGCTCTAGCAATCAAATACTACAAGTAATGTAATGTATAAAATAACATAGTATATGAGTTATATGTAAACGTCGTCATAATAAATAAAATCGAAAGTATTTTTGTTAGCATCGATTTCGTGTGATCTGATAGGTCAAATTGCACATTTTTCGGACACAGAGTCGACAATGGTCGGAAGTGAGTTTTTTTAAACGTCGTTTCAATATCACCAATTAATCAAACCAAAATATTAATATAAATTTAATTTAATGCTTCGATAAGGTCATTAATAAATTAATGGACCTTTCTGAGAAACTGCGGCGGTTATTCGTAATATTTTTTCTGGATTTTCCTCCACGGGTTCACAGCAGTCCTCCAACTGATGGCCTTGAGAACTTCATGGCTCTGCCCCTGCAAAACCAGGCTCCTGTAGAGTCATCCACTTGGCTGATGTTCTTTGGGAGCTTCGTTCGCGATGCGAGTGGCCTTGGTGGTTTATTTCAAGGAAGAAATAATAACTGCACGATCCAGTTTTGAGCTGCTTGGAGTGCTTAGTCTTCGGATCCAGAGAGAAGCGATAGTCCTCTAGAATGTGCAGAGACTCAGTTGGAACGCCTATCCAGCATCATGGGCATCAAGGCAGATCCTTAGACTGAAAACTTCCAGCAGCCAAATCATCACTAAACACCTCCAAGGTCATCCACGTCGAAAAAGAAATAAGTCTTTTGAACTCAAAACGAAAGTTTTAAGCACCTGTTATTTAATGCAGCAGTATTTTTTGTTAGTAATTATTGATTTCTTTCTGTTCGTAGAAAGTTCGTGAGCAACCACCTGAAGGAGGAGAAGGCCGAGAAGAAGCTCAAACAAAACCAGCAGGACGTCTTCGTGCCATTCACAAAACTGGTGAGTCCATTGCTATTGCCACTCTATTTACTTAAAAGCTGTAAAATAAATACACACACACACAAACAGAGCACTAGATTTATATTGATTTTTTACAAATGACTGTGTTTATTTTGTTACAAAAATCATACAGGGGTTTCAAAAATTTCATGTGTAGTTTAAGACGCTGATATTTAATGATAAAAGCACGAGTTTAAGAGCACGTCTGTATATTTAAATATTGTATTATTATTAAATAAATATAAAAGTTGTTTAGTGTAGAAAGCTGCATGAGGTCACCCCTCTCGCGGTGCATTGATGATTTATAACTGTGCTTTGGAATTTGCGCCTGAAAGGAACACGAACTGCGAATTCTGATGCTGCCTTTAACCCATTGAGGTCCGGACCTTATTTTTAATTAAGTAATAAAAAAATTAGTCTATAACAAATTATTATCAGACGCGTTTAGTTTCACCTAAATCTCAAAAAATATTGCCATTAAAAAAATACTATTTTTTTTAGCAACGTTTTTTTTTTATTGGGTGTTAAGCCGCGCCAGGCTTCGAATGATGTTCCGAAGGGTGCGCCTTTACTGAGTAATGTTAAAAATATTTAATGTATAATAATATTTGATATTTTTGTCTGGCCGCGTTGAGTTGAGCGCCGACCGGTTTGATCGTCTGACTTTTTCCTTGTCGGGAATCCCCGCCGAAGGCAGCCAATCAGACAGCGAAGAACTTATATTTTCTTATATTATATATATTCTTATATTCTCCTTACGTGCGCATTTATATTTTATATTTTTTGCCCGACCGAGCATGTGCTTGTAAATAATGCAGCCTGATCGCTGGGAACTCGCGGGATGCTTTCGGTTAGTCATAATTCGTTTGTGAGTTGTGTCGCGGCGTGTATAGGCTGCTTTACTGAACCCTGTTGGTTTAATTTCTTAAGCTGGCTACACGATACAACATACAATCGAACAATAACCAATATCGTCGTATTTCGCATTGTTTTTTTTTTACAAAAGCCGGCTACACACGCAGCGACGCAGCATGCGACCGATTCGCAATCCGCCAATGGCGTCCCTTTATTGTGGTTGTTTGTCTTAAGCAAATAACGCGATAGAAGCCGCTATTGGCTAGCCAATATTCGGTTGTCGGTTGCGTCGCAGCGTGTGTAGTCTGCTCAACTTTTCACTCGTCAAAGTCAAATTCACTATCGATTATTAAAATCACAGACAAGACAGGTTAATTGCAGTCTTTCGCTTCGACGTTCATTAAAAATAATATAGCAACGTGCCCGCTGGTATAATGACTGCAAAACAGTAAATATGAACAGCAAAACGGCTAGACGATTACGAAGACTTTTGCGAATCTCTCACGTAGATCTTATGTGTTTTTGCGTAACAATTTTTCTATATATTTCGTAACCTGACGGTCTGTCGGGCTTCACTTCCGGTGCAGGTTATCCCGCCGCCATCTTGCGCCGGGCCGGAAGTGACCTCGACGCTGCCATTTTAACTACGAAGCAACTCTTATTTTTTTAGGTTCTAATTTTTTAATTGCATGTCTCATGCATGTAATAGTGACTTACTAGCACAAATGGACTCAAAAATATTTTTTTTAAATATAAATATTAAATTAAATAAAAATATTAGTATTTAAATTGTAGTCAAATTCGCGTCTACTAAAAAATGATTTTTAATAAAAATATATTTTTGCATATGAAACGTTAGCAACTTGAATTTTTTATATGGGTTTTATACTTGTAAAAAAATATATAAATATTGTTGTCTTTAACTAACCGGAAAATATTAAAAACCAAGTTAATTTCTAAAAAATATTATTTAATATTAATAATAAATAAATAATAAAAATTATTAATTATACGTAAAAAGAAATGCTGTGTATTATTAATATAACCCATATTAGTGTAAATTCAAAAGTTGTAAAAAGTACTATTAAATAAGATAATTTCTCGTTTAATTATGAACATAAAATATATTTATAAATATAAACTCATTAAAGATCAAATAAAAAAATAATAATAAATATAAACAAATAAATGAAATTTATTAAAACCAGAACTGACAATATATCAGTACGTGAAGTTTTACTATAATAATTAATTTATTTAACTAAACACATGAAATTTTTAAAATACAAACATTATTGCATCTAAACTGGGATTGCAGCCCCTCTCACTCCTTGTGTATGGAACCATAATACATACAGTGTTTTCCCAGCTTGTTTAGAAAGTTACGAGATTTTTTTTCGCTGTCTGCGCTTTCTCCTTTAAGAGGAATCATCAGCCCGAGGCTATTTATATGATTTTGTATATTATATAATATATTTAATATTTTGACATAAAGTACTAGATAATTGTGATGAAGTGTTTTTCTAGATACTTTTTATTTGATAATTTATTTTTTTTGCTTCATTTTTTGGCATCCTAAGGCAAATTCGTTCAGCACAAGCAAAGCCAAGTCCTTCTTTTTTTTTTAAGATGTTTAAAGAATACGATCCATTGTTATTTATTACGCGAAGGGTATTAGAGATGACATTCAAATCAATTAAAGGCAATGGAAAAGGTCAGGTTAGGTCAAATGGTTCGCTGAAGCATTTTAACATCTCACTAACAAGTACTCGTTGGCGCAGCTAAAAGCAAAGATTGATTCAAACATTGCACGATTTTATTTTATTTCAAGTGTATTGATTTGTATTATTTTATTTTATACCGCTTCACGAATTTCTTGGTTCCTTCTCTATAAAAAAGCAATATCAATCTTGCAGTTTCAGAGACCATTGGTTATTAATAAATAGTCTCCTAGCGAATTCCAAACTGATGTTATTGGTACTGTTTTATTTCATTCGAAGACGATTCGTATTGACATTGCACAAGTCGATTCATTTTTTAATTAAATGCACGCCACTGTATTTGCTTACTTAAACAATTAGGTTGCTATATTTGTATGTACTGCTTCATTGCTCGTGCCAACCGCGATGACACAAATAATTATAATTTTAACAAGACTCTTAGATATTGTGCATACAAAACTGAAAACATGCTGGGATAAAAATGTCAATGTCGTCAGGCAAACTATTCAAATAAGCTGCAGGGGGGCAAAGACACCATCATAGCTCAAAAATCCACTGGAAATAAACATAAAAATATTTTTGGAACGAGTATATAATACACGCCTAAAAAAGAGGCACACGGCACCAATGCGCAGATCATTTCAGGCAGACAGGTCAATATATTATATTTCAATTTAATTTGTATATTTACTACGAATTTTGTTATTTTTATTTAGGCATAAAAGGATTTAAACCAGTTTTCCAAGAATCGGCGACGCGCCGCATCCTAGAAATGTACCCGAACTGGTTGCAAATATTAAATAATATCAAATTATAATAATTCTACGGCAACGAGCAGGGGTGGCCAACCTCAAGCGTGCCCGCGATCTAATTTTTATTTAAAAATTATTTATAATAAACCGCAATCGAAAAAAATCGGCATCGCGATTTACTTGTCGGCCGTGGCGTTAAAAATGGGTTTTGAAGCAGCGCGTTCGAGGACAGTTTTATTACGGCAATAAAACGGTAAAAAGCATAGGATTTTTTTATGTAAATAAATTTTATATTTATTTATTTAGTAATGCGCGTACATCAAAACCGTTTGCCTTGATTTTGGAGTGACTAGCGTGAGGCCAATTACGTCAGTTAAGGATTCACATGCAGGGGCATTCCTCTCGATCAAGTCTAACCACTGAGCCAACTCACACATATATACACATATATATATACACACACACATATATATATATATATACATATATATATGTATATATGTATATGTGTGTGTTAATTTACCCCTTAGCAAGGGGCTGAGTGCGCCGAGCTCGCGTGCCAGTGAAGAGTTCCGATACGATCGCAGACTGACTTCTCGCCGGGGAAAGACCGATGGCGTGACCTTGAACCTTGCGAAATTTCTCCCCAAGGTCAGCCGCGGAGTATTTCAGTGCCGCCGGCGTACGTAATGGATTATGCGGACATTGAATCGATCGCCATTTCAGATGTGGCGCTCATACCCTCACCCCGCTGCACCCTGAATTTCCCCCACAATCACTTGTTATATGATTCAAAATATTTTGTGTTTACACATACACGATTTCTGAACTTGTTATTTTGATAAAAAATTTTTTTTAATAT
This sequence comes from Atopsyche davidsoni, assembly GCA_022113835.1. Taxonomy (NCBI): domain Eukaryota; kingdom Metazoa; phylum Arthropoda; class Insecta; order Trichoptera; family Hydrobiosidae; genus Atopsyche; species Atopsyche davidsoni. The sequence goes on from JAILWY010000028.1 coordinate 2,464,484, forward strand.
ATATACTTAAGCTTTGATTAAGGCCAATGATTTTTCCCTGCACAATCATCTGCAGTAGGCTGTATTTATTATTTAGAAATATATGCCCAAAATCCCTACGGAATTTTTAACGCATTCTGTGCAAGACTCTCTCTCAAAACCCATGGTGTTTGAAGGATTCTCCCATAAAGCTACATTTCATACGACTCCGTTTTTAAGTCTGTCTTAAGTTTTAGGCCTTCTTCTTCTTTTGTTGCCTCTCCTCATAAGAGGTTGGTGACCATTTCCTTAAACTCGTCTCTGCTCTAGCAACAATTATACAAAGAAGTTACTCGTAAAAAGTTTAAACTCAAAAGGTAAATTTTTTTCAAGGTCAAATTTCTGACCTATCAGATATATATTTAGAGCAAATGTTTCTAGCGACACGATAGAGGTTCATTTACAAGATATCGTGGGCTGTGTGGAACCGCAAAAAAATTGCCACTTGAGGTAGCCGTCGGCAGGAAGTCGACATCCTCAATCGATAAAGCCATTGTAA